>OZ035841.1:24305432-24905432 GCA_964034765.1 Knipowitschia caucasica
GTATTATTTAAGATGTTATATTAATAACATCTTATTATTAAGATGACCTCCAAATATACCTTTAGGTTTAGCTTTTGCATTCAAATCAAAAATATTTTTCCCAAAACCTGCCCAACCTCCTGTCATAACCTCACATTGTATTAGGGTTAGCAAGGACATTCAAAGCAACACCAGAATAGAAAGAAACATCTATATTTAGGTATTTTTATGCAGACTGTGTAAGATTAGGAACAAAAACACAATTATAATATTAAAAGCAATCATACAAATTTCCATTTTTCAATTTTATTCATCTATTACCTCATTAGCTGGCTTCTCGCTGTTATGTTCCCGTAATTGCCGCTAACCACTCTTGCACATAGTGAATTTTCCACACAGTTTTTTTTCCTTCTTTTCTTCTTTGCAGGGTTCGCTCCACATCCAAATCCTCCCAAAAAAAAAAAAAAAGCACCCCCGGCTGTCTATGCTTCTGCAGGGGCCTTGGCATTATGCATGTGAGATTGACAGCTGGGACTGAAGGGGACAAGGCGCACTGAACTATGTGTCTGATGATAAGAAAGTGACAGTTTCGCTTTTAAACTTTTTGAGTGGATACTTCTCCTGGTCGGTGGTCGGCGCAAACAAGAATATATTAAGCTTCCGAGCCCGAGAAAAAAAAAATAGTAATGTCAGTGTGATCCGGCGTGTCTATTGTTGGGTTGAAAACGTAGCTTCCAGATAGTGTCAGTCGGGGCTGATGAAGTATCCGGTGCAGTATATTGAGAGGTGGAGTGAGGTGGAGTGGACAGAATGGACACTCCCTCTGGTCACGCTGTTTCAGAAGGTCATTGTAGTTCAAGGACAGGTAGAGAAAGTACAACAGTATGTGGGCTGATTTGTTTTTGGATCTGAACAACTCCTGGGTGCCATGTTTGGACCTAAGTCAGGAGTACATCGCAAAAAATTATAAAATATTAGGGAGAAACTGCTAGATTCAAGTGTTTTTTTGTCTGGGGTACATTCTGAAGGTCTTGAATCATGATTTGCCAATGTTGACAAAGCTTAGTCTTATGTTAAGAACTGTTGTTTTATTTTCTCATTCCAAGGCAGACATTTCTTGTTTCTTTTTAAAATAACATTCTTTTTCTTGTCCCGTTGGCAAATCTTGTTTTAAGGCAGTCTAAATGTGCTCAATTTAAGATAAATTTTTCCAAATATGAGCAATTTTTTACTTCATTTTTATCCCTTTTTGCAGTATGGGGAGTCTGCATTACATTTTGTTTTATTTATTTTTATTAGCCGACAAACATAAAAAGTAAATATTTCACATATATATATAAACCTGCATTAATGAGACATATAGACAGACATTCAGGTAGACACACAGGTACGAGTTGACATTCAGGTACAGGCAGACATACGGGTATACATAGGCGGCATTTCATTTTTACTGTATGCAGGAAAATGTGAGAAAGGCTTCTACTCTGACAAATATTCAAATCCAGGTGCTGTACTTTTCTGGCATGACTGTACAGTTGCCCCTTGTTTATCGCAGAGGTTACGTTCCAATAATGACGCTCAATAAGCAAAATCCGTGTTGCAGAATGGCTATTTCATTTATTGAGGAGTTAATGTGCAAAAAGCAGATTAAGTAGTTTAAAAAAAAAAAAAAAAAAGTTATATTCCTAAAGGTAATTATACGATTTTATTTAGGAAACAGATTTGAAAGGATTTGCCCAAGAAGCAGAGAAACAAATCTGCTAAAATCGGCTTTGTAAAGAAAAAATATTAGGCCTATTATCAATGGTTTTCCAATGTATTTTCCAATGGTTTTCCAGGATCATCCATTTTTTGTCTTCCATAACATTGTATCTTTAAACCCTATGGCATTCCCCACTGTTCTTTTGATTTACTGCCAGACAAACCGCACCCTATTTAATTTCGCGCTGGAGTTTAAGCAATGTCAAAAACCATATTGTCACCAATTATCAATGGCTCGGTGGCTGCCCTCCCGGTCCGTTCTAGATTGATACACTTGTCAGATGTTTGTGGCACGCATTCGTCACCCTAACCTCCTTTTCTCCCTCTGATTAATCTCCATCTTTGCCAGCGTGCCGGGGTATAGCTCGGCAAAGTATTTTTTATTTTTTTCATAGGAATATTCTGTAGCCACGCTTGTCACTCACCACGACAGAAAGGTGGTGTGTTTGTAGCTGCCGTTGCCGAGGAGATGCTACATTTCCTCGAGTGGGCGGGACCAGTGGGAGAGCAGGTAGCCGTGGTGACAGATGATGCTCGTCCACATAGGAAGCCGTACATAGTGGCGCTGTCACCCTACGGCAAATGTTGACTTATAAGATGCAGGCTTTCCAACAGGAGCCAAATAAATCTTTTCTGTGCCCACCGTTTGCCATTTCTGATTGCCAAAAAAATCTCTATATGAAGTGTAATATATTCATAATGCAATAGATATGAAATAATGACATTTGACCTTTTAATGGTTTCCTCAACCATTTGGAAGATCACCTTTAGAGTCAATATATCGGCTTTAAGCTTGATACCGAAATCGACCTCTTTGAGGAATCTTGGTTTTAGGGACTTTTCCCATCAAACTGCATCTCAAATATTTGGTAAAGGCCTATAATATAAGAAAAGAGTGTTAATAATAAAAAAAAAAAACACATACAATTATTTGTGTTATAAGCTTTCTTAGAATTTCCAAAAAAGAAAAAAAAAAACATTGCTTTCCTTGTTGTGAAAATGCAGAACGAAAAATATGAAGGAAAACACCAAGTCATTGTTAGTGGTTGCAAGTAAGTGTTATTTATTTATATATTATATTATACATTATATTAGCAGTTTTACAAAAAGCTTTAAATGTCATTGTTCATTCACTCAATACGGTGATAAACTACTACTGTAGCCACGGCTGCCCTGGGGCACACTGACAGAAGTGAAGCTACCAGCATGTGCCATCGGCCCCTTTCTGACCATTTTCAACCATTCTCACACACACACACACCGGACTCATATAAAGCAATGTGAGAGAAGTGTTTTGCCGAAGAACACAACAATAAAATGTTGATGTTTGAAAAAGTTTTCCTCAAGCTAAAATCTAAAATCTAAAATCAATGTTTCGTTATTTTCTGTAAATTTGAAAGGATTTTTCCAAGAAGGGGTGAAACTTCATTTGTATGGGACTAAACTAATATATCTGGCTTTTCAAACACCAACATGATAAAGGGCAAATTTTAAACCTTTAAACATTTTCTATTGGCATTTTTTGTGTGCAAATGAACTATTCAATTGTATTACTGTATAAGGAACGAAATATCAGAAAAATGTAATTCAGCGATTCTTAATTAGAGTTGATAAAAGAATATGAATGTAAAAATGCCTTGTATGTGAAAATGTGAAATACAGACAGAAAAAATAATAAAAAATATAATCGACTCCAGGATTCTCAAAGTCACAGTATGGAGAGACATTTGGGGATGTGTAATTTGAGGAAAACAATCTTCTGTCCAAAATGATTTCCGTTGCGCTTGAATGCACAACTAATGCAGTGTTGAAACATGCATGTGAGACATACGTTATTTCTTTATATTCATGCTGAGACACACAAACATATGGACTTACAGGAAAGAGATTATTGTTTGGTTTTGATCGTGCGTTGATAGTAAATAAATTAATAAAGATTGATCTTGTGAGTATGAATCACGGTTATGTTTGGGCCCTGTATGTCATTTAAATAGTTTTGTGTAAATTCAATGAAAAATTATTCCTAAATAAAGTTGGGGTACCTGACTTTTTCTCATGAATAATGCATGATGTGTGTACGAAACAGAGTGTCTTGTAAAAAGTAAAATGTTAACAAAAATCATAAAAATAGATATTTTTCTTGAATTAGAAAACTATAATCTTTTGCATACATGTAGGCCCTGAGAGTCATTATTTGAGTGAAGGCGGTCCTCTTTTCCATTTTTATGTTTGAAAAAGGTATCTTTAAAAAGGAAAAAGAATTCAAAATGTTGATTTGCGTTTTTGATACCATTAATAGAAAAACGTTTTTGCCTCAGCTGGAAGTAAAGTGACGCTACATCAGACAGAAAAAGACCTTCCACACAAACCGCTACGGTCTTGGCTATGGTCTAAACAGAAAACAAAGAGTTAATACGATATAAAAGTAACAGCAAAGTTTAGCTACAATTAAAAGAAGGAACAAGGTATGCATTGATTTTGGTTTAAACGTGGAATGTTTGTTTATTTTGTGAAATAATAGCCATTGTAAGATAACGGTAACAATGTATTTAGACCAAGGTTCCACTGCCCAATAAACAGGAAGCTACACGAAAACATATGCATGTACTGAGAGCGAGGAACACCAATAGTTGCGTAGCTGTTTTATTGCAAACCTATTTTTTTGTGGTTGTAAAGTTTGGTCCCCCATCTCTAAACCACACGGCGCATAATCAAACAAACCAAATCACGTCTATTGTCACCGCCTTGAAGTTAGCGATCTCATTTGTTACACTCGTCAATTGTCAAAGGCCGCAAACTTTATTTGACACAAAGAAAAAGTCAGGCTGTCAAACACAAATAAATTGAAGAATAAAGTGAAAGACTAAAGCTTTTTCTGCAGAGCGTCGACTCGGTCCTGCCTTTCAACATGACACGTGGAGCTGGATCGCGCACCTCTGCTTCTGAAAGCTGGTAATTTGCATGTGCGCAGATGACAGCGCCGATGTCTACAACTACTCATTAGCGGAAGGTGAATATTGGGCTGAGGCATGGCACAAACCCGTACGCTGTAATTTGACACTTTTCACAGTGACTTTTACATATGGTTTAGCAACGCATGGAGCTATAATAAATCATTTCAGTAGTAAAACGCCACAGTACTTTCTATATGTTTGGACTGATATCCGCTGAAGTAAGTCATGATTCAGTCCGGTATACCGTTGACAGTGGATGGCATTCTCGCTCATCAGCAAGGGCCTTTCCGTGTAAAGTTTGCATGTTCTCAAGGTGTTAGGTTTCCTCAAGGTTCTCCGGTTTCTCCTGCCACAAAACATGTACAATACCTATATAAATAAAGATTACTTGCTTACTTATAACAGCTAAAGTAAGTCCTGGTTCAGTCGGATGTATCAGTGACATTGGCTAGCATTCTCATTTCTCAGGAAGAACGTCCTTGGTTCGAACCCCGGTCGGAACAGGGTCTTTCTGAATGGAGTTTGCATGTTCTTCTCGTGTCTGCTCTGGTTTCTTCCTGGTGCTCCTGTTTCCCCCACCACTAAAAAGAGGTACAATATGTCTGAATGTACCGAGTGAGTGAGTGAAAGAATGGTGTTGAATGGGGGCTTTGATGCTAGTGCGTTCGGCGTCATCACCGTGTGTGACAATATCTGAACTCAGAACATTGAAAAAAGCTTTAGGTGACCTTGATCTGTAAAAATGTGCTATATAAATAAAGATTACTTACTTACAGTATTTATATCAGCTGAAGTAAGTCAGGATTCAGTCTCGATATGTCAATGAGAGTGGTTAGCCTTCTCGCTTCTCAGCAAGAAAGTCCTGGGTTGTATCCCACTCTGCTTTTCTGAGTGGAATTTGCAAAAAAGTTTTAAAATCTTCCAGCTTCGGGGGTCCTTACCAAGCCGAGCATCAGCACCTGGAGATGGACCCTAGGCGCATTGCAAAACTGAGGAATTCACCGACACAGATCAGAGAATCTAACAGCTCCAACACAACAATTGCAATGATGAAAAACACATGGAGCCATTTCTACATGTCATGTACAACGCAACTTCCATTCCATTTAAACCAGCGTCAAAGCCAAAGTTTGGTCAAAGTTTGGAAACAAAGAAGCTCGCACGCCTGCCTCCCTTGACTTTGCCTCGCACATATCTCCCCATCTTATCGGCTGTGGGATGCTTAAAGTTCACCCGGCGGATTTGAATCAACAGACAAACTTGAGGGGCCAAAGAGGATTAGGCGATTGTTGCTCCTGCCACACTCGGATGGAATACAAGAAGCCGTGTCCTCGCCAGACTAGACCACAGCAGCAACGGGACACGAGCCTCATACCAAATGAAGTACCGAGCACCAAGCAAAGGCCACCAGCCAAACTCTACAGCATGACGCGACCTTTGCAAGTTTGCACCAGAGTGCCAGAGAGATTTATGGTTTCGGCGAATACTGTGCATGGAGCTCTTAATTAAGGTTTTTCAGATCAAGAAGAAATATTTTTTTTTTAGGTAGTAGTGATAGGCTATGTACAGTTTTTCATAGTGAGCTTAATAAAGCCTAAAATCTTATTTTAGGCTTGTGGGATTATTTGACTTCAATTAAGAAATGAAGAAATGCTTTTTCCCACAGTGGGGAATTTTCAGTGTTGCATCAACAGTTAAAGAACAGTAGGATTTCTAGCTTTAGCATTGGTTTTATACTGTGCTTTTCAGGAAACTCAAAGACACTTCTCATGTCCTTATTATTTTACTCGATACACAGTACTACCGTAGCCTCAGCTGCCCTGGGGCACACTGACAGAAGCAAGGCAACCAGTATGTGCCATCGACCCCTCCGACCACCACCAACCCTTCACACACACACACACACACCAGACTCATTTTATAATAAATCTCTGACTTTGGCACAAGAAATGGACAAGAATTAAGAATACAGTTGATGGTTATTAGGGAGGGCAGTAACAAGGCGGGGGTAGAAGGGTTTTCTGACGTGATCAAATAAAGCAGTTCACACAGAAATCCATCTGAATAGGCTGGAATTTAATTTGATGAAGTGAAAAACAAAAGACATTTCTGCAAAAAGGTAATTTGATAACAGGATACTAGAGGAGATGGAATTAGCTTCTACACTTTTGATAGCAATAATCTCTCTTTGCAGATGAACTTTGGATAATCAGCATCTTTTAATGTATTTGGATATTGTCCTCCAAAATATATTCATTGAATGGTTATTCCTCTTTTGTTCAACAGTGATTGATCACATAAAATACTTCAAACGTTGTTTATTTTTAATAGTAGATTCAACTCCCATCCATTTTTTTTTTTTTTATCTGAAAAGGAGAAAGCATTTAACCAAACGTGAGCTTTAGTGATTACTCTGAAACAACCTTTGCCTATTGTGCGCACCTGATTCCTTTCTGTCCTGATGAATAGATCTTTAGGTCTGACCAAATCCTTCTCTGTTTGCCAGTGCATCTTCCTGAATCTCTTGAAAATCATAAAATACAAAAATAGCCAGTCTCTATGATAGAGCTAAGTTTGCATTATGCATATGATCTCATATTACATTCTTATAATGTCTTATAATGCATAATGTCAAGACTTTCCAGATTAAGCTCATAATTGACAGGCTTTCTTTAAAACATGTTTGAAAGTTGGTTATATGGTGCCACATTAGCCGTGCACAGACTGCTAATCCAGTCATTATATGGATATCTCGTAAATTAGCATAAACGTTGGCGTAGCTGGTGAAAGTGACACAAACGTACACATTGGCGGTGCTGAAATGCTTAGCATGCAGAGCAGTGTGTGTCCATGCCAGCGCGATGACAGCCGGCTCCCTGGCTAACAAGCCAACAGTGAAAGTGCAGATCTGGCGTGAGGCCTCCCCAGCGCAGCACCATTATCCCGCTCCCGGCAGGGTTGAGGGGAGATCATCATTTTCACATAACAAACCGTAGATTATTATTTTGCAGACAGTTTCCTCAAGTGGAAAATTAGCTTCCGCCAACCCGACCGTCTTACCGCCCCCATTCACCAGCAACAATTTACCATGGACAGAAAAAGTGCGTAAATGAAACTAATCGCAGGAAAAGCGATTCCTACCTTCTGTTGGCAGAAGCCATCAGCCAGCGCAGAGCCGAGGAGCGTGTAAACTGTGCTCCAGAGAGAGGGGGAGCCACAAAGAGCGCCGGGAAATTGATGTTTGTGCCCCAATATAGCACTATTTACGACCATTTCCTTTCAATGCACAAATAATTGCATTCATTACACAAATATCTGTGCATCTCTTTTGTTGTGCTGGGCTTTAGCATCTGCTGCTGCATATCATTATTTGTACAATCTGCTGTTGTACACAAACTGTGATTCTGAGTATGGCTGCTCGCATTTCAATGTAAGCACACATAGGATCCGTGATGGACTCACTGTCAAACAAGTGTTTGCCAAGTCATGTATTTGTCATGTGACCTTGGGCTCCCTTCCAGATGACTGGTGATTGGCTGTGTCATTCATTAGTCAAACCAGAACTTTTTACTAGATGATGCATGAGGCTGGGACATATCAGAGGTGCACAGGACCTAAGCACCAGAGCTATGTGTTCAATAATTTAACAGGAAGATATTTTCTCAGGCCAAATCTTTTGTCAGCGTGTCCATTCCGTTACCCTGTAGTCGGGTCTCTTGTCAGCCCTAAGGCTACTCCTCGGAGGACCAAAAAACATCATCCATCAACATGTCTGAAAAATGTGTTGTATTATAACTTACTCCTCATATGAAGCAACATAAGCATAAAGGTTTCTCGAACGGTAGCATTGGCTCCATGGCGGTTGGCGCACAAGTCAATACGGTCAACATTCAATTTCAATTACAGTAGGACCCTTTACAACACTCAAGGCGACCAAAGTGCTTTGCAATAAAATCTCATAAAATCCATTTCAACATTTGTGCAATCAAAAAATAATTGGCGGTGCAAACGAAGAAGAAGCAGGCAAAGATATGTCTTCTGTTTTGCAAGAAGTCATTCCACATCACTTCAGACTCAGATCCAATGGTGCAGCAGTTTCTCAACCCAATTCGCAATCTTTTTATTTTTGTTTTTTTATGTAAAAGAACATTTTAGTTTTAGGGTTAGGGTTAGCCAAAAGAAATACTGTACAGTAAAATATTTTTTTACAGAAGGCTCCAAAGCTACTGATCAATGCACTTCATCTTAGTTCTTTTCCATCAAAGCTGCATTTTGTACAGTGTTTTTTAACTGTGGATTGTCTGGGGAATTGAGTGTGTTGTTTTTTATGCAATCAAAAAAAAGTAAAAAAGCGTTAAAAGTGAAGGAGGTCGACCTTAATGGAAGTGGTTTGCACATTTCAAGTACGCGCTACATAATCCTAACTTTTCAGCCTATTTTTGTGTAATTTAACTCTCTGAACCTAGCTGCAAAGCTCCAAGTATTTGTATAGCAAAAGCACCCACACCACCTCATCTTCACTTATAAATTTCCCATTATCCATTGTGTATAATAGCAATAATGTATTCCTTTTATCAAAAGGGCAAAGTGTAATATGCACAATTCGTGGTCAACTAAAGTTGCTACAATTACAATCCAACTTTAGTTTCAATAGTCTTCCTGCCTATAACACATGTAGCTTTTAGGTACTGATTACTGATGAAACCACCTGCTTAAGATGTAAACAGTACATATTCTTACAACTACTTATTCTTATGACTACTATTTTTTGTACCTGCTTTCATTTTACTTTGTGTAGTGCTGTTTCTGTGTGTTAATTGGATGTGCCAGTTTGATAGGTTGAATTTAGCTGGCCCTATTTATGACAAATTGAAAGACTTGTATGGTTCTTTGATTGGATCTGCTTGAAAAATGTCGAAAATAATATTATGTCCATTGTTTTTAAGGAAATACTCCACTTTAAACCATTCAAAAAAGGTCAAATACGATTCGGATGTGTGACCTATTATCTGGAGACACGTAACATAGATGTAGATGTAACATTAAAATATTTGATATGGTCCCTTTAAGCTGAGTACCACACATTTTAAATCGTTTATCGAAAAGACCCTGGTTTTATATCTCATTTGAACTTCATTAGTAACAACAGCAGTCTTCTCTCCATCTCCCCATGTGCTGGTGGGCTTTATCCCCACTATGATCTCCCCTTTATTGCTCCCAATCAGTATATGATTTCTTGACCTCTAGCTAATGCATATGTGTCTCATCCTTTGTGTACCTTGCAGCCAAATTCAATTGTACATGGTGATTGCTTTCATTGATCCCAACACCGGCCCATGTCCCACAAGCCTAACATGGGACTGATTCCCCTTCACACACCTCACTGCTTTCTAATAATGTCACCCGTTTTTACCCACAATCCACAGGGCCTACTGGGGATTAGACTAATTTCAGGCGGAGGGGCATACGCGTCATTATACGGCAAGACTCCGGGCAAGTTTCCTACTAATTAATTTAATCATAGTTTAAAGAGGGATTGGTGGTGAAGGGTAGAGTTGTAAGCTAGAGGTAGTAGAGAATAGAACAATTATACAAATATGGGTGATGGAGGAAGTGGAAGGGGAAGAAACCTTCTGGGGGTAGTAGTTTACAGCCATCTCTATAGGCAACAGCTCTTTCACTGCATGTAATTAGATCGGGCGAGTTGGAGGTCCCAGTTTCCCATTATATACGGTAGCTGATACATCTAGAGAGGCAGAGGATGTTCTTACATAAAAGCAAGCCAGGCGGTGGCTTGCTAAATTAAGATTTATTTTAGCGCATAGATGGAATGGGATTCAAAGGCATCTCTGGGGGGACTGGTATGTAAGTCGAAGTGTAATTATGATGGACAGTGGACAGTGTCATGGCAAGGCTTTTACATTATAACAAGGTGCAGGGGTGGGGTATGTGGTTGGTTGGTGGGAGGGCCCAAGCTCAAGGATGGGTGGCTTGATAAATGATTGGTTTATCCTGGCAAGATTATTTCATTCTTCTTGCAAATTGCAGATTGGAACAATAATGCTCAGTGATGTATGTTCGGAAGAAGCACTAGAATCAAATATGAGGATTGGAATCAGACAAAAACAAACAAGGAATGATTATATGTTTGCAAGGTACTGTATGAGGGAGTTGGTATGTTGTGGACATACGTTGCAAAAAAGAAAGCTTTCGGGACTTGCATCAGGCCAGAAACACAAAACAACACCAATCTCACAGGACAGTCAAAGATAGATTTACCAGTCATCAGTCAGTAAAGACAAGTCGACTGCAAGTAACTGCACCAACAGTAATGAACTGGCTCTTTTGTCTCGTTCTTGAGCAAGGAAACGCTTCAAAATCACAGCCTCCAGGAAACATCAGCTGAAGTTGTAGATATCACGTTAAGTTGGTGTATCACAACTTACTCCCATCGCAAACCACTGGCCTCTGGAGCCAGACAAGAGCTATACCCAGAGCTAGAGACATGCTTTGCTTCTTAATAGACATAACCGAAAAGCTCCGTGGTGAACCAGGCTGAAGGCCAGTCGAACCGGAGCTGCATACTCCCATTTCAAACTTGCGAGAGCATAGAGCATCTTCAAAAAACTGTGGCTAAAGGTTGCTGACAGCCAAGACACACACAGAAAATTGGTCTTCACACTTCTGTTGCAATGCAGGAATAATGTACTTCCAGATAAGCCAGACCAATGCATCTGCACATGCACAATGCTCACAGTGCAGTGTTCCCAGTTGATATTCTGCACATGCACCAGAACAGAGAAAGGGGGTGTCTTTTTTATTTTCTTTTTTACCGTACTCTATCCAGCCCTTCGTCTATGCGCAAGATGATAGATGGAAATCTCAAGACTGCTGTAAATTGAACAGACCAACAGACCATTCATAATGGTCTCACGTGCCGCCATCACCCACATCGCGCTCCGTAGTCGGGCTTTAATAGAATAGTTGAAAATGCTTTTTGCGTTTGACAATGGTGGGGGCAGAAAAAAGGTTCACCCGATGCACAAGGCCTGACAACATATGGAAATAGAATCAAGCAGAAAAATATGAAAGTGTGGTATAGATGACCGGATAAACACGGGTTGATTGTGCTAAAAATAATTTCTAGATTACATATAAATTAGGTTACAAGATGGCTTTATGTTTGTCTGTCAAAAGCAAATGTACGCATCGAGATTTCAAATGAGAAGCCCTTCTCAGATATCGGTTATTGAAAACCCAGTTCCCAAGCAACTGTTCATAAACTCTTTTGATCTGGAGAAAAAAAAGAGAGTAGAAAAAATGAATAACATTAACATCAAAGGGTTGTTTTGCTATAGGCGGCATAGGCTAATATATTAGATCAATTATGTACAAGTAATTTCTTCAGTCTGCAAATAGTGTGGGAGTAATGGGTGCTGACCATTTTCAATGTGTCTTTATAAAGGCTCTCAAACACAGATTAGAGTTCACGTTTTTGGATTCTTTACTCACACATGGCGGATAAAGGCATTTTCCCTTGGCTTCCTCGTTTGAAAATGTCTAAATCCATATTGAATATGTCTAAATCCATATTGACCAACCCCTTTTCAAACCTTTCACATATGCATCTGAACATTTTGTAAATTGTGTTTCCTGTGCAGGTTTGAAATAAAGTAATTCAATTCAATTCAAATTCAATTGAATGGACATGTTGTGAGGTGTAGTGGTTCCTTTGGCACCCCTTCACAGTTTCCACCGTTAATGTGGCCCCCGACAGTCACACTGGATATGTTGAATAGTTCTAAATAAAAGCGTTTCTTTACCCAGACATGAAAGTTGCCAGAGAAAAGTATAAGTACAGTATATGTATAGAGAACTAACAGTGGCTCAGTTGGTAGAGCATTGGCCTTTGGGCCTGGAGGTGGTGGATTCGAGCCCACCACGGGACCTACTTCACAACTCCCACTGATGTCTGCTGTCGTTGTGTCCTTGGGCAAGACACTTAACCCCACTTTGCCTGAAGCCCCCGCTGAAAAATCAAGGCTCCTGTGGACTCACCACCTGCAGGAGGATCAGTGAGGGGTTGGTGCTCTGTGGACTGGGTGCAGCTGTGACTGCCACCCCCCCAACCCAGAAAAAGATTAAGGGGGAACAAATGGATTGATGGATGGACGAATAGGGAAAGCAAGTAAAGTAAGCATAACAGGAAGTATGAGGTTTTACTAGACATTTGCACAATTTTGTACTGTGAGAACAATAACAAAAACACTAAAAGGGAATAAAGATGAGTAATAATACAGCAACGGATTTTGTAACCGGACCTGGAGTTGTTTGTTTATCCATTCCTGCTACTATCAGGAACATCAGCTGTTTCAGTCTTTATGTGAAAATAATAATAATATGAAATTGAAAAAAGTATAAAACAAACGTATTGCCCATAAATTAATTAGTCAGGGCAAGGGGAATTGAGTTCTTCAACCACATGGTTTGTGGTTTCAAATGTTTTTTTTATTTTATTTTATTTTTTTATTACAAAAAATGCCGATAGCAGTATTTACCCTCGATGACAATACTGTAATTGTCATTGGCCAACAATAACGCGTAATATTTCTTATTTTAAATATCTTCTGTCAACACCAATCCGTCATTGAACCCTAAATGTAACGTCTTTACGCCAAGCCCTATCATGCAAATATCTGCTAAGCTTTTTATTCCAGCACTTAAAGTAAGTCTTCAAAAGTTCTATTATGATGAGCAATTATGTCGCTGCGTTTATCAATCTCCTTTGGTGTCCCTCTCTTTTCTTTATCTTTGGATGGATGCTGTCTCCAATTCAAAGAGCACACAGATCTCGGACTGGGACCTCATCTGCCTGGCGTGCTACAAAGGCGACCTTGCAGAGTAGAGTTTGGTTGAGGTGATCAAAAGCCATCTGAAAAAATGGAGATTGATAGATACAAGAGAGGATTGTTCACATTCTGCACCACACCACTGTGCTGACCTGGGGGTAGAGTTGCAAATGAACCACTCGTGTTTCTTTTTCCAGTAATGGAAAAAGGAGGAGTGAAACAAGGAGTTGTTGAGGACAAATGGAAGAAAGAAGAAACAACTTGTGAGTTTTTTCAGACACTTTCAGGTTTATAACGGTGTTTGGAGTGGTCACACTGCAAATAATGGCCATAGCTCACTTACACGACTCCATGGAAACAGGAAGTTGAAGCCCCACTTTTGAGCATTCTACATGATAATGGATGGTTCTCAACCAAACTACAGACTAGGGATGCAAGATTGCAATAGTAGTGGAGCAATTTGGACATTATAAAGACTGCAATTAAGGGCTTTGAAAATAAAGGCAAGGAAAAAAGGCTTTAATTATGAAAAAAAAAATCTAAATTCAAGATAATTGGAAAGGTTGCAATTTGGACTTCAGTAGTAGTGGTTTTCTCTTTCCATTATGACATTATGTATATTGACTAACCATCCATCCATTTTCTTCCCCTTAATCCATTTCTGGGTCAGGGGGGTGGCAGTCAGAGCTGCACCCAGTACACTCAGCACCAGCCCCTCACTGATCCTCCTGCACGTGGTGAGTCCACAGGAGCTTAGATCTTTCAGTGGGAGATTCAGGCAAAGTGGGGTTAAGTGTCTTGCCCAAGGACACAGTGACAGCAGTCATCAGTGGGAGTCGTGAAGTAGGTCTTACGGTGGTCTTGAATCCACGACCTTCAGGCCCAAAGGCCAATGAGCCACTGTCACCCCCATACAGTATATATTTTGACAATATGCAGTGTTGTGCGTGAACGACTTCAAAAGAACGCGTTCATTGAACACGCTAATTTTTTCTTGAACGTTGAACTGAACACAGCACATTTTTTAATAAAGAACTTGAACGTGAATTAGTTCATATTATGTGTCATGAACGGCAGACAATTTGTTTTCCATTGAAAACTGAGTGATATCTGATTTTTCTTTTGAAACACAACAAGAAAAAGTTCCCCCCTCCTGTATTCTCCGCACTTTTTCCGCCGAAAACAAAAAATTCACACGGTTTCCACCGTCTATGAACGCACCCCGACTACGTGTTACTACGGTGCAGCGCTGTATGATAGTGCTATTCATTGGCTGTTGGACTCACATGTGCCGTGATGAAAACACAGGGGTAAGTTCACAAGGCCGTTAACATTTTACATAAAGTATAGACGCACTGCAGCGCATTACAGTTTGTAGTACTTAAGAGCAGAGATGGGACATATTGTAACTTGTGGAACCCATTCCCATGAATCGGGCCACAGTCTGCCTCGATTCCAGGACGGGTACAAGCAACGTGAGTGATATAGAGACACAGTAAGTACACAGTAAGGTGGGATGATTCCAAATTCAAGAACGTATACAGTATGTCATTTTCAGTAAAACCACATTATTCTTAATTTAAGAAAAACTTTACATGACATTCCGTATGTATGGCAGGGACTCAGCCAATGGGGTCTGAAACTGTTTTCTTATTTATTATTTTGTGGGTGTCAATTCCATGTATACACTATAGATATGCCATAGCAACAAAGCTATAGTTGTAAAGTTCTGCGTCATTCTCCTTCCCATCAGTACAAGGTTTAATCCAAAGCCTTTTTGTGTAGTATGGCATTTAATATCACAACTCTCAACCTTTTTCTTCTAGGTGATTTGTATTGATGTGCTTTAAGCTGTATTCTCAAATTGCTTGACTCCAAGCAAACACTCCAAGCAAAGGATAGCAAACATTTCATGAAAATAAGTTGCTGGGATATTTGTTTATGCTCATGGCTCCTCGAGAGGGTAAGGCTGCTGGTACGCATCGATTGTACGCTCTTGTCTTTTGCAGCCATGCTAAATGGAACACGGCTTATTTGATTCATACTCCTCAGCTTGTTACATAAACGCAGCATTGTGTGTATTTCCCCTTTTCATCTTACTTTTTCTTAGCAAAAAAATCAAAGTCAGGGGCGCTCACGGCACTCCAGTCTCAGATGCATTCATCAGTTTCCAAGAGCCTGGCAATTATTCTACCATTCTACCGTCAAGAAAAGTCAACCTGCCAGTACCGCCGGATAGATGAATGAACAATGTCTTTGCCCGTGGTTTATTAGTCAAGGAGATGAGTGTATTCTGATGTCTCCGCTGCCTTCCTATCCCTCCCGCCCTTACACAGTATGTTTTCTCTTTGTGTTTCTCATCAGGAAAACAAAATGCTGTCGGGAGGAGAGAAAAAAAATAAAAACTCAAAAGTGTCGAGAGTTTGATGAGAGGGCTTAGAGATGACAAGGATTGGATAGAGATGCCCTCCAGAACGCTTCATAACCAGATGCTGATAAGACAAAAGAAGAGCAGTTGAGTGCATTTCACCCCGAGCTGTGCAGACAAGAAAGGAAACGCTACTTTTACTATAAGGACAAAAGGAGTTCTGATCTTTAGTCTTTGCGATTGAGAGATGCATTGTTTAATTCTATAGGTCCGTTGTGGTCCTTTCTGTAATACACACACAGAACTTGACTTGTTGGAGCTTTTTTCAGCATTGTCTCCTCATAATATATGTGTTTTGTTCAGCACTTTGAGTTGCCTTGTTTATGAACTGTGCAATACAAATACATTTGCCTTGCCTAATGAGCCAAATAGTAGGATTGCTTTTCCTGAAACTCAATCCATCCATTTTCTACCGCTTAATCTATTTCTGGGTTGGGGGGGCGACCAGAGATGCCACCCAGTACACATAGAACCAGCCCCTCCTGCAGTTGTTGAGTCCACAGGAGGATGGCACTCTATGGCACAGCCTTGATCTTTCAGCGGGGGCTTCAGGCAAAGTGGGGTTAAGTGTCTTGCCCAAGGACACAACGACAGCAGTCATCAGTGGGAGTTGGTGGAGAAGGTCTCATGGTGGGCTCAAACCCATGACCCTCAGGCTCAAAGGCCAATGCTCTAGCAACTGAGCTACTGTCGCCCCATTTTCCTGAAACTATGACGTCCATATGTGTCCCCATATATGTTTTAATATTATTTTATTAGTTTTGTTATTGATTTTATGACTACGTAGGTAAGTAATCTTTATTTATATAGCGCATTTTTACAGACCAAGGTCATCCAAAGTGCTTTACAATGTTCAGAGTAGATTTGAATTAAGTTGAATTACATTAAATTTATATTTCATCTGCACTTACACCCGTGGCATGATAGACCATACTTTCTTGACTATAAGGCACACCTTTATTTAAGCCGCATCAGCTACATTTGAAAAGAAAGGCAAGTTGTCCAAATATAGGCCGCACTTGAAGCAGGTTTTCAGTTTTCTTTTTATAGCAGATAGACGACTGTTTTAACTGGTCACAACATGATTTAATGCAGATGTGTTTAACAGTTTAACCATTAGCTTCCATGACTCATTCCCCAGTCTATTTTATTCAGTAAATAAGTGTCTTATATGTCTATAAACTCTGCTCTGACAACCGGCCAACTCTATCACAATAAAAATAAAGTAGCGGCTTATAGTCCGGAAAATACGGTATAGTTTCAATATCATTATCCTGTTTATCGCACTCATTTTTTTAAGCAATATACAGTATAAAATGTGGTTATTGTTAAAGGCCTAGACCCTTAGGCAGACCTTTGTATCCGCCATCCCCAGTGATATGTCAATACCTCCCTATTGTCCATAATTGGATAGTTAGGCGTGGGCTCTCCCTCATCTTGACTATTAGCCTTCTCTTCAGTTCCTGTCCGCACGCTCTGGACCGTGACGCGGGACCGGCCAGCACAAAGTCCAGCCCAGGGCCCCATCAATTTTGGTTACCGTCTTGTCTTATGGCCTCACAATGTCCGTGACCGGCAATAAAGAGCCCACAAACCTATTATTTAAAGAGAAGAGGTGAAAAGCGAGGCAGGAATAATGGGAAGGGACCGAGCTCAGCGATATGGACATACAGTAGTCTCGCATGGAAGAGCAGCCGCCGCCTCGAAATAGATGTGTTTGTGCGGATGTCTTTAAGTTGGAATTATAGAAGAAAAAGATTTATGGAAGGCGGTGTATAGGAAATGGAGAGGATCATAAAATATATACTTCTTTCACGGCAGGGTCATCATCTCCATCGGCCAGTAATGACATGATTTGCTACAGCTAGAGTCCATTCAAAAATAGAGAGAGACCACTGCGCAAAGGTCCTGGGTTTGATTCCACCTCTAGGCCTTTCTGTGTGGAGTTTGCATGTTCTCCCTGCGTCTGCGTAGGTTTCCTCTGGGTGCTCTAAAAATCCATACAATAGGCCTGACATGCACCTACCGTACGGTAAACTCGCTCCAATCTCTGTGTGGAGTGAGAGACAAATGCCTACAATTCTAAAGCACTTTGTGACTCTGGTCTGTGAAAGGCCCTATATACATAAAGATTACTTACTACTCACTATTAGGCCAGGGGGTTTAAAGCGCCGTGTTTTAAACTGGACATTTGAGCCTCATATGTGCATGGCTACCACACTTTGTTTCAATTGATGTAATCCTGTATCGTTCGACAATTATGAGTTGACCTTCTGGGTAATGTTTTTAATAATCTGTAAGGCACTTTATGTTACCTCCTTGTATGCAAAGTGCTTTATGAATTAAGGATGATGGCTTGCATTCACCTTCCCCCATCTCTGCCCACTGCTTTGACTCTTTTTGCACATTTTAAGTGTGCTAAAAAGTTTTTTTTTCATGTCAAACCAAGTCAAATTCATTTATGTATGTACTTGTTTTAAGCTTGTCACTGTCTTTTTATGAAATGTGTAAACTGTTGTGCGGGCTGAGAAGGATGGGATTGAATACAGTGAATTCTAACATAATGTGGATTATTTGTAATTTGACTACAATTATTTGAAATGTAATATCTTGTGGATTGTCAAGTCCACTATTGGAATAAATAATTTGTTATCGGGGCTGAGATGTATCTGGTTGGATTGTATTGTCCAATATACATCCACATCTTTGCATCATTTCAGTCCAAGAGCAGACTATATGTCATAAAGAATTTACAAATACGCAATGATTACAATTGTGCGTGCAAGATTTTGCTCCTCCCACTGCCTTTCTCCCCGGCCTTTCACACAGATCCCATAGACTCTCAGCGTCAAACTGACACGCAGGCTTCCACACACATTTACTCTCCTGCTGCCCCTCCTTTCCGCTGCCCGACTTCTCTATTTCTGTTGCAATTTCAAATCCGATTGTCACGTCGGTTTTTGCTGGTCAAGAAAAATGGGTAGAGAAAAGCAATAAAATAATGATTTCTCCCCCAGAGCCTGATGTATGAGTGCGGCATCTCCTCTCATCGGCTTCAAATGTTCTCGCTGAGACTTTACAAGGGGCTCAGAGCAGGGGTTAGGGTGAGATATACCCCCGTTTATATGACAGAACACACAACCTCATAGATACACGAACCCATATATGCGATTCTTCCTCTTTATACTCTGCCAGTGGTATACTAAAAATGGAAATATTCTCTCATTCTCACTGTACATATTATAAATGGTAAGTTATTATCTTGCTTTTTTGTAGATAATGTAAATGAACGGTATGTAATATGCTGGTATAAATATGCAAATATACATTTGTAATATACTACAACACATAAATATTGTACAGATCCTCGCTGTACCTCTTTGTTTAGTTTTGCCCTTCATTTGTGGCCCATGTGTGAGTACAGTGCTTTCTGTATTGTGCAGAATGTGATCATTTTGTTTGGCTCAAAATAAAGTATTCAATCAGTTAATCAATCTAGTGGTCTAAAGCTGTGTTCACACCAAAAGCTTCAAAACGCTTTTGACGCGCGTTGTTTGACACTGATCTAGTTTTGTCATTTTGGTGCATGAAGCTCCTAAAGCGCCTGCCGCCTGGTGGGAGGAGCTTCTTGGCTGCCGGTAGTCCAGAGAAAACGGCGGATTTCCCGAGAGCAGCGAGCCTTTTGTTGTTACTGTATATAAAACCAAACAACGTTGTTGTAGGGTTTTTACAAAACGTGTTCTGGGTTCACCATAGACTTGAGAGGCTGCAGTGTTTGCTGAGTTTCCCCATTTACTCCAGGAGCTGCGTACGGCTGAGTTTCGCTTTCAGCGGTACTTCCGCATATCACTCTCCCAGTTTGAGTACCCGCACCCTGAATCGCCCGCCTTGAGCTCGCATCGCCCACCATGAGCTTGTATTGCCCGCCTTAAGCTCGCATTGCCCGCCTGGACACCAACTACAGGCGCCTGGACAACTACAGCCAGACTCAGCTTGTTCTTATATTAAATGAATTACTTTTATTTCACTGCATGTGTACATTGATTTTGTTATTTACTTATTAAGAACGTTAATACTCACATAATAATATTGCTAATAATAATAATGTAATAATAATAATGGGGGCGACATTGGCTCAGTTGGTAGAGCATTGGTCTTGGAGCCTGAAGGTGGTGGGTTCGAGCCCACCACAAGATCCACTTCACAACTCCCACTGATGACTGCTGTCGTTGTGTCCTTGGGCAAGACACTTAACCCCACTTTGCCTGAAGCCAATAACACAGCAGCAGCTACAGCAGCAGCTACATAACTTCTTTCCATGACAGACCTGCTGCTGCTGGTTCTCCTCCTCGTCTCCTGATTGGTTGACGCCTGGAGTCAAGCTCGAAAAGCTCTGCTTTTCTCAACTTCGGCGTCAAGGAGACGCGAGCGTTATGCGTGTCACTGGCGCGTGCCAAGTGACCTCAGGTCTCTCGGCGTGACCTGACGCGCGTCACCGTTCGGTTTTGCGGCCGGTGTGAACGCCCCTTAATAACGCCATTACAATTACATTCCAACTTCTGTTTCCTGAATCTAACCTCACTCTGACACATGTAGCTTAAGTCCTGGGGTCGAATCCCTGTCGGAATGGGGGCCTTTGCATGTTCTCCTGTGTAGGTTTCCTCTGGGTTCTCCGATTTCCCCTTCCACTAAAACCATGCAGTGTTTGGTGTCTCACTTCTGTGATCAGTTAAACTGAACTCTGAACAGTGTAAAGTGCTTTGATTGACCTTGGTCTGTAAAAGTGCGCTATATAAATAAAGATTACTTACTTATTTTGTGAATGTTGTTAATGAAAGAGCTAAAACATGCACAATGTCATCTAATAAACTGTAAACCAAACGAGAGCCTCATTCTGCTCTGTGTTTGGATAACCTTTTTGAAAATGCGCACATGTTGACTTGTTATCTGGGGACTAAAATGAAAATATTTCAAACTGTCTCTTCTTTTTCTGTCTCTTAAATGGTGAAATGGTGGTTCCATCCATCCATTCATCTCAATTGTAAAGAAGGTTTTAATTTGTGTAGGCATTGTGGACCAAGTCATCCTGATTGTTACTGAGGGCAGAATGTCTGGTCCCGGCCCGAAAGACCTTCACATATTTGAGACACTTTCATACAATTTTAATTCAAATGTGGCTACACTTTTTTACAACATTTGTATGGTTCTCATGAAATACCATTACTAAATTAATGCACCTTACAAAATTATTGTCCATAGACTTGTTGTAATAGTAGGTGAAGGAGAAGTAAGGAGCAAGTAGCAGAGGTACAGTACAAGCAGCCGCCATAGCAGTCCGACAGTCCACATTGTCTAGATGACTAGTGTGTGTGTGAATGGTCGGTGGTGGTTGGAGGGGCCGATGGCACATACCGGCTGCCTTCCTTCTGTCAGTGTGCCCCAGGGCAGCTGTGGCTACAGTGGTAGTTTATCACCACCGTCTATGGGGTGAAAGAATAATGACATGTGAAGCGTCTTTGAGAGTCCAAAAAGCGCTAAATAAAACCGATACATAATTATTAATATTATTGGAAAAAAACGGGGAAGCTGCCTTTCAGATTCACGCTGCTAGTATCTTGAATCGTCTTCCAAAAAATGTGAAACAAACTTATTTTCTGATAATTTTCAAATTCCGGTTTGAAAACAGTTCTGTTTCGATGTGCATACAACTGAGGGACTTTTATATTTTACTCTTTTTATTGTTCTGTGATTACTTATGATTTTAATGCCTTGTGTGACTGTCGCCATCGTTTTGTCTAGCAATTTGTACAGCCTTGTTTATGAATTGTGCTATACAAATAAACTTGCCTTGCCTACGTAGCAAAACGCAGAAGTACAAGCAGCAACCATAGCAGTCTATCAGTAAAACTGGTTTACTTTATAGTCTAGAGTATTGTATCTGGTGCATGTTTTGAGTGGTGGGGAAAACCAACCCAGATGCAGGGAGAGTCATGCAAACTACACACAAAGGCCTGGCAGTAGTCGTACAAGTGGCAGCAGCACTAGCAGTAATATCAACGATGGCAATAGTAGCGGTAATGGTACACAAATAACATGTTCAACAAAGAAATCACATTTACAGGTCTCTCATGAGGGACTGATGGTAACCTCTGTTCTTCGCATATTGGTTCATTCATTCAGTCGTTTGGAGAAGACGTCTGGCGGAAATCATCTCATACTGCTATACAGAGATTGCGTTGAAATTTTCCAGTGTCTCAAAGGACTTCAAATAGACGTGCAGACAATGGAGCCGAGGGTCAGAGGCGAAGTCTGTCCCGCTGATGCAGTCACTTTTGTCTTCTCTGTCAAAACCAAAGTGGGATGATGCAAGAGTTTGGGCACTGGATGTTTGGACGGACTGGACGTATTTGAGGTGTCTGGACCTGTGTATGTGTGTGTGTGTGTATCACTTCTTACAACCCACTTTTACTGAACAGCCTTTAACTGCTAGTTTTAAGCTTCCCGTGTTGTATTTTACTGCTTTAAAGCTTTCATTACATCCTTCATACTCAATGTCTGTTATCTGAGGCTTGTAATATGTCGTGGCATTCTGAATCTGTGCTTGGCTGGGCACTTCTGTTGTTATAAAAGAATAGATTGAATTGAATTGGAACACACTTTTTTAATAATACCTTGCGCATAAACATTTACCCATGTATCAAACCCAAACTAGATTGCATTATTGCCTTGTGTACAAAATGTGCTATTTGAGGGATTTTAGATTTTTACCTTTTTTTTAATGTACTGTGATTATTTTAATGCTTTATTTTTGTTCAGCACTTTGAGTTGTCTTGTGTATGAAATTGTGCTATACAAATTTGCCTTGCACCAGCCGTTTTCTCTCTTAACTTATTTTGGTTGTTAACGTTAATGTCACAACCTTTCCAGGAAGTTTGAAGATTCTCAGTGTGTGTGCTGTCTGTGCCGAGGAGACAATAGTCTGTAGTGATGTTTAGTGCTGTAAGAGCGCCTGTGTGTATGTGTGTATGTGTGCGTCTCCGCCTGTGTGTATCTCTGTGTGCGTGTGTGTGTGTGTATATGTGTGTGCATCGGTTCATTAGGATGAATGAGCTGTGTTCTCTTTCTCTCCGGGTGAAAGGCCTCTCGTTAGTGATTGAAAGAGAGGTGCAGTGGTACGAGTGGGTGTCCACCAGACGCAGTTCAGCCAGAGGATACGGAGGATTCGGAGGATACTGCATTGTGCACCGCGTCTAAGATAGAAGTGTTTCTGGAAGATAAAGAGTGTTGTGGAAGTTGTCCTGGGTTCTTATTTTAATCTAAACATATGTTAGGAACTAGACATCCCCATATTACTCACGCATTTGTTTGTTTGTTATATAAAACCTTTTGAAGATTATTATCCTCTTGAATATGAGTTGTCTATCGTTGGTTTTGCTCCTTCAGCTGTTGGCCAACTGTAAAAAATAAAAAGGCAAATAATAAAAGCAATTTTATCATTATTTACCATAGTATTATTGTGTGAATGTACCGTGGAATGTACCGTGGAATAAAAAAATCTGTATTAGTATCAGCATTTTTGTGTTTTTTTTCTCTCTCTTTCTCTTTTTTTCAACTCCTTTTTTGCTGGACTCTTCTGCATTTACCCATCTTTCCCTCTTAAAAATAAAATACAAAAATAGAAATATCAGAATAAGCAAATATTGGTTATCGGGAACCAACACAACCCAAATTTGCTTCTAAAACTCATGATTTTAAACACAAGGATTAACCATCCATCTTCACTTTGCTCATTCAAATTACCACTCACTGCTATCAAAACACAACACAAGCCATAAAATACGAGCGATTAATTAGGCGTAAATAATTGGATACGAGATATGCATGTTTTCATCTTGACTGGGCCCGTTTTGTTTAGTGCCACGCATCGTTTTCGCCTGAGCCGTCTCTGCCATTCATAAACCCCAACACATTCTCCGCAATATAATTTTTCTCATTTACCATTGAGTCCATGAGTGCCTCCCTTCTGCAGGAAATTAATTACTGGTGCTGACTTAATGGGCAGCTATTGAATCAGACAAAGAGCAGAGAGTTTTTTTTTTCCTTTCTTTCCCTCGCACTGGCTCCACTCACTTTTGACACTTGATACGAGTGCAGAAGTGAATTACCAGCCAAAATGAGAAGGCTAAGAAACAAAAACATTGTCATTTGGAGCCATTATCCAATTGGGGATTTAATCATATCATTTCAGAGCAGTCGGGGCTTCTAAGAATATCGATTACCTTCTTAGAATGACGCTTATTTTGACATGGAACTTGGTTTATTATTTCGCAGAATGGACTTCCAAATGAACGTTCGCAGTTGTTTAGAATGCATTTCAGAGCAGAGAGATTGTGTTAACCCCTTTGATTTGAAGGTTGGCCCATGTGCGTGTTCGGTGTGTGTCCTTAGGCAAGATCAGGAGAGGGCAATTAATTTCTCTGGGGGGGGCTCATAGGGATATTGTCACAGTGTGAAGGGCTGGACTTGTTTGCTAATATGTAAAATCTATTTCAGTTTTACAAGTATCTATTTGATGAATGCTAATATTTAAAGACTAAAAAGAGAGGGAAGCATGAAGGCAAAATATCTGCTGTTTTCTTTTGTGTTAAATTTGGCCTGGTGTCTCCTCCTGATACCAGGCCAATGGATCGTGTTTTTAACAGAATTTTAGACCTCAAATCCAAGAAGGCAGAAAGCTAACTCCAGCCGAACCAGGACAAAACTGAGATTTTAGTCGTCAGTCCTGAGGCACAGACAGTGAAACTTTTACCCAAACTACCAACACGTTCTTTTAATCCATCTCCGCAAGTGAGAAACCATTTCATTTTTTTTCCATTTTCATTTTCTAACCCCTTTATTAGTCCATTTCTGGGTCAGGGGGGTGGCAATGAGAGCTGCCACCCAATGCTCATAGCACCAAAGAAAAGTGTAGCATGTTTGTGTGGAAAGGGCTTGATAGATAAAGACTAAAGAGAAAGATTGATTGATCTTCAGAATCTGTTGCTATTATTTGGTCATCAGATTTAAAAGTCGCTCAAAGAAGAGAGAGTATTTTCTGCTGCGTAAGGCCCTGTCTACACGTAGCAGGGCATTTATAAATCCGCCCTCCGCCTAAAAAAAAACTTCTGTCCACACAGCCTCGGTTTTTTAAAAAACGGCATCCACACCTAACCGCATACATGCGTTGTCAATTACATTTCAAACCTACAAACCTACCTTCCTCCGGGAGGACGACTTCCATCTCAAAGTTCTCCCACCAGCTGGCAGTGCGTCCCGGTCTGACCCAAAATTGCCGTTGCCGTTTTTGACGAGGAACATGTCTTGGACGAGGGATGGTTATTTGGCGGAAAATAGCCGACCTTAAAGTGCTCCTTCGTCTGTGCTCTTCAACATGAAGCAGTATTTGAGCTTGTAAAAACAAGCAAGCAAAAAGTGCCTGAACAATCGTTAAAACAAAAGCGGTTTTGATGGCCTCCATGTTGTTTCTGATGTAAACACAGGTCGCGCGTGTGACGTCAGAGCAGCACGCTGGTAGTGACGTACAGCCGAATACTCCGGTTATTTATGTCCACACTCAAACGCATAACCGGAGAATTCCCAAATCTTCACTTTGGCCGGAGTTTTCAGAAACCTTCGTTTTTATCGACATAAAACTCCGGGTTTGTGTGGATGATAGGCCAGATCGTAGGAAAATATCTTCGGTTTGTGAGATACCCTGCTACGTGTAGACGGGGCCTAAATGTCACAACCTGAGCAGCAAAGTTCTGCATAGAATGTAACTGTGCTCTCTTGCTCTCCTTCATCAACCCTACTGGTAAAATAGTTGAAGAATGGCTTATTGAAAGATAGTTCAAATGCGGAAGGTAGATTTTCTTGCAGGGATCATTAAAAACTGTAAAATAGAACAAGGCAACACAAGCTTTTGGAAATTTCATCCACAAATGTAATACTAATGCATTGAACTTTTATAGTGCTGGAAATGGCATCATGAGGCTCTTCATGTGAAATTGCTCATTCACTCTACGATGCTGGTAAACTACTATTAAAGAAGCCATAGCTGCACCGGGGCAGACCTTACAGATGCCAGGCTACAATTCAGTGCAAAGTGGGTAAGATTGGTGAAGTCTCTTGTCCAAGGACGCAGCAGCAGTTTGGCACTTTGCAGCCGCATCCGCCCCACTGTGTTCCCAGAGGTCTCCCATCACAGAACTATTACAAGGAGCTAAACTGAACATGCTTTTATATTTCTCTGTGGTGGGAAAAAATACTGTTAAACTGTTTCTATAAATCAAATGCAAATACATGCATAATGGGGTGTTAAATGTTTCTTCTTTTTCTGCTTTGATTTGTTTTCATTGAATTATAGAAGACAAAAACACACTCTCCTGACTGAGTATTTAACCTCTTATAAAACATATCCTTGAATAAACGCACGCATTACATTTTATTTCTATTCTGTTGTGCTTGACAACCCACCACCAGAAAGTCTAAATCAGCTCAAAACAACAATAATACATTTGCATTGTCCATTTTCAGGGTTGAACTTTTTAAACCTTAGCATTAGCCCCATTAGCATTAGTAGGTCCATGCGCAAGAACTCTGCGTTCTCCTTTTTCAGACTCACCATGTCCTCCCTCTGCTCAATAACCCCGTCATCATTTCCATTGCATTAATCACCCGTTTTCGCGGGCGCCCAGTCGCTTCAGGAGGCGGGCCTTGCGTGTGTCCTGACCCGTCCTTCTTATTAACCCAGCGCCCCCCTGCGATTCGCCGCTCCAGACATTATTGACCCCACGTCGTCAATTGATGGGCTAAAATGCTGCGAATGATCTACAATAGTGTATTTCTCAGCAGATATGGGAGGTGTATCGATGTGCAAGAGCTTTACACAAACAGAATTCCAGAAAAAAAAAAATACTAAAAAGCAACCCATTCTGAGCTGTTTGAATGCAGACAACTGGCTTAGCAGCGCCGCGGGCTAAAAACATGGACAGAGATTGCGATGGGAGCGCGGGAATTCTTCAGGTCCCCTATGTATTTAGCATTAGCATAACCTTATATCATCCGACTCTGTGTGACGTCGTGCAACATTAAGCATTAGTTAAGCCATGATAAGCAATTATTAATTATTTCTTGCGCAGAATCCGGTTAAAGGGGAGGATGAATGTGAGCTCAAGTCGAATACATTATTTTGCTAACTGTACCTTCGTTCATTTAATTAGCAATTTGCAGCTAAATCACTGCAAATTGTTAAAAAGTAACGGGAGCAATGCCATAATATATGTTAATTACAATATGACTGATGGCGATATGGTAATTCTCACTGTATAAGCAGGATGTTCAAGCATGGGAATGAAGCTATTTTTGTTATTATAATGATATGAAAGGGGGCTCAACTGTCACTCTGAAATAAATTAACATAATTCATAATGAAGACTTTGTTCGGGTTCAATGTTTTTAATAAGGAAATTGTGGCACTAATATCAGTTTTCTGTTTTCTAATATTTACTAATTTGGATAATTATAAGTCTTGGTTCATTCAACAATATGTCCCAATCAAATCGTTCACCCATATTGTGTTTCTATTTTCTCTGCTCAGCTCCAAGGGGAGATAAGGGGATAGATAGATAATTTTTATTTCATCAATAATATGTAGTGAAATTCATTTGAACCAATACATTTGCTGTTTGGTTTGTAAAGTCAATAAAAAACCCTTTTATTTTAGTATCTCTGTTTGTAAAGTAAAGTTTCTCGGTTTCATTGAATTTGTCGTTAACAATTAAAACCACGTTGGAATAATTTTGGAAACACATTGGAAAGCAATTTGTGAAGGAAGGTTTATAAACTTTTACTAGTTATGAAAGGTCCGAGTAGTGTCCATTTTCAAGTATTTTTGATTTCAGAATCTCTTTTTTTCAGGGGTGTCCTGGCCCCAGGGAGAGCGAAGCTATTGTACAACTACCTACGCAGACACGGGGAGAACATGCAAACGCCACACAGCAAGATGGAATCAAACCCAGGAACCCAGGGGCAACTCAGCCATCATGCCACCCTCGATGTCATCCCAATTGTCATCCTTTACATTGAAAAAATATGGATTTTTTCAATTGACCCTACACTGCAGGCTTTTACGGTTGTATAAATGTTTAATATTTTAGCAGTTTATGATATTTTTGGGGGCGCTTGGCATACTGGGGTAGTCTTGCACAGTTTTTCCAATGTGGTTTTATTGGAAATGACAAATACATCCTTGAATCTTGAATACCAATAGAAGGCGCTAGTGAGTCATGGCGGCCGTATAACAGGACTCACATATTTACATTACTCCAAAACCCATTACAATTACGTCAATTTAAAATAGACACATGGCTGTAACTCCAACATCCTACTCCATGTTATTCAAATTAATCATATCCCTTTATTTCTTGATCCCGAGAACAGATATAAATAAAATGGCATCCTTTCTATAATGAACGGTGACTCATTCTCTACGTCCACGCAGAACTAGACGCTGCCGCCGCTGCTGCCTCTTGTCACTGCAATTTTATATTCCTCTCAAACATGTCTCGCGAGTCCATTTTTAGAATCCTGTTTTTAAGAAGAAAATAAAAGCAAACAAGATGCAGATGCGCTCAGTAGAAGTAGAAGAAGAAGGAGAGAAAAAAAGCACTCTTTGAATTTAACATTTTGTAGTGAAAGGGTCGAGTCGGATGAGACAATGTGAAGTGGACAGTGCTGAGTTCTCTGTTCATTTCCCGTTGCATAAAACCAAATAAGAAGTTACAGAAATAAACGCCGTTGGTATCTTTTTATGAGCTTTTCAGACTTAAGATGGCTGTCTAAAAGGAGGCTGCACGGTGGGAGGGAGGGAGTGAGGACTGGAGGAGCTACGATACATCCATTTAGCTGACACTTAACAGCAGCAATGCAATCTCTTTGAGTGTGAGGACTTTAAAGAATAGATCGTTTTTCAGATTTTATTTTGTTCTTTATGTGCGTTTTTTCATAAATGACTGACATTTAGAGGGAGAAATTAGGGATGTACTGTAAGTATTATATATCAAAATATCATGGTACAAAAGGCTAAGTTTAAGATTGAGGTTAAGGTACACTTCATTATTCCCCAGTCCAATGTATTTATGTTTAGTCCACGGCCTTTGAGAAAGGAAGCAGCAGCTTTTTGTAGCTTTAATATCACAAACAATGCCTTTTCTTAGTACAGAAAAAAAAAGATTGCATAAATGTAAGTCTTTGTTTGACTGATTCTACAAAGCGATCATCGACTTAGGTTGAGTTTGGCGTCACAGGAAACAAGTCACTGTAACCGCGTTAAGCATTGACAAAAAATATGATTTTTTTACTTGAATAAAAGAAGTCAAGAACGTTGTCAATGTAACAGTCTGAAATAATACGAGTCTGTTGTTTATGATTGCATATTTCTCTGACTTGCATTATTTTGCCTTGAAGGTAATGAACCAACTTAAAACAATATGTTTTTGAGTTTCAGAAACAACAGCTTCTAAACACTGGAAATGATGACATTTCCTCTACAGCTACAACACTTCAGACACTAACTTTCTGTTGTCAGTCAGACAGATTCTGACCAAAGCTTATTTGTCTCATTCCAAAAATCTCGACTTTCTGATTTGCCACTAAAAGCGTCTATCGAAATTAGAAAACACGGATTAACAGTGGGCTGGTGCTATGAGACTTGGGTGGCATCTCTGATTGTCACCCCCCTGACCCAGAAATGGATTAAAGGGTAGAAAATGGATGGAAAAAAAAAAAAATGGATGGATTAACAGTGCATTAGCTCATCTGGCAAAAAAAACATTTTACCACTTTCCTTTTTCACCTTCAGCCAAATCAAATCACATCCAACTATGTATTTACAGCCCCAAACCACAACAGTTGTCTCAAAGGACTTCACAAATAGTTTATTTGTGAAAGCAGTTTAGAAAATCAAACCATTAAAACAGTTATTGGTCAAAAAAGACAAACTAACAAAAGTAAACAGGCTGTCCTTAGAGCAGAGACCTTGGAAGGAAAACTGAAAAACTATAACTGCAGGAAGAGGAGAAACCTCCGGGAGAACCACAGAGAGATCGCTCTTGGACAGAGCCTGCGGATGTTGATTTAACAATACATTTGTGCAGAACATTTCTCCATCAAAGTGAGTCATTGGGATTCCTCAAAAACTACTCGAACATCAATCTGTGGGTTTGTAAAACTTTGAAAATGTGAAATGTTACTTTATTTGTTATTTGTGATCATAAATCCACATCTGTGTGAAGCGGAATCCGTTGTGTTTGGCTTCTCTCTGTTTGGCTGATCTCATGGAGGACCCGAGCCCAGTGAGAGGACGCTGGACACAGGCCTGACGCACACACGACCCCCATGGTCCTCCACATGCCTCTGGTTACACATGGATATAGTCAGACACACACTCAACCTGCCCACTCACACACACAAAAACACACACATGCACACACACACACACACACACACACACCCATATGCACATTGTGGCACAGTATCACTCTTTCTTCCTGAGTTCAAATCCCAGTTGTAAACACAGCCTTATCTGAATGGAGTTTGCATGGTCCTCCCGCATCTGCATAGGTTTCCTCCGGCTGCTGCGGTTTCATCTGGAGAAGGGTTCCCATGTGGGCTACTCTACAGCAACCACTGTTCTGACAGATGACCTATAGGGGAACTGCAGAATGGGTCAAATGTAGGGATAAATAGTGTTCCTTAACCATAACCATAATATACACACACACACACACACGCACACACACACACACACACAACTGACACGTCCTTGTTTGGTGTTTGGCGTCTTTCCTTATATGGGGAAAAGGGGCGGGATCATCTCTCCTGACCTCATCCTCCCAGGTGTCGTATACAATATTTGTGTGCCAGTTTTAGGATTTTTCAAAACCTGCAAAACCTGAACGTCATACTCACCCTTTCTAACGAAAAGAAGACCAGGACTGATGCACGGCCATTTTGCAGATTTAGGCTTTAGATTTAGGCCGATTTCCTCCAGGATTGGGAGCGGTTCAGATTCCAACTGGTTCTAAACCTTCACACTTCAAAGAAAAGAAAAGGAAAAAGCAACAGCAGTGAAAAAAATCATTAATTCTTGTCTCAAGTTGAATTCATTAGTACCATATTAAGTATAAGAAATATTCAACACATTAAGTCAGATTAATTAATTTCCTTGTAATTTGGGAGAATTGATCCCTCCATCACTTATAATTGCACTTAATGGAGATGAGTTGTAATTAAGGAACAATGCAAGGCTTATTACCGTGGAGTGTTTCAGAAGCAGAAGTGAGTCGGTGCATGTGAGAGCTCAGGGACAAGCCGAGACGCCAAGGCCACTTTTTGACATTTTGCTGTGGCGACAAATTATTAATAATGTCTTCACACTCGCTCCTCACACACCCTCCGCCTAAACAACACCTGAGTTATTCTCATATCCGACTGATGGCTGCAATCCCCCACCGAGACACACGTTTTGGCTGCTCAAAACTTGCAGGAAATGAGAAATATGAATTTGAAGTTATTAGGCTTGTGTGCAGACTGGCAGTTGAAAAGCGTGCCCTCCTGCTGACCAAAATCACGGTTCCAACGGCAAATGACTCTACTTCTGAAATAACAGCAAAAGTTACGAGCCTGGACGTGTATTCGTCCATATGGTCTCTCTGTCAGAACTGCATGCATCTATGTACGACTCAGAATACTCAAATCTCCTCGATATGGCGCCCCGGTTTGCATCCAAGATATATGTTTTTTTTTTTTTTTATCTCTTAAAGTGGCAGTATGTAAAAGGCCTGTTTATTGGTCTTATCAAGCTCATTACAAATACAATCCAAGTTTTGTTGCAAGAATCGCACTGTATGTGACACATAGAGCTCCTATAGTCACTGATTGCTGACCCCACCCACTGGGGTTTAGCTAGAAATTAGCTAGAGTATGTGTATTACATATGGCTACTTATTTTTTGCACCTACTTTCATTAAAACACATTTGTGAAAAAAAAAAAGAAAAAAAGATTCAGAGCTTTATTCTGCTCTTTGATTGTATAATAGATAATGATGAAACATAAATATTATCGACATCACTGTTATTGCACTTCCTGTGTTCAAACCAGCTGGGGCGGGTCCCAGCTCAAAAGTGGCCAAAATGACGTGCGCTGACATGCTTGCAAATACCACCCCGGGCCAATGGGGGTGGACCATAGACTGTATATATTAACGGACAGAGTCACGCCTATCTCCGCCGCATTGACACACATGTGGAACGGAGCTTTGGGCCAAGAGCCAACTTTTGGTCCATCCTGTAAAGACGTTTTTGAGAGGTCTGCCAATGCTATATGTTAGCATTGGCTAATTCTACTTCTGGGTCCACCCCCATCGGCCCGGGGTGGTATTGCAAGCATGTCAGCGCACGTCATTTTGGCCACTTTTGAGCTGGGACCCTCCCCCACTGGGGTGGACCCAGAAGAAGAATTAGCCAATGCAAACATATAGCATTGGCAGACCTCTCGAAAACGTCTTTACAGGATGGACCAAAAGTTGGCTCTTGGCCCAGAGCTCCGTTCCACATGTGTGTCAATGCTGAGGGGGGTGAATTTTTTTGGACCACTCTAGTTTACTTGCTGTGAATTTTTGAAGTCTCTCGTTCAAATGAATGGAGCTGCGCCGGCTGACGCATGCGCAGATGCGTTTTTTAACAATTTTCTTGTGGGCGGGACCACTCACGGCCATTTTGGATAGCTCCAGTAGAGCACATTTTTTGGCCCATTAGTTAGAACGGCGGAGATAGGCGTGACTCTGTCCGTTAATATATACAGTCTATGGTTCAAACTGTTGGTTCTCGGATCTGTTGTTGGCAAATCGAAAACTTGGTAAAGTCCACTGAGACAACTGTTATTGGGATATAGCAATACACAATTATGAAATGAAATGAATTGAAAGAAAAAAGGCCAAACATTATTAGTACATATTGGCCTATTATCTGGGCCGTGTACATTATTCACATTTAATAATTTAAAATGAAAATTAAACATATGGTTTTCAGTATTAGTTAGTAGATTTGATATCAACACCTCTTGACGAATCATTCATTTTAGGAAATATGGCCACGTCTGTCTTTACTGTCTTTTACTCCGCCCACACCCTCATGCTGCTCTCACATGTACTGTAGTATCCATCACTGTGACATTTTGAACTTATACAAAGCTACAGACTTATTCCTAAATATTTACTATATTTTTATATTAAATATGTATTACAAGATTTAAACTTTGGGTCTTAAAACCAAAATGTTCAGTTTTCTTAAAGGAGACGTTAGCAACTTGATCTGTGTAAATGTATTATTATCTACAATTTCCGGGAGGAGAATAGTTAAACCAATCATGAGGAGCCTCAAGGATTTCATTAATTTTAACCAATCAGGAGGCTGCGCTATACTCAGTAATCACGTATCTTGTGTTGTGTGCTATACATTCGTACTGTCCTTTATCCTGTGATGCAACACTGCGGGGCAAATAAAGGATTTCTTAATGTTTCAGTACTCCAGTAATATGCATCGCTAGGTCTTGTGACGTCAACGTACTAGAGTATTGTAATGTCTATATTCTTATTTACAAACACATATCGTGGATGATATGGAGCAGATATACAGTATAAGTCTGACTTATGCCGACATTCAGAAATGGCCAGAACCTGAATCCAAGCTCTCAACGCATATTTATGAACGCAAACGCTGTGCTGGCTATAACATTTGGTCGCTCGCCGTTAATTTATTTGCCTTGCAATGTACATTAGCATACGCCACCACCTTTTATCAGCTCATGTTATCCATTGTAATGCCCCACCACTCACTAAGCCTCCCCCGTAAATTTCCTATAAACTCTCCACGAAAGCTCTGCAAATTCCCGTATCAAAACAATCAATAAATCTCCTTGTGTTTTAAACCATGTTGCATTTTTTCTTCTGTTCTTTTTTTTTTTTTACCAGCTTTGCAAATCCATCAGCATTCACTTACACTATCACTTTGCTACTTCCTGTATTAAAAGGTGAAAGTTTCAAGGGATGATGGACGAAAGAGTCGGCTGTATCTATAAGACTTTATCTCCTAAAGTCTTTTTCTTTTCTCTCTCTCTCTCCCCGGTAATCATGCAATGCACCTCTTATTCCGATCGTGTGGCTGTGCAATCTGCGCCCTCGTAATGAAAACGTATATTCCAGCGCGGCTTCCTGAAAGAGCTGCCCCATTAGAAAGCCCGCTCGCATTGATTGAAATGCTTTTAAAACTCACGAACGGCCATTAATGCACAGAGGGGGGCGGCTGAGGGAGAGGTGCGAGATAATGGTGAAGTGTAGAAGGTATGAAATGTGACGGCGAAACTTTTTTTTTGTACAATGGACGGAACATGGGATTTATGCGCTTTGGGAGAATATGGATTTTTGATGAATGGTAGATTTAATAGAGGTAGATTCTATGGTTCGTTTTGTTCACCTCATGTCTTTAACTTAATACGAATATGACTTTGGACATTCAAATGGATAATGAGACTTTTTACTTTGTCTTTCCATGTGATGATGTATTTTTGAAACAAGTATAAAAGTAATTTAAAAAAATGTGTTTCCGCTTGTAACTCCCTTTGCTGCCACCAGGTGAATATATTGTGTTTTTTTTCTCAATTTGTAAATTACTGGCTACAATCACAAATGTGCTATTGTAGAGAACACAACTTCACCAAATTAATTACAAAAACAGCACTTTTGTTAAAACATGCTTTAAGCGTGATGTCATAGCGGCATACAAAATCATACTTTTGCAGGACTGTTTGGACAGAAGGGGCGGGCTTACAGTATGTTGGTGTCAGATCTTTTCACTATCTTTCTTCATCATAATATGTATTTTTCAATGTGTACTGCACTATGTACCTATCACATCAATGTACACTACACAGCATCAAAAATATTTAAATTCCTTCTCAATTTAACTTCACGCTCTCGAACTCGGCATGCCTCCGCAACCACAAATCAGCATCACAAACATTTCATTTTCTAACTGCGCCTTGTTTAATTAGGAACCTGACTGCTCATACGCTCTGAAACAAACTCCATTTGATAAACATGGAGTTACCCACTGAAGCATCCTACAACAAGGACACGAGCTCTGCAGGCCCTGACTAGAATCACTAATGCGCTACGCCAACAAAATAAACCTGTTCTCTCCTTTTCACAAGGGTTTTAAAGGCACTGGCCGGAGCAGAGTAGAGAGGAAGTGTTCATAAGACTCACAAATGTCCATGAATGTGTTTTATTACAGGAAGACATCGAGAAAGTAAAGCCCAAAACAAATATATATAAAAAAATATATATATACTTATAATCTATTCAAACTGTATTTTACTCAGGATTGTCCAGGGGGAAAAGGTGTTTTTATATGAATAACCAAATCTTAAAAATATAGGCAATAAATGTATTTTTTAGTATGGGTAGAGATGATGTACATTATTATTAATTATATATATTCAAATGATCATGGGCCCACCAGTCTAAGCAGAGAATACCAAACTTCCCTATACACTCACACTTCCTCCAGCTCATCCGGGGTATTCCCGAGGCGTTCCCAGACCAGTTGAGAGACATGGTCCCACCAACATGTCCTGGGTCTTCCTCTGGTCTTCTCCCAAACAGATGCCACAGCCACCACAGCTCCCTCTTCTCGACCGGGAGAAGCAGTGGCTCTACTCTGAGCTCCACCCCTAATCTCTAAGGGAGCACCCGGCCACTCTGCGGCAACTGAGCTACCATCTAGAAATGTTTTTGTTTTATTTTTATATTTATGACTAGTTCTTCTTATTCCATAACAAGCAATTTGCCAATCTATGCATATTTTGAGTTTTAAGGCCAACATGGATCAATTCCAAACTATGCTTAAAAATATTTGTAGTATATATATTATTTTCATCACACACAGTCAGCTTGAATACAGACAATACACAGTACAAACAAAATAATTAAAGGACAACAGAAAAAAAAATAAAAATAAAATTAGAGTCAAAACCAAAAAAAATAAATAAACACATTTTAGAATAACTCACTCTTCCGTGCTGTTACCTATTCCCACATTATGATAGCGCTAGTGAAGGTGAAGGGGTTTTCTTTCCCATATTGCCTCGTAATGTGCTCGGCCTTAATAAAGAGGAGGGGGATTGATTGGACACGGCTCGTCCTTGTGAAACCATTAACAATCTTGCATCTCCATGTTTTTTTTTCCTTCCTCATTAAACCTTATCTGCTTCATCTACTCCTGTGCAGGCCAAATACACCCTAAATATGTTAAGTAAATGGTCCATGAGATGCTATCAAGAGCCGTGTCTCCGGAGGTTACCCCAGAGTAGAGCTATATGTTTGATCTGACCCCTCCGATTCAATTACGGCCTCGATTTGATCACCCCTCTGGAGATTGCCCCCTCAGGCCAGCAAAGTGGTCTGCATTCATGTGGAGTATAGACACACAGGATTCAGTGAAGTAATGAGACGTCCTGGAGGGTCTGTGAAGAGGTGTCTAAAGATTATAATCTGTAAAAACCTGAAAAAGAATGTTAGAAATGTCCGCGAGTTCATGGTCATGAAACACACAACACACACTTTGGCTTTCTCCTATATATGTATGTGTCACAACTATATATACTGGGTTTCTCTTAGGATATTTGCCATTTAAAAAGGACAATTTTACACTTTGCAAGTAGCACTAGAACAGGCATGGCCAAACTTATGGTGTGTTCAGACCGGATCATGCATTGCGTCTGCTTTCAATGCAAAGTCAATGGTGACGCGCGTTTGAGCGTCAAAATGCATGTGCGTCTCGGAACGCACCCACGGACTGCGCAGTAGAGCTGCACGAACTGCGCGGGAAAGTCAAAGGGGAGGAGCAGGAGCGGAAAATCGACGGCCACAGGAGATAAACTTTGCTGAACGTTTCCACGGATGTTCGTGCCGCGTCCAATCAGAGAGCCGCAAAGTGGTCACGGGGACATTGGCAGTCTGAGCGAACAGACTGAACATACTGTTAACAGCCAAAACAGCTACACCAGGACTAAAACCAGGGTTGACAATGGGGGACATAGTGCTTGTGAACATATGCATTTTCATACTCCCATGACTTTATGCAATTGCTTCGAGTGTGTTCGCCAATGCAGAAGTACCGTTTAATAATAAAATAAACTTATTGCGCACCTCCGTGAACACATACTGCTGTTATATAAAGTCAGTGGAAGGTCTCTGGACACAGACACGCTGCAGAGCTGCATTATTGGAGACCAACTTAACACAAAAACCCGCTAGCTTACTCCGTTAGCATCAAAGTCCGCCTACTACTTCTGCCACTTCTGGCGCTGGCCAGGAAGTTCTGGTATGAAGTCCCGTGCGTCTGAAAACTAGAGAATGTGCCTTTGGTGAGCGAGGCTTCAGCGTTCCAGCGTTGGCGGGCTGAACACAGCTTTAGGCCCACGGGCGACTTCCGTCCCTCTGTGTCATTGTATACGGCCCTTTGATAGTTTCTTTTTTATCACTCTATCACTGATAGAAATTCAATTTGGTTACATTTTGATATTTAACCAACCATCTGCTTTGCCTCATGCATAGAAATTCACAATGTATATCACAATTATACAGTTCTGTTCAACTGGCCATGGAGAGAATCAAATGTGATTCCAGTAACTTAAAGGTATATGGGAGGATTTTCTTCTTCCGGGTGGATTATCTAGACTATTAGTCTTCATTCTGGTGATATACAAGACATGTTTTAATAAGCGTTCCCTTGGAGATTGGCGGTTCTTTCCTAAAATTCAGGAAAATCTTCTTAGACATCTTCAAACTGTAATTCATGACATTTTTTGTATGCTTATACATGACTACCTGGCGCTGGACTTCCATGTGAATAAATACCAATATCAATTTGCTGGAGGAGAAAAGTTGAACCAATGGTGCAAGAGTTGCCTGTCAAAAAAGGATTTCAAATTAATTTAGTCCCATCGGCTTGAGCATGGGCGGGTCTAACCAGTAGTTGCATTTGAAAATTCTTTCTCTCTCTCTAGAATTTGAGAAAGTAACCAACATTAACTTGAAGGAAAGAAAGATGACAAATGCATAGACTTTGGTTCATGGTCTTTACTCAAAGCTTGAGACAATGCACCCTGAGCCTGTGGGCCTCCCCGAGGTTTCTCACTTTTTCCCACTGGGTTTTCGAGTTGTTCCTTACAGATGCAGGAGGATCTAAGGACAGTGGGGATGATCCAGAACATTTGAGGACATTCATGGACATGTATTAACATTTATGGACATTAGTCATCTGTTCCCTACGGACCAATGGCTCTATGTGTTTGTTATTATTGCATTTCCTGTGATCAAACTGTTTGATTCTCTTGTGTGTTTGTAAATCAACAATTCTTGTTGGGATTTAGGGCTACATAATACTAATTGAATTGAATCCAACCACAATATTTTAAGCAGTTCCAACTTCCCACTTGACTTGTAAACCTTACACCACTGCTTCGGGCATAACTGACGTCAGTTCCTCATATCACGCAGCATCGTGCATACTTATTAATAATTTTTCCCGTTTGACTCCTGACCTTTCTGGCAAGCCCGGTTCTCATTCATTCCCATTGCATCAGTCTAAAGCCAATATAATCTGACAGAGCGAGCACTTGATCAAATAGCAGCCGCATCGGGGGAGGTAAAACTCCAGATGAGACTGTCTCGAGGCAGTGAGCACTTGGCAAGTAAAAATAGCAGTAATGGCCTCGCAGGTAAGTTAACAGCCTGAAACTTTACCCCCCTCACAAATGCATTGGAGGTATGGGGAAGGAGAGCAGCGTGGGCGTGCAAAATGGCCCCTAGAGTCATTAAGCCGCAGTCAAAGAGCCACCAGAGAGGACGCTGGGAAAATATAAGGGAACAGCAAAACCAAAAACCAGCCCCGGTGATGGCTGTCTGTGGATTTGAGAATGCACTACGGAGACATTGGAGTAGATTAGAAACGAGTGTTAATAGACTCGGATGCTAAAATATCCAAAGATGATTTTGATGAAGGTGTTTAGTGTCCTCATCTAACCATGACCATATTGACTCTTGGCTGCCAAAGTTCTGTGTCTCTAAAATCTCATCACTCCCCTTCTTATATATCAAAATGTGTAAAAGTTGAATGCTATTTATAGAGATTTGCCTCAAAATCCTGCATGTCTGAAAGGAATGCGTTTTTCACAGGATTATAGTCCTCTTCTTTTCTGGAAAATGGACCCCCACGTCCATTTTCCCCATTTACAGCACTTAAATTTTCCTCAAAAACATAAGAATTTAATTGGTGCAAACACCTGCCCTAATACCTTCTAATAAAAATGCATTAATTAGGCGGTTTTTTCAGGCTATTGTTCTTATAATAGATTGTAAACTAATAGAAAACCAGGGGAAAGTGGCAGACTTCAGCTCTTGCTTTGGGGCTTGTTCTTCCCTTTTGGTCATGCATGTATGTACAACATGGACTTTGTTATTTAAAGATTAATAATATCTTGACCAAGAACTAAGTTTTGATAATTCCAATAATTAACTCAAACCCCTGTGGAAAAGTGATCCATTTATTTTATTTATTGTTCATTCCTTTTCTTTCTATCGCTAATAGATCATATTTACGGTATATCGTTTGTGTATGCCTTTAACTAACAGGATTTGGAATCGCAGCAAAATATTCTATAGATTCTAAATGTATACAACAATATGCATTGAATCAACTAATATTAATATGACATTGTTTCCTTGTTGTATTTTTTATTTTTTTTTGCATATAGTTGTAAATGGACGACCAATCAATTGACCTGGGACCAACTTCAGCCCTTAGATACACTGGAATGTCATTAGAGTTTACCACAGAGAAAAATGAACGTGCTGCTACAGTATATAGATTGATTCTGCTCTACATACTGCGACTGATATAATTGCATGCTATTTTTAGCTTTTTGCCAAGAAGTGAAGGCCACCTGAGGAGTGTAAGTGTGAGATGATATGTCTGTCAGAATGGATCAGGATGTGATGAGGACTTTGTCTAAAAAGAAGGTAATATTGTCCACCTCAGGACATGTAATCATTAAATACGCTGATTACATTCCATACAGTAGTTTCGGTTTCTCTATAAGAAAGTGGTGTTTCAAGATTGGTTCTATTATGAAAACAGCATCGCCAACGACTTATATCTTTCCATTCTTGTCGGGTCCCACACCACAGCCCAATCAGAATAAAACTCAATTTAAATATAACATATAAAAATGACCACAGTACAGCCCCAACACATCCCACACCCAAAACCAAAACCCCATGCAACCCTCTACAGCTAGTGAGCGAAAGAAGAATAAAACGGTTATTACAAATATATATATTCATAGAATGCAGATGAATGTAGGAAAAAACGGTTGAAAAAGTTACAAAAATAACTACCAAAACTAGTGCCTGAGTTACAAGTATGCTTTGTTTTTTGACCTGACAGACACAATGGGAAGTTTTTTGTTAAGTTCATAAAATATCTATAAAGCTTTACTTTCAAGCCACAACACATTGAACAACACAATAAAATCCATTAAATGTGATCCAGAGAAGACCACCCTCACTCAGCCCAAAGTGTCAAATAGTGACTCACAGGGCAATGTTCTCTAGTAGTATGCAAGAGAGAAAATACAGTTTGTTTGTTCTGTAATGAGAAGAAACTAGGTGCCCCAACTTTAATGACCTAATCGATGATGTTTCAGTGATTTTTACACCACTAAACCTGCAACAGACCATGCAATATAGGCCCCGTCCCAATACTCGCACTTCCACCCTCGCGCCCCTCATTTGCGCGTTCCCGATAAAGGGTGCGAGTGCGTAGGGTGTCCCAATTCTCCAGGGAGGTCTTTGGCCCCGCCCCCTTTGCCCCCCTGATCCACACTTCGCCGTAGCCTGCATCAATGCGCACTCTGGCGAAGGATATTGCCCATAATTCTTTGCGGTACACACCAAAACGACGGGAAAATGCAAATTTTGAAATATATATGCAGTATGTGTGTAAATAAGTTTTGCTATGTTACTTGGAAAGAAGCATAAACGTCTGATGAAGAATTACGGACATTGTGTTTTAACAATTTAATAAATTTTAAAGCAAGCGTTTATATAACATTCAATTTAAACTTTACACTTAGTACAATAATCTTAGAATGTATAAAAACTGACCAGATAGTTAGTTACCCACATTTAACTTAAAATTATACAGCTATCTCTAATTAAAAACAACTAATATACATGTATTTTAACGTGTGTGAAGCAATTCAATTTGTTTTCCAAAGGGTCAGACAAAATTACCTTTAATGTTTATAAAGTTTAGGGCTGAAAATAACCATCTCTTGACGAGTCGATGACGTAACCTGCACTCAGTGTGCACTGTCCCAATTCCGCCTTTTTTGCACACTTGTAACCTGCGCACTCAAACCCTGGTGTGCACTTTGAACAAATGCACACTTCGTAGAAGTGTGTAGGGTGCAGTGTGGGTATTGGGACGGGGCCATAGTTGTTTCTCTAATCTTTCAAGGTGACATCATAACCACAACAATGGAAAAGCCTTCACCGTTGCTTCGTGCAGGTGTGGTCATGTAAGTACAGCTCTTTGGTCTAAAATAAATTGTAGGGATGGCTCTGCTTCTCCTGCTGAGATAATCATCAGTCCAACAGTCCAGAGGGGGCAGCAGGTCGATGCCAGCGTGCACCTACCCATTTCACACTGCTCACTGACCCATAATGCACTGCACACTCGTGGTCCAGAAGAAAAGAGGGATCCTAACAACTGGAAATTACAGGTGGACGGGTGTTCGGTTCAAACTATTTCATCAACACCAATATATGCTGCTAATCTTCCATCGCTCTTGTGTTTTTCCTTTTCTGTAAACGTGAGTCTCACTGGTTGCCATAGCAACAAACAGCATTCAGCACAAAGTAAACTTTTGTTTTACAAAGCCCTTTTAATGGTCTAGTATACAGGAGGATGTATACACATTGTAAATATGTAAGTGTCAAATGTAGGAAAACACTTTTTCTCCTCTGTCTGGTCATGACAACGGTTGCTATGGAGCTTTTGCTGGCTTTTGGCTTATAAAGTGGTTGCTTTCCTCAAATGTGTTTTGAGTCTAAAAGTCAACATAAAGAGGTTTTCTAGTAAGTTATGAGCAAGTGTCCATCCTAGAAGCATAAGCATCTCATTTATGTTATTCATAAATATAGCATATTCTTTATAATGAATAAAGAAAATTGAATATAGCACATTTATTTCACCGAGGCAGGAATATTCTAGCAACAGAAATCGGACTGTAATTGTATGGACCCTATAGTCAATAAAAGTGGCCATACCTCTATGTGAAAGCCAGATCCCGTCAGACCTCTGCATCTAAGCAGGGCAGGGTCTGTTCAGTACTGTGATGGGAGACTAAAAATAAACACATGTTACCACTTGCTATCCTCGCTTAAACCTTGTCCATGGTTTTGCTTTGGTTTTTTGATACATATTGCCAAAGCAAAATTATTTTAGAGAGAAAAAAATAATGTTCTGATATTTTTACCGTGGCTGCTTTCAAGATGAAATGCTGGATTACATCAAGAGTATTTGGAGGAAAAAGAAGATGAAATAAAAATCTTATGGTTGCTCTCTCGCAAAAACGTCCTGATATTTCAGAATGCACAAACACTAACTATCAATTAACTACACATTTGTCATTTGGGGAAGAAAAAAAAAATGGTACGAGAAAATAAAAATCATAGTAATTCATTATATTTCATTTTTGGAGGAAACAAAATTATAGATTTTACCAAGTGGTTAGAAAACCAAACAATGAAACAGTCAGGTGGATTAGGCAAAGTAACTATTTTCTTGTAACAGGTGTAAATGTTAAGTTTACTAATTTTGTTTAAGATTAAATTGTATGCATTATCTTTGGTCATTAAACTTTATAATCAAACAATTTATTTGGTCCTCTCATATTTTAGAATACAAAATAATCAAATAATATGTTTAGTATATATAAAACAAGTATTAAGGGTGAATAAACCTCTCACTACCACCAGAGTAGTAGACATTTGTAGAAGAAATGCTTGTTTATTTATTCCCAAATTTCGAACATTTGAATTACTTACAAACACAGTTGTGTGATTGTAAATAATGAAGTTTCACTTGAGAAATTGCCAAAGCAATTATTCTATTTTAAAAGACAGGAAGGTGTGATGTCATTCAAAGTGCTATGAGATTATTTTATACGACTGAGACAGGAGCTTTTAGAGAAGGGGCGGAGTCACACGTTTGGGCCAGAAGTTCCTGATATTAACGTGGATGGATCAAAAAACAACTCCAATTCCTTTTTTTGATGAGAGAACAATGTTGTATCATGAAAAACAATCCATTTCTCATAACACGTCTCAATTAAGCAATAATTTTGTCTATTAGTACGCTTCTGTCCCTCTTTTGCTATATACAAAAAAATCAAACTGTCATTTCCCACGCAACACAACAATCCAAAACGCACAGCCTGCATCAGATTAGGGCGAGCGAGGCCAAGCGAATGACATTTGCACATAACCATGTTTTGTGATAACACTGGCTTCAGGATCTTATCGGCCCAAAGTAACCTGGAGTGATATGATTTGTATGTAAAAAACGTTATTGCTTCTGCTATCTCGTAACACTTCTCTCCGGCCGCCCGAGCCCTGTGTACAGAATGGGCAGCTCAGCAGAGATCCAATTTATAAGAGCTAGTATTGGAAGTGTGATTGGCTGGTGCAGGCAGACATTTGGCATTTACATTTATGGCCAGGCTGGGTTAATTAAACTGGACCCGTTCAGAGGCCTGATTAAACAGTGGTAAATAAAGACGCAGTGGACAGAACTGGGGCTGTAAAAGTCATTCTCAAGAAGCGGTTGATGGCATTGTGTCTCCTGTATATAAGCGTATATATTATGCATTACATTCATAGGCTCTCAAAAGCTCAAGGGACCACTCATCCATTCACGCACATTTACAGTATTAACTCCAAGGCTTGTTGTGTGTCTGACCTGATGACACATTGGAAATATTCATCTGACCGACCTTGAGTACGTGGTGAATGACTGTAGTGGTTGAAGTCGTTTATTTTTCTTCCCCTGACTCCAACTTATAGTAGATTCATAGTGTGGATCATTTGAATAAAACATTCGTATTACACAGTTATGCAAACACATACTAGAACGATTAAGAGAAAACAGTGACAGATCTAGATGTAAATTAGAATAGTACAAAAATCACAGTGTACATACTGATACTCTTGATTCAATTCTATCTAAAATATGCAGCAGCAGAATGGTAAAGTACCCTTAATTGATCCCTGTAAGGCAATTTCTCCTCTGCATTGGACCCATCGCCTGTCTGTTTGTGGGAGTGGATCCCTCTCTCAATCTGGTCTTTCCCAGATGTTTCTCACCTTTTTCCTATTGGAATTTGGGACAATAAAGGACATTTATGGACATCTGTTAACATGTATGGACAATGGTCATCCCGCTTTGATCCTGGTCAGAGATGGTGCTCTGAAGGATCAGTCAAGCCTCATCCATACGACAACACGCAAACCCACCCAGACACGAGGAGAACACGCAAACCCACCCAGACACGAGGAGAACACGCAAACTCACCCATACATGAGGAGAACACGCAGACCCATTTATAGACAAGCAGAACACGCAAACTCACTCATACACACAGAGAACACGCAAACACACCTATACACGAGAAGAATAAGCATACCCACCCATACACAAGGAGAACACGCAAACCCACTCAGACACAAAGAGAACCTGCAAACCCACCCATACATGAGGAGAACATGCAAACCTACCCATACACGAGAAGAACACGCATGCACGAGGAAAACACGCAAACCCACCTATACATGAGGAGAACACGCAAACTGAACCAGACACAAGGAGAACACGCAAACTCACCCATACATGAGGAGAACACGCAAACCCACCCATACACAAGCAGAACACGCAAAGTCACTCATACACAAAGAGAACACGCAAACACACCTATACACGAGGAGAATACGCATACCCACCCATACACAAGGAGAACACGCAAACCCACCCAGACACAAGCAGAACACGCAAACCCACCCATACACAAGCAGAACACGCAAACTCACCCATACACAAAGAGAACACGCAAACACACCTATACACGAGGAGAACACGCAAACCAACCCATACACGAGAAGAACACGCATACACAAGGAGAACCTGCAAACCCACCCAGACACGAGGGGAACACGCAAACCCACCCAGACACGAGGAGAACACGCAAACCCACCCAGACACATGGAGAACATGCAAACCCACACACCGGTCGCACCAGTTGATAATATCAGCTGTTTATCTTCGTCGACGATGGTCCCTGTTTATGGTGGCATTAAGACAGATAATATCATGTGACAACATTATCTCATAGCATCAAATCCAACACACATTTTACAAAGCGCTGGAGAGGAAAAAAACAAAGTCATTAGTTCAACAGTCAGATGACTTTTCCCATTCCCTCGGAGAAGCAACAGGGCCCCGGCCAAGTCGTGCATAAGCAATAATGGCCCTAAATGTGCGGCGTCTCACTGGACTTCATTCTCAAAAGCTTTTCTAAATATATCCCCTCCTAATCCTCTTACAACAGCCTGTAAGTAAGTGCAGGTAAACAGCCCCCACTCGCCACCTGTGCAAATGCCTTTAAATAGCACATAATAATGTCTCAAACTGAGGTTATATCACCAATTCGATGTGTTTTCATTTTTCCGAGACTATTTTTCTGTGACCTCTCTTAAGGTTTTTTCTCCTCGTCTGAACTTTAAGGCCAGGGCCAAGTCCAACCATTGATTCCAAATGCATTAGGTTTTGTATGGGATTGTGTAGACTCCAAAAATATGTTGAAAGAACTGCCCATTTATGTTTGCATGAAGGATTTAGCTTGTCAATATTGGATCACAGTCAGGAATGTGCGTATTTGACTGGAAACATCTGGAAACAAAATTGAATGTGACTTAGAGGCAGTTTTTTTATGTTTGATATTGGGTGGTTAAAAAATCATCCATAGCAAGTGTGTTCAAATTGGTCAGAAAAATGCCTCCAGAGCTACTATAATCCCTGGATCATAGTCTGAAGAATGGTGATGGGCAAAAGAAGAAAGGTAAAAAAAAACTGCACATTATTAAACTTTTTTATAATTTATATTTGTTTATACTTGCAATTTTGTTTCATGGCTATACACACTGGCATATCATTAAATCACTTTTTAATAATGATATTTTCCCATTGAAAAAAACTGTAGACATATGTTCCACAGATCGGCAGTAAAAGCTGAGAGGTGAAAAAACAAATGGATATGAAAAAAGTCTACCTCAACTTTAAAGTGATTGTCTGGAGTTGGTCAGAAAGAGAGAGAGAGAGAGGTGCTTGATTTGAAAAAAACTACGCAAGCTCCCTCCCCCTTCCTTTCTGATTGGTCTACGCCTATGTTTCCGTAACACTTTTAAATGTTAATTAGAGAACACATTATACATATACGTTATTAATACACATGCACTAGGGTTTTCAGAATAATTTTTTACGTTTTAGTGAAAAAAATTATGTTTTTATGCACAAAAAAAGCGATCGCGGCAAACCCGGAATAAGCTTTTATCATTGATTGCACATTATAGGACACATCTGTAGAGGATTGCTGCAACAATAAAATTTCCCCACTGTGGGACGAATAAAGGAACTCTTATCTCATCTTATCTGATTATGGATATAGGTTCAGTTTATAAATGGGTCACTCAGCGCAGATGTTCAGAATTCTTTGTTCAGTTTTCATGAAGTTCCAGAGCCAAATAGAAGCTTGAATCGGAGGTTCCGCAAAAAAAACCAACTGAGCATGCACGGAGCTACGAGCATCAGCGCTAATGACTAACAGCCCTTGGCATGACTCGATTGGTTAACGTGGACGGCATCGTGGATTCTGAGCTATACCTAAGAGAAGGGAAGGCGTGACTTGCCCGTAATATTAGAATTAATTAAATGACTTATTTTATATCAACAAATAAGGCCAGGAAGTCAATTTAATACATTTCCTAAAATTTGTAATTAATTTAGAGTTACAGACTCTAAATGAATTACTTTAATTTCAGTAATATTGCTAGTATCAGGTCACTATAACACAATAAAGATTCCAACGTTAAATAAATCGCACCTTTACAGCCGCAGTACACAACTTTTTGCTTTCTCACATCAGACATACAAAGAAAAAATTTGACCACTCCATCCTGTCTTCATCTAAACATAAAACATCTTTCGAGCCACTCTTTCGGCTGAGAGCAAATTGGCTGAGCAGACCGAGTGAGGGGGGTCTTCACTTTTTTTAATTTTCCTGTTTGAAAAGCTGATCCAAAGATGTGACAGAGACCAAAAAAATACCTGCAAATGAAAACCGGTGGAAGAGCCAAACTCTTTTGAGAGCGAGAAACACGTCAGATGGCTTTTACGACATAGTTAAATGTGTTATGGTTCAGGAAATGATGTACCCCAGTTTTAAGTCATGATTTTTATGTCCATACACTTTCTATTGCGTTGGATTTTGATCTAAATTATAGCGTAAATGGCACAACTGCTGCCCCTTTATCCTTTCATTACCTTCAAAATGACACGTACACAAACTTAAAATATTTCCAATGAGCTCACTGTTCGGAGAGTAACCAAACATGTAACCTATAAAAAAAAAAAAACAACTCTCCCCATTCAAATAGTCCAATCGCATCGCTGTTTTATTTGGCTTTTTTTAGCCTTTTTCGCTCCAAAAAACGAGCTGCAAACACTGTCACTGGACCATCACTGACTGGGCTCAAATGACTTCTGAAATTGCTTTGTTTCCCCCTCCCCTGCGCCCGCTCGTGTCACAGATGTTGTTTGGGTGAGTTGTGCGGAGCGTGCCAAAACTGCAGGCGTGACGTGCCATTAGCCATCGAGCTGACTGTGCCGCACGCTCTCTCTCTCTCTCTCTCTCTCTCGACTTGCTTCTATTATGCATTTGGGGAGAGTGGTGGAGGAGAAGGAGGGGGACAAAGGGGACACTGTGTGCAGAATTTGGCCTGGGTAAAAGCAGGATGCGCTGGGAGGCAATGAGTCCGCTTCTTTGCAACGTTTCATGAGATTGAAAGACTTGGGACGGTCTGAGCTGATGGGAATCTTTTTCACTGTCCAAGAACGCTGATCTAAAGATGGAACATAGGCCAAATGAATTGTGATTGAACCAAACCAAAACCAAATTGTTTTGAGGGAGAGTGGGATGTATTTTTATTACTTCGTTACACCTAGTTTTTTAGGAACCCCAGTTTTAAGAAGAAGTCCACAGGAGCTCAGTGAGATTGGTTAATGCAATTTGTCCTGTAAGTGTTGTTGTGACCTTTGGCAAGACACTCACCTTGCCGGATTTTCTTCATCTGAATATTATTCACTCTTTGCACTGGCTGCAACCCTCCTTCGTCTTATATCTACAGTCTGAGTCCTGGATCTACAACTTGAGTTCTGGATCTACCGCCACACAGTCCTGAATCTACAACCTCAGTCCTGGAACTGAGGCTGTAGAAGGTGCTGTATAAATTACTTACTTACTTACTTACAACCTCAGTCTCGGATCTACAGCCTAAGTCCTTGAGCTACAGTCTCAGTCTCCTGGATCTACAGTCTGAGTCCTAGATCTACAACTTGAGTCCTGGAACTTTAATCTCAGTCCTGGATCTACAGCCTCAGTCCTGGATCTACAGCCTCAGTCCTGGATCTACCTCCTCAATCCTTCATCTGAAACTGCAACACTGAGACACACACAATAATCATCATCAAGTTCATTTTACGCATTGTCCAACAAAAAAATGCCTTGAATATAAAGTTAAAATGCTTTACATCTACGGTCTTTCTCTTCAACAAGTAACTTTGAGGTCAACTCTAGATGAACTGACGTGATGCATCCCCGCTGCCGTCCTGCATTAGTCCTGACCCTTCTCTCCAGCTCCAGTCAGCGGCCAGACCATATACCTTTCAATTACGCCTGCTACTTTTCCTTTTAATCAAATATTCAGACGGATTAATTACCCAACAACTTTAAACTCCTGGAAAAAAATATATAAAGGGCAAACAGCGATTCCGGCCAAGTCTTGTCTTCGGGAGTACCCTGAGGCTTTGGGAGTAGTGGACGCAGGTCGGTGTTCAATAAGCAATCTTACAGGGGGATGCGGAGTGGCACTTTGTTTCTGTTTCCGAGACATGTTTCGATTCTTTGAGAGACACCCGGTGCACAAAGTCAGACAGGGAAGGCCCCGGGCTGGGTAAAAACTAATTATGGAGGTGTTAAAAGGCTAGTTCAATGAGGTATGGGGCGAGAAAGACTCGCGGTGCCTTGGTTTTTCAGTGCCTCTTGAACCGAAGCGGCCTGGGACCAAACAATGCTTTTATACATTTACTTCCACGTAATTAACTGCATGTTTCTTTGTTTTTTTCTCAGTGTTGTGATTTAAATGCAGAGAGGGAGTGATTGTGTGTGACTCATTGAGGTGGGCAATAATGAGTGGAGGTGGAACAAAGTCTACAAAGTCAAATGTGATCAATGACTTGAGCTGATTCCTTTTTAAAGACAAAGAAATAACAGTAGTTCCTTGATAAATAATACTCTCTCTTGAGTTTAGAAGCTATAAACATGATTTGTTGCTATAATTAACCCAAAACAACAAAGCTTTATTGTGCAACATTATGAAAGCCAATTCACCATGGGCAAGGCAAAACTAAAGTCAAATAGCCCTTCAACAACTTTTGAATCTAGCGGCCATTTCCCCCTAATTGTCAAGAAATCCCTCAAAGGTCTACCCATTAAAACAAATGCCTTTTGAAATATACAGTAAACTAGTAAGTAAGTAGGTAATGTTCATTTATATTGCGTATTTTACAGACCAAGGTCACCCAAAGCGCTTTACAATGTTCAGAGTTCAGACATTGTTCCAATCATTCCACACACTGTGTTGATGGAAGCGAGTCGCCAAACACACTGGTGCATCAGCCCCCAATCAACACCATCCATTCACTCACTCATTTACATTCATACCTATTGTGCATGTTTTTAGTAGTAGGGGAAACCGGAGCACCCGGAGGAAACCAACGAAGACACGGGGAGAACATGCAAACCACTCAGAAAGGCCCTGTTCCAACCGGGATTCGAACCCAGGACCTTTTTGCTGAGAAGCGAGAGTACTATCCACACCGTGTCGCCAACTAAAACGTCCTAAAGATTTGCACTATACAGAAGGTTACAAAAATTACTCTTTTCCAAAGCTATGCCTGAAGCTGCCAAAAGACATGGCCAAGACTGAAGTTATTAACAGTATGCCACAAAAAAACTGCCCTGGGAGAGAAAAAAACCCTTAAAGTGGTGAGTGGGGGGTGTAAACAGCGGGCATACCCTGTTGTAAACATGTTGTCATGGAAACATGTGCTGCTACTACAATGTGCAGTGTTGTTGTCAAATCCTGTATCCTATCCTTTATAAATAGGAATCCTCTTTACACTTACACAACTCTATATCTGTAGGTTTTAGTTAGTTTCTCAATTGCTTGATATGTTGACAACTTCTGGGCCCTCCCCTGAAGTACAGTACCTCTGAGGACCCCACGTTGGGAAACACTCAACAATCAAACCTGCGACCTTCCTTCTTTATCACCTCCTCAGCCTCTGTCGCTTCCAATGTTTATTTATGTATTTATTTATTTCAATTGTGGACATAACAATACATCACAAATTACAATTACATTTCAAACAATTGTCGTCTTGTCGCACAAATTAAAAGGAGCAGAAAGAAGAAAAAAATCGTATGTTGCCTGCCCCTTTCTTCAAACATGTACAAATTACATAAAAAATAAAATGGCCTTCAGCACTTCTTCGAACTGCTTTTTTATTTTATGTTTTTTATTAGTTTTCAGAATTCTTTGTTTTTTTTATTATGTATTTATTTTCTCTCTATTTTTTCCCTAATCATTCTTTTCATACGTTTTCACTGTTGTTGCTTTGATCTTTTTCTTAAACATGTGGGTGTTTGCGGAATTTTTTATTTCATAGTTGAGTTGATTCCATAATTTTACTCCGACCACTGATGTTCCCATGTGTTTCTGGGTGGTTCTGGTTGGAATTGAGATTGTGGGAAGCAGATGGCGGACTGTCCACCTCCAGCTACTGTACATTAAATATGTTTTTCTTTTTCTAAATTCCATTCTCAGTTGGAGCAATAGGAAAAAAACAAGATCTCCTTTTCTTGCTGTATAGTGCCCTCCCCCCATGCGTCCTCTGTATTCTCCAAGGTCAGCGGGTAACCTTACAGTAAGACTACACTAGCGTCCTTGAAAAACCTATACCACTGTATCGCAGACATGTTTTGGCAGATTTGGAGAAACCTGGATACATACATGGAATCAAACCAGGACTTTCTCTTCATTAAGATATATGCACTTCTTCTTCTCGTCATTTACCTGTACATTGACTGATATACACCTTCACTTGTTAATCTTTGCCATGGGTTTGTGTATAATAAAATGATAAAATATGAGGTAATAAATAGCTTTTTTTTTTAAATGGTTTTTAACTTTTCATTTTTGGATTGCATGAATTTGTGATTAAATTGAAAAGCATTTTGGTCACCTTGAGTGTTGTAAAGGGCTCTGTAAATGAAACTTGATTGATTTGATTTGATAATTGCTTGTTCTGACTGTCTTAAAACACAATTTGCCAATGGGACAAGCCCCTAAGGGAGACATTGTTTCGTATTTTTTAAAAACAAGATCATTTTGCGTGTCTCATTGGGAAATCTTGTTTTAAATCCAGTCAAAAAGCACCCAAATGTAGATAAATTTTGCGAAAATAAAGCAATTTTTCTCTTCTTCTTCTTCATGACTTTTTGCAGTGCTCCTATCGCTGACACAGACTGATTCCTTTCTCCGGTGTCAGCGTGAGGGCAAAGTGGACAGATATGCATCACCCAGAGCTGATGACTATTGTGATAGAGCGTTCCTATATCTGGAAAACACACTGGGCTTTCAGATGCGGAGGGAACAACGGATATGTGCGTATCGAATGAAGGCATTAGTGACGCAAACATGTTATGAGAGATGAGCAACATATGGTGAAAAGCAGCTCATCCAAACTGACTGATACGTGTCTGTCTTCTAGACCCACTAATCTTGGCTTAAACTCTTATGAACCCCACTCATAATGGGCTTTGGAGTTTTGACAAGGCTAATGCTCTAATATCATGTACTTTGAGGGAGTAGGCAAAGAAATGTTAAGCAGTATTAAAGCTGGAGTACCATTTTTTTTAATGCTGGTGCCATCAATACATGTTTTTCGTCCCAACAGAGAAAAAGTCTTTGTGTCATGAACAAATCAGAACACATCATGCATTCTCCATCTTATAAACATTTTAAATTGTATATACTGGGAGCTGATTGGCTGAGTGAGGGAAGAGATACAACCAAAGCAATCGAGAAAGACTCAAGACAAAGATTACATTAGAATGATGTTTATTGGAATGTTTGTGTGAATTTATAGTATTGAATTGAATAGAGGTTATGAGCGTGCAAACCCCCTGGGGCCTAAACCCTGGTGGCAAAGGAAGCAGAGCCAAACAGGGGTGACGATTCTGTGCTGAAGAGGAGATGATGTGTCCTGGTCTTTGGATTTGTTCCATTCAGCTCCAATAACTAATAATAACTCCTTTTGCAGATTGAAACAATTGGATCTGAGTTTTCTCCCTGTGTATGCATAGGTTTCCTCCAGGTGCTCCGATTTCCCCTACCACTAAAAACATGGACAATAGGTAAAATCCTCCAGCTCTGGTCCTGATCAAGCCGAGCATCAACATCTGGAGATGCAACATTGTACTACAGCGACCACTGCTCCTGATAGAGAACCTACAGTAGTAGCACTTGCAGGTTGGGTCAAATGCAAAGGTCAAATTTTCATACGGGACAATAATTTTGAAACAATTGGAGGTGAGTTTGCTGTGGCATGGGGAGTAGAGCTACAACATCTTTGCAGACATTCCTCTTGCTTTTGATATTTGGAGCCGAACCAGAACGGATTACTTAACTATCGCATTCGCCGCCATTGAAAAACTACAACCAGCAAATTTGGCTCAAAGTCTTCACCGTCATGACACCTACCCACAATGTCGGCCTCCCCCGCTTGCTGAATGGTTGGATGAGATTCAACCGAGGTAACCGTAGCCATTAAGACTGACCCAGACATGTAGGGAAATAATTGACCGGAGTTTACGGATGGCAAAGACCGGGCTAAAGGCGGTGGGAAGGAGGCGGGTTCCTGCACAAACAGCAGCTTGGGGCCGATTGCTGATGTGCTTAGGCGCAGGTTTGTCAGCAGGACTCGGTATGGCAGTGTGAACACCGAGAACCATGTCTGCCAGTCTAAATTTCTGCGAGGATATGGTTTGCAGGTTATACAGTAATTGACGTTTTTTTTATTGTGATTTCAAAATTATATACTTCAGCTTTACATCAAGGTAGAAAAGAGTGTTTTCAAGAACTTCATTCAAAACAAAAGTCAATGTCTATGGGAATCTTACATGTAGTAGGATATTTCACTATCTATTTTTTGGTCCTTTTTTTCATTACGTCCAAAAAAGGAGATACGAAAGACATGGAATGATACAAAAGGGAGTATATACTGTAGCAACAACTAACAAATAATTTTCCAACCATCTGATAAACATTTGAAAATCCATGCAAACAACTACTGAATTAGATGGTCAACATTCGCAATTAATTTCCCCAGTTACACCATTTCAATACAAACATTGTTGGCTCACAGCTTCACCGAGAGCCTTCGGACTAAATATCCTGAACAATATTTTGACATATGCTGTGTGTTGTGATTATCCCTTTTATTGCCCCAGTCTTCTCAGGCGGTTGGCAGCATTTCTCTGTTTGGGTCAGAATTCCCCCACGGGTATCTCTCCTGCATGCCACTTACAGATTTGGAGTGACTGTATCAAATCTGTGAATTGGACAGGATAAAAAGATTAAGGCTTTTTAACCTCGCCGAAGCCCGCTGACCCTGTTCTCACCAGCGCAGTCGAGGAATTAACGCCGCTCTTCCAATTGACGGCGCAGTGATGGGATTTGGCCGTGAACCAGGACTCGCCGACTGCTCCGACCAGGGAACCCCACAGAGGCACCCATGGTTGAATAGGAAGAGAGGGCAAAGGGAGGGGAGGGGGCAGCTTAACTTTCTCCATTCAAAATAAATCTGAGTTTGTTTGTCTCTGTTCTGCAAACTCACTGCATATAGTTTGTCACTTGTTCACTTTGAAATCATTACAAATAACAACTTAACCAGCTTCATCTTGTCTTTTTAGATTGAAGCTACCTTTTTCTCTAATAAATATGCACTCTGTTTGCGGAAACAGGAAGAGAATAGTAAAAGAAACCCACATAAAGACAGAATCATGTACTTTCTTAACCCTGTGAGTCACTGTTTTGACTACAGCAAAAAAGGCTTTGATTTTCTTGAATTTATACTTATCTGAATGTTTATGGAGGCTAATACTACATTCTTCGATGACAGTTATACAGGTGAAACTCAGAATATTAGAATATCATCGTGAGTGAGATTATTTCTGTAAAATAAATATATACCAATATATGATGTAGATTTCTTATACATGCAACGCTTTTGTCAAGATTTTTTTGTTTTAATTTTGATGATTATGGATTACAGTTTACTGATTACATTTTATAAATATGCTATTGTTGGAAGTGTTTTACTGTATCTGGTTTTATTTTTAAAAGCTGTGAGTGTTAACATTATAACAAAAAATAGAATTGATATGTATCACATGAGTCTATAATACATCAGTTTCAAATCGTCAGTTGAATTATAGAAGAAAAATGTCAGAGCAAAATTAAAGAAAAAAAGACACACACTTCACATTTTTACAAATCTGATCCTTTCATTTGCTTTTGGCACAAATTTAGTTTTTTTTTTTAAATCAGAAAGTTTGCTCTTATTTACCAGCTTAGTGAGTCTGGGAGAGGGTGAAGAGGACTGGGCTCTAGTTAGGCTCCACCGGCCAACCCTGTCACCCCCCCTGCTGCTTGCCTTTCCTCCCATCTCTCCACTGTCCCCCCCCTCCTTTCCCCCCCTTGGTGCCAGAGCCCTGTCTATATAAGACCAGATGCATTCAATCCACTCCGGATCCCCGCGGGTTTAGTTCAGGGGCCGTGCACAGTTTGTTCCGAGCACTCTTGACCACCTCTCCTAACCCTTTCTATTGCTCTTTGGCTTTCCTCCTCACAATTTTTTGAGAAGCAGCCAAAAAAAAAGCACTTGGATAAATCCCAAACACACGCCGCAGAATAACAAAAAGGATGAGCCGGGGATATGGCCGTTTGAAAGCCATCTAACTTTGAGAGAAATCAGAGCTAAAGTGGAGCTGTGAAAGTAATAATAACTGAAGTATGATCCGAGTGTTTTAGGCATTTCATTGGAAAACAAATGCATATTGGAAGCTGTTATGAAAGATTTCAGATCAAGCGGTAAAGAAGTGTGATTAAGACATAGCAGTAGACGTACACCAAGAAATGTACCAGCAACAGAAACATAACATTATATATATAGGCTTGATATAGCTGACTCTGTGTGTAATGAGTTTGTCATGTATTAGTCTCACATTGTAAGTTGGATTACAGAAGTAAATGGAACAAACGATTTTCAGAGTTCCACCTGCATTATGTATGAGAAGAAAGTTAGGGGCCCCAGCTTACCTAACTATCTACAGTATATTTGTCTATCTATCTATCTATTTATATGTACGGTTTATCTTTCTGTCTATCTATTTATATCTATCTATCTATGTATATTTATCTCCTGTATGCCTATCTATATCTATGAATCCATCTATCTATGTATATTTATCTATGTCTGTCTGGATAAATGTCTATTTATGTATTTATGTATCTATCCATCTATCTATCTGTATGTCTATTTATCTATGTCTATCTATGTTCATTTATCCATATCTTCTATCTATCTATCCATCCATCTATATACAGTATGTTGATTAATCTATGTCTATCAATCTACATATCAGTCTATCCGTTGTATTTGTTTAAGCCTATTGACTTCAAGATTTCCAATGGCTGTTTATCCCCAAGTACGACTTCAAACCAGGTGGTTGGCAGTCACTGTTGAGCTCCATTAAACTTTCTCTTTCCTTCATTCACAACAGCAGCCGCAGCACACCCAGCTCTCTTAATGAGGCGTGATCACAGTGTGAAACTGATCATTTAAACCAGATAATAAAGCCTTTGCTTCTCATAATCCTTCATGGAGATACAAGCAGAAGTGTTGGTTATCATCTACACATTTAGGCTAAAAGAGGCGACAAGTACTGTATGACTAAGTATAAGTATGACTAAGCTTCTGTCGAGCTTTTTGTTATTCACAGCTTCACCAAAGTTGTGTATTTATCTGTTTGAATGAGTATAAAAGAAACAGGTGCATTTCAGAAATTGGTGAAAACAGCCAGGCCTCATGATTGTTCGGATCAGGAGGTTTTGGCAGTAAAAAAAAAAAAGAAATAGTCTGTCAAAATGAGATATAAAATAGTTTGAAATAAAACATAAACTAAATAAGATCTATGTTTAGAGATCTGGCGTGTGACTTGGCCTCCTTGATGATGCCTGATAATCTCTTTCAATGCATCTAAATAGAGCCGCAAAGTGGGCGGAGCTTCGAAATCCCAAATGCCAACCAAGATTTTACCTTGAACTAAACTTTAATTCATTCATTATAATATCAATCAATCAAATGTTATTTGTAGAGCGCCTTTCCTACACAAGGCAACACAAAGCGCCTCATGACCCATATTACATCATGCATACATCATCAAACATTAAGATTTACATAAATATAACACACAAGTAGTTAAAAACCTTAAAACATTAAAATCATAAATAGCCAAAATAATATGGTAATCTAAACACACAATTCCCATAACAGAATGGAAGCGTTACAATTCAATGGTTTCTTAACGTTACCCTCACCTCTGTTCTTCTTGAAAAAAAAAGAAAAAGAAAAAGTAATTCCATTTGTCAGAAGTGGGCCAACCAACACCGGTCTGCCACACATCCATTAGCCGCTAATTGGGACATCAGCCACAGAACGCTAAATTTCGGCCTTTTCGCTTCCAACAGGGCGCAGAGCGATGGCCACGTCCAAGGTGTGAGCGAGTATCCGTGGAAACCGGAAGACGAATGGAGGCGCATCGAAGACATATGGCGTCTGTCAGCATTGCACATATTTGAACAGGGGTGCTCTAATTTGGACAAAATGAGAGCGACCCGACAGCCAATCTGCGGGTTTTCAATCCATCCCGTGGAGCAGGGGATGACTTTCTCGAGAACAGCTGGTGGGCCATTATGGAGAACACGCTAATGATCAGTGATGCAAAATTGATGAGTCATTGATCTCCGGCAGCCGTGGGATTTTTTCTTCAATATAAAAGATTCAAGCAATGGTGAAAACTCAAATAGGCGAGTTTTGGGGGCGCTTTGATTTAATCTCAAAGCTGGAAAGAAATCGTTTTTGTGATGAGAGAGCGAGACAGACCGCTGGAGTCTGGAGATATTGTTCTTTATGTTTTGAATTAAGTCTGGGATTGGATCAAATTAAGATTAAAGTTAGACAATGAGTCATTTATAAAAAGTTTGGGTAGAACGTTACATAGAAATAAGATTGAAATAACATAAAAGTGCCATATAAATAATTTCCATGTAATAAACTGGCAGGACATGATATGGCAAGATATGAACTAAAAAAGATTATTTTTGTAATTTTTAATTAATTAACAGGTAATTTCCTGGTTACATACAGTAATGTATGTATGAGGGCTCCAATGTGGCTATGTAGTCCTTATTTCAGTTAAATTATATACTGTACATGTGCAATTTCCATGTAACCTGGAAACAAGGCTGTAAAATGCACTTTCTGCTGTAACTTATTTTATTACGTGACTAGAAAGACCCTTGCAGAGTGCAACCATCACCACAATGTGTTACTTTTCCGATTTGAAACCTTAGTGAAAGCATAACCCCTGGCAATTGGAGAAAAAACACATCACTAACTGTCAGTTGTGTCGAGGTAATAGTATGGCGATAGAAGAGGACAGAATCTGCAGTGTACATGTTACTTAGGTGTTTATGAATTTAATTTTTTGTTTTACTTCAACTTAACAACTAATTTGTGTGATATTAATCAAAAGAAGAATCCCGATTTGCTTTGGCTGAAGTAGATGGTGAAATGGTATGTTGATGTTTAAAAATTATATTTTGTGATTTTTGTTGAAATAAGGCCTGGACACTGAGACAGAGGACACTGCAGAGCAGAAATGAAATGTTGCTTGGACCATCTTCCCATGTTGTAAAGTGTCCTGCGTGTCCATGTGGGTTGGGCACTTGTGGGAATGACACTTAAATACAATTTAGTTAATTCATTGTACACTATATGCAATATACAGGGCACATCAACTTGGAATATCCCTGAGCCTTGTATCAATTTGGATAGGCACATTTCCACTGTCTTTCTGCACGTATTCTTCAAATCCACAGTGCATTTTTATATCCCCCAATTTGCATTTCATATTCTGGACAGAGGAGCGGTCGGGACCCCGCTCGCCTCCCTCTCCTCTCCAGGGGGCAGTGCACGACCCAAACAAAGTCACGTCCAGTCGGCTGAGATTCAGGTTGAACTGTGACCCCAGCCGTGCCTCCTCATTACAGTAGCTGCCCATGCACCGGCGTTTGTTCTATTACCCGCACTAATGTGAGCAGAGCACAGCGGACAGAGGCTGCAGACCGCCGGGTCACTCACCAACTGACCATGTGGCTCTCCAGGCTGTTCTTTTTCTCTTTGAAGAAAACGTGCCATGCTTTTGTCAGTGCTATATGGTATTTATGACCTTCAAGATTCAGTTTATCTCCCATTTGCACTAAACCATGTTGGGATAACTGTACAAGACTACCCCAGTGTAAACACTATGGCTTATTATTAACATTTTGCTATATATATATATATATATATATGATAAAGACAGGCTTCTATGTATACATATAAACATAGTATGTGTATGTGTGTACATGTGTATATTTATGGCTTCATCCTATTAGATTTTTAATGATTTTACTGTTTTACCTAGTTTTTGTGTGTTTATGAAATGTGCTGTATAAATAAAGTGGTTTGGATTCGATAAAATGCAAAGCAAGTTTATTTGTATAGCACAGTTCATACACAAGGCGGCTTAAAGAGCACAAAACAAGAACAGAACATTAAAATCACACAAGGATAAACTTAATGTATTCATAGAGTCATGATGTGGATTTTGTATTATTTGGAATTTGGTTGTATTTTAACTTCAGTTCTCTGCTTTTTTTGTTTTACTTTCCTGTATTGTTCCCCTATTGGTTATCTGCCCCGCCCTGATGTGTTTCACCAGTGTCAATATGCTTTTTTTTATTTTTTTTTATTTGATTATGGTACCGTGGCAAGAGCTCTGGTGTGTGCTATCTTCTGTCTGGTGCACATTGGGGTTATCTTGCACAGTTTTTCCAATGTGGTTTTACTGCAAATGGCAAATAAATTCTTGAATTTTGAATGTACTTGTGCTCCTTTCCCCTTGTTGCTGGCCCATTGTCTCTGTTTGCCTGTTTTTTCTGGTTTCATTTGGATTTTTCAGTCTTAGTTTTGTCACCTTCATTAAATCAATATTTTTGAATTCCCGCATTTTGGGTCCTGCCTTCGTCTCACCACAACGACACACAGCGCATTAGAATTATGGAGTGATGTGATTTGTTCAACATTTTACTTTCGCAAGACTCCCTCTGGCACAAAAAAATGTATTATTTATGAAAAAAATAGAAAAAGTTACGTACCCCAGTTTTTTGTTTTTTTTGTTTTAATGCATCACTTTTCTCTCTCTGAAAGCAGCACAATCCAAAACGCATCTCGGAGAAATGGCAGGGGCAGAATGCGCGGGGTCATTGAGCACATCGGGGGGAGAACAGGGGCCCTCTCAGCTGGAGGGGACTCTGCCACGATCCGGGCCACCTATCTCAGGGTGACAAGCGGCAAATGGGGGCCCATTACCACACAGAATGCTAATGGCAGTGTGCGGAGCCCCAGGGACAGTCATGTTCCCCCACGCCAGCCGAGCACAAGTCCAGCCGGGGCGTGAGCATGACGGCCCTGTGCACCCACGTAACTGCAAGCAGCAAGGGGACTTCTGCTACAAAAGCTGCACCTACTTACCATTTGCTTGTCGACGGCTGCTAACACTCACCGTTCTTAATTGTCCTTTTGTCAGCTGGGTTTTTGTCTTCCTCTCTTCTGAACAAATCTCACACGCAAAACATAAAAGAAAACACATGTGCAAGCCGCCGGTGTCTTTACTCGCAATCGACAAGTTATATTGAGAAAGCCAAGGACAGCTGCTAATAACCAGACAATACTCATAATGTCCAATTATCTCCAAAAATAGTGATGGAGCCGGGGCGGAGATGACGAACGCCGACACAACTGCCGGCAATCAGCAACACGCAAACAAAAGCCAATTATAGCATCTTTAGAGCCTGATGAGATCTTCTATCGCTGATTATATAGCCGTACAACCTATCATTTCAATTTTCATTTAGCCATCATGCCCACAGGCTATTCAAGTTTAAAAAGTAAACGGTTCACATTCAACATTTAAGTCAAATTATAAACAAGATGCAAGTATTGAATTAGAAATAAATATGCATTGGTTTTATATAGAGCAGGGGTCTCCAACCTGTTGCTCCAGAGCCACCAGTAGCTTGCCACCCCCTTCCAGGTAGCTCGCCAAAGGATTTAAAAATTAACCATTCAAAAAATAAACTCAATATTTCAAATTGTATTATTCATTATAATTATTTATTATTGTAAATGCTCTTACTTTGTCATTAGTAACATATATGCAATGATAAATACTGACTGTACCCAATATCAGGCTCGTTCTCAACAATTTATCACAATTTTTGTTCCCAGGGCTGTTTAAAGGAGTAGCTCTCTGCCTTTATAGTCCCGGGAAAGTAGCTTTCTGGGTGAAATAGGTTTGAGACACCTGTTAAAGAGGTTTTTCAAACACAAAAAGACGCTTCACACGTCATTATTCTTTCACTCCAACTGTAGCCACAGCTGCCCTGGGACACACTAACAGAAGCGAGGGAATCAGTATGTGCCATCAGACCCTCCGACCACCACCAACCACAAATACCAAACTCATTCTAAGCCAATTGTGTTGCCTAAAGACAGTTTGGCACTTCACAGCCGCCCCACTTTGTCACCATGGTGTTCCCGAAGGTCTCCCATCACAGTACTAACCAGGCCCTTCCCTGCCTAGCTTCAGAAGTCAAACAGTAAGCAGTATGGCATAGTTATACATACTTACAATCTTCAGTAGAGTTAGAGGCAGTATGGACAAGGGGGTTTGACCAATGGTACTTTTTATTTTTTTTGGCTTCACAAAACAAACAAGACACTACTCTGGAAAAGCAGCAAGAAATAAATCCTCCATGAACAGTTTGACGACCAACTTAGAATAATCTCTTTTTGGGAGGAGGAATACTTCACTGACAGACGGTCCACACCACCTGCTTCCATGGAAACGCACACCAAATCAAATAAACCTGCAAACATATTTTACAAAAAAGTTTTCAGGAAAATGTACTCTTCCAATCAAACATGGAGACAAGCAAGTGGAACCACCGGCCAAACTTACAGGCCAGATCTGTGGAGAGGCACAGAAAAACATGTTTTAAATGTGCAACGCCTCGGACTTTCTCTGAAAACATGTTGGCTCTATTACTGGTTTTCCCTTCTATATGTTTTTGACAGTGGCTCAGTTAGTAGGGCATTGGCCTTTGAGTCTGAAGGCTGTGGGTTCGAGCCCAGTGTGAGACCTACTACACGACTCCCACTGATGACTGCTGTTGTTGTGTCCTTGGGCAAGACACTTAACCCAACTTTGCCTGAAGCCCCCACTGAAAGATCTCAGCTCCGTTGGACTCACCACCTGCAGGAGGATCAGTGAGGGGCTGGTGCTATGTGTACTGGGTGCAGCTCTGACTGCCACCCCCCGACCCAGAAGTGGATTAAAGGGAAGAAAATGGATGGATGTTTTTGGGCCTCTGTCACATCTTCAGATCGTAGAGGACCACCCTCATTCAGCCAATCAGCTCTCAGGTCAAAGCATCAAACCATTTATTCACAGGGCTCTTTCTTACAAATATGCAACAGATACGTGTTAAGGCAATTTGGTGGGATCTGATGTGTTCATAACATGTTTGTTTTGCAATAAATACATTATACCTGTATATGGGAGGAGGAAAAAATTGTTTTATATATCATTTATGGATAGTCATTCCACTCCCTATGGACCAATATCTCCTATATGTTTGTTATTATTGTATTTCCTGTGCTTGAACTGTTTGAATCTCTAATTGTCTCTATTTTTGGTGAATCAACAACTTTGTGAAGGCCTTCCAAAACGACTACTGTTGTGATTTAGGGCTACGCAAAAAATAAATTGAATTAAATACCCCAACTTTAAGTGTGCAATTGGCAAGGTGCTACAATCTTTTCTTTTCAGTTCATTTCAAATAACTTTATTTGTCCGTGAGGAACTTCATTTGCAGGGGGAGCACCAGTGGGGATACATAAACCTTCGCCAGTCGCCACCACCGCTTCTTGGTTCATGGTTTTCCGCATCATTAAAAAAGTGAGATATTATCGCCAAACTTCAAATGTCCTCAAATCCCCTTTCACGTTGTGTGTCCATTGTGTAGTTTGCCTTTGTAGCTTGGCGAACAGATGAGCAGATTTGAGAAAAGGAGGAGAGTGCAGCTGTGGCAAACTTGTCTCCGGCGCCTTCCCCCAGGCCTGCGGTGTGGCCACTGACTCCATTTGACACATCGGTGCAAAAAGACAGAGCGAGCGGAGAGACGGGAGAGAGATGCAGCCTTCGGGGGCCCTCGTAAATGTGAGTCATGCCGCGATGCGCTGACTTGTCGAGGGGAGAGTCGCTCTCACAGCTTTCATTTCGATTCGGGGGAGTTCACACAGTTTTGACTTCTGCGCTCCCGTCTCTTTATAGCAGTTGTGGCAAAGAGGAGAGGAGATAGAAGTGGCAAAAGGGGACGGCGAAAGAAAGTTGTGTGTGAAATATTTGGTTTGAACGGTTTTTTATCATGGAGCAGGTGCAGTATCAAGGTAAGGTCAGTGTTGCTCATACAATTTGTTGTGATTTTCCAAACTGAACCAAAACCTTAGAAGGGGTGGAGTAGCTAAGTGCTGATGTCATTCAGAGCCAAAAACAGAAGTTAAACTGTGTTGAAAAGTTTGGAGCCAAATACTTTATATGGGCGTTTGTGACGATGGGGTGACAATATAGGGGCAGAAAACATTGGCTAAATCAAGCTGGAGCATATACCCACCAAATGAAGGCTTTTAATTGGTGAATAATTTTGGCTCATACCCATATTTACAGAGACAATATTACACTAAAAGCTTCAAGGTAATCAAGAGCACTTAACCAGAAAACAAATAAATAATAAAAAACTATAATTTTATAGTTGTTCTAAGCTGTGCCAACAGTGCAATGAGTTTTGCTCATTAAAATCAGCAGCATGATATTTATCTGATTTAATTTTATATATATATATATTATATATATATACAGTATATATTAGGGCCGGGACTTTAACGCGTTAATTAAGATTAATTAACGCCACAAAAATTAGCGCGTTAAAAAAGTGTTTTTGTACCGCGGAACCTTCCTCACTGGATGAGTTTCAGACGGGCTGATTATACTGGTGCACCAACTCGAGCTCCGTGCATGGCTTTGTGACTTTTTTGTTCAAAATTAAATTATTAAAAGCATAGCAGACCAACTTTAGTGGTGTCTAAATCCCAGTGAGTTAGAGACAGGAAAGAGCGCTGTGTATGGAGCGAGTGTGTGAGGAGGAGGAGCAGCGAGCAACTCCTGTGTGTGAGCGGAGAAGGAGGAGAAGGAGGAGGAGGAGCAGCCATTGGTAAACTAAAAATCCATGTGAATAAAATTACTTCTCACTGTTCTCAGGTCAAATATTTATATGTGATTAAAATGTGATTATTTGCAATTAATGAATTACAAAGCCTCTAATTAATTAGATTTTTTTTTTTAATCGAGTCCCGGCCCTAATATATATATATTAGATGTAATCTGTTTTATAATCTGTGCTTTTTAAATGTGATTGCACAGTTGTTTTAAACTGTATAAAACTATGAGACTTGATTTGGACTTTATGGGTCCAGGTACTTGAATTTGACTAGGACTTCTATGCTGGGACTTGGATCAGACTTGGACCAGTCTTGGACTTGCGAGTCCAGTGACTTGGACCAGTCTTGGATTTGCGAGTCCAGTGACTTGGACCAGTCTTGGACTTGCGAGTCCAGTGACTTGGACCTAACTTGGACTTGGGAGTCAAGGACTTATATGCATCTCTGATCTACATATTCAAATTATTTTATTGACCATCTTGGCATATTTACTTTTTCTACAATAGACACCAATACATTTCATACTGGCATTAAGGTAATAACTCGCACAGCAGCAAAAGCTCTCAGAGTGCCGGCAAAGAACATTATGTTCTTTATGCACTCCTGTGTTCCTTATGCACTAATACATGCAGTAATTGGCATACAAAGGTACAGAGTGAATCATATCGAAACCAGAGAAGAAACAGACCATCATTTTCTCCTGAGACTTAACCTGCACTTTTCTTTGCACTGTTCAAATTCTGAAGCAGTCTTTGATCTCTGACCTTCAGACATAACTCACATCTCAACTGCAGCGGTCAAACCTTAAACTTTGACCATTCCTCGTCATGTGATGTCAACAGCAGAATGATAATTTAGTATGCAACATTCAACATAACTTTTACATGTTGCATTCATGTGTGAACGCTTTTATTTGTTTTTGTTGTTGTTTTAGTTTTTTTTTTTTTTTATCTAACATCGTAAGAATGTCGTCAAAATGATCTTAATCCAGAAAGAAAAGTTAAAAGGACATAACGTGAATCCATCGTCTATGATAATGTGTGAGCCATGAGGCCTCATTATTCATTTACAGCAGTTCATATGAAATTTTGAGCCAAAACAATGTTATAAAAGAGCAGTGCGTGAACCCAGACCAATGAAGTGCCTTTTCCAACTGCCCCTAAACGCCACGTCAGGATAACGTGGGTGCTCGCTCTGCGCAACCGCAGACCCGTGGAAGGGGGAAGGGGCCAGGTGGTAGGGTCAGAAGACTGAGGGCAGCATAGATATGTACGAGTTTAAATAACTCATGCAAGAATTGTGTCAAAAACGACTTTGAGTGAGTAAATGACAAGAGATTCCCACTGGTCAAAAGTTGTGAAAAGTTGATTTTGCAGAGCACATACCCGGCCAACACCACAGATTATCTCCAACGTCTGAGTATCGTCTTCAGCTTTCAGCTCAATTCGTCCAGTAACCTTTGCACAATCCTACCTAGAGACAAAACAAACACACACACACACATGGACACAAAATATACATTATTCTTATGACATTTTTATTATCACCCCTCGCCTACAGGAGGGGCTGTTTTCGGGGTGATTATAACAAAATCCTTGTATACATGACACAAAGTAAATGATTTTGTTCTTTTAAAAGCAAATGTTTTTTTTTTTTCGTAGACCTTTCGAACATGAATGAGATGGGAGTAAAGCTTAGATAACCTATTCCACACAATGGGCCCTCTACCTGAGTCGGATGCACTGCGACAGCTTATGGGCGCGTGTGGGAGGAGAGAGTGGGAATTCTCATGATTACATGTTGCAGACACATGAGGGGAGAAGGGACAGACCGATTATGCAGAGGGGGCGTAAAAGAGGATGGATGGAGCCTTCACGCATCAAATAATCCAGAGAATGAACTACAGACATGTCTCTATCGGACAGCTGAAATACCGGCCTGAAATTCTTCAAAACCGATCTGCTGCCAGGGCATGTTTCATTGTCTCATTTCAAAGCCATTCTTCCCTAGGAAATCAACTAGATCATTCAATTCTATAAACCAGCCATTCCCAAACTCAGTAACACCGAGGCCCCCTTAAAAATCTGACGGGTCTGCGTGGCCCCCCAAAATAATAACCAAGAAGATAACATTAAGAATAGGCTCTTCTGGTTATTTTATTTTGGGGAAATAGCTTCTGCTACAAACATTGTAATACAAAAATGATTACAGTGGATTATTCAAGTCAAATAATGAACACACATATTTTAATATTACAAACAAAACATTATAAATTTAACATTAAATAATTATATTTATTTTTTTATTTTTTTTATGACCTCTTGCGGCCCCCCTGCAGTACCCTCGCGGCCCACCAGGGGGCCGCGGACCCCACTTTGGGAGACACTGCTATAAACAATTAACCCCCAAAAGTGTTATGATATGAGCAAATAGAATAATTATTAAAATCAGTCTATAGTATTCTTGCCATATTTCAAGTTTTTCCATCCAAACATAACTCAACTAATTTAAATCAGGAAACATTTCCTAAAACAGAACATTCAAACCAATGCACTATGAAAGTAGGGCTAAAAACTCTCTGGGGCCCTCACAATATAATATTGGTTATATGGCTCACAAAATCATATCATCACGATATGACGATACTGCAATAATATTATATAATTTTCAATGAAAAGTACCCCCTCGAAAAAGATATGATTCCTCACAAGGGGCAATCAATCATGAATAAATAAATATTGATTTATTTTCAAATGAAGTTATTACCCATTGCCTTAAGAGTAAACTAATGATGTAGCTGTTATCCTGAGGGAATAAGCTTTAGCATGAGGTTAAACATGTTATGGTAACTCCAATCCCTGGACCCTTAAGTCCAAGTCATGTCCAAGTCTCATAGTTTTTAACAGATGAAAATTTCGACTTCATTTGATATTGACCAGTAATGATGTGATGACATCAATGCTGCCAATTAACATTTCAATAATTGATTGTGAGACTATATGGCACACCCATTTGTCAAAACACCAAAAATAAACCATAGATGCAAACATTGTGACAGCTTTGGAGCTACAACTGGCACTTTAACAGAAATGTTCATTGATGTGAGCTGTCCCTGTTCAAAAAAATAGAATCATAATTATGATAATAATAATAATACTGTAACCTGTTATTTGATCCAAGAATGAGAATCATTTCTGAATTGAACTGTGATCTATGACATGGAGACACAGAAACTGAACCGTTTTATGAAAGCAATAAATTACAAAATGTGATAATGTAAACTTGCCGTTGTCAAGGAACATGCACTTTAATCATATTATTTGCCGTTGTTGGAGACTTTATTTTCTTGTAGAACAAAGATAAAATACTATAATGTCAGCTCTGCTCCACCTACAATAGGAGCTTGAGATTTTTTTTTTTCATTTCCCAAAATGAGGTCTCCACATTGAATGAAGGTTATCCAGTTCATTTGTTGATTCTGTTCAAAATACACATTCAACAGAAAGTTTGAAAACAGTCCTTGTGATGTTTGGTTGTTCTAATAATTGTATCCTCTTCCCATTTGTATTATACGAGACTAAAATAATTCTGAATGAATGATGAAGAGGAAAACATGCTGTTTCTGTTTCACAACAATTCCAACGTCCATTTTCTCTCCATTGTTGCCGGTCTCAATCTCCTCTGTCCATAACAAATCTCTTGCCAAATAATGGGCGCCAATAGTGCTTTTTGACCACGTACAAAAAAAGGGAAAAAAAAAGTCAGTGGGACACTTTCTTTGATAATTACCCAGAGAACAAAACCTGGCCCCTGCACAGCCTTTAAGGTGGCATTTTCTATCAAAGCAAGACCATAATCCTGACTTATACGCCAAATCCTATGTACACTGACATAATGCCCTCTAAGCTGGCTAATTCCTTCAAGAGCCCTCACCATTTTTCCTCCTTTTTTCCACCCATGTTTTTTCTTTTTTTTTTCAAATCCTTTTCACAAACGCTCACCCACTTTTCAATATTCTTGCTTTTGTCTCCGAGGGTATTTAGGCCCGCCCTCCCCCGTTTGGCTATTTTCTCTCTTCCCGATCACAATAGAAAACAACAACAACACGGAATGCTATGCCCAAACAAACATCAGCGAGCTGAACTGGTTGCTAGGTTACCCCGTAGCTATTGTGATTGGTTCTCATTATAGCGAGGATTTGCAGTTTAATCCAGGCTGTGTAATTGGCCTGCTCTCCAGAGTTCAGGCAGGCTTAACTTCTCAGACAAGCAGCGTTTAGCACAAAAGATGCAAAGACGGTCACGTATCAACAAACTGCTAATATACAGAGAAATGTATACTAAAGTGAGTTTATGTCTTCATCTTCCCAGACAATAAGGAGAAATAAACGGTTATAGAAAAGCTATGGTTTAAGTCAGAACGTTTGGAATGCACTATCACTGCCAGTGTTGGCAGATTTGAAGTTCTTTGCCGGAAGGGAATTAAACTTCTGAGAAACTTCTGCTCCAGTAATAAAATGAGCAGAAGTTGATCCGGGACATTTGAGGAGATTTATTATCATTTATGGACATTGTTCATCCCGCTAACTACAGACCAAAAGCCCCTATGTGCTTGTTATTATTGTATTTCCTGTGTGTGATACTCAGGGTTCTAGCTCAACATATGACAGCTGGAGAAGAATAAAGTCAAAGAGGAGATAGCAGTATCCATGGAGCTAGGCGGCTAGGCTCGCCCACACTACAGCAATTTAAGAGTTTTAATCCACACGATGTAGGTAAGTGCAGAGCAGGTATAGAAGGACTGTGGTGATGATCCAGTACACTTTAACATTCTATGACATTTATGGTCATTTATCAACATTCATGGGCATTGGTCTATCCCTATGGACCAATATGCATGTGTTCTAAATGTTTTTTTGTCTTAACTGTTGATTCTCTGATCTGTGTTGGAGATTTCCACAGTTTTGTTAAGTCCCCTGAGATGACTACTGTTGTGAACTTTCACCAAACATTCAGCTCAAAATAGCCAAACTGTCAAAGTCTTGGATTTAAAAAACAGAAAGACTGTCAAATTATACTAATTATTGATAATTAGCCCTCATGCAGCAACCTATCAGGAGACCTTTTGGAGATATTTTAGTAATTTTAAAATATAAAAAAAAATGTTGTACCCTCCAAAACCATAACTGCAGTTTACTCGAAGCGCTTTTGCCGGTAGCAGATTAGAATATCAAAAAAATTGTCTTATAGCATCACTTGCTTGTAGGCCTTCTTTCTTTGGCAAATAGGACATAAAAGAAAACAAGTTAAAAAAGAAACTGGGTCTAGACCAAGGGAATCATAACGTTATGTAAAACCCTCTGCTTATTGCCAGACCAGCCTGGCCCTTTTATTCATGATAAATACACATGAGTATAAGAAGTGCCTTTTTATATATACGCCAAAAATCTTGCAACCAATCACAGGACATCATTTGAAACCACAGATCCGATTCAATTCATTTGCATTACCCCACATTGGGCTATGGTCTACCTGCATCTGTACTCCTTGAAAATCTATCAACCATTTAACACAAAACTTGTCGTCAAACCCCTTCGATACAAGGCCATCGCGCACACCTCCCATACACAAATGCATCCATCCTCCTTCACTCACGCTCGCTCCAAAACCCGGCTGGTTTGGTCCCATCTCGTACATGTTGTTGTTGTTTCCTCCTGTGGGCTGAATTCTACACAGTCTGTCAATCTCGTGAGCGTCACACATTAGAGGGCCCAGTGGAGTGAGACACCGAGAGTCATACCCTGGGGGAACAAGCCGACTCCCCCCTCCCTCCCTTCTTTCCTCCATACCTCCTCCTCCTCTCCTATTCTTCCCTACTTCCTTCTTCCTTGTCTTCCTGCATATGCCTCCTTCTGCCATGTTTTTCTTTGCTTGTTGACAACTCCCTAGACTCCTGGCCAAGTCTACGGAGTGTTAGGACAGCCTTTGTTTCTTTGGAAAGGCTACTACATCTGCTGGCTCATGCAGTTGTCTGAAGTACTTGGCTGTGCCCTGTAGCCAACATCCTCTCAGCGGCACGTCGCGGCAAGTGTGCATCTAATGAACGGCCCAGAAAAAATATTGCCGTTTTCTTTCCGCTTTATGTTTGATCGGTCCCGAACACAACGGGAGCACTGTTTACAAGGACGAGCTAGCAGAGCGAACGTGGAATCATCGTGAAAATCTTTGAATTGTTGCAATCTTGTGTCTTTGGTGGAAGAAAGTTTTGCACAAGTTGAAAAATAGAATACACATTCACCAAAGAAGATTAGCAAAAACTTCATGTGAAGAAAAGATCCTGACTCTGCCGACAACTGACAACCATGACGGAATTTTCAAAATGTTTTAACAAACTTATTCAAATTGTCTAACAAGTGAGTCTAGTGGAGGGATTGTCTGAGCATATGGAGATGTGCAAGCTGGGGTAAGTGGGGTAAAAGGAGTGGGTGTCGGAGCAGTAAAGGCAATATGAAAAATGCGAGGCTTTTAACTCCAGACTGTGCGAATAGCTGTGGCATTCTTCTGGATTTAATGAAAGCTCCCAGAGTGACTGAAAGCCTGAAATAGTATTACTTGGCACACAATAGCGGCCTTAACTGTAGGCATTAAACCTTAACAGGCCCGACTTAATTGGCTACTGGGTGAATAGGGCGGATGGGTGGCTGAGTTTAAGCCGAGATGTCACAGAGAGTCGCCGGTCGGCTCTGTGTCCTTGTCTTCTTTCTCTTTCTCCTGCAAATGAGAAAGTCCTCAATTTGAACACCTGCGTTGACCCCCACTGTCCCCTCTTTTGTCGAAGGGCAGGATAAGGTAGAATAGAATGGCCTGGGAATAATATTTTATGAAGTATAGAATAGCTACCAGGTCAAGGTTGGTTTTTAAAATCGAGAGCTCCTCTTATGAAGAGTTAAGGTCAACGATGCCCAGCATGAAGTCTTAAAAACTGTAAAACTGTGCACAGCTAAAGCTATGAATAAAGTTATTTTCTGCTCCAGTATTGGAAGTCACATTCCCATGACAATATTGGGCTTACATTCATAGTATTTCTATGTTTTATATTTTTTAACATATTTCTCGTTAAATTTGCCAAGTTTGCACTGGACAAGACATATTACCCCTTGCATCTCTGCATTGTTAGAAGGCAGCCCATACTTCTTCGTAAGCAATCCAAATTCCCAAACGTTCAATTGTACAGTGCTACAATAAGAAATGGTAGCGGATAAAGCCAGAAAATCTGTGTGCGATTTGTCTGCATTAGGGACGACAAGTGAAGCTTTTAGCGAGTTCCAAATTTACCAAGGGAGCAATAGCTGGCATGGCCTTTGTAACTGATTTCCTTGTGCGTCTGTCTGGCCGTGTTCATGAATGATCTTTTATCCTTTCTTGGACGGTGCACTGTCTCACTCCATCCAAGTCTGAATCACTCAAATTGTCGCCAGTTGAAATGGCCCCATAGCCCTCATTCCCCTGCCCTTTGGGTTGAGTCTCCCCCCAGTCTCTTCCCCGCGAGTGCAATCTTGTGTCCACTAGTATCGATCCTAGCTTTTGATTAGCACACTTGGCTGTAACGGAATGATTGTCCTCCAGCGGTTCTGGCCTCCCTGCTCTCTCTGTTGCCCGGGGACCACTTCACTTCATTGGAGGCCTCGATTGGATGCACGCAACAGGCTTGGACCACCCGTGTACACTCCACGGTGAAGGATCTAAGAGGGGAGATGGTTTCCTTGCTTGACTGAGCGTTTGTGGACTGCCGTTGTCATGTGAGGGCGAGTTAAATGTGGGCAGTCATGTGAGAAGTTTCAATCTCCAGCAGTATGGGTCTATTGATGAACTGGCGAGGTGGGTTTGAGCAGCAGGATGCTTCCTTTGCTAATTGCGTCAAGATTTTTGCTGACTACGCGGTAACACAATGCAACATAGGTTTAGCAGAGGAAAACAAACTTAAACCCAAAGTAGTATAAAAAGTAGAGTCACATAGAACCTTTGATCAATAAGGGGCGGATGACCAATGTTGATAAAATCCAAGATTTGAATACAAAGCAGGGTTACCTAACATCTCAGGAGAGGTGAGACCTGCACTCCACTTGAGCATCCCAGCAGACAATAGGTCTGTGACATGCTAAGGAGTTAGGGTCGTTAGCCTTAGCAGGGTCGTTAGATCTGCTCCCTTCTACATCAAGCAGACCTTAGATTGTTTATGAGTTAGTATCAAGATTAGGGTGTGGCTAACCACCCATAGGTTATAAATCTCCAACGCGCAGTCCGAGAATTCATTCCCTGAAGAAGTCCGCTAGTTTGAGGACGAAACGTCGGGAAAACTTGCTAAGAAGTACAGATGATGGGTGAGAAACCTTCCTTTGCTCTAACATCACTCAGTTGGTTTCACTTGGTCCTTTAACATTTTTTATTGAAAATGTGGTAAATATTTGTGAACAGAATTTGGTTTTACTGTACCCATTGTGAGTCACAAGGAGCTCAACCGGCTGCTTCCTTGGGTCCTGATCTGTCTGTCTGAGTTTAATGTGGGCTTGGTAATGGTGTGTGTGCCTCACAGAAACAAGCTCAGTGCTTTGTGCTCGGTGCTTTAGATTCTTAATGGGAGTTTATAAAAGATATTTCAGTACAAATGTGGAGAATCTTTATAAGAAAACAGCAAGAAACAACCTCGTAAAATCACTGTAAGGAAAAACACTATGATAAATAATTTTCCCCTATTACATTTTTTTTCCTCTTCTTTGTAAATAAGGGTAGGGTCTTCTTCCATTCAGTTACTTAACGTTATGGATGTCAGAGAGCCAAATAGATCTGATCCGTCATAGCGGACGCATCCAGTAATCTTTGTTCTGAGATGAGACAGTTCAGCTCATACTGTATGTGAGAGCACCTTTAGCACTTCCCAGTTTAAATACCATTTTGAGTAGAAATTCAGGGCAGCGAGTAAAGGAGAAAGGACAACAATTACAACATGGTGAGCGTTAGGGTCACTGACACTCTAGTACATGCTCGTACTCTCACTTTCCACAGTGTATTCTGTTTAATACCCAGAAATGACCCAAAACTGCCTGTCTGTGTATTAAGATGCTGTTGTCCACTGAACCCTCCCAATATTTATTCTTTCACCGCACACTCACCTTGTCCTGTGACAGTGGTCTCTGAAGTCAGAAAGGATTGCGTCACTTGTCAGATGAAGTTAAAGTCGGAGCATATACAAAGTGTAGCTGTGATCTCATGAGAAACCACCATGAGTCGTTTCCATATCCAGCATTGTTGTATCCGTCTTATGTGTTTGTATAATATTCACACTTTTATTAGGTTGAAAAATTCTTTGAAAGCATTTTAAAAGAAGACACATCCAAACTCGTCTTTTTGGAGCTTTCCACAATGTGCAATTTGGGTTTTTTTTCCTCCTGTAATTTACACACGGAATATTTAATAATTGTTTGAGTGACTTTATTCCAACTGCCTTCAAACTACCATGATATTTTTATTTGACAATTACTGTTTTCACTAATATAATAAAACTAAAACTAATTTTATTTACTTACCTGGTTACAAACTTGCTCACCACTTTTGTGTAAATATACTGCCTGTGTAATATTAATTTAATTTTTTATCTTTTTCTTTCATCATCATTTTTTGTGAGGTTTTGAAAAGCTCTCTCAGGGAATATTCCAACACATGACTTCTACAATTGCAGAGGAATTGAGTTTGCAAAGTTTCACAGCAGTCTGAACTTACCAGTCCCCAATAAACAGCACAGAGATAACATTTCTATATGGGTTTTATGTTTTACAATCTTTCATGTGCTGAAATATTGTACATTTTGGAGCAGATTATTACAACACTGGGAGAATAGTGTCAATAAAACTGGATGCATCAAACAACCAACACGATGAAATGTGCAATGCTATCTCTGTCCTGCTGAACTGAGTGTTTGTAACTTTGGGCTGGGATCTAAGAACGTTCATTTTGTCTGCTTTTGACTTTGCTACATGTTTGTCCCAACATACAGAATCTTGTAAAAGTATTGGTCATCTTATAACACTGCAAAAAAACCTTTTCAAATATGGCAAAAAATGTATCTTGATTTGAGCACATTCTGACTGCCTTAAAATAAGATTTGCCAAATGGAAGAAGCAAAATGATCTTGTTTTAAAAATATACAAGATATGTCTCCCTTGGAATGAGAAAATAAGGCAGCAGTTCTTGAATTAAGACTAAATGGCTTTGTCTCATTGGCAAATCTTGTTTTAAGACGGTCAGAATGTGCTCAAATTTGGTTTCAAGCAATTATTACCTCCTTTTGACATTGTTTGCAGTTTAATTTAAGAAAACATGAAAAAGACGATCTGAAGAGGCCACACACATATGGAAATCTGGTTTTAGCTTCTTTAACTAGTGACAGAACCAGAAGTGAAATGATAGAACGAGGAACTATTGAGATTATATTTTTTTACTTTGTCGTTGTTTGAAAATCAGGTACAGTAGCTTTAATGTCACTGTATAAGCCATGGTCCAATTTGAAAATGGGGAAAAGCTTGTGGGTCACATTAAGGCACTTACTGTAACCCAGTGTCTCCCAAAGTGGGGTCCGCGGCCCCCTGGTGGGCCGCGAGGGTACTGCAGGGGGGCCGCGGGAGGTCATAAAAAAAATAAAAAATAAATATAATTATTTAATGTTAAATGTATAATGTTTTGTTTGTAATATTAAAATATTTGTGTTCATTATTTGACTTGAATAATCCACTGTAATCATTTTTGTATTACAATGTTTGTAGCAGAGGCTATTTCCCCAAAATAAAATAACCAGAAGAGCCTATTCTTAATGTTGTCTTCTTGGTTATTATTTTGGGGGGGCCACACAGACCCGACAGATTTTTAAGGGGGCCTCGGTGTTACTGAGTTTGGGAATGGCTGCTGTAACCAATAATAATCACTTGTCATTAGATGGTCAAATTCATTTTTGTTGTAATGCACTTGAAAAACATTGTATTTGTTTATAGCAAATTATTCTTTGAACATGAGAAAATGACGCAAAATGTGTATTGTTAAAGCAGTCAAACGCATTGGGTGACCATGGTCTGTAAAATGTGCTATAGAAATTACTTACTTTCACATTACGCACTTTTTCCAACATTCTGTAGCTCAAGTTCAGACAACAAACCATTAGTTTTTTCCTTCACATTATTATCTGCATTGAGAGTCCACAATTTCACACATACGCTACACATTTGGCCACATATGGAATATATACATACTGTACATACGTCGCTGACTTAAGTGACGGATTCAGCAGAGAACACAGTATTTCCGCATCATTGTGTCGTGCCACATTTAGGTTCCATTTGCTTATTTTAAATATTTGACACGCTGCGGTGATTGACTGAAATCAAGCCTATGCCGAGTCCAAGTGCAGCAGCCAATTCTGATTTTCTGACTTTCCGCCTGCCAACGCCGGAGATGTGTCATTTCCATAATCGGCAGCCGAGCTCATATGAATCATAAAAGTAGTGCTCGCTGTAATTGATGCTGAGATTTGCAATAAATTAACCGTTTCTTAATCCTTTTGTCATCTTTGTGTGCCTTCAAACAAAAGAGATTGCAGGGATTTAGAGAATTATACTATAAATTCTAATCACGTCGGTAAAGCCGGAGCATTTAAAGCATTCCTGCTGTTATTTTCATAGGCAACCTCCCATCATGCAGCGTGGTGTAATCTTCAAAATGTAAAACTTGAATGCTAATTGGACAAACAGTAAGGCGTTATATTTTATAGGAAGGTGTGCATAAGTTCTAACAGAGACCTGCCTCATGGCATGTTGCCAATTAAATATTGTTGTTGAGATTATACATAAATAACACATTATTACATTTTCAATACATTAATGTATTATTTTGTTGACCTCTATTTCATTTGAATAGTCCAGCTGTGAGATCAGTATCGATATTTTCAGTAGAGTCCAGAGCCCCAGATGGGAAAGGGACAATTGTACATGTTTTTAGTTGTAGCCAACAAAAGTACCTGGAGAAAACCTACACAGACACTGGGAGAACATGCAAACAAATGTATCTCATTGTTTTTAAATGTATCATGCTGACCACCTGGCTCTGTAGTATATTGTAAAAATAGAGTGTGCCTTTGGTATTACCACCACCAATTAGATTTGTAGAGATCCATAGTTAAACCAATGGGGAGAGGGCTCACTTGTGCATCGAGGAAGTGACGCCCTTCGCTCAATCAAACAGTTATTTACAAAGATGGTGAGGATGGCCGAGTCGTACTGGTGCTTTTGAATATTGGGTATAAGTTAAAACCATAGACCAATATTAACGGACGTGGTCACGCCTTTCACCGCTGTTTAAACTAATGTGAAAAAATGTGTTAGCTCGGCACGAGCCCCATTCATTTAACGAGTGCATTCAAAAGTCCACAAAGGATCAACTAGAGTGGTCCAAAAATACAGTCCCCTCAGCATTGAGACACATATGGAACATACAGCGTTGGGTCAAGAGGCGACTTTTGGACCATCCCGTAAGCAGTTTTTGAGAGGTAAGAACAAGCCATACAACAACAACAACAACTTATTCTTGTATAGCCCTAAATCACGACAAAAGTCATCAAACCATTGAAAATCACCAACACAGATCAGTGAATCAACAGTTAAGACACAAAAAATACGCATATGAATTGGACCATAGGGAGAGACCAATGTCCATGAATGTTGATAAATGTCATACATGTTGTAGAATGTTAAAGTGTCCTGGATCATCACCACAGTCCTTCTAGTTGGACACTAACTCCCCAACAGACCCTCCTGCATCGGCAAGGAGAAACTCACAAAAACCCTGTGGGAAAAAAGTGAGAAACCTCGGGGAGACCCACACTTGAGAAAGTGATCCTCTCCGACACGGACAGACGGGCGAATGATCCAGGACCTAAGCTACAGAACGTGGACCAATGCCACGCATACAAAAGGATTGAATAATTTTCTTTCTGGGTCCGCCCCCACTGGCTCGGGGTGGTTTTGCAAGCATGTCAGCGCACGTGCTCATTTACATTTAAAACCATCATAATTTTCATTGGCTAACACAGTGGTTCTCGATGTGGGGTGAGGATTTAAAACACCTCTCTAAATACTAAGAAATGAACTCACTGTTACAAGTTTGTGTAAGCTCTCAGTCGTACACTGTTACAAGTTGATTCTGGATCCGGGATTTAAAAACAATCATAGTGAACCCTTGTGCTAACCTTAAAACTAACCCCCGACCCCCAGAGCCCCAAGCTCTGACTCCACTACAACCAAATTAAACGTTGATCCTGTGTAAACGACTTTGACATGGGTGAGTAAGTTGGACTGTTGAATACTTGGTGATGTCACATGATGCCGGGTCTGTTATAGTCGTGACACATCCTATGAAATCAGACTTTCTAACTAAAGTTGATGGAATGAAATTAATTAATTCATATACTGTACATCTTCTATGATATATTAATTAAAATAGAATTATTACAATTACTATATTCAATAAAACATGGTAACGTGTGTAATGCTCTATTGTTATACATTGTTATGACATTTCTTGTTAATCTTGATAACTTTGTTGACAATCGTGTCTTTGAGGCTTTTATTTTGACTATTGTAATTATGTTAATATTTACATGTGTCATCATATTCAACGATCACTTCCATCCTCATTTTCATTTAGTTTCCTACATTTGTTTGAAGGATAATCCCCTAGAGATAAAACTTAAAATGAACTCAAAATGACAGATAAAGTCAGACAGTAGATACACTAATAGCAGGATTCATACTTGCATGCAAAAGCTAGGTCCCATCAGACCTTTGAAGCTAAGCAGGGCAGGACCTTGATAGTACTATGATGGGAGACCTCTTCAACACCATGGTTGGGTGGCTGTGGCTTAGAACTGTCCATGCTTCTCACTCTTCCCCATGACCTACTGTTCACTTAAATATATATACACATTTTTGCTTCACTCTGTGCTTATAGACAAAAGGCGCTAACGGCTTCACCCGTCCCCCCGTCCACACACCATGGTCTGTGTAATCCTCCCGGAGCGTTGTGCTCCAGGACGTTCTGGAATAATCTATGGATCGATCCTGATGATGGCATTAATCCTGCTAAACCACTGTCACTGATACAGCCTCATTAAGGGACAGCGAGCGGCACAGTCAACACACACAGACCTGGAGTGGAGGAACCCGAGCGCTTTTAATCACAAGCATCGGGACACTTGACACAATAAAGAATGAAGCCAGGGCTATATACAATTATATTCTTGCATCTGAATCTATAAACTTATAATTAGACAGGGTTAATTGGTGACGTGCTAATAGACTACGTTAGGATGACTGATAACACAGAGACGGGATCTGGGGCTCGTTTCAACTGAACAATAAGATTCATTTTTGATCTCACACGATGCAAGTGAAGTGACAGGTAAGTAAGTAAGTAAGTAAGTAAGTAGTAAGTAAGTATTTATTTATATACCGCCTTTTCACTGCAGATCTGAGTCTCAAAGCGGTTTACAATTGTTAATTTTTGGGCATTTGTCTCTCACTCCACACAGAGATGGGAGCGCGGTCGCCAGTACAGGAGGCGCATGCTAGAACAATTGGACATATTTTTAGTGGTAGGGGAAACCGGAGTACCCGGAGGAAACCTACGCAGACACGGGGAGAACATGCAAACTCCACTCAGAAAGGCCCTGGTCCGACCGGGATTCGAACCCAGGACCTTCTTGCTGAGAGGCGAGAGTGCTATCCACTCAGCCACCGTGCCGCCCAGGTCCACTGTGTAACTTTGTTGTTGTTGTAACAACAAAGGCTTGTTTCCATGGCGATGTAAATTTGATCATTCAACAACAACAATGATCAAATTTGATGATGTTTATATTCTTATGATTATTATTTATTTAATTTTTTTTATAAAGGCTAAATTTGCTTATTTATTTTTACGTTTCTTTTTTTATTCATTTAAAGGGAGAGAAAAAAAATACAGAGGAGAATGACAGAAAAAAGAAAGGTAATAATAATGAAAAAAAAAAACATCAATAAAATAAAGAAAATATAATCAAAAAATAAACAATATATATATTTGAATGCAACATGTTTCTAGGCGCGCTAGCTGCTATCACGTTTGCAGTTTCCTAATGGGTTTATTTCTCCGTCAATATGTGCGCATAACCTCATTGCAATTTCTCAGTCTCGGATATGTTTTCTGGTTTGTCAGGCTACATAGATCTGCAGCATCATTCAGGCATTTTGGCACAAACGGGGAAAGTTAAATAACAAAGGGACTGACTCAAATCAACAGAAATATTGGGTTTTACAATCCACAGGTGCCATAGATTATTCTTGTAAAACAGACACAGCACAGCAATGCTTTGGCAGTATACCAGGCTTATCACAAAATCTGTTTTTTACTGATTAAAAATACCATAAATATATGCAATAGCAAGGTGGCTACTTCAAAAAACACACAGCTCGTCTTTAATAATGTATGTAGAGCAAGACCACTGTTGATTCTCACATGAATCTGGCCTTTTCTGAACATTTTTTAAGAACTGGAGTTATTCCCTGATCTGCGCAATATTTATGTTTACAATTTTAAAGTAGATTATCCAATCAGAGAGCAGAAAGAGTTTCTCATTTGGGTTGTCAGTTTCTTAAGTGAAAGTGGTCTAGTTTTGGCTCTATCTACAATCTTAAACACAATAATTCGCATAATCTGTTTTAATGAAAGCAAAGGCAAGAATAGGTAGTCATTTGTAATAGATAGATAGATAGATAGCAAGAAGGTCCTGGGTTCGAATCCCGGTCAGACTTTCGAGTGGAGTTTGCATGTTCTCCCCGTGTCTGCGTAGGTTTCCTCCGGGTACTCCGGTTTCCCCTACCACTAAAAATATGTACAATAGGTACTGGCGACCCCGCTCCCATCTCTGTGTTGAGTGGGAGGAAAAATGCCCAAAAAATAACAATTGTAAACCGCTTTGTGACTGGTCTGTGAAAGGCGGTATATAAATAAAGATTACTTACTTACTATTGATCCCCATAGGAGAAATTCAGGTGTCCAGTAGCAGCAAAATAAATCATTATAAAACGCCGACAATAGTAATAATCAGCAACAGCCCTTCAGGTGACAGCAGCAGAGATGGAGTAGCCTCTGGGTGGATCAGGACGGGTCACCGTAGCAGAGGTGGAGTAGCCTCTGGGTGGAGTGGGACGGGCCAAAAGTTGGAGTAGCCGCTTGGTTCGGACCATTTTCTCTGCTCGAGTCCAAAGTAAAATGCTACAGTAAATGGTAAGTGAGCATTTCTCCAGTGGATTTTCGGCTGATCCACTTGGTTCGGACCATGAATCCTCTCTGCTCTAGTCTGGACCAGAGTAAAACAATGCACACTGTACTGCAGCAACATCTCAGGCAGAAAAAAGCAATAAGCTACTTAGGACTTGCTGCCGTTTTCCAGCGCAATTGAAAGTAAATAGTTACTGTATTTACTAATACACAGAGTTTGTACTATTTATAGCTAATTCCCAGCAGGTGGATTGTATCTGTGATTTAGGACCTACATGTTTCACAGAGAGGAAGATTCTGGACACAATTGGTTAGTAATTTAATAGAACATAGTCAATCCAGTTCAGTTTTTGCCCTAAATCACAACAGCAGTCGTCTCAGAGGACTTTAAAAAGTTGTTGATTCACCAGCAACAGATCAGAAAATCTAATAGTTTGAACACAGGAAATTCCATGATCAATGTAAATAAACCATCACTGTCCTTAGACCCTCCTTGCAAACGGCCCCTTTAATGTCTTTTCCGAAATCCTTCTAATAATAAAACTTTACACGACTCACCCTGTATTCAAAGGCTTGATGGATTTAAAATAAAACATTTTTGCACTATTTGGATTTGGAAACAACTTTTCTCAACACTGAAAATACAAACGCATTCATCCACAAATAGATCAAATTATTTCCAGTTACATGATTCGTGTGTAATTGTCGGAGAATTTAAGCAAAGTTTCCAGGGCGACGGTTTAAATTTCAAACATGTAAATCAAAAGGGAACAAATAACTACAACCCATTTTAAATTAAATTGGCTTGAATGTGGAAAAAAAAAAAAAAACGCAGCGATAACGACACGAAGCCTGAAATGTTTTAGCCGATATGATTTAATGAGGCAGCAACCAAAAAACACAAATTGTTGATGATGTCTCCCCAAAGTGCCAAGTAAATATTTCCAGATTTTGATTTTGTCGTGCATTTGCCATTTTGTTAAATGAAGCACGCAGCCAAGCCATAATAACAACAAACAGAGCCGCTCTTGGGCTTAATATCCGTCGGCTTTATGAACTAAAACAACGTCACATGTCACTTTTACATTTATGAACACTACTATCTGAGTGACAAGCTTCCATTCCTGCCATACAGCTCTCCAGGGACGTCCGCCTTTAGTCTACTATCTTTTATTTCACTGGCAATCTCAGGTTTAGAGGGAGTTATTCATTGAAAATCGATATTTTCCATTTCTGAGGATGCGGAATGAATTATAACTGAGATGAACGTTGAGGAGAGATTGAGGCGTGCGTCGGGAGCATCAGTCAAGTGCCAGACTTTTTTTTTTCTTTTTCGCAAGGACATCTTCCCCGGAGTCCAGTGGCCGGACTCACACATGCTCTTTTGTCCCCCGCTCAAACCTTGTCAACATTTGTCGCAATAAGGGTCATATTTGTACAGAGCGCGGAGCTGGAGGTGTTTGTCTTCTCCAGCGGTGTGTGAGGAAGAGAGAAATCCTGTGTTTTATTATTACCAAGAAGATATAGGAAGAATGTACAGGATAAATTGGATATAAATATATGTGTGGTATATGCATAATGATAATCTATTCCTGCCATTCCCAAAGTCAGTAACAGACCCGTCAGATCTTAAAAATCTGACGGGTCTGCGCGGCCCCCCCGAAATAAAAACCAAGAAGACAACAAGAAGACAACGTTGTATCAGAAATTTTTTGTGATACAAAAATTATTACAATTTGATTATTCAAGTCGAAGAATGAACACAAATATTTTAATATTACAAACAAAACATTATTAATTTAACATACAATAATTATATAAAAAAATTAGACCGTAGACCCCACTTTGAAAAACACTGATCTATTCAATTCAATTCAATGTATTCTTGTATAGCCGTAACTCACAACAGTAGTTATCTCGAAAGGAATTGACAAAACCGTTGAATTCACCGACACAGATCAGAGAATCAAACATTTCAACACAAGAAATGCAATGATGAAAACACAGAGCCATTGGTCCATAAGGGGCAGATGAACAATGTCCATAGATCACAATAAATGTCCATAAATGTTGTTGAATGTTGAGTTGAGCGTCCTGGATCATCACCACTGTCCTTTTTCTATGCCAGTAGTGTGCAAACCCCAGCCCATGGGTCCAGTTGTGGCCCTTTGGAGGTTTCTATCAGGCCCCTGAGCCCTCCTCGGTTTATATAGATGTGGGGCTAAGGCGGAAATTCAGCCTGGAAGACAGGAAAACTAAGATCACTACGCTCAAACTCCTCCTTGCCAACGCTCACCTGACAGAAAACAAGCATTTCACTGCAGCAAGTTTCATATCGTGAGGAAGCTTCAGCAACCCTCCTCCTCCTCATCTCCGCCTCATTCCGGACCAGCGCTTTCACCCTTCTTCTACCAACACCAGGGTTTAGGCCCAGGGGGAATTTCATCTCATAATCTCTATTTTCATTTCCCCTTCTGCAATCATCATGACGTGCTCTGGCGGGGTCTAAGTTACTAAATCTTAACCACATTTCTTGTAAAACCTGCAATAAATGTTATATTGCAAATATTGTTTTCAGAGTTGTATGTACTAATGTATGGAGAGTCAGTTAATTGCCAACATGTTCTAATAAACAATTCTAATAAAACCTCTGATTTGTCTGTTCGAGCCTCTCCAGATTGAAATGGTATAAAACCTATTATCCCCTTGCAGAGCTCTGGAGATGCGTTTGTTACTTTCGCACAATATATATATTTACTTTATTAAATTTTTGTGTATAAAATTACGACGAAGTTGAAATTTCTGTTTTCTGTTTTTGATAGTTTTTTGGTCTAGTTTGAATCTCCACTCTTGTTTTTAATATTTATTTTGCAATTAATATGATTTTGCGTTGGTAGATTGTTTGTGTCTTGAATGTGCTTGAGCCGCTGCTCATTTGAGGATATGAGTCCTCAAATGAACTGAGTGGTTTTTCTCTGGGATTAAGGAGCTGCAGGAGAGTGCACTTTTCAAACATTACGTTTCTCGGTAAGGGATTATATGTCAGGGCGTTGTGGCTTTCACTTTGGCTCCACTCCACTTCTCAAGGATCCTGACATTGTTGCTGAGTGCACCTGGGTCAGACAGCGGAATGAGAAAAATGATTAGTGTCATTTTCAAAATATAACTCTTGGGGCCTTTCATCATCAGATATACAGTATTCAATGTATATTCTTAAAACTTTGTCCTAATGAGTTCTTTAGAATGTCTTATGAACCTGCACTCAAGACTACATTGAAAAGTCATTTCTAAAATGAATCATGATTGGATTATAATAGTGAACATGGGCTGGCTCTGTGGTTGCCTTTAGCCCTAACCCTCAGAGGCATGATGGGTAATGGAAGCACGGGGTGAATAAGCATTTTAAACTGTAAAGCTTTTCTCTAAAAAGGTTACATTTCTCTGATTGTTGATCAAGATTAGAACAGGTGAGGACAATAGTGCCCTTAAACTTCAGTTTATATGCTTTTATGCAGATACCAGTAAATTTGGATAATACTAATGATGATTATTTATAAATGCTTTTTTTTCTATTATCTATTTATTTTTCTATTCTTTAGACAATAAACTGGGTTATTTTGAACACTTCCTGGACCTTTGTTGAGGGTATAGACAATGCATAAAAAAAAATCTTGTCAAGGCTCCTGTGAACTCACCACCTGCAGTGAGGGACTGCAGGTGCTATGTGTACTGGGTGCAGCTCTGACTGCACCCCTGAGCCAGAAATGGATTAAGGGGAAGAAAATGGATGGATAGGTGGATGGACTATATTATGGCTCAATCGATTCAGATTCAGAAAACTTTATTGATCCCAAACAGCAATTCATTTGCTGCATAAATAGTCAACTAATATTGTAATAATCGTCAAATATTGTCCTGGTTAGTTGATTTAGCATCAATTCTTGCTCAAATAAGAATCTAGTTTCATGTTTACTATTTATTGAATGTGTAATTAGTTGGAAAATATTACAACCATTCATAATTCCTCCCTCAAACAAGGTTAAAATGAAGATTCCAATAACAATTCCCTTTCCTTCACTAGGTCCAAACACACAATGTTAAGATGATGTTAAGAAGTTACTCTATAAGTAGCAGTTTATAGCCATGCAACTACAATAACCTTTTGTATTAGTTACTTAAAATTAGTTAATAACACTTAGTTTACCTATCCAGCGTTTTGGTGCTTGAGCTTGGACTTAGCAGATGAGCACTCACATTAGGCCACTTAAAGGTAAAAGTACCATTTTAATGAAAGTGTCCAAAGAATGCAGAGCGTGAAATTTCTGAATGACCCCAGACCCTTTTCCAGGAAACCAGGAGCTAAGCACAGAGACGCTCTAATTAAGCGCCCCTCACCATCACCATGAACAAATTATGGAGCCACTTTGAAATGTCAAGATAACCAATTATCAAATGAAAATGGCCGTTACGTTGTTCCTTCTGGCCACAGGTGATGAAGCCACCCGAAATAATGGGGACAGCACAGCGGAATGGGTTCAAAGACATGGTCAGAAGGGACGAATTAGATTAAGCATGAATGTAAGGAGGCTTGAGGGTGAAATTGAACTTGATAAATTTCAGTAGTATCCACATCAGAAAAGAATAATGGGTCATTTGAAAAGCTTTGCCCAAGTGATGGATGCACTGCACAGAAAATGACAGCCTGGTAATGACAGTGTGGGGCTGCAGTGTCCAACGAGTGAGACCAGAACATTCACTCATGTGCAATAAAATAATACAAAAGATAAACTATAAAAATACGGTATATATAGTTTATCTTTTAACATACCAGGCACGTTCTCAGTTCGTTGTTTATGCGTCATATAACGTACACTTATTCTATTTTTATTGTAAATTCCCTTTCAAGATGAAATGTCTATTCTTGGCGGTAAATTATATTTAAAATAAAATCCTTATACTCCAATTCGACTTATATATGTTTTTTTTCCTTCTTTATTATGCATTTTTGCCTGGTACGATTTATACTCCGGAGCAATTTATAATCCGAAAAATATTTGTAATGGTTGAATCCAAGTCCCAGTCCATAAATACACAAGTCTGACATAGCAGCCACCACATAAGATTAGAATTTTCCAATACCTAAACAAGATTATTTTCAAAGGGAAATAGGAGGAGTTTCCTGAATTTAATGAAATAACCGCTCTCTCCACTTTTTGAATAAAACTCTCTGGTCTTATTTGATGAGCACGTATCACCAGAATGATTGACGTAGAAAATCCTCCTATATACCCTAATTATTTTTTTTGTCTCAATTTGAATTTTTGACTTATTCTAATCAATTAAAATGACATTGTTTATCCATGAGGACCTTAATTTGTAGACATTGAGAATCCATAAAAACACACAATCACAATGACAAAAGAATACAGCATGAAATGAGATCATATTCTACCTATAAATAAATGTATATAGCAAATACCATATTATTCTGAGAGATGGTATCATGGAATAAAAGGTGACATCAAGTAGAAGACAGATTCATGTATTTAAGCTCCAGGTTGAGTCACCAACAAGTGTCGCCTGGTCCAAAAGCCCATGTGCAAAGATCCACTGACCAATGATTCCTGTAGTAGTCATAAATGGATATTGATGAAGAATATTGAGACATCTCATGAAAATGCAATAAAGAATCAGAAACGTGTCTTTTACAGCTCCTTCACCAGCTGGGCCACCACAGTTAGCAGTCATTTCTAGTTCCAAGTTTGTTTGAGTGTGTGAGTCTGAACGACTTCATCAGCCAGGATATCATACATCTCCATGGTAACTGAGTTTAACAACAGCAAGTTTGTAGAAAAATCCAATATCTGAAATGTGAAAAACTTTTTGATGAAAGTGTATTAAAACAGCTACTGCTTCAAATACCCCAGAATTAGTTCAAGACTGTGGACTAATTGCGGGATATTTGTTAATCCAAGTGTGGTTGTAACCAAAATGTGTGGTAACCGTTTGAAATAGCACCATTATGATTTGTTTGCTGCACCGTGGACGTGTACCTTGTTACTTTTACCGCACGCTTCTGTTTGGTCGTGACGTATAGGGAGCAGTATAATAATATATTTTTTCACCTGGTAAACATTTTCCAAACGTCCTCTTTCATCTGGCTTTAAATCCTCATGTTTGCGGTTATTTGCAAAAACAGAATTATTGGTCTTCCTCCATCTCAATTGTTTTTCTGGTGCTGATTGACCCATTGTACTTCCTGGTTCTTGGAGCCGTCTGCGTTGGTGCGAAGCCTGATCTAGTAATAATAATGCATTGGTTTTCCTGGAGGTCTCCTATCACAGTACTAACCTGGCCTTACTAAGCTTCAGAGGTCTGGCTTTCGCATGCAGGTATGACCATGGTGGCTTAGTGGCTGAAGTGGTAAAGCTAGAAGGTTGTGGGTTTGATTCTGTGTTGGTTCGACCCTTTCTGTGTGGAGTTTGTTTCTCCCTGTGTCTCCCACCACTCTATATCAAAACCATAAAAGCCTCTATCTCCTGGAGTTCTGACCAAGCTGAGCATCAACATCTATCCATCTCCTCCTGACAGGATGCTGTAGGCGTTGACAGTTGAGATTGAAGGATGGGTCAAATTCAGAGGACTAATTTCTCAATGCGGACAATAGAAAATAACCTCACTTTACTAAAGTTTTGCCGAAAATACAACACAGCGAGTTGCTTTGACCACTGGCTCCGGCTTTGTTAACCTCCTAGTTTCTCTCTCTGTTCATAATAGTCTTTGACAAAAGGTACCAAGCGCCGTGCTGTTACCCGGACAAGACCCAAGAGATTGACATCATGTTTTAGTGAAGAATGGGCTGGCTGAGTGAGTGACACTTGAGCGAGACAGAGCGCTCCGATGCCCAAAGCCAAAACAGAGAAAGGACCTGCGTGTTACTGTCGGCGGAGCTTCACTGGAGAGGATGAGATGCCCTTTTCTGTGTGCGATGAAGGATGGACAGACAGGAGGGAGAGGGCTGGTGGAGAGAGAATAAAGAAAAAAAAGAGATAGAGAGAAAGTGGGGGAAACTTTTCAGTCTGTATTTTCCATTCAAAGACATTTTGACAGGCCTGGGCCCACTCTATGGCAGGGAGTGCAGCCATTTTGAAGTCTCCTACCGGCAGCTCGAGGGAAGCAGGGAGCCAGAATAGATATATCTCCAGGCTGCTGGGGTATGGTTTTTCTCCCCTCTCTCCTTCCGTACTTTCTTTACTGATTTTTTTTTAATATATATATATATTTTTTGACAGCTCGCTCCGAAGCGCCATGCAGGTGTCTTCTTATTTTCCTGCCGACACAGTGGGACAGTGCACAAAAACACAGCAGTGCGTTCGTAAGCAGATACATACACACCGGGCCATACATATAAACACAACTCAACAAGTAAGTATGCATTGGGAATGACGAGCCTTTGCACGTAATGGGACTCACGACCACTGCTCAAAATGAGGGTAATACAAAACTGACTGTGGTGGCAACTATGAAGACTACAGATATGTTAACTACAAACCATTTTAATAATTCAATCCCACTGACACTGGAGGGAGTTAGACTGGCAATGTTTCTTAACCTAAACTGTCAAATTTTCAGCATTGACATCATATCATTGGTTGAGTTGATCCATCCATCCATTTTCTACCCCTTAATCCATTTCTGGGTCGGGGGGGTGGCCAGAGATGCCCCTCATTGACATAGCACCAGCCTCTCATTTATCCTCCTGCAGGTGGTGAGTCCACGGGAGGATGGCCACTCTATGGCACAGCGTTGATCTTTCAGTGGGGGCTTCAGGCAAAGTGGGGTTAAGTGTCTTTCCCAAGGACACAACAACAGCAGTCATCAGTGGGAGTTGGTGGAGAAGGTCTCACTGTGGCCTCGAACACACGACCTTTAGGCCCATAGGCCAATGCTCGGTTGAGTTGATGCCTTGTATTATTGTTTCTTTTTCGTTAAGCACTTGGAGTTGCATTGTGTATGAACTGTGCTATGCAAAGTACATTTCCTTGATTTGTACTTTGTTTTTTATATATTCATTTCAGGCATTTCACATTGGGCATAAGTCACCTCTTATCCATCATAGTTTCCAAAAAAAAGATTGGTAACAATTATCATGTAATCAGTTTTGGAAATAATGTGGGATGAACAAAGTCCTGCCCTGCTCAGGCTTTAAGTAGACAGGCCAACATGTTGGTTCACTGGTCAAATTAAATTGGAATTTAAAAATCAATGCCATATCCAATAAGACTCAAAGAGAAAACCAAGACCAGTCGAGCAAGTTCATGTTTTGGTTGCTAACATTAACTTCTATCGGGAAAAATACAATACCGTGCAAATCATACATATTTGTAAGAACACCTTAGAAGGGGTCTAGTGATGCCACAGAAAGAAAATGAAACTATAGGCTGTTAACAATATACTGCTGAAATGATTCCATGTTTTGCTGGAGCCTCCTTTTAACCACTCGTTTCACCACATCACTGCAAAACTGTACCCACAAATTCCAGAAAGTCTTTGTCAGTTGTGATTACATTTTTGGATCAGACAAATTGGTGGGATTTTCCTGTTTATGTCCCACTCAATGAAGCAGCCAGTCTTGCATGCCCTGCACTCAATCCCTTTTTATATTTGTCAGAATTTCCCTGACATTGTGAACAAGACCCCTTTCAAGTATCAGATATTCTCTCTGTGACAAGTGTCGAGTCCATTCAAGATCACAGAGTGCATGGAGTGGAATAGTGGAATTATCACAGTACAAGATGCCCCTGACCAAACCATTTATGGAAGCCCCAGTGGCCCTTGTTCCATTCAGCAACAGCAGCTGAATGGGGGCTTTGATACGTACTGTTTAAAGCTATGGGGCCGTTGAAAAGCAGGGTTGTCCTGTGTGTCACTGGTGTCAGTAATTAACTTGAGAAAGCTTTGGGGCAGTGAGAGATATCAACAATGTATGTGGCCTCTGTGCTGATATGGAAGCTAAAGGTTTCTTTCACGTTAGCAAAAAAAGCAGTAGCCGAGATTCTGTTTTGATCGCCTTTCATCGCTCAATATTTATTCAGACTGAGGACCAGATGCTTTATCTTCTTTTTTATGAGTGAATGTGTGTGAGTGATATATCTGGTCTTTAGCAACTTCAGAAAAAAAGCATGTATTCAATTTAAGGTATTCTTGTATAGCCCTAAATCACAACAGTAGTTATCTCGTATAGGACTTTACAAAACACATTGGTATTGGTATATAAGGGGCAGATGACCAATGAACATAAATTCAAATTATGATATGAACAGACAAAATATATAGTATATGATGTAAGTGCAGCCCAGCAGATGATTTCATATTGTTGAGAGCTAAAATTATGCCTAATTTTTCATCTTTGGGACGAACTGGATCACTGAGTTTTTGATCGCGATTCTGTTCTTGCCAACCTTCAGGATTAGCAGCAAATGAGAAAATGTATTTTTATTGTTTTGTATTTTCTCTTTATATAGTGTTTATGTATTGATTTATTAGGACAAGTGTACAGAAGTATACAACGTTTATAGCCAAGGCTAGGTTGCAATGTCCGTCAATGTAGTCTTATTGTTTTTTGCAGAATGTGGATGTTTGCTATTTTTGTGTTCTATTCTATTATTGGGATTTCAAAAATGGAAAAGAAATACTGCAGACGTGTTGTGATCTGGAAATGCGCACAGTAGTAATGTGATACCTTAGTTGATAATACAAAAACATGGGGAAATACTTTTTATGTTGTGAGAAAAAGAATGGACTTATTGTTATAAGAAGTCATAATAGATAGAAAATTCAACACGGCAAAATTAACAGAGATTTAAATTTGTAGCGTACTGTTTTTTCTGCCAAGCCTCCATTGTGCTCAATATTTTTCTTTGTCAAATCTGGTGTTCCCAACAATACAGGATAAAAATGTGAGAAAAAAAAGAAAGAAAAAAACACTGAAAGCACATGCCTTGTCTGTCAAAAATATTGCTTTTACCAAACTGTGCAGCTGCTGAGACAGTTGGAGATGAGGCCACCCATCACAAACCCCATTGTTTCAGAAAGCCTTGAGATAGGCTCTATTGCGCCTGACATCAAACACGTGTACGGCTTCTCGGAGAAAAATGGAAAAATGTGTGCACACTTCAATGTACGCTCAGAAAATAAAAATACTAAAAGACACCTTGTTTTCTGTATGATAGACAGTTTTCAGAAAGAGATTTTAAGTATTCATCTAAATTGTTGCATGTCAAAAAATACTGTATAATGGAAGGCCCAATAATAGTAGTTTGTCACCACTTACAATATGACATTTCTCTCAAATAGTTGCCTATTTACTTCATACCATGGGTGATGGATTAAAGCTGGAGAACCCAACTTTCCTTTTTCATAAATAAAACATGTTGTTTATTCCTTCAGAAAAAGTCTTATTTTATTTTTGCATACTTGTAAGAAAGGAAATATTGGGCTAGGTATGTATAAACTAGCCTAACCCCTTTTGGTCTGTAAGTAAATAAAGAAGAAAAAGCCCTGTGATACACTACTTGACACTCTGGGCTGAGAATTGAGGGCTAAATGAGGGTGGTCTGCTCTTTTTCATGTTTCATAATCAGCTTTTTCTGATCTAAAGATATGACAGAGGTCAAAAGATACATGCATGTGATAACTAGTGCTAGAATCAAACTGTTTTGACACAGAAGAACTACAGTTATGAAGAAAATGACAAGGTCTGCAGTGATGTAACGGGCAGAAGACAATTTATTGTTGATGGTAAAAAAGACACAAATAACGTTTTTCAGAAGGCATGTGATTTTCAGAAGGCCTCGTGACGGCGTTATGCTAGTTCAACCTTTAGATAACTAAACCAAAACAAAAGTGGAAAATCGCCAGCTTGTGCATACTCCCCTTAAGAGGAGTTCAGCTTTTACCACAGTTGCTTCAAAACTGTTATAAAAGATCCACAGTTACATTGATTCTATTACATGATAAAAAAAAAATTGTGATTTGAAAGTTAAGTTAAACCCCCACAATCTCATAATTTCCCATCATTGATTGAGTCTGTATTCATGAACAAAGTACGTCCGCTCAAAGACGACCCGATAGCCTGCACTTTGACCCATTACCTTGATGAAATCTGTAAGAAATCTGGCCCTTGCAAAGACCTCGTGCATTCTGTCTCAAACGGGCAAAAAGGCCAGAGGGGGGAGGAAACAGGGGAAGCAAGGCATCAGGATCCACTGGAAATAGTATCTCGCCTCCGGGAGAGAGAAGTCTGACTATAGCCGCGCTTGACTCACTCCTCGTCCTCTAGTTGCTTTATTCCGTTGGAGCGAAGGCCGTGACATATTACCTCTCGGGCTTCACAACAAAAGAATGGCCTGAGAGTGATCTGCCTCGCAATCCTGTTTCCGATTTTCATACATGCGCTGACAGATGCTCCCCTCCCACGGCCACACGGCGAGGAGTCCATCACTGGGACCGTTGAGATACTTTGCTAGTGTGTCAGACGGTACAATGAACATTGGGGACTAACAAACACTACTGACCTGACCTTGTGTCGTGCCTCTGTGTAATAACTTCAACTAATGTCAGAAAATGCATTATAAAAACTGTCACTTTACTTTGTCCCATACCCTCATGCTGCTAACATGTCCTGATGTAACAACTATATATTTATTGCACTAGAACAACAGTCTCCAACCTTTTTCAATCAGATTGCCACTTTTACACAACAGAAGAAGCAGAGAACTACTTCTTTTTGCAGTCACAGTAAAAGTCGATATGATAACTATGGCAAAACATGGAGAACACACCTGTACAATACACCATACCACAGTTCAACCCTATTGTTATACTGACAACAGATATGTATCGACTCAAAATGTAATAATTCAGGGCTATGTGTTGAATCGGAATCCTTTGGGGAGCTACCTGAAAGGGGCTGATGAGCTACTGGTGATTTTCTTCTTGCTTCTTTACTATGCCAAAGTAAGAGATTTTATACTTACTTCTTTATTACGATAAAGTCACACATAGAGCACTTAATTCTTGCTTCCTTATTATGCTAAAGCTAGAGATTTTATACTTGCTTCTTTTTTTATTCTAATGTTTCTTCTGATGTGCTCCTCATTCCCACTGTTGTGTAATCGGTGATGCAACACTGAAATTTCACCACTGAGGGACAAATAAAGGATCTCTTAATATCAATCTCTGTGATGTGATGTAGAAGGTTGTAAAATGGGAGAACACAGTTATTTCAATGTAATTGCAAAAGGATGGATATGGATTTTCTTTTTCTTTACGCTGATTCAATATTTGTCTGACGGAAAGTTATTGCCCGTACGATATCATCAACATTTTCATTATCAGATGAATTGTAGGAACCCAAACCAAAAAAAAAGCAAAGTAGGACAAAATTAACTCACATAGTAGATTCTTACAATAGAAAGAAACAATTTTCAAAGCGATGAACGAATAGATTATTTATTCATGGTGAGTGAGATCAAATGAAAGATCAGCTTCTTTTAGACTGAGCCACTTCCCGAGGGACTTCCTGTCTGGACATCGACCATGTTACAGATGCTTGACGTATTCTATACATGTTTGAGGTAATAATAGTATCCATTGATATTCTGCTCCTTTTGCCGTGAAATTAGCAATTCAAAATGAGCTGTACGATCGTTTGAAGTTTGGGGTGAATTCATTTTAACTGGACCAAGTCTGTTTTTTTTGTAGGGAAATGTGTTTCGAAAAATGTATATGTAAGAGATTATGAATAGAACGCAGGTCATTATTGGAAAATAAGTACAGATGGGGCGAACCAGGGTCGGATTCCCTGGAGGTACACCCTAGCCTGGTCGTACCACACCATAGTACAAATTACATTTCGTACTAAGGTCTGAGGGTGCTCCATTGAGCCCCGTTTACAGATTATTATGCAGTGCAAATTATGCACTTTAGGAAAAGATTTATTTCACGAAGCACAAACGTTTTTACTTTTGGCAATACCATTCTTGAGTATGCAGCCCAGTATAAGTATCTAGGATTCGTATTTGATGAATTTATGACATTTGACAGAGGAGTTAAAATCCTAGCTGCTTCAGCCAGTAGAGCCCTGGGTTCTGTGATAAACAAGTTAAAAGTCTGTAAAGATCTTGGTTATGGAACATTCTCTCAGTTGTATGCCGCCTGTGTGTCGCCTGTGCTAAACTATGCTGCTGGTGTGGTGGGGGGCCGTGCAGAGCCCAGCCTTAGACGCTGTAGAAAACCGTGCAATCCGCTGCTTCTTGGGAGTTCATAAGTTTGTCCCCGTGCTGGCAGCGCAGGGCGATATGGGCTGGGTTCCTGGATCAATCCAAAGGAAATGTGAAATGGTGAGACTGTGGAATCGACTCATTAACCTGTCTGAAAATAGAGTAACAAAAAAAGTCTTTCTATGGAGTAAAAATAAGTGTCCTTGGGCTGCAGAGCTCCGGACTGTCTTTGCTGATGCACAACTCCAGTATGTATTCCAGAATAATTTGTCCTGTAGTGTTAAAACCATCAGATCAATTTTAATGTCAAACTTTGAACACAAATGGTTGACTGGGATCATGGCAAAGCCAAAGCTAAGGACTTACTTACAAATTAAAGATGTATTTGAAACTGAGTTGTATGTAAAGGCAAACCTGACAAGGAACCAAAGATCTTTGATGGCTCAGCTGCGAACTGGCATTCTTCCCCTGGCCATAGAAACTGGCAGGTTCACTCAAGCTCCTGAAGAGGACAGACTCTGTAGACTGTGTGAGTTAGGAGAGATTGAAAGTGAAACTCATTTTGTGTTATATTGTCCACAGTACGATGATCTTAGAAATGTATTGTTTGGTGAATTGTTTGTTCAAAAGCCTAAAATGTTCTGGATCAGTGATGACGACAAGATGAAATGGTTGTTTACTTCTAATGTGTTTAAATTGGCTTCTTTTGTTTGTAAAGCCTGGTTGAGGCGGCAGACTTGTTTGTTTAAATAAGTTTATGTATTGTATAGTGTGCCTATTGTCTGGCATCTGGTGCTTTTGTTGGTGTTACTGGTGTCTTATAAGCCCATTAGGGCTGGGCATACAGTGTGTATGCAAGACACAATAATAAAAACTATTCATTCATTCATTCATACAGGTGGGAGGGGTTAACTCCTTTTGCAGATTGAAACGATTGGATCTGAGTTTACCGTGACGTATGTAATGTGCCCGAGTCTGTTGTTAGCATTTAGACTAGCTATCGCCTTTGCCGCTAACAAAGCCCGTGGGGAGTAGCGCCTCAATTTTTTCCAGCGATTACATTTGCTAAACATTACTCTTGCTCCGGCTTCAATTTCTTGATAGAACCAGACCGGATTACTTTACTATCGCATTTTTCGGCATTGCCAAACTACAACCTGCCCGTTCGACGCAAACTCTTGACATCACCCACAACTCTACAACACCCACCTCCGACGCTCGCTGATTTGACGGTCGAAAATCAACCGATTGTAATCGCTAACATGGGGACCAGACCCAGACATTACATGCAGGGAAATGATGATTGAGCGGAGTGTACGGATGGCTATAGCCAGGCTAGGTACACCCAAGAAAACAGCGGCACATTGGGCAGCAAGATTCCCCAGTTCTCCAGAGTCATATAGAGACTACAGGGAATCACAATAGCTGAAAAAAACTATTTCAATGACTCTAACTCTATAATTGTACTTGTCTTGAAATGCCTTTAAATGTGTGTTTGGAAGACTGCTCTGAGCTTCACACAGCTAATTGTCTCCTTGGTAATTCTATCAGCAGAAACCCTTCAATCGGCTTTCATGTAATTCTCCGGTACCAGCTTGTTAAAATAATAAACACAATTTTGTCAATTTAAACCTTTTTAACATCACAGCTTCAGAAGTTGTAATTAATTCAACTGGATAGCCCTGAACACCTGGTGCTGAATAGTTATAAAAGACCAATGTAATTAGTCAAGTGGCCCCCAAATGAAGAGCAAATTACATTTTTCTTTTCTTCCTGTTTATGGATTGAGGAATACAGTGGTCCGGCAGTCACTATAAAACATTTGTAGCACAAGAAGACCAATTACCCGGAGGTGTTGAGTGGTCATGCGGTATTTTTAATCTCATTTATTTGACTTGTATTCAATCAACCATTTCAACTGAATGTGTAATGGACTTCTCCAGGTACAATTAGTCCCCAGGAATTAAAAGGGGTTGTATAACAAATATTTCAACTACACATAAAGGAAGGAATTTTCTAGCCTTGGAGATTGGCTTTTTTGGACAGTTGAATGTTAGTTGATGGTGGTGTGTGTCTATGCAGCGACTGTACGTAAAGTAAGTAAGTAATCATTAATTATGTAGCGCCTTTGACAGACCAGAGTCACAAAGTGCTTTACAACTGTTGTGGGCATTTGTCTCTCACTCCACACGAAGATGAGACTGGCATTGCAGTACAGAAGAGGCATGCTACAAATTTTTAGTGGTAGGGAAAATCGCAGCACCCAGAGGAAACCGGAGCACCAGGAGGAAACCAGAGTAAACACAGGGAGAACATGGAGGTGGAATTTAACCACTAACCACTGCACCACTGTGCCGACCAAAATCTTCAAATGAAATTCAATCTTCATTAGAATTGTTTTTATTTTATTTTTTAATGATTTTTTTGGGGTGGCCAAATACAACACACTATCAAAAGTGTATTAATGTTCTATACACAATGTATATTTAAATTTCATTCAATTTAGTTTAATTATCAGCCTTGGAAGACACAAAGTTTTATATTTGCCAACAACAGATCAGAGAATCAAACGCAGGAAATGCAATAATATCAAACACATAGGATCATAATCTCAAAAATCCAAAATCTCCAAACTGAAAACTATTTAAAACGTTTTTTTTTTTTATGGTTGTATTTTGGTTGGCCTAAGAAGACAGCACTCATATCCAGTGTACTAATGTCCTAAATGCAATGTTATGTTAAAGCCTAATCCAACCACGTTCTTTGTAGACGAACAATCAAAGCAATACCAAGAGCACCAAACAACAACCACATTGTTAATACGTCCGTGAACTCAGAATGACTTTTGGCAGATCTCTCTCGCGGTTCAAACCAATGCGGTAGGTAGCTACATATGTGACGAGCCATAAAAAACATCATAAATTCTACCTGCATTTTCCCCCTTTTGAAGAGGCTTTGATAGCTGCTTTGAGCCAGCTAATCTTTAAGAGTGTTCCAACCTTTTAAATAAGTTACGACTCAACTCCACGCTTTACAACGCGCATTAAGGTCGTCGTAAAAAAACAAGTGCGTCCTCTCATCACATAAGCTAATTACCATTCCCAGGATCAGGCCCGTTCTTTCACTGCAAGCTCCCGAAGCTCGTGCCAGGGCCCAATCAATGCATCAATGCAAGCTGGCAATGTTAAATGAAGCAATTATCCTAACACACGGCGGAGACGAGGGCCGCTCCGACGCCACTACACAACTGCAACGCCTTTGTTTGTGCGTTTGTGTTTAGCCAGCACTATTCTAAAACGAGAGAAAGAGAGAGAGAGAGAGGCTGCAAATAAACGTTCAAGGAAAAGTATGCTTACTATAATGTATTGTTTGGTCAAGAGAAAGCACAATTGACTACCTGCATGGATGTAAGTCTTATAGTTGTTAATCGAACTGTAGCTGTGTAGTTGGAACTGGGGGAGTGCGTTCAATGTGTCGACATGGATTGAATGAGTTGGAATACTGAGGCGATTCCAGCATCTACCAATAATTCAATTCAATGTATTCTTGTATAGCCCTAAATCACAACAGTAGTTACCTCGGAGGACTTGACAAAACCGTTGAATTCGCCAACACAGATCACCGATGTCCATAAATGTTGATAAATGTCCAGAAATTTAGGAATACAGTCACACAGAATTGAGAACATTTATTAAAATATGGTTAACACTGTGATAGGATGGCTTATTTAGAGCATCTCAATACTCTGCCAGTACCAGGGGAGTGACTGAAAAGAGCCAACACAGACAGCTTATTGTAAAATGGGTCCAATTGTGATTTAAGTGTCTTGATCTTGCAGTAACTACAAAAGAACTGAGTAAACATTCATCTCCAAATAACAGCCAGTTTTCTTTCATTCATTGAACAATTTCAGCTTATCTGATGAAAGGTCCAACAACGATCCCTGTATAGGTGCTGATATTATATTCACCAATAATGGCATCAAACTTAACAATGGATTCCTGAATATATTGCTCACTGTTTTTCTAGTTTTTGTTTAGAGTTTTCATATACAGTTGCAGTCATAATAAGTTTGCCTGAGCTCATAAGTTTACTGTGGCAAAAAAGATCCACATTTTTTTCTCAGTATTATCCAAGCCCTTAATCAGACACTATTCATTAGAGTGTCTGCTACTGCCACCACCAACACAACATTGTATATTTCTATTCAAGAGCTCCCGGTTAGGTCCTTCATATTTGATTTGGGGTTGCGGTTCAGCTTCCAAATATGGCTATAAAAGTCAGGCCCAGCAACCGCACATGAAAAAAAAAAAAAAGTGTTACGACTTCGAGGAGCTCGTACTGTAGCTGTATACATATATTTTAAGCCCTGATCCGTTCATGCAAATATTGATGTGTCGAAATGAGAAAAGTTAGGTGCTTTTCGATGTACTTCCACCTTTAAATCTGGTCTCCGGCTATCCCTCAGTCCCTCTCCTGAATAGATTTTCTCGTCTTGGATTTAACAGGGCCGAGAAAAGATGGTTACCACGAGATGGAAGCCTCCTCAAGTGCTGACAGTGGGTTATGACTTTCATTTACGTTTCCTACTTGGAAATACCACGTGCTGAGGACAAACTTAGGCGGCTGTATTATAGCCGAGTGAGTTTTTAGTCAAGTTATTGTCCTGGATCTGATTTTTGAAAACATGAATAAAACATACATTAAATTGATACAAATTAGATTGAAATAAATTATGTTATATACGTCGATAATCAGGTGCTGTAATTCTTGGTCAGTTCTGTAAATACAGTATTTGGATCATCTAGTTACACTTCATTAGTGGACAACCTGCATGTGAAAGTCAGATCCCATCAGAAGCTAAGCAGGGTAGGGACTGGTTAGTATTGTAATGGGAGACACAGGGAACACCAGGAGCCAAAGTCGGGCGGTTGTGGTTGTGAAATGCTAAACTGTCATTATGTCCTTTGGAAAGACACTTCAACCACATGGTCAAGAATGAGTATGGTGTGTGGGTGAATGGTTGGTGATGGTCGGTGAGGCGTTGGTGGCAAACTGGTTGCCTCGCTTCTGTCAGTCAATGTGAAAAGTCTTTAAATGTCAAAAAAACAAAACCAAAAAAAAAATCCATTACATTTGTCAATCCTGGTCTAACCAATGGGATGTCCTAATTACATCTGCATCGGTTCTGGGCGAATTTGGTTACTCTCTTTGTATGATAATCCTTTCTTTTTTTCTTTTTATGCACCCCCTATGGCATCAGACCCAGCAAAAATGTCAAACAAGAAAAAATACTTATTCTGTTAATGCTTTTACGTATATACTGGACACATCTACAGCCTAAAGTGATTAGATTTTCCAAAGACAGCAAAAAAAGTTAGAAATTCAAAACCTTTTCTGAGATTGGGCAGTACAACAATATCTTGATTTGATCTTAAACCCAACATTCACATGCAAAACATTTTTTTTCAACCATTCTCCGTTTCTTGCAAATTGCATGAGTGGAAAACATCTATCGCTATTCGTACAACCTCCACCTTTACGCCCGCCGGAGACAAAGGAAGCGGCCGACCCCGAGTGTGCGTCTTGTGGGACTGGTTGTGATCTGAGGCGCCGGTGATGGGCCCAGAAGGTTACATTCCCACTGCAGCACGGAGGCGCCCACAGCCCTTTACTGCTCAGGATTGATGTTTAAACTTCACACGCTGGGAAAGCCTCCAAAGAACACAAGTTTGGCAAAGCCGCGCTTGCATTTGATCCCACCAGAACAAGACAGTCAAATAACTGAAACGGCACCGGATTGAATTGTTCGCACAGTTTGCCACACACACAGGCGAATGTGTAAAGACTTGGAACGCTATGTGCATTTTAAATGAAATACTACAAAATATGACCCAAATTTAATTATGTCTTTTTTGTGTTTCAGTTATCTGGAGAAGTGTCTCGGAAGCAGGGTATCTGGCTTGGGATACTCAACTCAACATTCAACGACATTTATCATCTTTTATGGACATTTGTCATCTGCCTTGTGGACCAATGGCTCCATGTCTTTCTTGTTGTTGGCAAATTCAACGGGTTTTGTAAAGTTCTCCGAGATAACTACTTTTGTGATTGAGGGCTATACAAGAATACGTTGAATTGAATCGAATACATTATGAATGTGACAGAAAAGGTCCTTATTAAAGAAGTCAGGTGCAATTGACTTTTAGAGATTTAACTGTTGTTTTTCTTTCCCATTTTTCCAGAGATTTTAGCAAGTGGCAGATCTGAGTTATTTTTACTCTCCTACATCTACTGTAAAGTGTGTTGTATTTATCAACACTTACCGAACAATATGATTTGTTTTATTTTTTGTGTTTGGACCATTTGATTCTCTGATCTGTGTTGGCGAAATCAATGGTTGTGTGAAGTTCTTCGAGATTCTGTCGTCATTTAGGGCTATGCAAGAATAAATTGAATTGAATTGAATTGAAAAGAAGTGCTCAATCCCTGTTTTACTTGCCTCTTGGTTTAATTGTTTTCTTAATTTGGTATAGCACTTGGCAGTATAACACAGCCATTTAAAAGACATAAACAGTATTGGATGATTATTTTTTTATTGTTTGTTTTTTTCTCTTTGCTTTGTATGGTGATGACCAAAGTAAAAAGTACCTCCTTTCAACCTCACTTAACCTAAACTGGGATGTCATGTTCAATTCTGGTTCCGAAAAATAGCCCAATTAATAAAAACACAGTCGTTAGATCAAAATCAATACTGTTTAAATTCAGATCCACAAGTCAATTTAAGTTGTGAGACAATTTAAAGTTCTGGCCGTTGAGTGACTTTGAATGAGCCCTGATTAGAAAGTGACAATTAACCCAGAGACAAGCCTTTGCTGAGAAAAAAAAATACATGTGGGAAACAATTGGAAACAAAGTGATCCTATTTATGCCTATTGGTAAGTGAATGTAATAGCACCATGAACATATTATGGTAGGAACAATATATCGGATTCAAAGTTTAACTGTTTTAAGGATCTCACAAAATGTCATATGAAGGAAAGGAGGAAGGACCTAAAATACAATACTGCAAAAAAGATAATTTATTCAACAAGGATGAAAAAAAACTAAAAAAACTCAACCGAATGCAAAACACAGGACCTGGGGAGAGAGAGCCATGGAACAAAACACTTAATGGACTGATGACAAGAGGGAAAGAGCATAGGGAATTAAACTGGGAGACACAGCTGTAACACATCAGGGCGGGGCAGGCTATCAACGAAACAACAAGTAGAACTCAAAAAGACACAGGAGAACAGACAATACAGAATAAAAGGAGCTAAAAATGACAACCATGACACAAAAATGCTGTGTGTCATATCTGTGTGTTATATGAACATATGCCATAACAGCAATGAGGCCATCAAGTAACTTTGGAGAGTTAAAATGTCAATTCACACTCAGATTTACCTTTGTAGTCACACCTGTCCTGGGGCAGACTGAGAGAATTAAGGTTTCCCGCAAGGACGTTCCAACCACCATCACCCATTCACACACTCCATTCATACCTATTGTACACGGCTCATGTTAGGCCTTGTCCACACAAAGTCAAGCTCAGGCCTAAACGCAAAAATACTTTATCAATCCAGTGTATCGTCCATACGAGGCCGGCGTTTTGGGGGGGTGTAAACGAACATTTTTGAAAGTAGGTCCCAGAGTGGAAAGATTTCAAAACTCCGTATATGCCGCTCCGTGGTTACTGCCTCTCCGCAATGTATCTGAGACGCTTGCGTCATCGCCCCGCCTCTTGTTAAAGCACGCATGCGCCGCACTCAGAAAATAATGACACTTTCTTGTAGCTTGTTGGTTTTGTAATCCAGTGTGACCCGAAGCAACAGTTCAACCTCATCGTCCGTCCATACTAATGTAGTACCAGCTCGCCCACTCGCCATGTTGTCTGTTTACAAAATTCTGCGCATGCCCAGTTCCCGTCACGGAAGTTTGGGCTTGATCCCGTCATTGCGTCACAGCGCCACCAACAGGTCTGGCATAGTTTCACAGCGTTTTCAGGCGTATTGACTACATTCATATGGACGCACACATTTACTGAGCTAACTCCGTGTTTACAGAAAAAGTTTCTGAAATTATAAGCGTTTTGTCTTCGTGTGGATAAAGTCTTAATGTAGGAGGTTCTGGGGCGGGTGCATTTGTTCCATAATTATTCATACAATTTTATAAAGTCTGCCCTGGCTTGTCCTTCTTTCTCATTTGAATTGATCTTTGTGGCTTGAAATCGATCTTTGTGTCAGTAAAAACATGTTTGTTAAATGTCACTTGCACAAAACCTGGACCTGCTCTGTCTCATTAAAGGGTTGAACCACAATAAGACATTCTGTTCTTGTTCAATTTGGATACAGCCTCGCTTAGCACAAAATAATCAAGATGGTGGCTGCCGAATTTTGCGTGTTTTTTAATACAGATCATGAGAGTAAAGCAAGATACAGTGTAAACAAGTGTATGTGCACCGTAAAGTTTGTTGTCAATCGCACATGGTGAATTATTTTTTTTTTTCACTAGCCACTTTTTTTCTACTGATTGGTTCTTTAGCTATACGATCAAATGCATCCAAACTTGGCTCCGAGATGGGAAACTTGAGACAGATAATCAGACCCTCACCATTTTCAAGATGAATGTTATTAAATCGTATAGTTCTGGCTGGTCAGGCTAGGAAATTGTAGCAAATAAAATAATCGCATGCAACATCAAACAAACAGAAAAAACATATCTGCTGCAGCTTAATGAGATCCCAATTAGCACATTCAAATTAGCATTACAATCAACATATACAATTTTCTACTTTTTGGTTTGCCAAGTAAGTAAGAAAAGTGCATTTCGTGAGGTGTCTGCAGTTATTACTAACAAAGACCACAGTTGCATTTTTCCATTGTGGCCAAGAATGCTTTCCATATCTGATATTATTCTGCCTGACAATCTTGAATATTAGAGCTGCTCAGAGAATAAATGCAACAAAGTGCTATACATGAGTCATACAAACTGCCATGTTGCAGAAGCTCTCCGTTCGCACAGCGGCAGAGTCTTTGTAAGACCGGACAACGCTGGCATCATTTCGACCATTCATCTTCTCACAAGTCAGATTGATTTGAGCACAAAGACGGTCCGCCGTGACGGGGTTTGATGGTTTGAGCTATTATTTTTTGAATACCTGCTCTTGCACCCGGCCTGAGAACATGAGTAAAGAAATGGTAAGATTTTAAAATGTTCCAAATGATTGAGAAACTAAAGAGAAAGGACGCTTTTTTTTTTTTTTTCCAAACATGCGGCTCCTAGTGCTTCACAAATGTACGATGAATACACAACCTCTGATCGTACTATATTCAATTGTGTGTTGAGTTTGCACCCCGGGTTTTAATCTAATATTCACTGCTCGAGACAGATGAAGAGACTATGTGCTGCATTAGCTAAAACAATTCTGCAACGTAACCCAGCCTTAGGTTCATTTAAAGCTGCGAGCAAAGCATGGTGTTTCAGAAATCAAATACACAAGGAAACATATCTGTGTAACCTGAAAATAGGTGATTTGTGAGGAGCTGCATTTGGAGCAGGGATCAGCAATTTTGATACTGTAGGTGAACGTTTATCTCATGTAATCCTCTGTACTGTATGTTTCGGATGACTGTATGTACGTATGGGGCGAGTGTGAGTAAGAGATGTGAGGGCGAATGACTATTTAGAGATCCTTTATTCGTCCTACAGTGGGGAAATTTCAGTACTGGAATATGTAATGTGTTTTAAAGGTAAGGGGGGTGTTGTTTATTTCCATAGGGCAATTCATCTTTTGCATTTGACCCATCCCATCCCAGCAGGGGCGTCTGTCAGGAGCAGTGGTCGCTGTAGTACAATGCCTGGGAACCCATCTCCAGATGTTGCTGCTATAGGCTTTGTCAGGACTACCAGAGCTGGAGGATTTTACCTATTGTGCATGTTTTTAGTGGTAGGGGAAACCAGAGCATTCAGAGGGAACCTATGCAGGCACGGGGAGAACATGCAAACTCCACCCTGAAAGACCCTGTTCAGACAGAGATTCGAACCAAGGACCTTTTTTTTGGAGAAGAGAGAGTGCTAGCCACTGTGCCCCCCATTTAGACGTGAACACACAATGTACAATAACGTAACAATTAATTAAAATCACATGATCACAGGTGGTGAAAAGAAAAATGGCAAAATGAAAAATTGGGCAATGACTGATAGAACGAGATCGCGGACACAAGCGGAGGAAAGGAGCTTCCTCCGCATTGTGGATGGAATCAGAATCAGAATCAGAAATTTTTTTATTGCCACGTAAGTAACAGGAGGTCACAGACTTGAAAATTGCTTTGGCTCAGTGCAACAGTCAAAAAGAGATAATAAAAATAAGAATAAAAAACACTTCTAAAGAATACATTTAAATTTAAAATAGAGTTACAGTTACTATTTACAATATACAAATGCACATGGTGCACACAATGTAAGGTGACAGCAGTACAGTGAAGTAAGGGCGCTCCCTTAGAAAAAGGGTGACGAGCTCAGTCACACGGGAGGAGGTCGGAGTAGAGCCGCTGCTTCTCCACGTCGAGAGGAACTAGTTGACGTGGCTTGGGCATCTGTGTCAGATGCATTGCGTTTATTTTTAAACAGACAACAAGAGCATCGTATCTTGGGAGAAAGAACGCTGCTGCTTCCTCTGTCTTTGGTGAAGTCTCTGTCCCTGCACGCTGCTTTGCTTATGAAAGAAACACATGACGTCCGTATTCGCTGTCATCGCACATATCAGTCCTCTTCTCATAAATGAATGGTCATCACTGGTAACTGCATCAGCGCTGGCTCCTGGAGATCTCATATTAACCAGAGCAGTTGAACCAGAGCTGTGGTATGTTTGAGATTAACCAGAGCTGAGGGAATCAGTTCTTCTCCTGAAACGTGGTCAACAACCACTCACCGCCACCCACCCCCACGGCCTGACCTCTCTGTCTTAGTAGACCTGGTTAAGTCCAGGTTTGGTCCTGATTTTAGACCTGGTTTAGACCGACCAGTCATGAGGTTGCACTGCCATAAAATAAGCAGTATGTGACGGATCACCACAAAAGTCAGTGCTTCTGTCTGTTTCTCTAACTCCTGTAGATCAAATCCGTACATGTGTTTGGAGAAAACCAATGCATTATTATAATAATAATAATGCGTTGGTTTTCTCCAAACACGGTGGTGATAACTACACTGACAGAAGCGAGGCAACCAGTATGTGCCATCGGCCCCTTTGACCACCACCAACCATTCATACACACACCAGACTCACTCTAAGCAATGTGGGTGTGTCTAATGACACAATGACAGTTTGACAAATTAAGCCATAGCCACCCCATTGTGGCACACATGGTATTAACATAGGTCTCCCATCACAGTACTAACCAGGCCCTGCCCTGCACAGCTTCAGAGGTCTGACAGGATCTGGCTGTACATCTGATGTATGATCTAAAGCAAAAGCTAAAGGTGCACTGTATTTATCCCCATAGGGTAATTCATCCTCTGCATTTGACCCATCCTAAGGCCACTAAGGTTTACGTCAGAAGCAGTCGTTACCAATGTACAGCGCCCGGGAACCCATATCCAGATGTTGATGCTCGGCTTGGTCAGGACCGTAGCTGGAGGATTTTACCTATTGTACAAGTTTTTAGTGGTATGGGAAACCAGAGGAAACATGCAGACACATGGAGAACATGCAAACTCCAATCAGAGAGACCCTGTTCAAACCCTGGGATTCAAATCCAGGACCTTCTTGCTGAGAAGTGAGAGTGCTTTCCACTCTCACTTCTCAGTGGAAAAGGGAGACGTGATTGGCTCAACACAAAAGGTGCAGTAAGATGTCAGCGGTTTATATGAGACCCAGATGCCGTCATCAAAAGATTCTTATCTGACTCGGGAGCCATGGGTTGGCGACCCCGGATCAAGTAGGAGTCTCAGTATTTCATTTTTGTCTTTGTTTATTGTCTTTGTTCAAACATAATGCATGTTTGGAAGGTTGCATGTGCAAAATCCGTGTTTTACTCTTTAGAGATTGGTGAGCATCAGGAGCGATCCAAAATCTGCTCAAAATGTGATAATCACATATTTACATCGCACCCTGGTTGATTAATGGAATGACGAAATATGTTATTAATATACTATTTCTTTGTGAAAGGAAAACATGTTTGTCTAATTGTTATCTGAGAGCATGTTTATGATTACTCACAGCACATACGACGATCCCTAATATCTCTGCAGCCTAAACATGAGGATATATTTATGCATCGGACATAAATATCACCGCAGAGATACTGTGACTTATGAAACATACTGTACATGACTCATACATGTTTAACACAGCGAGGATGCGCGTCTAAGACTCGTCGATAGAGGGCACTCGTCAGCAAGGATAGAGCCCAGTCTCTGCTGGAATGTAAAGGCAGCCGCTCTGAGCGAGCAGTGGAAAAGCTGCTGAGACGCACTCTTCTCTTCCCTCCTCTGCTTCTCAAATCCCCACATGCCGTTCACTCACTCATTACGCGGACGCTCACTCCAAACACTGGCTCTGTCACCGTACAACACACTTTATTAATACATGCCCTGTCCTAAAATGATATTACATGAAAACAGGATTAAGAGAGAAAGTGTTGCACTCGATGGAGCAGGACGTGTACATTTACTGTAAGTGCGTGTGGAGTGCTGGTCTGACGCACTGGGTACTCGTAAGACCCAGTTTCACTCATTCTTACAGCCCACACACAGCCTCGTCCCTGTCCGCACAGTTCGCATTCAGCCTGGTCCCATCTCTCATGGATCACACTGTAAAAAGGTTTATGAGCACGGGGGAGCAGCGCGTAAAAGTTGCCATCGTAGTGATATTTGGACGCTGGGTATTGCTCCACATTCTCAGCCTTAATGGGTGAAACAGTGGCTTACGTGTATATTCATTTGGGTGAAACTTCAAACTGACCAGCTGTCTCACTATCACGTGATGTCTTTGCAAATTCAGCACTCAAAGCACGAAGGCATGGGGTGTACAGGCAAACACACACACACATACACACACAATTATATCAGCAATTTTCTCTCAACATACTTTCTGCAGGACAAGACCGAACCCTGAGTGGACCCTTGTTTACGCGCCGCGTGTGCCATGAGAAGAAGGGGGGTGAGAGAGTCAGCGGGGGGAGGAGTGACAGGGAAGCGAAGGACTAGGAGCGAGAGAGAGAGAGAGAGAGAGCGAGAGGAAGAGAGGGAGGCAGAGAGAGAGAGAGAGCTGTAGAGACCGCAATATCATTTGTGAATCCTGCTCAGAGTGCTGCAGATAGGGGCTGCCAACACATGCGTCTGCAGGTGTGTGGAAGAAACGCACGCGCCTTTACGCACAGGGAACCGTGCCATTCTATTTCTCTCTGAAACGCAAACTGAAACGGATTACATTTGACGTCCTCGCGGTTTTTTGTTGTTGTATCTGCTCCACCCCGGGGACGCGAGCGTTGTGAGTTGCGAAGAGGAGTGAGAAGTATCTGTGACCAGCGGAGGAGAGAGGAGAAGAGAGCAAGCACGTCCAACGCGCGGCGGCAGGACAGGTGTCTCTATAGAGTCGCTACAATCTCTTATTGAGATGAGTTTGAAAAGTACGCCGCTGTGACACTGACTGAGGAGTATCGCAGAGAGGATTGTAAAAGCCACTCAAGAAAAAAAAAAATATTCCCGGACTAACACAGCGCGAGGTCGGACTTCATTCACTCAGTAAGTTGGCACTGTGAACTGTGGCTTTTTACGCGCGAGAGAAGCTGAGTGTTTTGGAGCATTCTGTGGCAACCCCTGAGAATTTTTTGCATTTCTATCGTATAAATATTTGCATTTTCCTGTATATTTTTTATTTTTTATTTTTGGCATTGATCAGACGCTGTGCCCAGAGCAGCGCGCTGAGAGGCAGAGCGGAGGAGAGAGCCCAGAGAGAGTCCGTGCACTTGCTGCTGCTGATGACTGCAGCGGGAGCCATGTATAGGATGAAGTCTCACGCATTCCAAAAGGGAGGCTTCTGTTAATGACACCACCCGTATACAATTGGACTTTTACACAGTGACTACCCTCCTGTTCGAGCAGTTTTTTTTTTCCATTCCTCCATTTCTGCTGTTACATCCAACGGGGACAATGAGGACTACTGGTGCAGTGGAGTACTTGTACTATAGCATGCTCATCCTGCAGTTTGTGCATCAACCCGCGGCCAAGCAAGTGCTGCGTTACCGCTTGGCTGAAGAGGGACCCGCGGACATCAGAGTGGGGAACGTAGCCGGGGACTTGGGGATCGTGGCCGGGTCTGGTGAGGTGACGTTCACGCTCGAGTCTGGCTCTGATTTTTTCAAAATAGACAACATCACAGGTGAGCTGACCACCAATGAGAGGCGAATAGACCGTGAGAAACTACAGCAGTGCCAGATGATTTTTGATGAGAACGAATGCTTTATAGATTTTGAGGTGTCAGTGATAGGACCTGCGCAGAGCTGGGTTGACCTGTTTGAAGGAAAAGTCATTATTCTAGACATAAATGACAACACGCCGTCTTTCCCCTCCCCTGTTCTCACACTGTCTGTGGAGGAGAACAGACCCATTGGGACCCTATATCTGCTGCCCACTGCAACTGACAGAGATTTTGGCCGAAATGGAATAGAGCGTTATGAGCTTATCCAGGACAACGGTGAGTCCCCTAGACGCTCTGGCTCCTCTGGGGACTCTTACTCGGGCAAGAGGAGGTTTGAAGAGGGAGCGAGCAGGAGCAGTGTCTTTGAACTGCAAGTTGCTGACACCACAGACGGGGAGAAGCAGCCCCAGCTCATTATAAAGGGTGCCTTGGATAGAGAGCAGAGAGACTCCTATGAACTCACGCTCAGAGTTAGGGATGGAGGGGACCCGCCACGCTCCTCCCAGGCCATCCTCATGGTCATGATCACTGATGTGAACGACAACAGCCCCCGCTTTGAGAAGAGTGTTTATGAGGCTGACCTGCCAGAGAATAGTTCCCCAGGGGCCCCCATCTTACAATTAAAGGCGGCTGATGCGGACGTGGGGGTGAACGGCCAGATAGAGTATGTGTTTGGGGCCGCCACAGAGTCAGTGAGGAGGCTGCTGAGACTGGATGAGAGCACAGGCTGGCTCAGTGTGCTCCACCGCATTGACCGTGAGGAAGTGAGCCAACTGAGATTTACAGTAATGGCCCGTGACCGCGGACAACCCCCCAAAATGGACAAGGCCACCGTGGTGCTCAATATAAAGGATGAGAACGATAACGTCCCCGCCATAGAGATCCGAAAGATTGGACGCATATTCCTAAAAGATGGCATAGCTAATGTGGCAGAGGATGTAGTTGTGGACACGCCCATTGCTTTGGTCCAAGTGTCGGACAGGGACCAGGGAGAGAATGGCATCGTGACGTGTACAGTGGTAGGGGATGTGCCATTTCAGCTCAAGCCTGCTAGTGAGGTGGAGGGAGAGCAGAACAAAAAGAAATATTTCCTCCACACTTCTGCAGCACTGGACTATGAGATCACACAGGAATACAATGTGGTGATCGTGGCTGTAGATTCTGGGAGCCCCAGTCTAGCAAGTAATAACTCTCTTATAGTGAAAGTAGGAGACACTAATGACAACCCTCCCATCTTTAGTCAGAATGTAGTGGAGGTTTCGTTTCCAGAAAACAATGGCCCTGGGGAGAGGGTCACAACGGTGCTGGCCATAGATGCAGACAGTGGCAAGAACGCAGAAATTGCCTATTCACTGGACGCTGCTGTAAATGGGATATTTTCTATCAATGCAGACAGTGGGGACATCAGAGTGAACACCATTTTGGATAGGGAGCAAAAGGAGAGATATGAATTTAAAGTGATTGCTAAGGATAAGGGCCTGCCTATACTACAGGGTTCAGCCACTGTGGTCATTCTAGTGGCGGATAAAAATGACAACGAGCCAAAGTTTATGCAGGATGTGTTCACTTTTTATGTGAAAGAGAACCTTGAGCCAAACAGTCCGGTCGGCATGGTGACAGTGATTGATGCCGACAAAGGCCAGAACGCAGAGATGAGTCTTTTCATAGAGGAAGAGGAGGAAATATTTTCTATTGAGAATGACACTGGGACTATATTTTCCACATTGTCGTTTGACAGAGAGCAGAAAACCACGTATACTTTCAGGGTCAAAGCTGTAGATGGCGGCGATCCTCCTCGGTCAGCCACCGCAACCGTTTCCCTTTTTGTCATGGATGAAAATGACAACTCCCCCACTGTTAACTTCCCTATAAACAGCTCGTATACGCTCCTCCCACCGTCAAGCAACATCAGAACTGTGGTTAGGACGGTTCAAGCCAGTGACAGTGACACAGGCATCAATGCTGACCTCAGCTATAGCATCATAGGGGGGAATCCCTTCAAGCTATTCGAGATTGATGGAGGCACTGGGGTGATATCGCTGGTCGGGAAGCTAGAGCAAAAGCATTACGGGCTTCACAGACTAGTTGTGCAAGTGAATGACAGTGGGCAACCCTCGCAAAGCACCACCACTTTAGTGCATGTGTATGTGAACGAGACTCTATCAAACTCTACAGTGGTAGATGCACAGGTGGCGAGGAGTCTAAGCACCTCTCTAAACACAAACATTGCAGGTGACCCCAATTATGACCTCAGCAAGCAGCGACTAAGCATCGTAATCGGGGTTGTATCAGGAATAATGACTGTCATCCTAATTATCTTGGTGGTCGTGATGGCCCGCTACTGCCGGCCCAAGAACAAGAACGGATACGAGGCAGGCAAAAAGGACCACGAGGACTTTTTCACCCCACAGCCCCACGACAAATCCAAAAAACCCAAAAAGGACAAGAAAAAGCAGAAATCCAAGCAGCCGCTCTACAGCAGCATTGTCACAGTTGAAGCCTCGAAGCCCAATGGACAACGCTACGACGGCGTGAGCGAGAAGCTTTCAGACAGTCCCGGCATGGGCAGGTACCGCTCGGTCAACGGAGGGCCCGGCAGTCCGGATTTGGCGCGGCACTACAAGTCGAGCTCGCCTCTGCCCACGGTTCAGCTGCACCCACAGTCTCCCACGGCGGGGAAAAAGCATCAAGCCGTTCAAGACTTGCCTCCTGCCAACACCTTTGTCGGCACGGGAGATAACATATCCCTGGGATCGGACCACTGCTCCGAGTACAGCAGTCAAACCATCAACAAATACAACAAACAGGTAAGAACCATTTAAACCAATCATATTTCTACATACCCCTCTCTCCCCCCTTCCCTTTCACTTAAATGTTGTATATGTTTGTTCCTCCCTTCCTCTCATTCATAATGCTTTCTGACAGGGGTAGTCTCAGTAGTCTTGTTGCCTTTATGGTGTTAATCTGTGTCAAGTTAGCGCTATTGATTTGTTTTGGTTTGGAGTGCCATTCACTTGTGTCCATTGAAGGGAATAAGAAAACGAAAGCTTTAGATTAGGGAGGGATTTTGTTACACCAACTTTTTTATTCTCCTCTCAGCGTGAAGGTGCCTTTTCTGGCCAGGCTGTCAAAAGTACTAACATCAAAACAAATGTGCATTAGACAGCTCAGGGATGTTTTGCAGTTTTTCCTTCTCACAGGACAGTAGCACGGGCCAGCTTTAGTCGCCCTGCTCCCCTTTAGCCATGTCAAGTCTTGGCCCATGCCATTACAAGCCGGCCTTTCATCTCCTGGAATAGTCAAAGCACTGAACATAAAGCTCGAAAGGTAGTTGGAGGCAAAATAGGCCTTGCTTTGACTCAGCGTTGCATTCTTCGGCCTTAAGTGAAAACATGTGTCCCGGAGGTAGTGTTCACCGTCATGTCTGATTCAAGCTCATAGGATTCTGTTGAGACAGTTTAATCACATCCTGTATTGTGTTTCACTTTGGTTTTATTTTTTCTCATTAAAATCTTAACCGCTCTTTTCACCTACATTTCTTTTCCCTGTTACTTATTAAGCTGCAAGTGACATATCAGGATCGATAAACAATCAGCCATGAGGTGGGTTATTAAATTAGCCGTCTTTGTTTAAAACACAGCTATTATTGTAGATGTTTTCTCTGTTAGTCTAATGAATTATTGATCTATGCGATGACAGCGCCCCTACTGTACATTGTGTGGAGCTCTTAGCTGGATTGTTGTTTTTTTTTGCGTCGTTCCCTTTAATTTGTCTACTCCTTCGTGCATGCTGCTGCTGCCTTTGTATGCTTCAGCCGAGGTTTTTTTTTTTTTACAGAGAGGACCACACTCAAAAGAATGATCAAACCTCAATACAATTAAGCAGAGATTAAACCAAGACAGTAAAGACTAAAGCACACAACATCCATTAGTCTTATTAGGAAATGTGTTATCTTTTGCATAAATGTACATTACTATTGGATGCTTTGAGCTGATTGGCTGAGTGAGGGTGGTCCACTCTTTTTCACTTTTATGTCTGAAAAAGCCAATCTATAGTGAAACTAGTGTCAAAACCAAACTAAGATTAAGATTAAGAAGAGACCCTGTATTGAAATTTCAGTGTTGCATTACCAGTTACAGAACAGTAGCAATGAGCAGCACATAGCACAAGATACATGAACAACAACTCTATACTAGAATAAAATAAAATATCCAACTAATCTGTATTGATTTAAAGGCACTATGATTTGCAACTGATTGCATTGTCCCATGTTTTTGTGGTCTGAAAGTGAAGTACCCCAGCTTTAATACACCACCAGATCTGATTAAAGATGAAACCTTAGAAGTAAACGTCTATCATCTATTTAACCGCGGGACATTAAGGCTTCGCAAACCAGCCGTAAAACAACCCACAACCAAATAAGTCTCTACCAAGTCCGAACCACTCTTCTCTACCACACATTGCAAACCACTTTACCAGCCATTCTCGCAGTCTTCCTTACAATACCCCTCCCAGCTTTTAAGACTCTTCTTTTAATCTCATTCCTCTCCCTCTTTCATCCTGCTCTCGTCTCCTCTGGCTTCCTGTGCTCTGACCGCTCTCACTGTGCTGTGTTCAGTGAGCTGCTTCGCCCGAGTGTGAGGAGCGCTGTTGCTTTCCGATGTCTCGTGCATAATTAAAAGGGCACTCCATTCGCTGCATGTATTGTGTGTCACTATACGCTCCACTTATATAATTATTTATTTACCCCGGGACTACAGTTATGCACCAGTAAATGGACTGAATACCATGCGCTGCCTGCCTGCCTTGCCTGGGTCCTTGGCTTTATATGACCTCAATTCAATTTTTCAGCTAACTCAATTTTTCAAGCTTGATTGTGATTAATGGCTTAGTTATTTTGTTTGGGAGTTTTTTATGACCACGCAGTTCCACTCCACCGGTTGTGTTGCAAATATGTGTTGTGCAGGTTTCTACCTCGTTGCTTTTTAAACATGTCTGGGTTGTAAGTTATTTAATGATGATTTATGGTTCGCAGTGACTTGCTTTTAGTGTGAAATTTGAATTGAATGCCCTCCGTCGTTTGAACATAAAAAAAACCTTAAAAAATGCTGGCTAATTATCTGTTTTGGTGTATTATTCTGCTGTATTATTCCTTTGGAGAGCTTTCATTTTAAACATGCTGCTTTTTATATTTTGAATTTGATTAATCTGTATTAGGGCGGGATCTACTCATAACACTTCACTTCTTGTAATTAAAAATCGTGCTTTTCCGAGTGCACTTTTCAATTAACTTGTTGAATAATTGCTTAAATTTCAAGTGAAACGAATAGCCTCCTTTACCAAACGCAGCCTACTTCTCATCTACTCCAACACATTTGCCTAGTATTCAAACTTAATCAAATTACAAGTCTGTTTTTGCGGCCCATAAAGCTTGGAATATTCTGTTATGCGTCTTAGTCCATTTACTATATTAGGCGTATAGTCGTAACTGTATTCCTCTTGATATCCCACAGGCTCTGTAAATAACCAAGTGTTGAAGCATTTGTTCCAGTCAGGGTCAATAGGCCAACTTTTAATGATCGCTCCAGAGAGGTATCTGAGAGTAAGTATTTTGTGTGCCCCAATGATGGTATTAAAACGAATGGCTTATACTGTATATAACTGATCTATATTATGGAGAGATAAAATTAGTCGTTTACTCACGTCTTGGAAAGAAGTCATGTACTTGTTGGTTTTGTGCGAATCCTGGCTTTGTTAAAGGGATTCTAGTGGTTCTCTTATACGTACATGCTGAGAGTAGCTGAAACTGAAAGTGCAGACTTCAAATGACAACTAAGACAAGTTGTAATTCGGCAAGGCAAGTTTATTTGTATAGCACGATTCATACACAATGCCATTAAATGTGCTGATCAAAACAAGATAGCATTAAGATCATAAATAATCACAGTATATATTTAAAGAAAAGGTACAAATATAAAATCCCTCAGTTGGGAACTAGCAGAATACTGGTTTGCTGTTCCTAAGAAATGGTTTTAATTAGAGTTAGTTGTTAGAATGAGTTGTATGCTACGTTTTGGAAGGTGTGGACTTGTTGGTTTTGCAAATCCAGGCCATTCAAAGGGAATGTAAAAGGGATTCTCGATTTTGTCACGCTGCTGTTGTTAGCTCAGTAACAGTAACTGACATAAAATCCATCTAATGGATTCCTAATGCTCTCCAGTTTGTTTACAATACGAATTTATAATCATTCAGTGGTTATTATAGCGCTTTTTGGACACACAAAAACATGGCATTATTGTTTTATTAAAAAATAAAAAACGTGAAGATAAACTACTACTGTAGCCACAGCTGCCTTGGGGCACACCGACAGAAGCGAGGCAAGCAGTATGGGCGGCACGGTGGCTCAGTGGATAGCACTCTCGCCTCTCAGCAAGAAGGTCCTGGGTTCGAATCCCGGCCGGACCAGGGCCTTTCTGAGTGGCGTTTGCATGTTCTCCCCGTGTCTGCGTAGGTTTCCTCCGGGTACTCCGGTTTCCCCTACCACTAAAAATATGTACAATAGGTCTGGCATGCGCCTCCTGTTCGGCGACCCCGCTCCCATCTCTGTGTGGAGTGAGAGGACAAGTGCCCAAAAAAATAACAATTGTAAACCGCTTTGTGACTCTGGTCTGTGAAAGGCGGTATATAAATAAAGCTTACTTACTTACTTACATTCACCAACCATTCACACACATACAAGATTTATCCTAGGCAATGTTGGTGAAGTGTCTTACCCAAGAACACTGGGCACTTTACAGCCGCAACCTCCCATCGCAGTCCTGACCAGGCCCTGCCCTGCTTAGCTTCAGAGGTCTGACAGGATCTGGCTAGTTCTATCACTCGCTTTATCATAGCACACACTTTTGGCACATCTTGAGGTGAATATTTTCAGACAGGAAACATGTTTTATGTTGGAACAAACATAATGTCTTATTTATGAAAAAAGTTAGCTAGCTCCTTTTGTAATGTGTAGTCACTGTAACATGTTTTGAAAGCCTTTATATTGCTACTGAAGAAAGAATGAGAGCATACTCAATATTTATACTAACATGTCGCCACTAAAGCACTTAAAGCAAGATGTTTAATGAAATGATGAAGTTTGAGTCTCTATTGTAATTATGTTAAACTTATTATGTCTACTTACAGAGGTGAAACTCCAGAAGTATCTTTCAAGGGTTCACTTATTTCTGTAGAACGTGAGAAACTAAAATGTAAAACCAATGTATGATATAAACCCATTACATGCACAGTGACATATGTCCATCTTCAAAATACTAAGTTTTGTTTGGGGATTTTACAAGCTGCGAGCCATAATTATCAGCATTACAACAAATAAAAGCTTGATATATCTCACTTTGCATAAAAAAAAGTTGTAAGTTGAATTAAAGAAGTGGACTTTTAACCGATATTTTCAATCTCCGAGTCTCACCTTTACACTTTTGACTCGTAGAACTGTTTAATCCCAATTTAGTCCGTTTTAAAGTTAACTCTTGCTTTAGATCTGGTTTTCCTCCCTTTTTAATCATCACTGTGCCTTGGTAACGACTTTATTTAGCCACTGCTGTGTTTCCCTCAATCCTATTCAAGGCAGCCCACCATCACCGCTGTTAAAGTCATTCCTCAGACTCGGTTTAGCCCCTTGCGTTAGACCTTGCCTTTTTGATTTACGCTCAGCTAGATTCGATTGTCTGTGTTAACGCCGTGCGCACACACACACATACCCTGAAACCACAAGGCCTTCTCTTTTTACTGCTCCCTTGCTTTTGCTGGAGAGAGAGAGAGAGAGAGAGAGAGAGATAGGGACCTGAGAAGAAAGGCAGCCCTGTTAGCGCACGGGAGAATGGCCCCTACTGTTTCACCAGGGATTTCACAAGGGTAAGAGCCAGAGGAGGTAGAAGCGCACACATAATCTAAGAGCTGTGTAATCTAAAGACGTATCAAGTTTCTTCCACTATCTAATCTATGCATGCAAGTAACTAGGCAACAGAAGGGAGAGGACCCGGCGCGCTTACGTGGATTTCTGTGAGACATTTAAATCGTCATCGAGGTAGCTTTAAGTGAGCCTCGAGTTTCCCGGGCATGAAAGAGACTTGACATTATCTTCTTTTTCCTGTATCGCTATTGATTGTGGCTTTTCAGCTGTTCGTATGTTCTCACGCGAGGAGAGAAGGCTCGCGTGCAGGAGGTCATGTGATCGGCGCATATACCTGTTCTTACATCTCTAAGACGGATGCGTGCACTTAACAGAACACTTAACTTTATTGCATTTGGCCGCAGTTCCGGTACCTTTTACATTGCCAGAAAAAAAATAAAAAAATAACGTAACCATAATGTAGTGAGCAATGAAATCACTTAGCCATCACCATTAGCATTTGTTTTAGCGCCGCGCTTGCTAAAAGTGGCCAAGTGGTTATTATCCTGTAAGTTGGGGGGGGGGGGGGGGGTTGCTTCAAAACGTATTAAAAAAACGTATTAAAATGGAAAGTAAATGGTGAGGCAAAGTAGGTTTATTTGTATAGCACAGTTCATACAGAGGCAACTGAACAGTGCTGAACAGAATGAGAAAGAAGCAATCAAGGCACACAAGGCATTACAATCATAAATAATCACAGTACATAAAACAATGAAGAAACAATCCTTCAGTTGCGTACACAGCTTAACAGAATTGTTTTCAACCTGTATTTGAACATTGACAGTTTAGAAGCCTCTCTCACATTTCCAGGAAGACTTGACTGTGCCAGATTTTAGCTACATACATATGAAACGGTGCCTCCCCATGTTTAGTCCTGACTCTGGGCACCAGCAGGAGAGCCCAGTCCCTGTGCTCCTCAGCATCTCAGCAGGAGCCCAGTCCCTCTGCTTCTCAGAGTCTCAGCAGGAGCCCAGTCCCTCTGCTCCTCAGAGTCCCAGCAGGGTCTGAGTTGGTGCATAAGGCACTAACATGTCACATATATGTATTCTGGTGCGAGGCCATGCAAGTCCACTGGATTCATGTGAGAGTACTTCCTGGTGCTAGTCGCACTTGTTCAAAAGTTAAGGAGGAGCTAATGTCAATTTACTGTCCCTACTTACTCAATATAACCTTGAAGCTGTCTGTTGTTGTAGTATAAAGAAGCAGAAATAATCAACCCTGAATTCTCCAATATTCACACATTGTTTTTTTTATCATCTCAGAGTCGAGAAAATCTACACAATATACACAAAGCGACACCAAACCCGCCGTTATATATGGCGCGCATTACAATCCACCATCTCCGTGTGCATTTGTTTTATCCTCGCACTTCAAAGCCCCACACATGCGCCAGGTATATCGCTTTTAATCAGCCGTGAGCCTCAGCAGCTTGTTGCGGCGCTCAGCCTCAGGGCAAGCCCGGCCGTGGCTACGCACACATGCACAACACACACAAAAACACATACACACACACGCACTCACACTCATGCTTTTTCCCGCCGCAGGGAGGGTGCAACTGGACATTGCCTTTTAACCTGTGGCCCAGCGTTCTACCACTCCTCCCGCAAGCACTCCCAAAGCACCCACCGATTTACATAAGCCACAGACCCAGCATGGGGCAAGCAATCCCAGCATGCAAATGGAGGTCACCTGGCTGGTGTCTCTAACCAAAACATAGGATGCGAGTGCGCTTGAGGCAGATCAGGAAACCAATATGGAAATGTGCTTGTTCGCCTCCGGCCTCATTTGTTTATCCAACAATGTGTAGCTGAACACCTTTTGAAAAGCCACAACAGGCCTTAATTGAAAGTTGAAAGCTCACAGTAACCGAAGCCCCCTTCCTATTTTATAAGGCCTCATGTAGAATTAAGCAATTTAGCGCCATTATCTGCACCTCTGTGTATTTCCTTTAATAGTGCCACTCATTACCACTTGTGTTTTGAAGGCAACAAACTCCCCCGTGAGCCAGCGCGTGATTTTATCTGTTAAACAGTTGCGGCAGCCAGTCACTCACTGAACTCGCCAAGGTAATTACTTGATAAGAGGTTCCACAGGAGCTCTAATGTGTTTGGTCATACCCCTGCCTTCCAAAAGGAGGGGCGCCTGCAGCAGTGGCTTCATAGATTTGAAACGAGACCTGCTTTTTCTCCCCCCCCCGATAACACTTGACTCTGAAACCACAAAATAGAATTGCAGTTGAAAGGGTAAAATCGGTGCGTAAATCTTTTAGAGGTGATTTAGATAGCACGCTCCAAAAGCTTGCTTGTTTATTGCAACATTATTATTATTATTAGCAATTGTTCCTTTGAATGGTGTTGTTATACCCCCGACTGTGGCTAATGTTATCACAATTGTTTTGGATCTATTAGAGAGAAATTCAATCTGCGACTGCTCCGGCTTTATTTTTTTATTTTCTCTTTCTTGTATTATGTTCCAAAAGCAAAATGGAAGGAGTAAGTGTGGGCGGTAATACTCATGAAATTGCTGCGGCCAGCGATTTTAGCTGTAATTTGGTTTGGCGATTTGAATGTGTGGCGCTGGGAGGCAAATGAGAAATCTAAGGATTAGACGTACCTATTTGCAGCACGCATGGTTTTAGAAGGAGTCAGGGAAAGTTGGGGACTTTATGGTCCGGTTAACGTAATCCTGAATAAGTTTGAATACAGTGTAAAGTGAAAAACAAACCAACGGCGGACACAGATTTTCATTGTTGCATATGAAGTTTGCACAAGAAAACAGTCGTAAAGCACACAATAGCTTCATGTAAGAAGTGAAGATGTAACAATAAACCAATTTCTCGAGTTTTCCCACTAATATTAATTCCAATTTCATTCTAACTTTATTTTAGAAATCAATATTATTCGTTAACAGCTCTCCACACAGACTCCAAAACATGAATCTAAAAGAAATGTGATTTTAAGGCTTGAACAGAGCAGCGCACAGGAGAAAATAATCATACATTTTGTAAAACTCTCAGTAATACATATTTTTCCAATGATAAAAAAGATATTTGCATTTCCTCCGGTGGCTTCTCTTCAGCTTTACATGGTTCAAACTGAGATAAAACATTACGGGTGCGTTCTAAACTAATTGATTCATTGAAGGAATAATCAGTAAATGAATAATAATATTAATAATCAGAAAAGATCATGTCTTACAGCCTTAGTAAGAGGATTAGGGGTGAGCTAAAGCAAAGATTTTTAACTGAATGTAATAATTTTGGTGATATACAACACTGCTCTTTTGTTGCAATATTGATTTTTTTTACATTGATTATTCTATACAGTATAAGTTATTTTCTTTTCTTTTTAAATATGTTGTCATTATCAGAGATCCACACATTGCAAACAGAAGCATGAGGCTGAGAAGGGATTTCCACAATCAATAAACAACAAATGAGATATAAATGTACCAATAATGTTGTATTTCTGAAAGATAAATAACCAATTTGGATTTGTTTGGATACACAAATCGAATTGTAGCTAGTTGAAATTGCATCTATATACTATTATAACATCCTGGTCTATATTCTGAGGTACCCTTTTTCTTTGGGAAAGTCTTAAAAAGACCCAGCTCCAAAGAAGAATCTAATACATTACATTCTGTCAAAGAGAAAAGTAATGCATTTTTTTTATTTTTTTTATGCCAATTGACCAAAATAGCAAAGATCAACCTCACATGTCCCCATCTTGCCTCACACACAAGTAAGCAGCCTTTCATTGATTAAAACTGAAATTTCATATTTGTCACGATTGAGTAGAAACGAGAGGCAAGATGTGGAAGGAGGGGTGGAGGAGAGGGTTACATGCCGGAGAATTTAAGCCACACGCCACCTGATTGCTCTCCACGTCGCTGATTGTAAGTGGCAGTGTCGAGGATGCCACCTTATTCTCACCGCTTCTTTCAATTTAACGTCATTGGAAGTGGAATTGCATTTCATACCCCGGCAGCGATCGCATTAGATCCAGCGTCTCAAGAATAAAAGCCCTTCATATTTGTGATTTTTTTGCCATTTTCGCCCTGACTTTCTATCAATCACGGCGTCAAAGGGGTTTTGCATTTGCCCGAATTCTCCATATTTAGATTTTTAAAAGCGCTCGATGCTATGCTACATTTGTAAATACCTGTATGTATGTCGTATTTAGAGTTTTTCTTTATTTTGACTTTACAAACTGAAAAAATTGCCTTGCTTCAGTCGTGTCCCGGTGCCACCCAGGGGAGTAGTTGGATCCCGAACATGGATCAGACGAGACGACAGGCTGTTTGTGAGACTAATGGCCTAGACAATTGTGTTTACGGAACTGTAGCCCATCAAAAAATTTGAAGAAAGCACGACTGACGGGACCACAAAGTCTAAAGTTTGATTCTTGTTTTTTCGCAAAGGTCATGTGTCTTCTGATGGTTTTGATGTGATTCACAGGTGGCGGGAGGCTACTTTTTTGTTGGCAGTTTATGACCAGTATTTGATTACCTGTAGAAATATCTGAGCACGATCGCCTGTTTTATTTCTGTTGCGCTGTTGCTGAATTGTAATGCTGTCGTTTTTTAGCTGAGCAAATATAACAATGCAGCAGACCATGCAGGGGTTGGCAGCCTTAATGGGGGTGGCACGGAGGCAGAATCGTTAGCACTCTCGCTTCTCAGAGTTGACTTTGTTTACTTTTCTTTCTTACTTCTGTTTTTGTCTGCATTGGTTTACTCCAGGTGTCAACCACTAAAAGCATATGAATAGTTAATTTTGCAAAAACACGCCATTTGCCATGTTTTTTCCCCTTACCATGTAGTTATTTGAAAAGCCAGATATTGTTTAGTGCCACACACAAGTTTCACCCTTTCTTTAGCAAAGTTTGTACTGCCAATAACAAAGCGTGTAGATGATGGTAGTGAATACAACTTTTTTTATACATACTCAAAACTGAGGAATGTGTTTTTGCAAAGGAACTCATATACAATAGATACAATTCTCCAGCTTTGGTCCTGACCAAGCAGAGCATCAACATCCGGAGACGGGTCCACAGGTGCTACACGGCTGCGACCACTGCTCCTGACAGGTTGCTCCTTGTAGCATACAGAATGGATGAAACGCAAAGCACAATTTGCCCTACAGTACATCAGTGCAAAAAATGATAAAATATGAGGTAATAGTTACTTGAATCGAATGGTTTTTATCTTAAATTGAGCAAATTCTGACTGACTTAAACACACAATTTTCCAATGGGACAGAGCTATTTAGTCTTGATAGTCCCACTGTTGTGTTATTTTCTCATTCTAAGGGAGACATTTCTTATATAGTTTTTAAAAGAAATCATTTTGCTTTTTCCCATTGGCAATTCTTAAGGCAGTCATAATGTGCTCAAATTAAGATTTTCAAATTTGAGTATTTTTTAACTTATTTTTCATTACTTTTTAAAGTTCAGGAAAATAAAGTATAACTATGCATTGTTATAATTCTTATAGATAGAGTAAAGTTATAAGGACAAACCTGTAGTGATATAAACCAGAGCTTGATAGTGAGTCTTACTAGAATGTTTGGTAGTAGCTCCAAGCTCTTGATTAACATTGTTCACATCACAGCACTTAAACTTGAGCACCAACCTCAAGTACCTTTTGCCACGGCGTGTATACACTCAAAGTGGCTGTTACTGTTAAGAAAACACACCATGAATCAGACCGATAGCCGTGTCAAGGAGACCGTCGCCGGGTCTGCGGCCTGTCATCAAGAGGGGCAACTGTATTCCCCATATCCTCTGCGAAGCCTATTGTAAAACCACATCTTGTGAAATGAAAAAAAAAAAACATAAAAGACACAGGTCCATAATTTAACCTCTCGTGCCACCTTTTCATGCTTGGGTAGTCAACTGGAAAGCTTAAAGTCAGCTTGTTTATTAAGTGGAGATGACAGGTGGCAAAAAAAGACACTTGGGCTGACATGTTGTATTACAGGAGGATTGAGGGAGAGGCTAAGATGACGGGGTCACTGGGCGCCGGCACAATGGTGTTGACAAGAGAGAAGTTAGCCGTAATTGGAGCATGTTTAATAGGAGCAACCTTCACCCAGGGTTCACGTTCACATTGATTCCTCAAAGGCCTGACAGATATAGGCACTTGTTCCATCTCCCCAGTGTTACCCTCGATGCACTTTTCACTCCTCTCGACCTTCTGCTTTCATACGTAAAAAGCCCTTAAATATTAAGATGCGCTGGGCTCTCCCTACTGCTTAAGACACATTAGTATTGTCTGGGATAAATAATGCATCCTCTGCTTTTTGCTCAGATTGTCGGCGAGAGCGGCTTGAACAAGGAGGTAATGGTTCCGACAAATGGGGCAAATAGATTGGTGGAATTGGCTGTGATTAAAGTTTAAAGATGTTTTTTGGTGAGATTTTAACACGGCGATGTATTATAGAAGGTATTCCATTGTACTTACGAAAGAAAGACTGTGCCGAAATGGACAGAATGTTGAATGCCATTGTTTTGGGAGACAGTGGCTCAGTTGGTAGAGCATTGGGCTTTGAGCCTAAAGGTTGTGGGTGCCCCAGGGCAGGTGTGGCAAAAGTATGGAGTGAGTGACTAATGACAAGTGAAGCGTCTTTGAGTGTCCAAAAAAGCGCTGTTTAAATACATAGGCATTATTTTTATCAAATTAGGTTGTGGACAGAAATAAGTTCTAGTAGTATAAGGTGAATCTCTCAAAAACAGTTTAAAAATATACTCTTGAGCGTTCAACCAAGTTTAAATACAGTTCCTCATCAAAAACAGACCTGGAGTTGTTTTTAGATCCATCCTTTCTTATATAAGGAACTGTAACACCGCCCCTTTGTCTTATAGCGTCTGTCTTGGTTCTGTAATAGTACTGATATATTTGTACCACTATGATGTCACACTCAAACAAAAGTACTGCCCATGAATTAGTTATGACAATTTTTGAAGTTTCTATGTTTTCAGCCAGTAATTTTCGAATATTAAAAAAAACATCCACTCCTCCCTCTGGTGGAAGCATAGGGAGTTAGAGGCAGAAAACCTTTTTTACCCTACATACTTTTGTGACTCAGGATTCCAAAACAGGAAATGACAAAGTAAATAATCGCATTTTCATTGTTACTGACCCAAATAATGCAGACTGTTTCTTCTTTAAAAGGTAATTAAATGTGACACAAGCACATTTATACAACTGTATGCATTTTATAGCAAAATCAAGGCGTGGGAAGCCTTGAACCCATTACCTCCGCCTTCATAACAACATCAAATCACCACGTTCACCTTTTGTGCCCTTTTTGTCAAGTCATGTTATTTTCCTCATTTACTTTGGCCTCCAAATGGTCCTCGCCTTACGAACGGTGTAAGGTGATAGCTGCTATTAACAGCCAGAAGTATGTTAAGTAAGTCCTAATGGATACGGGTTGACACGGGGGGAAGTACGGGACAGCTTGACTCGCTTCTATTAGCCCTGTTTTGGTGCCCGCTCTCTCCAGGTGCCCCCTTCTCTCCTTCCCAAATGAGATTATGTGTGTATGAAACAGGAGGTAGAATGCTCAGCAGCCATCCATCAAAGCCTGGGGGGACCTGTATGGAAGTTTGTGTGCATGTGTGTATGGGTATGTGTAGGTATGTGTATATGTGTGTGCGTGATATAGTGTGGGGGCGTACAGTCAGAAAGGGGGGGGTCTGGGTTCTGGGTTCAGCCTCTCCATCACACAACACGCCAGGCGCACACGCATGGTGACTGCTGACACGCTTGAGAGAGTTTCCAATATTCTCCATTTGTGCCAACTCCACTCTGGAAGCCAGTTCATTATATTTGTATTATTACTAAAATGTCTCCATGCAGCAGCACAAGCCCGGCGGCTAAAGAAATGCATTATTGTTACAGGTTAAAACGTAATAAACGGTACAGTCTTGACACCTCCCTTTTCCCCTGAAGCAAAATGTCTTTAGCTGATTGAGGTGTTTATTGAAGTTGGCTGTAACCAAGAATGCAGATTTGTATCATTAACATTGCCAGACGGGATAGTAATAAAAGGAAATTGGTCGTGTGAGTGTGCTGGTGTTTGTGCCTTTATGCCCTGGTTTACTTTGGATTTCAATTCAATTACATTTATTTTTGTATAGCCCTAAATCACAACGGAGGTTATGCCAGAGGACTTTACGAAACTGTTGCATTTTACAACACATATCAAAGAATCAAGCAGTTCAAACTCAAGAAATGCAATGATAAAAACACATAAGGGGAGGATGACCAATGTCCATAAATGTTGATAAAGTCCATAAAAGTCGTTGAATTTCGAGTGTCCTGGATCATCACTGCTGTGCCATGGACCCTCTTACATCAGCAAGGATTTGTTTTCTAAAGAGGGCTTTTTGTATGGATATTTTGTAATGTATGACATATTGTGCTTTAGTCTGCTGCATAAGTCGGTAAATAACAATGGGGGCGTACAGACGGATATGGAAACTGGGATAATCAAAGCACTGGCATTTGCGAAACGACTTTGAGTGGGAAAATGAGAAGAAAATACAAGATTAAAAGCACATAATAGTTCATTTTGCACATATTCCCTTAAAGTTTAAATATTGAAAAAGTTCAGAGTTTCCATCTCGGTTGAAAGCCCCTTTTTTGTCAAAGCGTAGTGAGCTTTTTGTTTTAATCATTAGTCCATTGACTTTTGCAGTAACTCAAGGCGCATATTCCAATAGGGTTTAATCTCGGACATGCTCATATGGCTCCCGTGTGCAGAAAGGTAGAAATATTCATTAGATACGGGGCGAGACAAGCCCACATATCGATGAGGCCTTACCTGGCAGAGAGCAGGCTATTAGCTGCAGCCCGATAAATCTTGTCAGGGACTAGAGGAGTCTGCTGCCTGCTGAAGAATGAAGGTCACAGGGCCAATGGCGTTACGGGCAGCCTACCTGCGATCACATGAACTGGATTAGAAGTGCTGCCAACCCCTTTTTCTTATGCTAATATTTGGATGGGAATATTCCTTGGTGAAGAACATTTACTCAATGTTCTTTGCAGGAGGTCTTGGAGAGAAGGCACTCGACATCTCACAGCAAATGTATATATATTGACCAAAATATCCATTGATGACATTGACTAATTGCTACATTCCGAAGCTTTTGTCCATTGGATGTTTTTTAAACAGGTTTAATAATCCATTCAAATTCTTCTGTGTCATTGTTTGAACTTTCACAGGTCACATGAGATGTTTCTTTGGATGACATCATTGGCATAACAATAAATTCACTATGTCACTGTGATTATTTGGGCTCGTAGCAAGATCCCAAGAGAACGAGAGTTGTTGATTATCATGATTCCAACTAAGCAAAAATGCGTACTTTGCACTTGTTTGGTTGTTTCCAAGCTCCACAAACTGGTCCTGTGGCCACATACGCCAATTCACAGATCTGCGACTTTAACTGGACCAATCAGCAGTCCTCATTAAGAAAAGTCTGTTTTACATGGGACTGAAGTGTGAACGCAGCCTAAGAGGTGTATATTGTTATCCAACATCCTCAAATACCTTCCAAAGTATGCCATAAAACATACATAAATTATTTCCATTATTTTCCAATACACCCCCGGAAAGATTCATTGTGGCAAAATGGAATTATTAATTATTATAAAAATATATATAAAATTAATTTCTATTCCCCTGGTGCATCTTATAACTGCATTTCTTTACAATACTGCATGCACTGGGTTCCTCTCGTGTCGTCATATACCTCTAGACTTGGCCTTTTGGAAACTGTGGTATATGAAGTGGTGACAACTGTAAAGCCGGCTTGAGTCAGACAAATTCTTCAGCGGATTGAGTAGCTCCAGACATTTAATATGGTTGCAGCTATTGATTTGCGGCACCTTGCCCTATAGCCTGTTTATTATCTAGCTTTGGTTTCACCTTTTACTCTTTTTCTCGCTGCATCTCTGGAGAAGCAGTCCATTCTTCATAACTGCTACACACTGTCCATCAAACCGGCCGACACTATACAAAATAAAACGACAGCTGACATTTTGCTTGCTCAAAGAAGACCTGTGAATAATTGCGTCGCGGGAGTTAAGTGTGCGATTATGGCTGTTTTTGAGAAATGCATGGCTATAATCATGAAAGACATGGTTCATTTACGTTTGAGTTGTTCCCGATGCAATTCCTGGGACACAATAGCCAATTGTAAATTACAGAGTGGAGTCAGTGGAAAAAAGTGCCTTGGGGGGGGGAGCGTGCCCATAGAGAGCCCGGCCAGGAATAGGGACTGTGTTGTTACATTTGTTGTTCCTCTTTGGTTGCTGGCTTGATGAGGTCTGGGAGTGTGGAGCGGCGTGGATATCAATCACGCTGACATGTCCGGGGGCGGGAAAATGATTAGAATAATGGTAAACAAAAGCATTTAAACACACCACGCAGAATTCCAATATTAGTCCGTCTCACAGCAAGACCCTACGTGATATCAGGAGCGTGGGAGTATTTTGGTTTTTGGAAAGTGTTGTTTTATGTATTTGTGTAAGTACAGATTAAAATTGTGCAAACCGTTTTCATATCATACCTCATTAGGTCGAACGGAAAACCTGTGGAATTTGTAACATTTAAGAGCATAGCCGGAGATGGCAGAGTAAGGTAGATTTGTCGAGCAAATGACTACCCCTGGGCCTGTTCTTCTTGCTATGCTGAAGTGGACATGACAGGATGATGAAGAGACTGAAAAATTGATTGGCTAAGTAAAAAAGTAGTTGGCTTTAGATATATGAAGGCAAAATATATTATAGCTGACAGGTGGTTTGATGAGGTATTGTTGAGGTTTTGTTCTATAGACATCTCCAAAAAACTCGTCATTTAACACGAGGCTTGCGAGGTAGTCTTTTTGCCAAGACATGTTCAGTGCAAACATTATTTATAGCGGTCACAGCAACAAGACCAACATTTTTTATAGCTTGTTGCTTACAAGTGCATCAGGTGAAGGTTTTAAAACAGCACACAAGGGACAATACATACTGTAAAAGTAGCTATGTCAATTGAAAGAAGACCTTACCGTCAAAGTTTGGGTTGCCTTTACAAAGTTGTCCTTGTAAAAATGTATACAATTCTCTGGGGTCCTGGGTGCACTGACTAAAGTATTATTTCAGAATTCGAAAGTCTGTATTGACTCAACCCAGGTCCAAACAACACGCTGCCCTTTTGGTCACCACAGAATTTCAATATGGGTCAAAAAACATAGGTCTGCAGTGTGAAAACAGCTCATGCAACTTTTCATAGGACAGTAACTTAATGTTGGAGTATTGAATGTGGATGAGTATAGAACTAAAAGCTATCATTACCAGAATTTGAGACATTCCGAGCAAAGTATTCTCCTCTCCTCGGCAACAGGACTCTCCACCGACTTTGAAATAAGAAAGCCCTTAGTAAACTTCTATACTCATAAATTCTTTCTTATTAATCAATAATAATTCTTCTATGCGAATCACAATTAAATGTGTGTAATGATTCATTCGAAACACAGTCGAGCGGCCTCAATGGGAATACGACAAGCTCTCTTTGAAGTGGTCACATCGCGGAAGCTCCTTAGAAAGTGGCGACATAGACACACCAGAGCTAGTTCCTGTATAATTGCCATCAAAATTCTGCTCCAAATGTTTGAGTAGCGCGGATTACTTTCCCCCCCTGTGAAGCCAATTGGCGGCCTGCCGTTTGATGTCAACTCAAATGTGCTTAACATACAAAGCGCCCTCTCCCCCATCCCTTCGCATCCCTCCACATTTGAAAGATTTACGTCGCGTGGCTTCCTTCTATTTAAAAGTCTTTGAATAAGCTTTTCTTTTTTCTTTTTTTGCACAGACAGCCCTCTCTCCAGTTTTGTGAATCGAGGACATGACATGACAATTGGAGGCCTTGTAATTTATGTTTAAAGATGCAAGCGTTATCTTTCCCAGCGTGCTAAAACCGGCATGTTTGCTTAAAGGAATCCTTGGTGGGCTCACTGATGTTAATATGGCGATGTACCCCTATCCCAATGAAACTTCTCTTCCCTTTTTCGGCTGGAAATCTGTTTTTTTTTTACTGGCCAAAGTAAATCTCCTGGGTGTGTATGTTCTGAAAAAAGTCACGGTATTTTAACATAGCTGGCCTTTAGTTTTCAAATGAGGTGTGGGAATCCTTGTTCGCCACAAACTTCTTTTGATACGCCACCTGGCCTCGAAGGCTGCATTTCAAACATCCCTCTCTTTTGGCATTCTCTTGGCAGTTTTTTTTCTTTTCTTTTGGATTCATCCCGTCAGCGCGGCAAGGCTCCGCGGGGAGTCGTAATTTACGTCACTTCACACTTTGAGTTCTTGATATACGAGATCAAATGAGACAGTTAAAGAACATCAACTAGAGCATAGTTTGTTCTGTGACTCAAGGCCGGCGTGTTGGCACGTTTACTGAGCGGCAATGTAGCTGATAAAAAAAGAAAAAAGGACATAACCATTGCCAATATTTAGCGTTTAATGTGTATTCACCAGTTAGACTTTTTGCAGTGAATTGTTGAATCAATGCAAACACATCTTCTTTTGGTGATTATTATGTTGAAGCCAATCAATTATGCATATATGTGTTACTCATACTTTTCAAAATCCATCAAACTAGTACCTCACCCCCAAAATAGTTCAGTTTTATCACTAGTTTGATAGAGAGTTGAAAAAGAGAGTACGACCGTCAGATTTAGATTAATTTTATTTGGATTGTCGTTCTACTTTCCAACACGTGAAAAAGTTCCAGTGTGCACCAGACAAATATATATTATAAAATTAGCAAAAAAGTTTCAATACATGCAAGATTATTGCAGTGCTTTGTTCAAACTGATACCAACTTGTGGAAAGAAGCAATTATCAACATATTATCATATGCCTCGCTCCCATGTGCAGAGTGAGAGACAAATGACCAAAAATAAGCGCTTTGTGACTCTGGTCTGAGAAAGTCCCTTTATAAATATAGTTGATAAAGATGATATCTCAGTGAACAATATCTCCTGCCATAAGAAAGAAGCTGGAACATGGCTTTTCCAAGAGCCAGAAGAGTCATTGACAGTTTGAAGAGCTCGGTTTAAGAGTCTGGATTCATAAAGAACAGGCAGCTCACCGCTCACAGTCCTCTTTCAGAGCTGAGCACCTTGTTAAGATCTCTCCTTTCTTTGGTTGTGATGTTGCTGAATGAGACAGTCACTCTCTCAGCCAATCAGACCAAAGCATTCAATCTTGACTCACAGGGTTCTTTCTAACAAAATAAACTATGCTCTCATAAGATGAAGGTAACACATGATGGTCTTATTAGTTCACACTGTTTTACATTTGCAAGACTCTTTCTGTTGGGACAAACAACATTAATTAAAAAAGTCAGGAACTCCAGCTTTAAATGTGCACTGCATTGTCACTTTTATGGTGTGAAGCCATTGAACCCTTTTGTGTCCATGGTAATGTGATCACTTTGTCTGGAAATGTTTATAGTATGATATTGCTTTTGATCCGTTAGTTTAAATGTTATCCTATACTTTCCATATTTCACTCATATTCTATAAATATACAGAATATGAATTTAAATCTGATATTATAGTATACTCTACAAATTGCTATGTATTTTACACTTGCCACTTCTTTATGCTGGTGCTGAAATGCCTCTTCTAACTGCCTTTTTACAGTGAGAATGTGTCCAAACAAAGCATTTGAAAAGATTTGAGTCACACGTCGACAAGAAAGCACACAAGAAAGACAAAGCCTTACAAGGTCAGGTCTATTATTGATGCAATGTGCCGAGCGGGAATGTACTATTTTCAAACACCATCCTTTAGTATCAAATAGCCATGAGTCTAAACGACACATGAAACAGCTACTCCATATTTCATCCCGTATCTGACGAGCCAGAGGAGGGAAAAGGAAGAACATCCACTATCAATGCACTCATTCAGATAGATTAAAGATATGTAGACATCAATGGGAAGTGAATGATTGTAGTTTATTGGGAAATATTGGCCCCTGGAGTTAAACTCTGCATTGGAAGTCAATTACTCACGAGACTTCAGCCCAGTTTCTCGGAACATTAGCTTGTATTTCCAATTGCAAGACACAAACGGCAAAACAATTGGATGTCTGCCATTGTTGAAGCTGTTATCGCTGTGGAATGAGCTAAATGATTACAGATGTGTGTTCCACTGAACGTCCTCGTCATGTTATTACAGTTAAATATGTACAGGTGCCAGGAACCGAGGCTTGAGCAATGCACCAATTGTTGCTATTTAAAGAATAATAATAGAAGAATTATAAACATTAGAATTTTATTTCCTTTGTTTATAGTGATCACATATTATTTGTAGAAATTAGTCTCACCTTAGCTGTATTTCATAAAGAAATAAAATTAGACCCTGTAACTGCAGCCGTGTTTGTTTCACAATATCTACTTTTTTGTCATACAAAAAATATTCATTCAATTTTCATTAAATCCTTCATTTTCTACCCCTTTATTAGTCAAATTCTGGGTCAGGGGGATTGGCAATCAGAGCTGCCACGTAAATGTTCATAAAAATGCTGTAAAATCTGTAAAAGCTGATCCAAAAGATGTGACAGAGACCAAACAACACATACAACAGAACTAAACTGTTATGAGAGCGAGAAACTTGTTAGACAGAATATATTACATACACAAAATAACTACCGCTGCCAATTCTCACTCGCTTTTCAAGAGGGCAAACCTTGAAACCGCAGCCAAAATAGTTCTTCCACTCAGACTCAACATTGCTCTCCACCACTGACTGCGACAAGGCTGTTTTTACAGGTATGCGTCTAATTATAACCTCACTGATTGACTAGAATCTGTACTGCAGGTGTCTCCGACCTTTCCAGAGACGAAAAAGACAGAGCACTACTCCTTTATGCCTCCCTGGGTAATATAGTTGTAAATATTGATAACCCTAGGAAATGTAAATGTAAATGTAAATGTATTCAGTATCTTGTTTGATTTGTTTATTTCTAAATCACTTGGCGAGCTACCTGGAAGAGGGTGGGGAGCTACTGGCGGCTCTTAAGCTACAGGTTGGAGACTCCTGCTGTACTGATATAAGCTGTGTGTGCGCATGTGTGTGTTTTTGTATGTGTGTGCACCTCGGTGTGTATATGTGTGTCAGCAGTGTGTATATGTGTGTGTGTGACAGCAGTACCACAGTCTAGAGAATCTCCCCCTTTACTGTAATGGCTGTTGGCACGAGCGAGGCCTAATGAAGTGCGACTCCACGTATGTGACAAACCTGGTGCGACCGGGGCTGGGTGCCGAGGATGCTCCTTGCCCGCGGCCTTTTTTTGCGCGTGTTGCCGTCTTAATTATCACAAACCGTGTCATGATCGGCAGTGACCCCTTGTGCGGAAATCATTTTGCCAAGTCTCCGACTCCCATCCTATATTTAAACTTGCGGAAGGAGATAATTAAGCACAACTGTTTCTGCTAAATCAACCGCAGCTGAAGTTATGGGTGGCGAACACTGAACAAAAGGGAAGTGATAATGAACGGTTCGTTGAGCTGGTATTAAGGAGATTTATGGAGCGACAGTTTAAATGACAAGGTGTTTTTTGAACTGCGAGGATGGCACACAAGGTTGCAGACGTCAGCTTGGAAGCAGATATGCGATAGAATACTGTACAGGCGGCAGCAATAGAAGCAAACTATAAAACTCTGACAGGACTGAAGAAGGGAATGGATGAGTCCTTGAAATTAGAAAAGTGTTTATTGACAGTTGTTACCTTGTTATTCTATGGACCAATAATTCCTATGTGTTGTTCATTTTCTGTTGTGCTGTTGGCAAATTAACGGTTTCTTTAAAGCGACTGCTGTTTTGATTTTGGCCTTTACAAAATATCAATGATTTGATTTGAAGCGTGACCTTGTTTATTTCTCACATATATATGAGTGAAACAGACAATAGATGGAACCATGGAGCTAATACTAAAAAAATCTATAACAAAATTGGATGTATAGAAATTAGTGCTGTCCAACGATTAAAATATTTAATCGCGATTAATCGCATGAATTTCATAGTTAACTCGCGATTAATCGCAAATTAGTCACACATTTGCGTGCTGTGTGCAATTGCTTTTTTTATTGAAAACAATGTGTAGTGTTATATTACACACTAACATTTGATGCAAAATCATCAATAAATGGATGACAAAATAAATAATTGGTAACAAAAAGCCCCTTCAATGTGTGTGTGTGGGTGTGTGTGTGTATGTGTGGGTATAGACCATAGACTGTATAGAAACATCATGGTGTCATTATGATGATGATAAACAATCTGTAAATATTTTGTAAATTTGTTCATGTAAATACTCTATGCTGTTTCTCTGTTTACCTTCGGTATATCTATGACTGTATACTGTTTGCTTGTATTGCCTTTTTTATTAACCCCTCCCCCCATCTCCCACTTCATGTCCCCCCCCCCCCCCCCCCCCCCTCCCCTCCTATGTGCCCTTCTGGGTTTCTTCTTTGGCCCCCTGTATCTCCAACTACATATTGTTTGTAATCTCTGTCTACAATGTATCTGAACTAGTCCTTTTCTTTGTTTCTATGTGTTTGTCTGCAATAAAAAGTAAAAAAAAAAAAAAAAAAAAAAATTTTTTTTTTTTTTTTTTTTTTTATCGCGCGATAAAAAAAATGACGGCGTTAATATTGATTTGCGTTAACGCGTTAATAACGCGCTATTTTGGACAGCCCTAATAGAAATGTATACAAATTATGGGGAAAAGGTTGTGGAAAGCTAGGTCACTGTGTATAAAGTGTCCTGGATTCACGAACTTATGTAGCAACCTGCAACTTTTGCTCCTCAAGGACTCACTTTAACTATAATAAAAGTTACAATGTGAAAGAGATAAGCTTAAGGCTGAGTGTGGAGAACTGGCCAGCTCTAGAAGAAACTTTTTCAGGTCAGATACCAATTGGCAACTTGGCAAAACAGATTCAAATGCTGAAAACTGCAACATCTTTCTTCTGGCCCAAACAACAGCCTGGAATAAGTCCTACTAGATCAAGTTAAAGGCCAACCAAGCATAACTCATACTGTTGATTGCCAATACTTTCTGAAAGCAGTATCAATAATGTTACAACCCAAAATCCAGAGCTGAATTTGGCTTCTACATTTCAGGTTGAGAAACATTCTTCAAATTCACAACCAACCTTCTCCACTTGCGCATTGTCCCAACTGCTTATTTATACAACTGTGTGAGGAAAAAGCAGTGTTTGTTTAAGCTGCACCGTGTTGAAAGGTTAAGGTGTAATTTGGCTCGAAATATCCTTCCCAAAAAGTACGGTAAGGTAACCACTCCCTGCAGTAGTGTAAACAGTCTCCCCAAAAAAGCCACAGAGAAAATTGCAATTGGTTTTCACTGGGTTTTGTCAGAACACCTTGCCGAAAAACCAAGGGAGTTGCGGTCAAAGTAGTTCCTGTAGTAAATTTTTTCGTTCTATTAATAGCTTCCAGCTGCCGAACAAGGCGTGTGACAGAAAAAAAACTCTTCTTTCTTTCTACGTGATGAAACAGCATGTCTTCCAGAATACAGCTCCGGACATGGACATTTATTCATACGTGCAGAACCCGAGGGGAATGATGCATTGTGGGTAGCGAAATTGACGACCCTGCCTCACGTGTTTACAATGCGAGGATGACAACAACAATAGTGCGGCGGAGGTAGGCCTTTGTGCGGAGAACAGGAGTGACAGATATGAGAAATTGGCGTGTATGTCGTTGGCTGGGAGTCTTCCTCGGGGCCCCGGAGTAGCTTTTGGAATCGTTGCGTCTGTGAATGCAGAGGAGTGTGAATGAAAAATAGCTGTGTGATCCTGCCATGTTGCTTCTGTCGAGAACACCGCTCTACTCGCTTGTCTCCTACCGTTTGCTGACTGTCATCGTCTTCATCGCTTGGCCTTTGTAGACTGGATAATTCGCTTTCTGTTTTAGAGCCACACACTGTTGAGAAAAAAAAACAAAAAAGGGAAAATAATGTGTGGAGTTATGCCTGTTTTGTTTCTTGCATACAATGGCAGCTTCCGCAAAAGTAAAATCAGAATGTATATGTTTATGTTTTGTATTGGAAAGCTTCAGATTTGGATAAGGGTTCTGATAAGTTCTGATGAAATGGTATTTCAATGAGTTTCAAGCTTGAGTTCAAAACTAGACTTTCTGGTCATTATATTGGTCCATCAATGGTACAGAACAAGGATACAAAAGGCACAATTACAACAAAAGTCTAATGTTTTTGCACACTGACTTCTACTACAACAGCTGTGTTATGTAGTCCACCTGTCCAAGAACAAATTAAAAATTTCTATGAAAACAACTTTTCTATGCTTAACTCTCACAAATATCAGATCAACTCTCTCAAGTTTAATAACAAAAGCTGACCATCTACTGACCGTCTTCACTTTCGAGTTCTTCCATTTGCCAATTTCGCCTTTGAAAAACATACTTGTGCGAACATAGATACAAGTGAAAATGAACGGTTTGTTGAGCTGGTATTGTATAGATTCTGGGACAGATTAAATGACAAGGTGTTTTTGAACTGCGAGGATGGCACATAAGGTTGCAGACGTCAGCTTGGAAACAGATAAGCAATCGAATACTGTACAGGCTGCAACTATAGAAGAAAAAAAAAAAGTCAGACTTGAAGAAAGGAATGGATGAGACCTTGCAATGAGTAATCCAAGGTTTCGTGGACATGGGTTGCCTTGTTCTTCCATGGCCCAATGATGCTGAGGTGTTTTATCGCTGTATTTTGTACGTGTTGTTGATTTCCAGTTGCGGTTTTACATATATAGTTTAGTGAATCCAACTAAACCTAACGTTTAATTAAAGCTGTGTCAAAACAAATATCATGTTCCTCAAGATGCTTCGCGGAGATATCACCTGGTTATTACCCCCATTATACCTGTAGCGTCTCGTCTAAACTTGCGGTCCTCTTTCTCTGAGCCACATTTCTCACACTCTCCCTGCTTCTTTTGCCTCACTTCTAGTTATTTAAGGCTTAGATTCCATAAAACCCGCCTAAGGTCTGTTTGCCTTTGTTACTCTGCCCAAAACAGCATTTGCCGGTCTTGATCTGTGTGAGCCGGCAGGCCGTACGCTGGGGGTTTTGACACTTTCAGAAGCGGGTGGAGCCCTGGTGGTTTGGGTTTAAGCGGTCTCTTGGTTGGGAAGACTGGAAGACATTCTTGAGATACCTGTCCCGTGTATTTTCTTAAGCAAAAAGGAAACTGTTAGCGCCTCGCCCTGCAGGTTTGTGAATTGTTTACAGCTAATACAGAAGAGGAAATTCTGCACACCAGAGGCGAACGGCACAAAAGAGCAAAATGCCAAGGTTTGTATCTTTTGTTCGAGTGGAGGTAGCATGGCTAGAGTGAAGCAGTCTTGGTGAATCTCAATTGTAGAGAAATGTCAGTGTGGAGTCAGACCTTTGAAAAGGTGAAAATCTGAGGCTTTTGTCTAATAATTATTTTTCAAAGCTTGGAAGTTTAAATGAAAATGTGCTTTGACACTCGCTTGTGTCATTAGGGTCACCGAGTTAATGAAACAGATTCCAATCCTGTTTCTACCCCATATGTGAATTACACCAGCGTTTTTCAAATAGTTTCTTAATTATGCAAAAAGCACCTGTGCGAGATAACGCTTACAAACAAAGTATATGTTGTAAAATTGCACACGCTGTACCCATAGAGTCATTTCTTGCCTCTGTAGAAGCCTTTTCTCGCTGCTCTTGCACAGAAAACAGTCACACTATGATCCTCCTGCACAACATCTGTCCCAGATTGCTCTCCCCTTCCTAATTAAAGCCTGTTTACCTCAACCTCCTTAATGCACACTACCGACTCATTATTAGGCCGACTCCTCAAAGCCCTATTTAAATCTCGCTCACTGATGAGGACAGCATTAGCAATCTGCATTTTCCCTTGAGCGCCCCCTGTGTCGGTCCGTGTCAGGCTTTTTTTGATGCCAGTGTGGTCTCTCTCGCAGTCAAAGCCTTTAATTAACACTAGGAAGGCTCCCCACACTGCCTAAACATTGTTTTGGTAGATCGAATGCAAGGCGGTAAAAGTGAATAAGAATGTAGAACTTGCGGCAATTTCACTCATGCATTTTTAATGTTTATTCAGCTGTTTTTCTAATTAAAACCGTGCATCAGACTTAGTCAAAAAGCTTGTGAGAGAGAGAAAGGTCGGCGGTCGGAGTGAAGCGTGATTTATCATTCATTTTGCCCTGGGAATGCCCACGAAAACTGCTAGCCTGTTTTAAATTCGGCAAAATAAGTAATTCCCATTGCTTTTAGCACAATACAATGCAATATATGAGTGCTTTGGCATTTCACTTAGATTCCTCTTACAGCAGCCTGATTCAATTAGTGGGAGGTGAGGAGCGCACAGATGGGGTCACACTTGCCACTGCCGCCCAAATGGAGATTCTGTCCGCGGAGACCGAGCAGGACGCTAAATTTGGCAGATCTCAGGTCATTGTTTCATTATGGCCCAGAAAGGCTTTGGGGCTAACTGTGACTATCTATATACATCTGTAATGGACATGTTAGAGGCCACGGCGCATGTGTGGAGAGCAGAGGGGGCAGGCACCAATGATGGACAAGAATTTATAGTTATGGACGGTTTTCTGTTTCCATAAGTAGTATAAATAATAGGTCTATTTATTCAGTCATTTCAACACATAGGATCTGTACAGAAGTGGCCATAGTAGTATTAGTAGTAGTAGCAGCAGTAGTAGAAGTAGGAATAGTTCTAACAAAAATAGTATAATTTAGGTTTTTAATCACGTTAATAAATGTAGCTGAATATAAAAACAAACATTTTTATTACTATTATATTGCCTTGCTTAATCAGTTTATTCATATTATTTCACAAAACCAGTGTGACCCATTCTGCACTGGTTTCCTGAAAGCAACATAGTTTTATCCAATATTTTGAAATAAATATTATTTTATGCAAAAAAACCTACCTCCTTTGGGCTATTTTCTAAAAGGTTTATTTATTGTGCATTTAGAAGCATCAAAAATGAAAGTTTTTTTTTTAATAAGAAACAAAAATAATTGAGTACTCCGTGACTAAGAAAATCAATAGTTGGACCCAGAGTAAAAGTAGAAGGAAAAGAATTAGCACTACAACTGTCAAACGTTGGTTATGTACAAAAAACTTGGCCTTGCCCAAAAAATGACTAGTGTAAAAAAAGCAATACAAATTTTCCTCGTGCTTGCATCCAAAGCTAAGCACATTTCAGGCATCGAAAGCAAAACTCTCAGATTTCAAGCTGGAATCCGGGAACTTTAGAAAATGCAAGGTCAGTAGTTAAAAAAACACACTTTGGGCATTTTGGCGGTAACTGATAGGGGATTGGAGTTACTTTGACTTAATTATCTCAGCTGTTCATTTATACCGCAGCGTTAAAGAAAAAGCTCGGGTTTTCAGTAGAAGGTCAAAACTTGAACGCTGCTCATAAGGTCATTTCTATTCTACACTGAATGCAATACTTCAAACACTTCGATTAATAGGTTTTTGAACCTTATGAATCCTTTTGTTTAGACCCTCTGGACTCTGGACTCCCTGCTGTGCCGTTGCCCTTCTTAACTTTGAAGTCTTAAGCTGATCATCCTCACTCATTTGGGCAGTTCCAGCAAAAAAAAAAAAAAAGTACTGTTTGGACTGAAACTCGCAGCTGGCCCTCCTGGAGATGCTCCCCTTGTGTTTATTCAATCCGGATCTGGAACAAAACTGTGCAAAACGTCCTTTTTTGGATGTTACCAGAGCGGGGAAAGGTCAGGAATGTGATATGGTAAACACAAAATGGAGAGGAGAAAGAACTTCACAAGAATTTATATAGTGAGAACAAAGGCTGTGTTTTGTCAGTGCGCGTTTAAAGGCTGTTGACGCGTTTTAAAAGTTTACGTTGTAGTTCAAAAGCGTGAGAATGAAATAATGAGAGTGACCCAGCCGAGTCAAACCCTGGTTACATCAATCTTGGGACTCTATGAAATGTGTTTAGCTTTGGTATAAACTGCTCGGCTCAATGTCTTTTTTTTATCTAATCGACACAACATTAGGCTGACAATGATGGCCGTCTAGACAGGGAGAGCGGGGGCTGCCGGAGAGCCAGGTGCACTATCTAAACAGTCATTAGTCTGTGTGGACATACTGCAGCAGCTTTAAAGAACATTTGACGGATTTTTTTTGTGTGTTTTATTTATGATGATACATTTTGGATGTTATTTGTGGAATGGCACCTGTTTGAAATGTAAATTGGGGTTTCAGACAAAAAAAGATAACAAATGTGAAGAAACTACAATGATTAAATCAACTACAATGATTAATCTACAATGATTAAATAAACTATAAACTGTATTCATTCCATTGTGCTCATGTTTAAAATGATCGTACTTGTTTTTATTTCACAGTAAATTATTGTTATAATTTTTTTTATTGTGCAGTACTTCCATTTTTTTACCGCTTTTCTATTGATTTGTTTTGCAGCACCTCGGCGTTTATGAATTGTGCTAAATGGATAAAACAGATTGGATTAGAATTCATTAAGAAGTATATTCTCACCTATTTACATTTGTACACTACGTGAGAGTTTTTGCCGAGCCTACTATGGTTGCTTGGTGACAGTTATGGAATTCCCTGGTGTGTTATTATGCCTAATCAGGAAGTAAATTATAAATAAACAAAAATAAATGACAACATTTTAAAAACAATACTTTCTTTGTCGTATGCAGTGAATGGGAATAAATAAGACCAATGCATTTGCAACTGTTTGAATGAAAGAAAAAATATATATCCTTGAACTACAACTCTAATGTTTTTTGTGGTTCTTAAGAAAGACAAGTTTGATGTATTCACTTATTAAGAAGCAGATAAAGCAGAAAAAAAACATTCACACAATCTTTGAATCTGGTCAAATCTGCATCTATAGGTTTCTCTTGTTTTAGACTTTCTTAAACTGGCCTTTACATCAACAAGATTATTTGTTTTGAATTTTGTTGGACTAAACCATATGGACAACCTTTCATATTTCTATATTCAAACCATTGACACAATATAATCATGGCGGCAGGGAAAAGCAAAACAAAATCAGAAAAAAATAAATAAATAAAAACATAATGGTGGCACTGGTTTGAATAACTTAAGGAAAAACTACCTCTGCTGTTTATCCAGTATTTATTGATCACCAGTGACAGCGACGAGAACTGCCATTAGAGCGAATCCATGTGTAATACCCCACTTATTATGACTGTTTATATTAAAGCCTTAATAGAAAAGCAGCATTTACTCTGAAATGAATAGAGTAGGATTTGTCACAATACTCAAATTTCAAAAACTATTTTAAAGCTAATGAAAAGACGTGATACTCGATACTAATTGTTTATACACATAATTATAAAAGCTACTGTCCCCAACTTCTCAAAATGTTTACCAAAAACACACACAAATAGAACCACAAACACACACATATGTAGGTCCAAAAAACATTAACTACAGAATATAGAAATCCTTACCAAAAGAACCAAGGTTTTGATATGTTGTCAAATTTGGAATATAAAAATGCAAAAAATAAAAAGTTTTTGCCATGGGGTGTGTGTGACGTCACGCCAACAGTTTGTGTACTTTTGTTGTTGGTTCCAGAATTGCCTACCTTCCTACTTCCTAAAGCCGTCACGGTAGCTTCGAGGCACGCAACCAGAAAGCAGTCATTCAAGTTGTTACTGCTGGAACAACATTAGCGCTGGCTACAGTCTTTGAGTCATATTTATGGGAGAAAAGGGAATCCTTTACGTCAAACTTAACAACGCTGACCACGACCAACTGCGACGCGATTTAGTAACTCGACCTTTTGCACGGAAATACTGCCTTTTTATTTATGGGCCATGTCTTACAGCTGTAAATATACAGTCTAGGTAAAGGTCTAGTGTGTTTGGATCTAGCCTTGAATCAAATTTGCGTGAGGCTTTTGTCCCTCGGGGGAAAAAACAGTAGCGCAATGAAAACAGGTCTGTCTGGTTCCTCTCAGTGATCACTAATTACACGCCAACATGCCTTTCAAATACCACAAAAGGGAACAAATTCATGAAAAAGAAAAATTAAGTGGTGTATTTATTGTGATAAGGCAAGATAAACATGGTCGGTGGTTGGAAATAGATCGCCTTCGAGGATAAAGCAAACAAAGCTGTGTGAGTGATAGTGCCATGGTTCTTTGATGTGATGAATACTATGAAGGTGCAAAGCATGCTGGGACTACTTTCAAGTCAACAATAGGTTAGTAACAACGGCACGCTTCTTGCACATTGTGAAATAATGTTTGGCCTCACGCAATCTCGAACTGTGCCAACAATTCTGCTGAACTACTATTTGAAGTTAAGCCGATTAAAGAAGAAATGACAAGTTACTTTTGACCGCTACATTTGATACTAGACTATTTACTTTGCATTTAATTTCACCAAAAGATAAAAGTATTAAGTATGTTTAAGTATCAAGGGCAAAACATGCTTTCCGCTTAACCCCATATGCTACCACCAGAGGGAGGAGTTTTTATTTTTGTTTTTCTAAAATTAGAAAATGACCTGCTGCCAATACAGCCATGCAATATTAAATAAATATTTGACTTGAGAAACTGTCAAAACCAATGTACTGTATGGGAACTAGATATTGGCATCATACTATTGTGGGTTGAAGACAGGAGTTTTAGACTAAAATGGGTGAATATTAGCATGAATGGACCTGAAAACATTGAAGAGGGAAAATGTTGTAACATAACTTGGTAAAATATCTCAAAAAGTCAATTTTGCGTTATACTATTAATAATATATATGATATATGCATAAAACATACAGCAACATAACATATTGATTCAAATACCAAACAAAACATTGCTATAGTTAATTAGTCCCAAAGCTTCATCCACTGGCAATCTATTTACACAACCAAAGATTCAATACCCAATAGAAAAAGAGGAAGTTTTTAATTTGTTTTACTACTGCTGAACAAGTATACGTTCAGAAAGACTGTTTCAAACTAGAAATATGTAACATAGGTGCTTTTTACGGTGGCTTAGCTGCTAAAGAAAACCATCCAGTCATCAGTATTTGGGCCTGTCTCTCCCCAGAGGCTCAAGGCAGATTATTATTCCAACAGTTGTGGGTGGATTTGGATTAGTGGCACAATGATCCTTGGAATTCAACTGCAAAATGGCACAAAATGAAAAAATAATTAGGTGTCACGTTTTAAACCTGCAAACATTCCTTGGCTTATTTGCCGATTGACAGTGGGAATTTTGTCATCTACTTTTGCGTAACCAACTGTCATCGAGGAATCTGAAAAATGTATTCAAGGTCTCATAGAAATATAAGGTTCTCAATACACACTTTCACTTGACATTGTAGCCTCCTTCACGGGTGCAAGGTCAGTAAACTTGACAGAGTTTTTCCACTTCTCTCAGTTTGAAAAGCCACAGAGACAGAACAGGTGCTGCTCATATCACTGCAACTTTTATTTTCCTCAAAGTTTTTTTCCCATCAGACTTTTTGAGGTGGCGTCAAATATGAGTTCCGGCAGAGAGCAGAAAATTGAGGATACTGCTTCTCTCATGGTTGTTGTTTTTTTTAGTTTTTTTTTTTTAGAATAAGGCCATTTGGGAAGAATCCAAGACCTAAATGGCCTCAGTATGGGATTAAAATTGCTCTCTCATAAAAAACATGGACTGATCTGTCAAACTCTTTCTGCCTTTAAAGGTCCATATTACGCTTTTTGACTTTTCTCTGCTTTAAACATTGATTCCTTCATGCTTCATGGTTAGAACGATCCTTCTATTTCATTCTCGAGAGGCAGCGAAACGCCCGGGTCCACATCTTTGACGATTTCAACATCGATGATGATTATGACACGCAGAAGTCCGTCTTTTTTGTATTTAAAATGGTTCTTAAATAATGTCGTCAAAACAGGGAAAACTGTAACATGAAAAAGATGATACCGTTTAAGCCTTATTTTCTACTGTCACCGGTAGATTTTTTAAATATATTTTCTACTCACTTCCAATTCATTAATACTAATAATAATACTACATTTTATTTATATTGCACCTCACATTTCCAGGAGACCTCAAAGTGCTACAGATTACCTCAAAATAACCTCAAAAAACAGAACAAATCAAAAGCCACAGAACATAACTACATCTAAAAGTTTCATCCTGCTCTACCATTCTCAAAACCATGCATGGGGTCAAAACATGCATACAGAAAAAAAATGTATACTCTTTGATCTTTGAGGAAGTCAGGCAGTCCAGCTCAGTCCTGGGCTGTTCCCTGGACACAGTGCCGCAGGTGGGGGACAGGAGGGTCCTGGACAAACTAACATCTATGCTGGACCATGACTGTCACCCCCTGCAGGACACTCTCCCCGCTCTGGTGAACAGTTTCAGTGACATAAACCACACCTGTTTCACGCCTGCGAAACCTCTCGCTGTGTAAAGGAGAGGTTTCGCAGGTCCTTCCTCCCTGTTGCTGTCAGACTGTACAACGAGAATGTGTAACAAGAACTGCTGAGTCTGTACAAGTGTCATTGATAATAGTTCACTAGTAACTTTGTCACTAGTCTTTTTACCTGTTATTATTATGACTGCATCATTACGTGTCAATCTGATACTTCTGTCATTCACCAGTCACTTTACCTGTTGATATTATTTATGATGTTTATTCTGCTCATATTCAAATTCCCTTATTATCTGCTGCTAAAGAGCAGCAGAGTGGGGCTATAATTGCAACCAAGTGCAATTATAGCCCCAGAGTTTATTTTATTTTATTTTTATTCTTTATTGTATTTCAAGTATATTGTCAATTATCTTAAATAATAGACTCAATTTGATGTGTGCAATCTGAGTGCTCTTATTTCCTTCTTTCTCTGCTGTAATGTGCGCAACGATTACACTGAAATTTCTCCACTGTGAGACCAATAAAAGAAAATCTTATCTTATCTTAAGTACACATACCAATGCTCATATTTTCTCTTTCTTAACTATGATGATGTCAGCATGGTGTCTCCTCTCTTCAGTCCACACTTGCCCAGGGTGAAAAATATTGTTATGCAAAATACCTGATGATGAAAAGAGATACATACAGAGGATCACTAGTTTTCCATACACCGCCAACGAAGCAGAGAATAAGGCCTTAGTGTCACTGGAACTAAAATAATATATGCGTACAGAGCGTAATTATGTGCGGAGCTCCAGTCGACAGGCAATTAAGGCAGGAGCATGAAAGCTGTAGGAGGTCCAAGTTGTGAGTCAGTTACATATAGAGGTTTTTTAAAGAGTGACTCAGGGATATTGCAAATTAGTATCGCAGGAGATGAACAAAAAGTTGCATAGTTGTCACTGGCAATCTATGAAGGCTACAGGCAATTAAAAGGCAGAGTTGCTGAGGGGAGTTAGATTTCCAAATGAGATTTATGATGTGTTGTACAGGCGAGTGTGTGGGAGTCAAGTCAATATTTGGCTCACAAAGGTTTCTCTTTTTTGTTTTTATTATTTAGATCCCCATTAGATATTGGATCATACAGAAGCTTTCATGCGGTCATAATAACAATGCATCCTTACTGTGACTGGGCTTGCCTCCGTTAAAGTAAATAATGATTACAAATACAGATCAACCAATATTTCTGTTGCCAATGGCGATACAAAGAGAAATGGCAGATTTAAAGTGACCGTTTGTAATTTTTTACAGTTGCAGCCAGTTTGTTGGCTGACATTTTCTGCCGGTTTTGGCTTTTTTTAACCAACATTCTTGAACAAAAAGACAGCACTACAGCGGAATGTAAATTATAACAGATGCAATAATAAGAAGTCATACGTAAAACACAGATTTCGCAATGTTTCCAGCTAAACCCAAGCAGATGGATTGCATCAGTAATCAGTAATTAGGAGTAATCTGCTTTTCAAAATATATACTTTTTTTAACAGGCTGCAAATGAACAGGGTTGATGCTAATGCTAATATGCTAGTAGTTCCCAATTCTGATAAATATTGTTAAATTTTTCGGTATAAACAGTATATAGTTTTAGTGGTGTCACATGGAACGCAATCAGATCACAATGAACACAAGTCAGACGGGAACGTTCAACTATACAATTCACAAAGTGCTTTTGATGAGGAATTATGTGTGTGATCTTCTGTTCTGCGTTTATGATTGATGTTTGATCTATCACCGCCATAAGCCACACATCTATAATTGATTAATATCCCTACTTACTTTGAAGTAGGGCTGCACAACTCTTCGCAATCAAAGGGAAATTTCCATTTTTGTGTCTGGAATTTTCAAATTGCAAAGACTGAAAAAGGGTTACCTTATCAGTATTTCTTTTAGAGTATATCCTCCACAGACATCACATTATATACAACTAGCCATCTCTGTTTAGAGCTATGCAACAGGCTTAGAAAAAAACAGGCCAAAAACATAAATAAGGTTGTACTGTATATCTTTTAATTTGAATGCATTTTTTATCTGCTAATGAAAAAGTTCAGTCCAGTCAAACTGAATTTTTTACAATGTGTGATTTTAAGTGAGATTTTTTTGTCATTTAATTTAATTAGTGATCCTATAAAGTCATACAAATCTGTTTCAGAATTCAGTTTTCCCACAAATTTGAATATTTTAATTCCTTTGAACCATTTTTTTAATTCAATTTATTTATGTATTGCCCTATATCCCATAAGCAATCGTCTCGGAGGACTTCACAATAGGCAGTTGTCGATTTGCCAACACAGATCAGAGAATCAAACAGTTCAAACAATGTAATAATTACAAAAACATAGGAGCTATTTGTCCAAAGGGATCTGACAGTCCATAAATGTTACTAAATGCCCTTAAATATATTTCGAATTATAACAAAAATTGTCAAGGAAAAATACCAGATTTTATTTATCAGGCATATTTACACTGTATATGCATATGTTCTCTAATGTGCAATGTCCCTATCAAATAAAAAAATAGAAAATTATATTCACAGAAAAAAGGACACTGTTAAATACTCAGGTTTAAACATTGGAACATTCTTAGCACTAAAAATTGCCCGAAAAAGGAAAAAGCGACGAGGCAGATTTGGTGCACGTGGCTCTTGTCTTGCGCTCGCTCCGCCGTGGCCCCATCTCGGAGACTTCACTATATGTTTTCTTGATGCATGCAACGCTCCCCTGTACACACAATAATAAGTCATCTCATGTCAGAGGCTGCAGACGCTTCACGTTCCCTCAGACCTTTAGATCATTAAAACGCTGCTGGCTACACACTCTCCGTGTAAGCTGTTGCACGTCTCGTTTTTTGGCACCACTTCCAACGCACCTCGCAAAAAGTCCAAATAAGGCGGTTTCTTCACGATACTTGAGTTTTTTTTCCTCCCCTCCCTTGACTTTGCTGGCCTTTAATTCTTCTAAATCAAAACCGTGTAGACACAAAGCCGAACAAGGAGCTATAAAGCCAAGAACAGATGTGCGAATGAAGCGGTTGTGATTTGTTTGGGAGAAAGACCACACATAAAGGAGTGTTTTTACATTGTATTATTGGCCCCCGGAATGTTCAAGTGTCTTTTATAAATTGAGTCTTTAGAGTTAAAGCTGGGCTACCTAAATCTCAAATGTAAACCATGTAAGTCTTGAATCTTTTTATAATGAAGTCATCAGTAGACAGTGGCTCAGTTGATAGAGCATTGGCCTTTGGGCCTGAAGGTCGGGGGTTCGAGCCCACCACTAGACCTACTTCAAGACTCCCACAGATATCTGCTGTCGTGTCCTGGTGCTATGTGTGCTGGGAGCAGCTCTGACTACCACCCCCCTGACCCAGAAATGTATTAAGGGGATATAGATATATATATATATATATTTTTTTTTCTGAAAATATGAAGACAGCATGTTGTGGTCCAAAAAGGTCTAGACATTGTATCTAGATATATTTATAAGATATATATACATATATCTGAGAAATATTGTTGCCCTATTTGTGGTTTTACATTAGGAACATGTATTACTAATTAAACAAAAATTAGGTTCCCCATCCTTAGCAGTGTCCATACAACTTTCCTGATGAAGGATTGACTTTTTGCTGGCGTCTGTCTGGGTCATATGCAAAGAAACGACCCATGAAAATTCAGTTATTTGAGCAGTCAAAACTTCCATCCATCTTCCGCTTTAGCCCTATTGCTGGGTCGTGGTGGCTTCAGTTTAACCAGGAGACACCCAGACTTCCCTATCCACACACTTAAAAACAAGTCCACATGAATAATGTGGACACATGTTCTGTATACACTTGGGGACATTCCAAGCAAAGAAATAGACAATCTGGCAAAAACATGTTCCTTCAACATTTGACAACACACTGTAAATTAATCCTAGGGCAATACACATGATATTGCTTTGCATTTTCTAGCGTACAGAATGCATCAAAACGTGAAAATTAAACCGGGAGAGGGTGCATTTGTTTCTTTGGTGCTGTTTATGAAAAGAAAATTAAGTGGATTCATCTAGTTAAGTGTGGAATGTGCTTTCATAATGGCAAAATACACCTAATTGTCTTTGCGCATGGCCAAGGGGTTTTACTACTAATGAATAGATATGCTGGCTAATTCAGCAGCAAAAGTAAGCACTGCTCTGTTGGAAGTCAGGTTTGCTACTAATTCGGTTGCTTTCAGACTGCAAACAATTTTGTGCTGGTTATTAATGATGTTTGTTTCCTTTTTCTAATTACCCCGGCTAACAGCTAGAAGTGACAAGAATACTAATTTAAACAAAAGTTGAACGCCCGGGATGGATGACTCGCGACTGCTTCCAATCTGTGGTAGTTTATTGCAATAATATATGGGCATTTTTTGACTCTGAAAATAAATACGGAAAGTGAGGGAGATTTTTAAAGGGGTATTATATTTGCGAACCGCGTAGGATTTATGCTTTACTTTGGGCTATTTCCTGTGCTTGAGATGGCTGCCAGACATCATTTCTAACACTGAGGCACTCTTCAAAGCTTCCAGACTCCATTGACAAAAACAGTAATTTAAGCCTGAGCATACATCGGCATAGAGGCTTCCAGTGCGTTAGTCTATTAGAGAGAGAGAGACTGATCTGATTCGGCAAAGAAAGATCCATTCCCACTAGTTTCTTTGGATTTGAATGAAAGAAAAAATAAATGGAACGGCATGGCTATTATTTGTCTTATTGGCGTATTGTCGATAAGGCTACTGTGCATCACCTGGGGACGCGCCGTGATTGGCTGGTTGACAAAGGCAGCATCATCGACAAGCGAAACATGACATATTGATTGCAACCCGTTAAACATGGGTGTAGATTCTGCTGGTGGCTATGTCCTCCAATCATTCAACAAACTATTTTAAATACCCTGTTTGAATAATTTATACAATTAAAACTACGCCCAAAATCTAGTTATTCAACCAATAAAATAAGCCTGACTCTGACCCTGATTTTTAATACCATCACAAGCATTATTTGTTCATTGGAAGTATTTTAGAGCAGGCCAAGCTTATCGCTCACATTATCTTTCTCACGCCTCATGGAATTCTAACCTCTCACCACGAGTTTAGAAAGATTTTTACAGATAGATTAAAGGCCAGTGAAAGTTGGATTGTAAGATAACCGTTACATTAGTGTTATATACGAATCAGATGCAAGATTTACATGACAATTTGGAATGCAGTGGTCAACTATTTAATTACAATTCATGGTAATCTTGGCCCATTCATACATGTTGGTCTGATTGACTTTAAAGGTTTATTTTTTTTCCCAATATTGGATTGTACTTTTAATATGACATATTACTTGCATATTACATATTAGACCTTGCAAGCAAAAAAAATTTAAAATAAAATTAAAATAAAAAATCCCTTGCCCCTATTGCCACCCCCACCTCCCTTTGGATCCTCCCTCCAACACACACATACAAAACTACTTTTTTTCCAGACGTCAACCAAAAATGGCCCAATTAAAGTAAACCAGACCAATACGCACCCAAAAGTCACTATATCTATAACAAAAAAAAGTTAAACAACAGTTAAATTCAAGCTGCCTTTTAATTCGACAGATTACATCCCCCTTCAATATTTGACATCGGTTCAGACTCCAGAGAATGGAAAGGGACATGGAGATGAGAAAGAATATATACGCAATAGAAGAATAATGATGAAAAACATGAATGTGAGCTATTTATAACCTTAATGCAACAATTGCTATATCCTTGCAGCAGAATTCAAGCAGTCTATAGTTTGGCTGTATATGGTATTATTATTATGAATTGTTTAGCCCTTATTTTGTCTTAATTTATGGGGTAATTTTCTTAAGCGGAGGGATACATGGATATGAAAGAAGCAGACGCAGCCTTGCCGATGGCTCCAAACTGCATACGAAAGCAGAACATGGTATTTTTAACTGGTATCGCATGCATTTGATTGTAGAATCTCCTCTGGAGCGTGTTCCCTGTGTTGGTGAATTATTTACCCGGGCTATTTAGCATTCCACTATATTTCGTGGAGCGCAACAAGGAAACTGGGGGGCATGTTGTTGTGATCATTACAGAGAGAGAAGTGTGTGGCCATTGTGCTACTTTTTATTTTTACACTAAAACTAATAAGTGACTACCCACTACAGAACAGTGAAGACTTGTGTTACTCTGGGTTTTGGTCTATTTTTTTTTTTTGTCAGCAGGTGTGCAAACAGACTGCGCCCGGGCGTAGACTCAACACTTTTTCCTTCCCACTCTGTTGTGTGCGACTGTGCGAAGGCAATGAGCTCGCTATCTCAGGGTCCCCGAACAAATGAGGGCTGATTGAGCCTGATGTTTTTTTGCAGAATGCTTCACTGGGTTTTCTGTCTTTCGTGTCTGTCGCCGAAACAAAACGAGCTGCGCGGCGAGGCAGACCTGGCGTGTGGGAGAAAGTTGATCCCAGCCTCACCTTGAAATACAAAAAATGGGGATGTGATGTGCCGAAAAGTGATTTTTTTTGTTTTGGATATCTACACTGTAAAAAGTCATGACAAAAAATGCTCGTATTTGGCAAAAATTTATCTTTAATCAAGCACATCTGAATGCCTTAAAACAAGATTTGCCAATGGGACAAGCTAAATGATCTTATTTTAAAAAGATACAAGCAATTCTTGAAATAAAACTACATTTCTTGTCCCATTGCTAAATCTTGTTTTAATACAGTCAGAATATACTCAAATTAAGATAAATCAAATCTTCAGGTAAAGACTGAACTCACTTGAGGAAATGGGTGGAGTCTGCTCTGCACCTGTTGGGTCTGATAGAAAACCTGCAGCCACAGCGCCCCTTTCTGGACCGGTTTGGACACCTCTGACCCTAGTGCCATTGAAGGATGGGTCAAATGCAGATGACAAATGGGCCTGCTCGGATAATAAAGTATACCTTTACTAGAACCTACTGTCATGGTATAAATTTGATTTGTATCCCAGACTTAGCTTTTGCCGGATGATGTAACGTCAAATTAACCAGTCAGTTCAAGCCCAATTTATTCTCTGGTAAATAGCCACTTCCATTTCACTTTGTCTCGGATGATTGACTTTGGTTTTGACAATTCAATAGTCTTGCAGCATTTTTCCCAATCTTTGCATGAGCTTGCCAATAGACTGTGTAAGCCAACATTTTCCAGTCATTATTAAGTTAGAACGGTACAATGACTCTTTCCATCGGCTGTGAAATATATCATTTCAGGTGATGCTGCTGGTCGCGGTTGGATGTCACTTCTTTCCCGTAACCTAGAATCAGAAAGACAGAAGCTATAGGCCACAGTCTCACTCCACAGTGGGATAAGAATACAAATGACCGTTTTGTATCTTGGAGAGAGGGATCTGGAGAGAGAGAAAAGCCAGGCAGCCCAGGATTGCACACAAAGTCCTTCAAATCCTCTGAGGCGCTAGAGGCCGTCATGTGCCGAGCGGTAAATTGATCATGACATAGCACCGCTACAAAAAAGGCGCCCAGAACGTACAAGCGTGTCAGCGACACAAAAGATGAGGCTGTGGATGTAAGGGCCGCACAGAAAGGGAACACACACAGAGCGACGAATTGTTATATTCCGGTTGAAAGCCTCCGAGCTTATCATTTAGCTTTTATTTTGCTAAGAAGCCAACATGCAGAGATAGGCTGTCTTTGCATTCCCACGCATTCACCTTCTTTTGATTTTCTCAAACAATTATGGTGCTCTTCTCAACATGTACATCAGATTTGGCTACAGCACCAACTTTACAGAATTCTCAGGTTTCTTGTTAAACACACTCTTACCCTTTTTGCAGCAGGTTTTAGACTCTCAGATTAAGCAAGAATTAGGCTTTTAACCTTATAAATAGATATGATAGGAATCAGACTCAGGCAAAACGGGATCTTTGTACGACAAAGCCTCCTGGCTGGTTTATTCACAAAATGGTCGTTAATTTCAGGCAGAACAAAAGACACAGATACATTATATATGGAAATCTACGTCATCATAGAAAAGGCCAAACCTTCGGCACCAAATAGCCTAAACAACGAAAGTCTCTGTGGTCCTTGAGACCTCCACAAGGCCAGGTTATTAATACTATTTTGTCTTGCATTTGTCCACTTGTGCAGTACATAGGTCACTGTTTACCACAGATATTCAAGGCAAAAATCTCCAAACAGCCGTTGCAGCGTCACATATGAGATAGTGAAATTTGGATGAACCTGGCTGGATTTAGTGTGTATTCTAATGGATAAAGAAAAGCCAATCTACAGATGAGGTGCAGGTCAGAGATACAGACTCTTAGAGCGGATGTGGTTTTTCATCTGAGCTGATATAACGATCTGAGACGCCAGCTGATAAATCAACACATCGTTCATATAGTGTTTGAGTTACGTAACTACAGCAACAGAGACTATTATTATTATTCTATTTGAGTTAAGAAAAGGTTCATTGTGTTGCTGTGAGTTTTCTCATAATGGTCTAAAAGTGAGTTTGGCAATGATGCAAAGAGACGATATGTTCTTTTCCTTTTCTCACCTGTTTTTTTATATATTTTTTTAACACAATTATTATTTTTTGCTTATAGCTGCATTAATGAAAGATGATTTGTTTATATTACTTTCTACAAAATCAGACATTTCATTTCAGGTGGTCTTCACTGTATATATTGAAGAGAAAAAAACCTGATAGATGGGAATGATAAAAAAAAAAAAACTTTTGAAATATTTAGTTTTGAGTGTTTCAAGAGCAGTTTAGTTCAAGTTTGAGCAAGAGGTGAACACTCTGCAAAGTCATTGTTCAATTGACTTTGAAGTAGAGCATTGCCCTCAGTCTAACCCTTTCATCTTGTGCCCTGGCCCTTCTTGAACTCCTAACTTTTTGCACTTCTATAGAGGCTGTTTTTACAAAGCATGTAAATTAAAGAAGGCAGCAGCATGTGTAGGATGGAGCGAAGGATGAGTGGAGGCCATTGCCTTATCTTCCAAATACTAGAGTTTTAAAAGAATGCCAAGGTTTCACAACTGACAAAAAACTTCACGCTGGTTCTGGTGCATTTCAACGAACAGGTGTCTTTCTCGGCGACAGAAGCACCATTATGTTCCAAAGTGCACTTGCCTTCTTCTTTCTTTCAATGCTTTCCGACCACAAAATTATTCTCAAATATTTCACACTGTTCTCATAACCTTCTTGTCTCTGCCCAGCTGCGGATTGGTTAACCACAGAGCAGTTAGCGGCGGCTCTCCACAACCTTTCCCCTCTACTTTATGGCATGACAAGTCTGTCTTTTATGCACCAACTACAATGGTGAGAGCTGTTGAGATTTGATTCCTCTTTTGACATCAATGATTTTTCAGAAGTGTGCCGGCCCGTCGGTGCCTGTGGCTATAGGTGTAGGATAGACATGGGAAGCATACAGCTGCAGCTATAGCACTGTATGTCTGCGCTGCTCCAGCTTTTTAAAGTTTTATGGATGCGTGAGAAATATCCAAATTAAGAGATCCTTTATTCGTCCCACAGTGGGGAAGTTTACAGAACAATAGAAATGAGGAGCACCCAACACAAGATAAATTAACAGTAACTTTATCTTAGCATAATAAAGCATAATGAAGAAATAAATAGCATGCAAATAAGAAGCAAGAATTAAGAAGGAAATCTCTGACTTATGCAAAATTATGTGTCGGTTGATGATTTTAGTCGATGTTGTATTCAATAATCCACTTTAACGTATGAAAATCAAAAACATGCAAATACTTCAAAATGTATGGAAATATACTTTTTGACTTTCAATAGTTTATGTACAGATGCCATTTAAACGTTCCCCGACTGCGATTACCTGATAGAGAATTGGCTGTTTGTACCAAGCATGTTCTACTCAACAGATTTAATTAAAGATGGAAATAAAATTCAATAAATAGCAAACCCTTTCTGTTTTTGGTATTTTTTTAATTATCATTCATAAACATGGGAGCAAACTTGGGGCCATCCCATAAAGCTTAATATTGACAAACTTTACGGCATTCCTCACTTTGTTTTTGGTTAAAGCTGAGTTACCTGACTTTATTCCCATCATGAATAACATTTTTTTTTGGTTGCAAAAGATAGAGTTTATGCATAGTTGTGTGATTAAATAGACATCTTATCAGTAAACATTTCTGGCAAAATTTCTCTTTCACTTTTCTTTCTGAAGGAGATGTGAGTGACCGAGGCCAAAACTACATCAAACTGAACTGTTTTGAAAGCGAGGAACTAGTTAGACTACTAGGGGCGACAGTAGCTCAGTTGGTAGAGCATGCCTTTGGGCCTGAAGGTCGTGGGTTCAAGCCTACCAGAAGACCTACTTTACGACTCCCACTGATGACTGCTGTCGTTGTGTCCTTGGGCAAGACACTTAACCCCACTTTGCCTGAAGCTCCCACTGAAAGATCTCAGCTCCTGTGGACTCACCACCTGCAGGAGGATCAGTGAGGGGCTGGTGCTAAGTGGACTGGGTGCAGCTCTGACTGCCACCCCCCCGACCCAGAAATGGATTAAGGGGAAGAAAATGGATGGATGGAACTAGTTAGTTGGACGTTTTATGGTTTGAGTCATAGTTACTCCATCTTAAAGTCCCATTGACAACCTCTCCAACCTTGACTTTTTTGCATAGAACCTCATTTTCTTGTATGGTTCCCTACCTTTAACACTGGCTCTAATTCCCCAAGACTTTTCTCGAAGCGTTTATTCTTTCACACCTTTCCCCCCCTCACTCCACAATTACCAATCCCCTTTCTGTGGTCAAATGCCGTCGGGTTTCTGACATCCCCTTTGTCTCTGGCTCTATTTGATCGTCTTTAATCTGCCCCCAAAGACAGGTGAGCAGGGTTGAAAAAGCCTGTGGAATTGCAGTGGCTTTTTTTGACCTTGCATGGGTGACACCTTGGTACGTGTGCGAGCCCCCAATCCTATTAGATCACCTGATAATGTCAAAAAGTGACAGAGCGCGGAGATAAAATGTGGCAATGTTCACCGGCTTTTTTTCTTTTTTCAAGCTCTCAAACTTTGCAGACAAGTTTCAAATTCTGTCATTGGGCTTGTCTGCTGATAACCATCTACCACCAGGAGGTCATGAGATCAAAAGGAGGCTGTTACACGAGAAGGGGAGGGAGGTGCATATCTTTGACTATTTCTTGTTGAGCTGAACTTGAAAATGAACTTCAATGCAATGTTTTAGAAATGTACCTTTTACTACATTTGAAAGAAGGCGTCTATACTTCCTATTCCAGTACATTTTGAGCTGCACAGATAAAATAAAAACACAAGTTGAAGTTGATTGTTTAGCAGACAGAAGGTTACATTCTTCCATAAGCAAATGAGTAGTAAGAAAACAAAATGAATTGGCAAAAACACCAGAGATCATCACTCAAACCTGCATTTATATTTTGAAATGTAATGCTTTCTCAGATCTCTATAATTGTGTAAACAGTCTTTTCACTTCTTTCACCCCTCCGTCCCATAATATGTACAATGGCATACGTGGCATTATGACAAGAAATACACATACAACCAGCAATCATATTTCATTCAGATTTTCCATTTACAGTTTACACTTGAATACCACATTGGAATGTGTGTGCAAAAATACCCATCAGTGGTGCAGAATAGACAGTGAACAAAAAAGTTAAAGGAGATTTAAAAAGAAGTACATACTGGAATCAATAAAGTGCTAGTCAGGGGTGTCAAATTAATTTTGGTTGTGGGCTGAAAGTATAGAAGCAGTTTTCTGATTCATTTTGATACATTACTTGATTCATATGAGTTAGATTGGATATTATTTTCCAGTAGATTTTTCCGAACAAAATGAGTGGATTGAACCAAAACCGGACCAAATATAAAGAGTAATTGAAGACACAATGTTGACTTAACATTTCTAAATGAATTAAACTATATGGTTGTTTTCTTTAAAAAAAACAACATAGATTGAAAAAGAGGTATAACATGCTTAACTTAATACAATCATTTAAAATATTTTCAGGGGCCACTGAAAATGGTCTTTGGCGCCGGATTTGGCCAGCGGGCCATGTCTGTGCCATATCATCATTACCTGGTGACATTAATAATAGTTTTAGTCAAACCAATATCATTTAACAAAAATTTCTACACACATTATACTATGTGCGTAACTAAACTTTTGCGGCTTTTGGAAAAAATTGTGCGAAACACGGCTTTAGACAGCAGCACTAACAGCTTGCCTTCTCCTCTCTTTCTTGTTTATCGAGTTTCTTCGGAGTCCTCTCACTCCATCTTTTTCTCAATCTGCCTCGCTCTGTGTGTCGGGTCAAGGGCACGGGAAAATGATAACATTCGCTCATTCTCTGGTCAAATGAGGAGTCGGAGCGGGGGGAAAAAGCCCAGACAACAGGCAGGGGATGATGGATGGCAGGTGTTTTGTGAGGGGTGTACACATGAATCATGGCAACTTTGTGGGCACTGTCGCCAACACAGACCCGAAAAATCAACTAACAATCTTCAAGCTTTCTCTTTTTTTTTTGTCAACACCTAAATCCCCCCCAACAAGTCTGTTAATATGAGAAAAACTAAACGCACCATGCTTATCTTTGGATTTTTTTTTTTGTTCGCAGACGTTGACTTCCGGACGGGTGCCTGATCCAAGCAGTGATTTCCACTACAGAATATTTCCAGTTTTTAAAGCAGTGCCGCTCGAGGACCCCAACAACACACGCATCCCATACATGCAGTACTTATAACAGAGACTGCAGCTTTTCTGATATACCAAGCCAATATTCCGACGCTGAAATATTATCGCCAATGGACATTCTAGTTGCATAATGGGTCGTCAGTCTGTATACCTGCTTTCCCTTTCACCCACTCTTGAGATATGTCGTTGCCAACCGTTATTTGATATATTTTTGGTCTTTTTTTTGTAATACTTTTGAATAACTCATAATGCTTATAAGTATGAAAACATGATCACCTGGCTCTATTCACAGCACCCAAAGACTTTTAACTGTATGATATTGAACTTCCCTTGCCATCCACAGTGTGTTTCAGCATTTTATCCTAAAAAGTGCACTTTCATGTTGCCGGCGTGTCTCCATGGAGATGGTATCGCTTTGTCTGAAATGTTCCATAATGTAATTTATTGTCTGTTATTGTTGTTTTTATGGGTAAAAAGAAAACACCCTCTGGAGATAACCACCTGCGGTGTTGACCAGCCTGGATGACATTGGAAATCAGCAAAAAAAAAGGCAATATTTGGACTTATCGGAAGTTACTTACACTATGCCACCAACTCATTTTGTGAAACAATATCTCACCCAAAATACACATGTTATACAGTTGGAAAGTGCAGAATTCACTTGTTTTGATACAATCTAAAACCTATTATTTATGTCTGCAAAAAGTCTGCAAATTATTATGCTAAAACTGCCCCAAAGTAAAGATACATGTTCTCTGCTCATATATGCAGCCTGTAGAATGTTTAATAGCGTATAACCTCTATAATTTAGTATATACAGTATGGGGAGAAAAGGAATAATCATTCAGCCCGCCCCTGCTGCATAAGGTAAATCAATATGTTCATATCACACCTCATTTGAAAGCACTTACCAGCCTGAATCTAGTTGGTGAACCGGTTAAAAAGGTTGATGAATCAGCTGAGCAGAACCCCCAAAAAATTCAAATACCAATATAATCCGCATCGGTCGGTCCATTATAAATCCGCGTTGCGGAACATTACAGACAAAGTAGTTGGTTGACTGTCAAGTTGCATAAGTGTACTTATATATATATAGTGGTTTTCCCAAATTTCAACTGTTCACTTTGTGTTTATTTTGTTTACTTGTAAATAAACGTCACTTTTCTATGATCTAAAAACACAATAACGCATTCTGTTTTGATTTCACAACAATTATGTCCCAATTTTTTAGTTTTTTTTGGTCGAGGGTTACTCATACACTGCACCTCTGGAACTTAACAAGCAATGGGAAAATAAATAATAATACAACAACTACACTCACAACAAAGATGGAGCAGGCGTGCCGAAACTTTGCCTGGAGTAAGTCTCGGCAGGTGGGGGCGCACACATGTTTACAATGCCGCATGTATAGTTCCACGTCGAGCCCCTTTTGATAGCATTAGCTTTGTTTTTCAGGAACAGAAGAAGTCTCACAGGGAGTGACGGGGAAGCCTTTGGTGATGAATGACTGTTTGCCTTTTAAAAGACATGAATCATTCTCGTAAAGGGGCACGGGGAGAATACAAGTGTAAAAGAGCAGAATGCAGGTCGTGTTGCGAGAGTCAGAGTATGGGATGCAAATGTATTTGGGATGTGTTTATTCATGGAAGCGTGAGAGAGGAGTACATAAAGGGTTCGTAAGCTCACTGGTATTGACAATCATAATGATAATATGAAATAAATAAATGATATGTAACTTCATTCTCAACCTCTAAGCTGTTCTCCACTTTTGGACATCACTTCATAATTTCTGACAGCCCTATTGTGTTCACCACTTTTTGAATATTCCTCACCTACTTTCATCGTCTTTGTGTTCTTTAAGTCCTCCATCCATTTCCCAAACACAAAAGATACCTTTGTGTGGCTCCTTTATTCACATGCTACAGAAAATATCTTTTTTTCTTCCACTTGTTGTTAAAAACTGACCTATTTCTTTCTGAGACTGCAGGCTCTCTTTGACTAGGACTAGTCTTGCAAAGAAAAGTGGAATCACTCTGTGAGAATCCTTTCAAACTCGAGCTGATCCAGATAAATGCCCCCATCAGAACTAAGTGAAACACAGTATGTAGCTGATTTGAGTTGGCAATGACAGAAAACCATTTCTCTGGACACATTTCATTTCATTCTTATGTAGCTCATCATCATTTGTCAGCATAGGAACTGTGTGTACTTTGCAGATCAGATTTATCTCAAGCTTCCTTCTCCCAATTACTGTTGTCCCTGACTGCAGGGAAGCTCATGGCTCACCCATTGGGTGCTGTCCAATGGATTTGATCCCCTGCTCTGGCCGTGGCCATCTGTGTCTGTTGGCGTTGTAATGAGAAAAGAGCGCCTGCTGGTCCTGCCTCAATCCCAGGCCCGAGCCGCGTTCATGTGCATGAGCAGCGGACAGCGGTAATTTACTGTGTGGCTTTCAGGCCCGCTGCTCAGGGCTTGCATAACCTTGCAGATGATGAAAAACGGATAAAAGGATAAAAATATATTTGGAAATGGAAAATGAGCCAGGCAACAAACAAGTACTGATGCTGTGTCTCTGCTTGGTTACGCTAAACAGATATGGGAAACATTCTGCTTATCCCTGGGCTAATCCCTTTAGACAAACGTCCAATCCCTCAAAGCACGCAGCTCATTGCAACACTGGCCAACACACTGCATTGTCCTAACACACTTTACACACTGACAACATGCTTCAATCTTTGATAAAACCATTTAGCATTTAGAAAAAATCCAGATTGCTGTCAGAGGATTTCAGTTGTTGCCGCAGGGAATGTAAATTGTCAGATATTTTTTGATAGCAACAAAATGTCACAGACTTAGCCAAGGATTTCCGCATTTGGATTTCAGAACGGAACCATTTCCAGATACACAGACAAAGCCATTTATTTAGTTGGTAAGCTTTTTATTTGTCCTTTTATTGACAGTAACAGTCTGTGAGGTCTCAACAGGTCTCTAATAAAAGCAGATGTTTTCCACTGAGCTCATACTGGACGTTTCTGTCAATAATCTTTTAAAATAACCGTAACACTCTTGCCTCTATATGTACTGAGCCGGGCAGTCTTTAAATTGACCTGCTCATATAACTGAGTGTGTGTTTGGCTCCAAATCCCATCGTAGTCTGTGCACCACTATAATGATGCTATTAAACCTAGTGCTTAAGCTGACTTTGCTTTCCTTTCCCTTCTCTTGATCCCTGCTTCCTGCCTCCATCTCTCTCTTTTTACTCTGGTCCCCTCCCACACACACACAAACACACAAGCACACACACACACTGCACTGACCCCCTCCCTCCTCGCCGCATGCCTCCAATCCCTCCGTTTCTGCATTATTAGTGCATATAGCTCTCTCCTGGCTCGGCACAAGCCATTAGCTGAGATTAGCAGCGGAGGAGCCAGCCCCCTCCCCTGATCCCTCACTTTATTTCTTCCCTTCTATTTTTTTCAAGCTCGCCATAGCCTCCACGCTCGTTGACTGATTACCATCCATAATGGGGCCTTATTGTGCTGACAGAGGCAACTTCAGGCCGCTAGCCCCGGTCGTAAAGCCAGAAAAAAGAGAAGACGAGAATTATAATCTTAGGTCTCGGTAAGTGTAAGAGAAAGTGAGGGAGGAGAGGGGAGATAAAGGGAGGCTGAAGGGATTTGGAAACAGGAAGTGATATGATGAATGTATAAGTAGAATAAAACAAGGACTAATGGATATTCCGTTCTTGTGTGATTTGGGGAATCTTTTTGAGTAGATCAGATAACCTGTATAGCTCGCCTATGCAAGCCAGTGGAGATATTACAATAAAGGGCTGTATAATTTTGGCCAAATATCAAATTGCAAGGCGAATTCTGATACCTGTATGTTTAAAAAGTCAACACACAAAAACTTCAGTTAGATTTGAACACTCAAATATTTTTAATAAATATTTAGTGTTGTAACCTTTAGAAGAACTTCTTTTTTCCAGTAAAGAAATTCAAAGATTAGTGCATCACATTTTCATAGTTTTGGCTGATAAAAAAAAAAAAAAAACAAGGAAAATAATGCTTCTGGCTGACAACAAGACATAATATTCAGGCTTGTTCCAAATACATAAAAAATCCAGATCATTTCACAAGTGATTTTTTTCTTTTAACGATTGGGATTTGCTAATAACAAACATACAAAAAAAAAAAAGTATTAATGCAGCCCGAATGATGTTTATGTAGTTCTTTACAAACTGAGTTATCGTGGCCCTTGCCTCCTGTTACATACAGATTCAGTATATTGCTAAAAGATAACCGGTAGAAGACCATAATTGATAAAACAACATGAATACATTCCAGTCCTGGAAGCTTTCCCACACAAACTCCCATGTGACCAATAGAGCAAGATACCACAACTATCTATCAACATTTATCCATCACATCACCTAAGAAACAACGCTGATAAATCCTCGCACACCAAGTCTTTTCCTTTAGATAGAAAAACCCTCATTCCGACTTCCTGGTCATGGGCAGGCAGAGGATGCGCCCTGCTGGCTGCTGTTGGCGTCCAGTCTCCATAGCGTAGAAGGATTTAATCAAAAGAGGTAGCCCACTTCAGAGGTAGCCATGGTCTCTGGTTCAACACTAGAGATGTGTGTGATTATATATACCACATAGTGAGATTTATTTCCAGCTCTAACCCCCCCCTTCCTCCAATGGTCCATCGTCTTCTTTGCGTCTGCCTTCCTGCGCTGAATTTCAATGAGGCTGTCCCAAAATGCCCTGCCAATTTCACTTGTAATGTCTTTAAATTCTGATGCATTGAGAAGTGGCGGAAGCGTACGAGCCAGGTGCAAAGCAAGACAAATATATTCCTTCATTTTTTTAAAGGCGAGGAGTGATAGTGCTTTATATTTTTCTTTTCCTACTTGTATTCATTTGCTCGCAGCCATGTCCTTCTAAAAGATCACGGAAGGTCTGGGATAATATTGTTAAATACAAAGTGTTCAATTCTCAATGAAATGTTGGTTCATAATAGCAACCTATTTTATTCAACAGACAGCAGCATATTGTGTGTGGGTTTGGACTGACAATGAACATCCTGTCAAATTAATGACAACATTGCATTTGTTATTGTCCAAACCAATTGAATATGTAAAGAAATGTATCTGAAGTCAAAGACCCAGAGTGGAGAATTTTAAATTTGTATGGGGAAACAAATGGTCATGGAGGGTCAAGTATACCAAAATTAAGTTGACGTTCATTCAGTTCAAACCTTTTAATACAACCACTCAAAATATGTTACATTTAAACCAGTGCGTGAACTTCAAGTTGTAGTCACTTTTTTGGCACATTTATCAGATTTTCAAGATTCAAGAATTTATTTGCCATTTGCTGTGAAACCATATTGGAAAAACTGCACCAGTACACACCAGAGCTCCTGCCACGGCGCCATAGTTTTGCAATCGTTTGACCATTTTAAAAAACATTGGAAGATTCTGCCACTACCTCTTAATGTCAAGCATGATCTCAGCCTATATGCCATGTTATACCCCATTTTACAGCTCTAAACCTGCAGAATGCATGTGATGTATCTCAATCCACACATAAATGTTTGAGGACTAGTTTTCAAAATATGTTAACGCTAGACAAAAGCATACATCCATACATCCTTTTCAGGCTTAGAAAAAGAGCAATCACCAATAATGTGACTTGAGCTTCTCCTAATGTAAATCAGCATCAATATTCATGTCACACCTCACAGCACACCTGAATGTAACGCTCTTAACATCTCGAATCAAGTCGGTAAATCTCTTTTAAGGAGAAAAAAGAACAATGCAGATAAATGTGTTATTGGCAAAATTTTGATAATGTCGTATCCATTGCCAAGTTAGTCCTGAAATGTAATGCTGCAGTCCAAATGTACAACAAATCCCATTATCACTGACCTTTCGGAATCCAAACCAATAATGTATTAATTAAAAATAACCTGCCAATTTATGTTTTAAATTATCTAACGTTTTATACTTGGTTCGATTGATCTCAAAAGGAGACAATCTATTTACTAGTCCTTAACATGTCCGTCGTGCTCAGCGCCACAGTCAGAATCCATACTAATCTTGTGTTTACATGCACGGGTGGCGACGCCTTAAAGTGACAGTTTGCACTTCTGTAAATGTCACCGCTGTCACCCATAAACTACCACTTCCTGTGTGCTGGCTCCCGTGGCCCCTCCCACCTCTATGCATCGCTCCCAATCATGTTCTTTATCTGCAACGTATTTTCTCAACCTCTGCTCTTTTTCAGCTTTCAATCTCGGCCCATTCTCCTTTTGTTTTCCATCTAGCTTTTACCCTCTCTCCCCTGCATCTCTCCTCCTTCTCACTCCATCCCAAAGCTCTCTCTTTCTCACCAGTCAATAATGAAAATTGCCTGCTACCTTGAATGGATTATGGGTGTGCGCGGGGGCCCTAGGTAGTTTGTTTGAAGGCGCGCCAGTGTCAAATGAAAAGGCCCAGGCCATTTTCTTTCCCTTGCCTCTGCTCCGTACATACACACACAACATTGTCAGGTGAAGAGACACATAAATAGGCCTACAAGCTGAAGTAAACACGCCAAGACATCAATGAGGCGCAGGATCAAGTAAAGCAGGTCGAATGGTATCACCATTTTACCTGGCGCTTGCCTTGTTTTCCCTACCGACTAGTGGAGTTTTGGCATTGGATATTGCTGCAGTTTTTGTGAACAAATATGGGGTGATTGATGGTGGATTGGTACACAAATTCAGTCACTAACCAAGCAGCTGTAATAATAACTTTTAAGTCCAGTGAGTTTTGTGTTAGTTTCTTGGCTTAGACCTTATTGTTATGGTAAAGAGTAGCAATGTAACTTGGTGAGTCACCTTGGGCATGTATTTGCTTTGCTTTAAATGGAGACGCCGCCATGCAAAGTTGCCTGTCAAAGCAGTGCCTTGTCGAGCGCTGTCACAGTCTGAATTCTAAGTTGTTGCTTTAACAAGTGCAATGTATTGTAAGTCAAACGTTGTATCATAAATGTGAAGCATAGGATCTTATTTAAGCTAGTATGTGTTAGATGGAGTTTTAGTGTACCACAATTGACTGAAAATGAAATGAAAAGTATGTGGCATTTTGCAGGAAATATTGGCGTCATAAAGTCTAGTCTCCCTATTTATCCCTGCCAACACCACAGATACCATCTTAAAAATTGCATCCCACCGACACCAAATTTGAGCTCAATAGGTCGAGTCGTTTTTTTGTGCAAACTGGTCTACACATTCAAAAATACGATTAAAATAACCCCTGTGTTGCCGGGTAACAAAGAATCCAAGTTGTTTTCTATAAAAACAGAACACTAGGTGGAAGACTTCTTGTTGTTGTTGTCTTCCAAGTTTAGTTTGGGTCAGATCACACAAAAAAACACACCCCAATCCTTGTCCACGCATGGTTGGACCGAGAATTTCTTTCGTCCATCTTTCGCTTCTTTTGTCGAGTTCAACCCTACAGTTACGCCATGTTTCCAAAAGCATGTTCATCCAAAACCAGGTGAGACGATTCACAAACAGCCGTACAAGCCGGAGTAAACACCGAACATCAGTGGCACCACGATCAAGCGTTTCCACTCTACCTCTTCACGGCTTCTCGCTTCTTCCCCCTCGCTCCCTCTGGTCATGTATTATGAATGTTGCCTAATTACGCAGCCCAGAAAAATCCTTGGTACGCCCTGGCACATGCATTTGTTTGCTTTGTATCTCTTTTGCAGTTGCTCTTGTATGCAAAAATCCTTCTGTGATCAAGTTGTTTATTCTTTTGGCTCCGGCTCGGCAAGATCAAACAGCGAGCAGATTGAGTGGGGATGCGGCGCCATTGATGGTCAACCCTCATGTCGCTGCATTGCTGGGATGAAGAGCCCAAACGCCGCTTTCGGAGATACGCGCACATTTTCTCAGAGAATTGTCCCCCACGTCAAAGAACATATGCTTCAACAAATCAAAAAAAAAAACAAAAAAAAAGACGAAAAGTTATGTTTCCCAATTGTGAGGCTGTTGTTTTAATTACTACCAGCGCTGTATGCTTTAAAACAACTAACAGATAGTTTTGAGCGGCAGATGCGACTCGCTGCCAGTCGGTTACAAATGACATCTTCAAGTCTAATAGCAGCATCTGGTGTTGACGATAGTTCCAGGATACATAGTTAGAATAATCCATCTTTTTTTCACTTCCAATACAGACCTTGATAGCTTTTGGCATCTGATAATACTTGCTATAAACCAGAATTGGTGAGAGACATATATACGTGTTCATTTTGTATATATACGTGATTTAAATTGTTTCAAGACACATGCAAGCGGCAATACTTTGCATTATGACAGTGTAAAAAGAGTGAAGCTCTTACCATCAAAGTTTGGGCTTTTGCACACGCTGCTCTCTCCTTTATGAAGTTGTCCTCGTAAAAAAATATGTTTGTAAATGTCTGTATTGCTCCATGTCGATGATGAGCTTGTTAGTCCATTATATTGCAATCCCTTGGGGTCCTCCGTGCACTGGCCTTTCAAAAAGTCAAAGTTTGTGTTGACCAATTTTTTTAAACATCTTTGCAGTCTGACCTTTCTCACTGTTGACCCAGCATTTCAACATTTTATGCACTCCATTGATTCTCATATGCGTTAATATTGATACATTAGAGGATCCATGCTCTAAAAATATCTGTTTAACCTACCATCTACCCACGCCTAATTTTTTTAATTTTTTTTTGTTTATACAGATTTACAAAGCAGGTAAGACAGATATCTTTCAGTAATGTTACAATCATAACAATTGGATGAAGCACTTGTAGGGCTCATAAGCAGTTGTAAACACCAAGTAATCTTTTTCATATAGCACATTTCACAGACTCAGGTCACACAAAGTTATGGACATTTTTCCACTCACTCCACACGCAGGGATGACAGAATTGAGAAGCCAAACCCACTGGAGCATCGTATCCTCCCACCATCCCCATTCATTTTCATACATTTTTTATTGGTAGGGCAAACAGGAACACCCGGAGGAAACCTACACAGACGAAGATAGGGGGAGACTCCTGGAGATGGAATCAAACCCAGCGCCTTCTAGCTCTGCGTCACCATACCACAAGTCAATTTCGAACTCTTCCTCACATCAAAATCATCTACATTCCTGTTTGCGTTCATCTTCCAAAGGTTCCGATCCTCTATCTTGATGCGATGTTTTGAGTGACAGCTGCTATTTGTCGTCACTTGCACAAAAGCGCTGCGAAATTGAATCGTCTACACCCGCAAGTGCAAAGTAGCTACATCTGTTGGACAAATATGCCAAGATGTTGTTATTTCCACAGCAATGCGCATAGGGGAGTCACCAGAGAGAGCGAGAGAAAGAGGGAGGGGGGGTAGTACCGTACGAATGGTGTGTCGCTGGTGCAGTGCTGTCCGTGTTTCTGTCACATCCATTTAAGCGCCTTGTCCGTCCCGCTGGTTTGCGAGCGTGGACGCTTTTGTTTTTGCGAGCCGACTCTTTATTGCCAACGTAAATGTTTGGACTTCTGCGGACGCGCGTCGTAGTGTGTTTGCCTGTGTGCGACTTGTCTAAACAGTTTCGGGATTGATAATAACTTGGTGTTGGGTAATTGCTGCTTAAGTGGTTGGGGATGAGTGTTGGGTCGGAGAGTGTTTGGAACTGTATATGTGTGTATGGTTTATTGCTTAAGTAGAAGGGAATGGATGTTGGGTCCGAGACTGTTTGAGCTTGTGTGTGTAAATTATTGCTTAATAGTAGGGACTGGGTGTTGGGTCAGAGAGTGTTTGCATGTTTGTGACTTGTCTAAACAGTTTCGGGACTGATTATAACTTGGTGGAGGATTGTTGGTTGGGGATGGGTGTTGGGTGGGAGGGTGTTTGGAACTGTCAACTTGACAAAAATGACTTTTCACTTTTTATTACCACGGTAAATGTTTGGGCTTCTGCAGACTCGCGCCAAACTGTACAAACCATAAGTGTGTTTGTGACTTGTCTAAATTGTTTGGGGATGGATTGTAACTTGTGCAATGGTATCGAATGATTTTGGTTCCTTGAGAGTCAAATTTGAGAGTTTGCAAGCCACACCTGGCTTTGATATGCACAAATTTGCCAATTACAGTTACTTTGCAGTGTTTTAAACCAGGGCTGTAAAAAAACGCATCTAATTGTGTTTTTTTTTCCAATAAATCAAGAACTATTTTAGTATTTTAGAAATGATTAACCAACTCTTTTTACAATCCAAAACGCAAGTGCTGTGTGAAGTGATTTTAAGACGATAAAACATATATAAAAAATCTGGAATTATTTGATATAAAAAGTAATTAATCAGTTTCAACATAAGCTTTCCTTGTGTCAAATTTAAATAAATAACAAAAATACAACTAAACAACTAAATGTTGCTAATTATGAAAACGCTGGCTTAGTGGTAAGCCAAGGTAAGACAAGGCAAGTTTATTTGTAAAGCACAATTCATACACAAGGTAACTCAAAGTGCTCAACAAAACAAAAAGGTAAGAAAACACGACTGTATCACATGACACATATGGAGAACAAAGTTGTCTATTGAATAGGAAGTAACACTTTGGTATTTGCTGTATGAAAATTCTTACATAACCCGACTGTACCGTAAAGTGGCTTACAAATACAGTAACTACTTTTGCACGCAACCGTAAAACAACATAATACCTTTTTACAATGCACTCCTTGAAACACCGAGCTATCGAAGGTGAGAGGACCTTTCTCTCCTTGCATATATCTTTACGTAATTGAACACAGCTACAATTTGCAAGCATCAAAACTATTCACTTGGCCTCGCTTAAGTCCTCTGCTCTAGTCTTCTCTCTCTCTGCCTCCGCCGCCGTGCTTCATCCTCCCTTGGCATCTTTTACTGCTCTGTAATTTTAAAAACAGAAAGAGGGCAAACTCGCTCACCCAAATTCCTTAAAGAGAAAAAGGAATGATGCTTTCTGTCTGTAGTCGGTGAATGCGAGTGGCGTTCTGGGGCTGAGATTTCACAGGCACTAATAAGCATTCAGCCTCATCTCCTCCTCTGCCTTGTGGTGGCGTGGCGGTCCTAATGTGTGACTGACAAGGCTCCACTCTGCGCTTTGATTGGGCCAGTTTTTCTTTTTTTTCTCTCTTTTTTTGCAGGTTGGCTAAACACACGGCTGATGGACAGATCTGGGCTATGTGTGGGATGGGCGTGTCGATTGTGTTGCATCTAAAATAAAGTGCGGAAAAAAGAAAAAACAGAGAGAAAAGTCAGAAAAAGGTTTATGTTTTATTTTTTTAAAGGTTCGGCAAAGAGTAGGATGTGAAGGGAATAAATGGCAATGCAAAAAAAAAAAAGTGAATTGTGAAAATGTGTGAATGTAGGTAAGACATGGCGAGTTTTATTGTATAGCACAGATCATACATAACTCAACGTGCGTGACTAAGATAGACACATTCACAGATACACACATAAATAATCACAGTGCATTATAAAAGTGATGATAGAATCCTTCAGTTGTTGCAGAATGCAGTACTGACAAGAATTAACAAAAAACATATTTCTTTCTGGTCTTAGCACGTATTATCACCGGAATGATTGACAATTGGGAGGACCAGTACTCTTGATGATCCACCCGGAAGTAAAAATATCCTCCTATATACCTTTAATTATTATTGATTGACTGCGGAACCTTCCGCAGTCAACCATTGGTTTTGGTATTCTTTATTCCGTCTTTTTCCTGATTTTTGACACGTTTCACAGCTTTCACATTTTCAACAATTTCCACAAGTTATACATCAAAACGTTCCACATGTTTGGGAGATTATTGCTATTACTTTTGGGACTTCAGCGATTTCCGGTTTTTCCGCAATCGGACAAAAATCGGTCGATTTTTCCCATTGACTTATAATGGGGCTTCCACAAATTCATAGTTTTCAGAATTTTCTTCAACATTTTCAGCATTTTCTGCAGTTTGTGCATGTTCAGCTTCCACAACTTGTGAGTTTTCAGAAAAAATATACTGAATGTAATTAAGTTGCATTATACTGGTTTACATGTAAAAAAAAACCCTATTAAGTTGCATTATACTGGTTTACATGGAAAAATCCCTATTAAGTTGCCATTATACTGGTTTACAAAAAAAACCCTATTAAGTTGCATTATACTGGTTTACATGAAAAAAATCCCTATTAAGTTGCATTATACTGGTTTACATGGAAAAATCCCTATTAAGTTGCATTATACTGGTTTACATGTAAAAACCCCTATTAAGTTGCATTATACTGGTTTACATGGAAAAACCCCTATTAAGTTGCATTATACTGGTTTACATGGAAAAATCCCTATTAAGTTGCATTATACTGGTTTACATGGAAAAAACCCTATTAAGTTGCATAATACTGGTTTACATGGAAAAATCCCCATTAAGTTGCATTATACTGGTTTACATGAAAAAACCCCTATTAAGTTGCATTATACTGGTTTACATAAAAAAATCCCTATTAAGTTGCATTATACTGGTTTACATGGAAAAATCCCTATTAGTTGCATTATACTGGTTTACATGGAAAAACCCTATTAAGTTCCATTATACTGGTTTACATGTAAAAAAAAAACCCCTATTAAGTTGCATTATACTGGTTTACATGGAAAAATCCCCATTAAGTTGCATTATACTGGTTTACATGAAAAAAAACCCTATTAAGTTGCATTATACTGGTTTACATGTAAAAACCCCTATTAAGTTGCATTATACTGGTTTACATGGAAAAATCCCCATTAAGTTGCATTATACTGGTTTACATGAAAAAAAAACCCTATTAAGTTGCATTATACTGGTTTACATTGAAAAATCCCTATTAAGTTGCATTATACTGGTTTACATGGAAAAATCCCTATTAAGTTGCATTATACTGGTTTACATGGAAAAATCCCTATTAAGTTGCATTATACTGGTTTACATGGAAAAAACCCTATTAAGTTGCATTATACTGGTTTACATGGAAAAATCCCTATTAAGTTGCATTATACTGGTTTACATGGAAAAATCCCTATTAAGTTGCATTATACTGGTTTACATGGAAAAATCCCTATTAAGTTGCATTATACTGGGTTACATGGAAAAATCCCTATTAAGTTGCATTATACTGGTTTACATGGAAAAATCCTATTAAGTTGCATTATAACTTTTTTGGGTTTACATGGAAAAAATCCCTATTAAGTTGCATTATACTGGTTTACATGGAAAAATCCCTATTAAGTTGCATTATACTGGTTTACATGGAAAAATCCCTATTAAGGTGCATTATACTGGTTTACATGGAAAAATCCCTATTAAGTTGCATTATACTGGTTTACATGAAAAAAACCCTATTAAGTTGCATTATACTGGTTTACATGTAAAAATCCCTATTAGGTTGCATTATACTGGTTTACATGTAAAAATCCCTATTAAGTTGCATTATACTGGTTTACATGTAAAAAACCCTATTAAGTTCATTATACTGGTTTACATGTAAAAACCCTATTAAGTTGCATTATACTGGTTTACATGTAAAAACCCTATTAAGTTGCATTATACTGGTTTACATGTAAAAAACCCTATTAAGTTGCATTATACTGGTTTACATGGAAAAACCCTATTAAGTTGCATTATACTGGTTTACATGAAAAAAACCCTATTAAGTTGCATTATACTGGTTTACATGGAAAAATCCCTATTAAGTTGCATAATACTGGTTTACATGGAAAAATCCCCATTAAGTTGCATTATACTGGTTTACATGGAAAAATCCCTATTAAGTTGCATTATACTGGTTTACATGGAAAAATCCCTATTAAGTTGCATTAATACTGGTTTACATGGAAAAATCCCCATTAAGTTGCATTATACTGGTTTACATGGAAAAATCCCCATTAAGTTGCATTATACTGGTTTACATGGAAAAAATCCCTATTAAGTTGCATTGTACTGGTTTACATGGAAAAAACCCTATTAAGTTGCATTATACTGGTTTACATGGAAAAAACCCTATTAAGTTGCATTATACTGGTTTACATGTAAAAACCCTATTAAGTTGCATTATACTGGTTTACATGGAAAAATCCCCATTAAGTTGCATTATACTGGTTTACATGAAAAAAAACCCTATTAAGTTGCATTATACTGGTTTACATGAAAAAACCCTATTAAGTTGCATTATACTGGTTTACATGGAAAAATCCCTATTAAGTTGCATTATACTGGTTTACATGGAAAAATCCCTATTAGGTTGCATGATTACACTGAAGTCCTTGAAACTGCTGAAGTCCTTGAAACTGCTGAAGTCCTTGAAACTGCTGAAGTCCTTGAAACTGTTGAAGTCCTTGAAACTCTTGAAATCTTGAAACTGCTGAAATCCTTGAAACTGTTGAATCCTTGAAACTGTTGAATCATTGAAACTGTAGAAATGTCTGAAAGAGCTGAAGTCCTATTAAAATGCATGGGCCTATTAAAATGCATTGCAGAATTCTCAATGCAGATTTTTGTCCGATTGCGGAAAAACCGGAAATCGCTGAAGTCCCAAAAGTAATAGCAATAATCTCCCAAACATGTGGAACGTTTTGATGTATAACTTGTGGAAATTGTTGAAAATGTGAAAGCTGTGAAACGTGTCAAAAAAAATGACGGAATAAAGAAATACAAAACCAATGGTTGACTGCGGAAGGTTCCGCAGTCAATCAATTAGAGTTCTGCAGTTTTCCAGTTTTTTTCTACGGGCTTGGGAATTCTGCCATTAATTTGCATTGAGAATTCTGCAATGCATTTTAATAGGCCCATGCATTTTAATAGGACTTCAGCTCTTTCAGACATTTCTACAGTTTCAATGATTCAACAGTTTCAATGATTCAACAGTTTCAAGGACTTCAGCAGTTTCAAGGTTTCAACAGTTTCAAGGACTTCAGCAGTTTCAAGGACTTCAGCAGTTTCAAGGACTTCAGCAGTTTCAAGGACATCAACAGTTTCAAGGACTTCAGCAGTTTCAAGGTTTCCACAGTTTCAAGGTTTCAACAGTTTCAAGGTTTCAACAGTTTCAAGGTTTCAACAGTTTCAAGGACTTCAACAGTTTCAAGGACTTCAACAGTTTCAAGGTTTCAACAGTTTCAAGGTTTCAACAGTTTCAAGGACTTCAGTGTAATCATGCAACCTAATAGGGATTTTTCCATGTAAACCAGTATAATGCAACTTAATAGGGATTTTTCCATGTAAACCAGTATAATGCAACTTAATAGGGTTTTTTCATGTAAACCAGTATAATGCAACTTAATAGGGTTTTTTCATGTAAACCAGTATAATGCAACTTAATAGGGTTTTTTTCATGTAAACCAGTATAATGCAACTTAATGGGGATTTTTCCATGTAAACCAGTATAATGCAACTTAATAGGGGTTTTTACATGTAAACCAGTATAATGCAACTTAATAGGGTTTTTTCCATGTAAACCAGTATAATGCAACTTAATAGGGTTTTTTTCAGTTAAACCAGTACAATGCAACTTAATAGGGATTTTTTCATGTAAACCAGTATAATGCAACTTAATAGGGTTTTTTTCATGTAAACCAGTATAATGCAACTTAATGGGGATTTTTCCATGTAAACCAGTATTATGCAACTTAATAGGGATTTTTCCATGTAAACCAGTATAATGCAACTTAATAGGGTTTTTTCATGTAAACCAGTATAATGCAACTTAATAGGGTTTTTTCATGTAAACCAGTATAATGCAACTTAATGGGGATTTTTCCATGTAAACCAGTATAATGCAACTTAATAGGGATTTTTCCATGTAAACCAGTATAATGCAACTTAATAGGGATTTTTCCATGTAATCCAGTATAATGCAACTTAATAGGGATTTTTCCATGTAAACCAGTATTATGCAACTTAATAGGGATTTTTCCATGTAAACCAGTATAATGCAACTTAATAGGGTTTTTTTCATGTAAACCAGTATAATGCAATTTAATAGGGTTTTTTCCATGTAAACCAGTATAATGCAACTTAATGGGGATTTTTCCATGTAAACCAGTATTATGCAACTTAATAGGGATTTTTCCATGTAAACCAGTACAATGCAACTTAATAGGGATTTTTCCATGTAAACCAGTATAATGCAACTTAATAGGGTTTTTTTCATGTAAACCAGTATAATGCAACTTAATGGGGATTTTTCCATGTAAACCAGTATTATGCAACTTAATAGGGATTTTTCCATGTAAACCAGTATAATGCAACTTAATAGGTTTTTTTTCATGTAAACCAGTATAATGCAACTTAATAGGGTTTTTACATGTAAACCAGTATAATGGAACTTAATAGGGGTTTTTACATGTAAACCAGTATAATGGAACTTAATAGGGGTTTTTACATGTAAACCAGTATAATGCAACTTAATAAGGATTTTTACATGTAAACCACTATAATGTAACCTAATAGGGGTTTTTACATGTAAACCAGTATAATGCAACCTAATAGGGATTTTTCCATGTAAACCAGTATAATGCAACCTAATAGGGATTTTTCCATGTAAACCAGTATAATGCAACCTAATAGGGATTTTTCCATGTAAACCAGTATAATGCAACCTAATAGGTTGCATTATACCACCAGACCAAGACCCAAACGAAGACTCAGACCACCACCAGATAATGACCACAGACCAGGTTTCCTTAGTTACAGGAACCAAATTGTTTCAGCGGTGAGGGGATTTTTCAGTTTCAAGGACACTTTCAATACATTCAGTAGTTTCAAGGATTTCAACTGTTTAAGAATTTAACCAGTTTCAAGGATATCAGGAGGTTCAAGGATTTCAGGAGTTTCCACACTTTCAACAGTTTCCAGGTTTAAAAAAGTTTCAAGGATTTCAGGAGTTTCAATGTTTCAACAGTTTCAAGGATTTCAGGAGTTTAAAGGTTTCAACAATTTCAAGGACTTCAGGAGTTTCAAATATCTATCAAGTATTTTAACAGTTTCAAGGCCTTTTAAAGGATTTCAAGGATTTTTTTTAGCAGATTTCCACATTAGATCTGTTCCGCAGTCAATCGCAATGGCTTCAGCCATTGCAAGTTTCTAGTTATTATTATCATTATTATTATATTCACATTTTTGTATTATATTGTTCCAGGAAATGTAAAATGTTGTGAACAAATCAGCCCACAACATTTTACCTCCTTCTTGATGCCTCTTTTGCATAGAGAGTAAGAACCTCTGTGAATCACTATGACGATTCTTTGGGCTGAGAACTGATTGGCTGATAGAGGGTGGTCATCTCTTTTTCACTTTTACATATCCAAAAGCTGATCTAAAGATGTGACACTGGTAGAACCCAGCTCTTTTGTAAGCAAGGATGGCTTTCAAAAGAGGATGACAGTTGTGGTTTGACAGTTAGGTAATGTATGTAATCATGTGTAATATATGTCAATCATAGAACTGGGTGCTATATTAGTGGGCTGTGACATAAAACCTTATCTAACCTTAATTTGCATCTGAGAACATATGGTGAATCCTCCTGCATTTCTGAAGGGTTTTGACAGGCATGGATTTTGGCCATTTCTCCACGTGACAGCCCTGGCCTGCTGGCTACAGCGGGGAGCATCGCTTTATAATGCCAGATTGCCCGGGCTGCCTCTCTTATTTGCCGGCTTAAATTAGCCCAGCAGGGACCAGCAGTTGGCTTTATATTTGGTCAAACTCTAACATTATGGCCGTCCATCTTTTTGCCTGTTTACAACTCCAACTCTACTTTACCAAAAGCAATCAATAGCTCTAAGCAGGCTTGCAGACAGGAAGGCCACTGGGTCACGTATTAGCGGGGCCCATTGCCCACAGTTGGGATAGCACTGCTAATAATCACTGCTTCCAAATTGTTGACCCATGACACGACACCCAGCCTGGCAGACGTATTTGAAGCTGGATCAACCCCTGTGTTTACATAAACTGCACTCACAATCTTAAGCAGATAAAGACGACGTGATCTTTTTAAATCCAGCCCAGGCTCTCTTTCCATGCAGCAAAGGGAAGGGGACAGGAAGAAAAAAAAATCCCAGCAAATGCCCGATCACATCTCCTGCCGTGTCCTACATTCGAATCACCGCCACAAAGGCAGCTTTTACTGTCTATTCACAGGTTGGAACAATTGGACAATGCAGAAGCTCCCCTGTTGTGTAAAGCTTTCTCCTACAGTACTGCTGCAAGGTAGAGGCGGTATTAATCAAAGATCTTGTACAGAGAGATGGGGAGGCTTTGTTAATCCTGTTGGGATGCAGCATCTAGGGTAAACCGGCAGAATCATTGAAGATCTACGGATAGTTAGTGAAGGCGCAGATGTCCAATTCAACTATGACAATATGCGTACACAAATATGCTTAGAAAATCAATTTGTGGAACCACAAACAAATCCCAATGTCAATCATTCTTCCAACTCCAAAATGTCTTGAGTTCTATCATTACCATGCATTTAATCAGCCCCAGTTCCCTCTTCTACAGATCAGATGATTTGCAACAAACCTCCGGACATCACATCTTGGCTACATACAGAATCATGTGAACAGCTTTTTGAGATTGAGCCAATATCTATTTTTATATGCGGCTATAGTGTATGTCTTTAGGCTATGCATGTATGGCGGTATGTAAAAGTAGCTACTTTGCATGTGGCTAATACTGCATCCATCCATCCATTTTCCTCCGCTTCATCCGTTGCCGGGTCGCGGGGGCAGCAGTCTAAGCAGAGACGCCCAGACTTCCCTATCCACACACACCTCCTCCAGCTCGTCCGGGGGGACCCCTAGGCGTTCCCAGGCCAGCTGAGAGACATAGTCTCTCCAGCGTGTCCTGGGTCTTCCCCGGGGCCTCCTCCCGGTGGGACGTGCCCGGAACACCTCCCCAGGAAGGCGTCCAGGAGGCATCCTGAACAGATGCCCGAGCCACCTCAACTGGTTCCTCTCGACGTGGAGAAGCAGCGGCTCTACTCCGAGCTCCTCCCGTGTGACCGAGCTCCTCACCCTATCTCTAAGGGAGCGCCCAGCCACTCTGCGGAGGAAGCTCATTTCGACCGCTTGTATCCGCGATCTCGTTCTTTCGGTCATTACCCACAGCTCATGACCATAGGTGAGGGAGGGAACGAAGATTGACCGGTAAATTGAGAGCTTTGCCTTTCGGCTCAGCTCCCTCTTTACCACAACGGTCCGATACAGAGACCGCATCACTGCGCACGCTGCACCGATCCGCCTGTCAATCTCACGCTCCATCCTCCCCTCACTCGTGAACAAGACCCCGAGATACTTGAACTCCTCCACTTGAGGAAGGACCCCTCCACCCACCTGGAGAGGGCAAGGCACCTTTTTCCGGTCGAGCATCATGGCCTCGGATTTGGAGGTGCTGATTCTCATCCCAGCCGCTTCACACTCGGCTGCAAACCGTCCCAGTGCATGTTGCAGGTCCTGGTTCGTTGGAGCCAGCAGGACGACATCATCCGCAAAAAGTAGAGATGAAATCCTGTGGTTCCCGAACCGGACCCCCTCCGGCCCCTGGCTGCGCCTAGAGATTCTGTCCATAAATACAGTGAACAGAACCGGTGACAAAGGGCAGCCTTGGCGGAGGCCAACATGCACCGGGAACAGGTCTGACTTACTGCCGGCAATGCGAACACAGCTCTGGCTCCGGTCATACAGGGACCGAACAGCCCTCAGCAGAGGACCCCGGACCCCGTACTCCCGGAGGACCCCCCAAAGGACACCCCGGGGAACACGGTCGAACGCCTTCTCCAAATCCACAAAGCACATGTGGACAGGTTGGGCGAACTCCCATGAACCCTCGAGTATCCGATGGAGAGTATAGAGCTGGTCCAGTGTTCCGCGACCGGGACGAAAACCACACTGCTCCTCCTGAATCCGAGATTCGACCATCGGACGTAGCCTCCTCTCCAGTACCTTGGAGTAGACCTTACCGGGGAGGCTGAGGAGTGTGATCCCACGATAATTGGAACACACCCTCCGGTCCCCCTTCTTGTAGAGAGGGACCACCACCCCGGTCTGCCACTCCATTGGCACCGCCCCCGATCGCCACGCGATGTTGCAGAGACGTGTCAGCCAAGACAGTCCTACAACATCCAGAGACTTTAGATAGTCAGGACGGATCTCATCCACTCCCGGCGCCTTGCCACCATGGAGGCTGCCAACCACCTTGGTGACCTCGGCCAGGGAGATGGAAGTATCCGCCCCAACATCCTCAGCCTCTGCCTCCTGGACGGAGGACGTGACGGGGGGATTGAGGAGAACCTCGAAGTATTCCTTCCACCGCCCGACAATATCCCCAGTCGAGGTCAGCAGCCCTCCACCCGCACCATACACGGTGTTGGCAAAGAACTGCTTCCCCCTCCTGAGGCGCCGGACAGTTTGCCAGAACCTCTTCGAGGCCGACCGATAGTCATGCTCCATGGACTCTCCGAACTCCTCCCAGTCCCGGGTTTTTGCCTCTGCAACAGCCCGGGCCGCGGCACGTTTGGCCTGCCGGTACTGGACAGCTGCCTCAGGAGTCCCACGAACCATCATTGCTCGATAGGACTCCTTCTTCAGCCTGACGGCATCCCTTACTGCCGGTGTCCACCACCGGGTTCGGGGATTGCCGCCGGGACCAGCACCAGAGACCTTGCGACCAAAGCTACGAGCCGCCGCATTGGCGATAGAGGAAGAGAACATGGTCCACTCGGACTCGATGTCCCCCTCCTCTGCCGGGACCTGGGAGAAGCTCTCCCGGAGGTGTGAGTTGAAAGTCCGTCTGACAGGGGGCTCACCAAGACGTTCCCAGCAAACCCTCACTACACGCTTGGGCCTGCCAGGTCTGACCGGCCTCCTGCCCTGCCAGCGGATCCAACTCACGACCAGGTGATGATCGGTTGACAGCTCCGCCCCTCTCTTCACCCGAGTGTCCGAGACACGCGGTCGAAGGTCAGATGATACGACTACAAAGTCGATCATCGACCTCCGGCCTAGGGTGTCCTGGTGCCACGTGCACTGATGGACACCCTTGTGCTCGAACATGGTGTTCGTGATGGACAGGCCGTGACTGGCACAGAAGTCCAACAACTGAACACCGCTCGGGTTCAGATCAGGGGGGCCGCTCTTCCCGATCACCCCTCTCCAAGTGTCACTGGCATTTCCCACATGGGCGTTGAAGTCCCCCAGGAGAATAACGGAGTCCCCGGGCGGTGCACTGTCCAGTACCCCTCCCAAGGACTCCAAGAAGGCCGGGTACTCTGCACTACCGTTAGGCCCGTAGGCCGTCACAACAGTGAGAGACTTGTCCCCCACCCGGAGACGGAGGGACGCGACCCTCTCATTCACCGGGGAGAACTCCAACACGTGGCGGCTGAGATGGGGGGCAATGAGTATGGCCACCCCAGCTCGCCGCCTCTCCCCGCGGGAAACACCAGAAAAGTGGAGCGTCCAACCCCTCTCAAGGAGTTGGGTTCCAGAGCCCAAGCTGTGTGTGGAGGTGAGGCCGACTATCTCTAGTCGGTATCGCTCAACCTCCCCCACAAGCTCGGGCTCCTTCCCCCCCAGTGAGGTGACGTTCCACGTCCCAAGAGCCAGATGTTGGGTGTGTGGACTGGGTCGTCGAGGTCTCCGCCTTCGACCGCTGCCCAGTCCTCTCTGCACCTCGCCACCACGGACCCCTCTGCAGGTGGTGAGCCCACAGGAGGGACTGCCCACGTCATCCCTTCGGGCTGAGCCCGGCCGGGCCCCGTGGGCTAAGGCCCGGCCACCAGGCGCTCGCTTGCGAGCCCCGACCCCAGGCCTGGCTCCAGGGTGGGGCCCCGGCTGCGCCATGCCGGGCGACGTCACGGTTTTCGTTGTCGTGCTGTCCATGGTTGGCTTCGGACTGCGCTTCGTCTGACTCGTCACTTGAGACCTGTCTGCCATGGGAGACCCTACCAGGGGCATGAAGCCCCAGACAGCATAGCTCCCAGGATCATCCGAGTGCTCAAACTCCCCCACCACGTTAAGGTGGCAGTCCAAGGGGGGAGTGGCAGTCCAAGGGGGGAGGTATGCTATAGTATATATATATATAGTATAGTATATAATATATACTATACTAATATATATATATAATATATAGTATAGTATATATGCTGCAGTATGCTAATACTGCAGCTATCTTTCTTTAACGCGCCTATGATGGAAACACATTATTGCCTTGAAATAACATGCATGGCATTTCAAAACAATAATAATAATAATAAAAGAATTCTGAAGGTCAGCCACAGTTTGCAAATATGAAAAAAATAAAGCAAATACATAATTGGACCAGTCCAGCTCAACCGATCAGTTCTTTGCCCACAGTGTTCGATATTGACTCATTCTTTATTTTTCATCCCTCAGCTGATTTATCTGGGACATCTTGAATAGGTAAAACATATTGACTTCTTGTCGCCAATAGCAAGGTTAGCCCTTCAGAATACAGTAAATGGGTATTATTCAACTTTGTATGTGCATTTTTTGAAATCTTTGACTGGCTGTAAGTCTCTACAGTGGTCTCTATGATGCTAGAGGATCAATTGTTTGGAAGGCGTTCTCTGCTGACAGACCCCCACATCAGAAAACACAATTCCCAGCCACTAGGTCAAAAAAATATACAGAAATCACATAAAAAAGTTGAATTTTTCCCCTTTAAATTAACCCATATATGATGCCCTGATACTCACATTTACTGTATAGGCTCATAAAGTGTGAAATCATTCAGAACTTACAAACTATCCTTTAATTTGCAAACATTTCTAGTTCATTGCATCTCCAACCCACTGTGGGCTATCATATCCCTCCTTTTTTTTACCGAGGGATTTGTCCCTAACCAGTGAATCTGTACCCAGCAAATTACTGCGGTCGCTTCTCATTTAGCTGCACCACACTTAAAAACCCCAACGCTATTTTATTCATGTGTGTTTGGGTGGCCTTTTTCCACCACCGTCGTCATTGGCCCTCCCCCTGTTACCACGAGTAACGACTATCCTTCTCACTCACACACATTGCGCCATAAGAACTCGAGCAAATTAATATCATCTTGTTAATTCACTTTGAAAAAAAAAAATAAGAGGGGAAAAAAAGGCCAACATGAAGGGAGAGCAGAGATAGAAAGTGGATTACACATCACGCCAGGTCACTGTTTGAGAATCTAATTGCCAAGGCCTACGATGTGACCTGAAGATGAGAAATTCCCCCACTTAATGAAAAATTAACAAGATATCATGCAAACTCTACGGGAAGCTAAAGAAGCAAAGGTAGCAGCTAGGATCAATGCAAAAGGGTTGCCAGGTTGAAAGCAGAAAGGAACGTAGCAACGGAATTGAACTCATTAGCAGGAACATGGATGACAAGGACTCAGAAACCTTAAGCACACATTGTACATTTACCAGTCCAATGCAATCTGACTTTTTTTCTACCTTGTTAGAGATTCGAATCTAAAAAAGTAACAAGCCAAGCACAGCCAGACACGAGAACTAGGGAGTGGATTGGAGAGTGATGGATGACTTGATGGGTAAAAATGTGCAGACAGATGGACGTGAAATGAAAAGTTGTCGGAGCCTGAAAAAACAAATACGCTAATAGTGATTATCACATCTGGGGGGGTTGTAACCAGGCATGGCGCATTGAGAAGAAATGGAAAGGCAATTAATTAATGACAAGATTAGGAACCTTTGTTATCATGGAGAGATATGATGGGGGGTTTTCAGGTCTGTTCACTGTGCTGCAAAACTGTGGTAACTTTCTTTCCATGAGAAATTGAACTATGCAACTCCCTCAAGACTCACTAACTTAACCCTTTAACCCTCTAGGCGCCACGGTCGACTTAAGTCGACAAGCTGCGGTACTGTTAAAAACGGCCGAGTGTGACCAACTGAGTGTCAAAATTCATTCATACTCCCTGCCACTAGTTGGCAGACATGTCAGACTACCTCCCTGGCCCCAAAAAACGTCATGCTCCCATACAAAATATTCGAGCAAGACCGCGTTGAACCAGTGCAGAAATCATAGCGAAGCGAATGCAGCTGCGGGGCAGCCTGCAAGTGTTGTACCGCACCAAACACTAACTTTAGACACTTTGCACAGAGTCAGCAGTGGGAACAGTGTTTCTCAGAGTAAGGCCAAGTCATCGGGAGGTTCGGAGACAGGTTAGATTTGCGGAAAACAAGCCTGGAACTCGGGTCGGGGCGCCGCGCCGCGACCTCCAGCCTCCGCTGAAGTTTCCGCCAAAGTCTCCGCTAAAAGTGCTTCCCACATATTTATTTTCAAGCCTCCCGTAATCACCGGGACAGTAATGTGTTGGAGAGGCCTTGTCTTGTGTGTGTTAGACGAGAGAGAGAGTGGGGGAGACAGCTGCAGCAGCAGGGTCGCGGTGACGCGCGCGTCTGGGCAGACTGCTCACAGCAGCATCATGATTTATATTTTTTTACTATTTTCATGAACATTTACAATGTTACAGTGTGTGCTCTGTGTGTGTTCATGTTCTAGTGATAAATATATGTCTGTCAGTTAGAAAAATACAAATATTGTATGAAAATTCAAAAATCCACTATTTCTAACGCCAAATGACGTCATAATATGCAAATTAGATGGGGGGATTTATTCTCTACATAAACTTTGGACCATCCTTTATATTTTTCTAATTTACAGAAAGCCTTTATCTCTTATCACTTTTAAGTTATAGCCTTTTGAAATTAAGATGTCAAAATTGAGCAATTTGGAAAAAAACCTCTGGCGCTTAACATGCAAGTCCTTTTATGGTTCCTGTCAAATCTTTGGAAAAGGTTTCTATGAGCGAAAAAAGAGAAGACCACCAACTCTCATGCCGAACCGTCAAATACATTGGTCCCTCACTATAACTTGAACTCTGTGTTTTGCAGATTTCTTTATGTGCAATTTTGTGCTTCTCATTCCCCACATGTTTACTGCAACAATCATAAACAGTATCATATTGCCGCTATAGTATCCCATGACAGTGACATTTATATGGAGTTGGATTGAAACTTGTGTGTGTTTTGCTTGTGTGCACCATAGTGCCTCTTCTGCAGCTGCATTTTGATTCTGTATGCACAGCTTTTGACAGCTGCAGCAGCACTTAGACCTAAAACTAACTGGTTGCAATGTCAGCACTCGTGAGTTCAGGTGGTTAGAAGTGTGTGGTCTACAGCCTTAAAACATACAGCTGCTGCTTCCATTGTTTTGCTTATTGTGGGTTATTTTTAGAATGAATCCCTCGCAATAAATGAGGGACCATTACAGTGACTCAATGACTGGTTTCCTGCAAATAGGGCTGTAACAATCGATTACTCGCTACTAATCAATTATTTAACTTGTTTCTTAGTAAATGATTATCCGTGTTTTGTGACTCTGACAAAGTCTAACAGAGTGTCATAGATGTTTCTCTTTTCATTGAAACAAACAACCTTTGTGTTTTTCTCAGAAGATCAATAATGTTGTGGTCTGATTTGTTTCTAGCATTTCACTTATGTAAGATAATATTCATGAAACACAAAAGTTAGGTACCCAAGCTTTAATGGCTCTTCACTGCATGTGTTATATCTATATCTATGTGTTATATATTCTCAACCACTTCAACAGACTGTGAAAGAAAATAGACATTCTTCTCTGAAGTTTCCTTGCCAAAGTTCAAGAGCAGCTTTGAGTGTTTGCAGTATAAGTGGTGTCATATTGTTAATGGACACTAGGGGCAGGCCCCGTAAGAGGCAGATTATAATGGCATTACTAACAACTGTATTATGCAGTGAAAATCATAATAGTGCCACAAAGTGAAAAGATTCAGCTGATGTAGCTTGAAAATGGGGTGACCCAAACTACCCCTCGGGACTGCCTTTTTACACGCACTACAATGCGAGCACCTGAAATCATATTCAGAACCAAATTTGCATTTTCTCTCCCTGGCTGCGGTGTTGTGTTGCATGCTAACTACCCAGCCACCAACCACTTTGCGTTTTTTTCTCCCTTCCGACTGTATTCTACTTAGCTTATTGAGATGTCATTTACGCCTGACCTGCTTTTCATGTGGCCCACAAAATAGAAGACCAGTGGTTCTGAATGGAAGGAGGGCGAGTAGCGCTGTGGCTGAACCGGAGGAGGCAAAGAAAAGTCACAACCAAATAAATAACACACATCCAGGAAACAACTATTTTTGTAATTCCCCAAATTCATAATATTGTTCTGTGCAAGGGCAGATAAATAGAAAGTGCCCAATTTTCTCGTTAGCAAAGAAATATAGGCCACACAGAATTTTCCCTCCTTTCACAGAATGGATTATTGTTTTAAGCCTGCACAGTTTCAGATGTAGATGAATAGCAGCCCCCTCCCTTCCTCCAGTCCCCCCCATGACCTCTACCACTCAATTTACACTGGGGGTTAAATTAGCCGGGCTGATGAAGGCCATCATTAGTGCTGTGGGGTGCTGAGCTCCACTGTTAGGATTTGGCTCTCTCTTTATAAGGCTGAGAATATAGTGGGGGAAAACCCGTTCGTCAGAAACTCAGCACAGCCAAGCGGAATGGTTTTGGAGACAGCCCAGTGCTCGCCGAAGCTCGCCTGTTGTTCTTAGATCAAAGGAAAAGGGAAAAACGCCAATGTAATACGATCCAAAATTAAATAGATGTTTGCCGTTTTATGTGACAGCCTCCATTCTGGCCTTGAGTTGTGATGTCAGGTTGTGTTTTTTCGACCGTTTCTGTTGCGGCTAGGGTGACAGAAGGAGGGGAATATGAAAGCAAAAATATAAAGCAAAGAAAAATCACTAGGGAGACAAAACCGCTCTTCTCTTATTTGCCGTCCCTGAAAAGTCTACAAGGACACGGCGAGCCTTCTTCATGGTAATCACAAACACATCTTAGAGAGCCCGACTCCCGAGCCTGCCCGGCATCGATCCGGCATCATACACTCCTGATGAGGCGACACGTGATTCGCCGCAGCGCTCATCACTATTATCCGTCATGCCGATGCCATTTTGAATCAATAGCCATCTCAGAATCATTGACCCCCTTCGCCACACACACACACACACATTCATGGGCCGCGAAGTTGTGCATGGAGCAGGCGGTCTGGAATGCGCCTACCTCTTTCTCCGCTAGCTTAGGTTACTTCAATAGCGCCATTCTTCCTGGGTCTTCCCTTGATTAGACTTTGGGGGGGGAAGGAGGAGGATGGAGAAGGAAGCCAGAGCACAGACACCTGCTTTCACCTGTTGCGTGGGCGAGATCGCGAGGGAACTTTGAACATGTAACGCAATCTTTTCCATCTGCCGGTTGGACGCACCGCCACCGCGCTCACCCCGTCTACCCACCCACTGCTCTCCTTCTCTTCTGACCATTTCACCGGCTTTAAGTCCTTGGATACCAGCTGCCGGTAAGATGATAGGCACACACAGAATTCACTTGTATAAGCGGGTGAATAGTTGGCACAAGAAGGGCACAGGTATAGAGCGAAAAACTGAAAAACAAGACCAGATGTCCAGTAATCACTTGGGTTTGACCTCTTTGTAACCTAAAAAAAAAGACGATAACATTTACCTGTTTATCTAATGCTTAACAAAGAAGCTCATTGTTGGTAATTGTCCTTGTAACCTGAGATCGTTATTTTCCCTGTAAGAACAGCTTGCAGCTTAACCAGGACAAAAACTCAGCCAAATTGGAGTGCATTCTTTACTTCCAGTTCCTGTCTTCTATTTGTTCATTTGAATTGTTCACTTTTTGCGTTGGTAAAAACTATACTTTTACAGCCATTTCAGAAACTTTCTTAACAATGCAAATGTCAAAGTAAATGGATGGCAATTAAAACAACCCGACAGCGCCATAAAGACGTTTTACATTTCTCTAAATCTCAGCTCTGCCAACGACCGCACTTAATGGGTTATAATAGTCGCTGCGCTGTATATGTTGTTGATCTTTTTCTCCTTCACATGAATATATAAGGAAATGCTGTTGGAGTAGTGTACTTGGAGTAGTGTACTAAGAGAAGTGTCTTAGTAGGAGACGTCTATTTTACATATGGATTAGCGCGCATATCAAATCTATCATGCAGCGATTCAAGATGGGATAGTTCCTTTGAAGCTCGGCAAGGCAAGGGTCCTTATCCGTCCTGCCTATCTCCTCGCCACACGCTCCAGCCTCCTCTTTAAAAGTGCTGAGATGCAGCGATTGCTTTGTCGTTATGTGTGTCGCTCTGTGTAAGGCGGATTATATGCCTTTCAAAGTAAAATGCAAATACATGCAGGGCATATGGCGGTATGCAAACAGGCTTCCGATCTACGCACAGCAAGTGTCCAGACAAACGTCTTGAGACTTCACACGTAGGCTCATATACACATGTTCACTATTCCCTGCACAATTCCTTCACGCTTCCAGAATGGCAGCGTTGTAAATCATTTTGTATTCCCAACATTAGACAATATGGGAACTGTCAAATAGGAGAAATACATTTTCGTAGCTCCCACTCCAACCCCATTAGAATTTTAGAAATGCTTTCCTCTTTGCCCCCCCTGGTTGAATCTATAAAACATGGGGATTGTCTGGGATGGCTCCAAAACACACATACATTTTAATATTAATTTGGTCAGTGCCTCTGCAGCCTCTACCGGTTTCTTAATCTCCCGCTGAATATCTTCATTATCTGAAAGTGTGCTTTCATCTTAATTCCATTTTCATCCATCAAACGTCAGTGAGGTTTGACCTTCTGTGATCTCTCCAAAGATAGCGGGTGAGAGAGAGGTATTGAGGGTGACGCAGACAGGAAAAAGAGAAAAGTTGAGAGATAAGGTCTGAGTGGAAATGATGGACAAGGATAGAGAGATGGCAACATGACAAGACTAAATGGAGCATGTCTTTGATGCCAAGTTTGTGGTCTGGGAAACACTTTATGTCCTTGGAACAATTTAAATATTTCATAATACAAACCATTGCATAATGCTAACAAAACAGAGGTAGAATATGCACTGTAATCCACTGATGTCAAAGTACATTTACAAATCGTTTCTCCAGTTTAAAGTTTGGTTCCAACGTTTTGCTACTTCAGCTTGTGCTCTCTCCAACCTACTTCAGTTGTATTTTTATGTTACATGCTTACAATTATGAATGCATTCAATACATGGTTTTATTGGTCAATAGTCCCTTTGATATAGCATTGTGCATGTACTGCTTTACTTTTAGATTATAATAATAAAAGCAGAGGTGGCATGGTTTATGTTGACCTGTTACACGTTAGGTTTTGTTCTAAAACACCTGTTCATTCTATGAGTATCTAAAAATAGTGTTGGGAATAATAGTTCTGACTTTGTTGCAGTTCAGAAAGATACAGCTCTTCCAATGTGGCACTGAGCCAATAGAAAGCATTTTGGTTAAAATAAATGACCTGGACCATCTGAGAAAAGAAATGCACTTGTATGTATGTAAAAAGGTTTTTACTGTATGTATTTATGTGTTTCTTTCTTCTCTTTTGCATGAAGCTGTCATGTCTTCCAGTCCCACTTGCTATTCCTCTCTCGCCTCTTAATCATCCCTTTCACATGCCTTGGGCCCTTTTTCCATCCTCCTCCACGCTCTACCTTCTCACTGTCAGTCTATTTATTCTTACAATAGTATTTAATTACACATTTGTAATAATTGTCTGTGTAATAGCCATGCGTTGCCATAACAGGTGGTGTATGAGCCCTGTGTCTGAATCTTGTGTCACATTTGGCATTCATTTGAGCCATGCACAAGCCTTGTGAGGCTCCCCCTAGTGGCTCACCATGACACGAGGACAAGCATGCACACAGGGAGAGGGACAGACTACTTACCACATGAATGATGCGTGCTCAGGCCGGCGATCCCAAATAGAACGACTCATTAGTGTATAAACTGGATATGCTCTCCCACCTAACCTATCCATCTCCTGCCTCGCGTTTGCCTTTTCGAAGGGCAGCCTTGATCCCCTAAATGTGGGTTATCTGTCATCAAAGACTTTGAATGCAGAATACATAATCAGGTTACCAGCCTTTTTGAAGCGTGCGCACACATAATATTATCTTCTTTACTTTTCAGTTGAATTAAATAGTTTGATCACTAATAATTGAATTTGTTTACAGAGCTCAAATATGTGAAACATTTAGAGCTGTGTTTGCAGCCAGCCAAAAAATCCCAATCACATGATCTCAATATAATGGTGTTTTTTATGGAAACCAAACACTTTCCTCTCACCCTTAAAGGATTGGCATTTAACTGTTGTGCAAAACTGTCAAAATTGCGAATAAAGTGTCTTTTTGAGGCTGATGTTTGAACCTGTGTCACAACATATAGTCATAGGCTGACAGTAGTAGGCCGTTGGTCAGTGAACAGAGATGATGCGTCCGTACATGTGACACCTAAATGTCACCCTCCCAGCCAAGTCGGAGTTTGATATAAAGTGACAACAACACTGCCAAAGACTCACACACGGCTTTACATGAACAAGAATGGGCCGCTGAGTGCTGCACTGTGCCATTCTCAGCTGTCACATTAACAGAGATAAGATAGAAATATACTATGTTGGAAACGTGACCAGAAGACGCGCCTGCAGACACTATGTAAGAAACACCCTGGTCAAGGTTTCAGAGTTTAGAGCTTGACATTATACTCCCCTGCTGGCCTGCACGTCTGCCAGCCACGGTAGCTCCATCATGGCCGACACCAGAGAAGGCCCTCTCCGTTCATAATGAGAGAATGTAACACAATTCGCGGTTGACTGTGGCGGATGTTGCTTTGGAAATCCACAAAAAAAGATGTCCCCATGGCATAAAAGAAAATACATTTGGCAGACGACAAGACCCCCTTTATGAATTATGAAGCCATCTTATGTCCTTTTCAGCCTCATTGCTATCAGTTACATGACACAAGGGCTAGTGTTCTTCCAGCCCAGCAGAAATCCCACAAAAGGGTGTTATTTGTCGGCTTGAAACTAATCCACTGTCACTCAATACCACCGGCACCCACTAACTCTATCAAAGACGCAAAACGAAAGAATAGGAGCACTTCTCTATTGCCATGCAGACCAGGTCAGAGGTTGGAATAAGTTTGTGTGGATGTTCCGAACGAGTCTCTATAGAATTGTATCTGTGTTACACCAGTGTGCCTAATCCGCCACTTGAAGAGCAATTAAAAGTTTAGCCTGACTTTAAAAAAGTAACCATGTGTGATCTCTTTTCTCCAGTCAGCTTCCCTCCGGCTTTTATTTCTTCCTGAGGGTCCATCTCTCCGGCTGTATTCATGTGGCGAATGCTAATAGGAAAGTGCTATCCATGGTCCTCCTCCGAAAGGCACTGAGGGGAAGAATAAACACCAAAGTGAGAGTTGAGGCAAGCAAAATGAAGGAAGCAATGCTGTGATCAACCACTGCCTTATTTCCTTATCACCCGATTCCCTCCGCTTCCAAATCCTTCCAGTCTTGTCTTTATTTTCTTCTGTTTCTCCTTTTCGAAAACTGCTCCCATTGCCCACGCTCTAAGACTAAGAAACTCCAGTGTATTGGGAGGGGAGGACTTTTCCAACTTTGTACAACTTAAGCCTGCAATTATGACGCTTTTAATTGGGTTTTGGTTCTCGGTGGTCGGGCCGCAACAAAGAATTTTTAATTGATTGCTATGTGCCTGGAAACATGGAAAAGTCCAATGTGAGAAATACAAGGCAGTGATTTTGAAATTGACCAGAGAGCGCTAATGGCATCATCAACTGTTAACAAGGCCGCGCCATGCTGCTCATAATGTCCGCACCTAGGGTAATAAACGTATTTTTCAAAGGCGTTTAAAATGCTATTACTAACAGTTGGACCCATGTGGCTTGTATGACCTTGTGTGGTTCAAATAAAAATGTAAGATGGATTTGTTGCACTATTCCGTTGATGCTATGGTCCAATCGAGTGGTGTGAGAAACGGTTTTCATCCAAACACTTACAAATCAATACCAGGGACAAAAGCCCTTAAAAACAGCCATTGATCTGAGGATTTTGTCTTATTTTGCTCACACTCAACTATAACTTTTGCACTGTGCTGTGTTTTGAAATACATTCAGCAGTATTCTGTATGAAACTGTTTTGTTATGATTTAATATATCTGCACAAAAGGTGAGGCTGTTCCTTCTGGGCAAAACGGATATGAAAAATAACATTAGTCAAACGTGGCAGAGTAGAACAAGTGGGGGAGAAAAATGCCCCTTGCATCTTTGTTGACTCTGCTGGAAAATGCTGAGAATCTCTAAGCCCACAAGAACCGCTTTTATCTCCACTTTGTTTTTGCTTCATCCTTTTGGGGTGCTTTTCTTTTCTTGGGAGATTGTTTCTGCTCTCTTTGTCCGCAGAAGACTGACCTGGGAGGAATGCACGGTGCAGGTTTAAAGCTTAAAGAAGATGGAACGTGCGGAGGTGCAGTGGAGCTTGACAGGGCCAAAGCTATCAGTCAGGCTAAGACATGATACCTAAGACGGAGCGGCCGCAGTGCGCACCCTTCTTTTGGCAACAACTCAACTTGATCCAGACCGAAAACTCTCATCGAAATTCCCCCTGGTGGCTCGCAGGGCTTAGTACACCTGAGAGGCACTCCGGCAGTTGGCCTATCTTGTTTTAGATTACCAAAGGCTTGCTCGGGCATTGCTTTGGCGTGAGCTTAGACGGTAACATGGTATTAAGCAGTAAACGAGAGGCACCCAAACAGAACCTGAACCCAAGCCGATCGATTTCCAGTCAGACGTATCACCTTAAGTTAGCCTGTACTGTATTTGCATGTTGTATCTTCTTGTATACCAACACATTATTCCATTTAAATCACTTATATGCCAATCTTAGCCAAAAAAAAGGAAAAAACGCAGGACCCTTGTATAAAAAAGAACATGTCCACTGTGAAGCTGGGTTGATAAGTTCAATTTACCTGGTTCAACCCTGGATCACTAGGAGCAAAAATTCTTCACTGCTCTGTTTCACAAGATATAAACGTCTACATGTGTGTTCGTTTAAATTCAAAACACGTAAAGCATGTTTACCCAAAGTGAACCAGAATTGGCCCAGTTAAAGCGAACCAGACCAAGTGTGAATAGTTTGCCTGGCATATTCTGGCCATATCCATGTGTTTTTCCATTTTTGTTCTGCTTTTTGTTTTCTTGTTTCTTTTTTCACATGGAAAAAAAAACAGCTGTTGTATTTTAAAAAGAATCTTAAAGTGGGAAAACCTCTCCGTTTCCTACTGGTTTTTTGAGATGTTCCTTGGAGATGAAGTAAGGTCAAAGGACAGTGGTCAGTGGCCCCTATAGACCATTGGCTTCTATGTGTTTGTTATTATTGCATTTTCTATGTTTTAAATTCTATGTTTGATTCACTTATTTGTGTTGGCAAATCAACAACTTTGATTAGTTCTCCCGAGGGGACTGCTGTCGTGTGTAAGAACTATACAAAATAAATTGCATTGAAACAGTGTAGCTTTCAATAGAAACCAGTTTGATTCCTACATTCTTTATGTACCAACTCATGATTTTACACAATGAACTTTCCTATGTGCGTTTAACTTACCGCTCAGAGCAAGAATCAATGCCACATTATTTTTACTTTCCCTAATTGTAAATCTGGAACATTATATGCATTCAATTAGTAGGCTAGTGTTGCCAGGCAAGTGGTGATGTTGTTTCTACATAGCTGTTTGGCTCTTAGCGAGGGTCTCATGTGGCGTATCACGGGTCACTGTCTGGTAGCCCATTAAAAATGAAGCATGGCGTCTTAATTACCGACTGGCACTTTTGGCAATCTTCCCTGTTCTCAGGTGTCACCCCAAATCCTCTTCTCCTTTTGTCCCGACTTCTGCAGCCTCTTTATCTCCCACCCCCATCTCACTTACTCATACTTCCCCCTGTCGAACCTTCTCCCTCTGCTACTCGCTTGACTGCAATAAGACACTGGCCCTGTAGTCTACATTCTGCTCCCCTCGGCCTGAGTGCTGCCCCGGCCCACAATTGCTTCCTGCGGTTCACGGCAGTGGGTCATTGCCGCCTGTCCATGGTACTTAGAGCTGGAGATTGCGTGCGCTAACCTACCCGGCACACCTCGGCCCTGTTGCCCTCGGCGGCTGCAGCGGTTTCGGAGTCTCTGTGTTGAATGTGAGCTTGATTATGAATCCGGGGCGGGAGCTCAGACAGAACACTTTACAAAGGGTTTTAGAGTTGTAGCAAAAACACAAGTGGGCATTGTGTGCGGCTGACGTACTGTAACCGATATATCCTGCATTTTTTAAGCCAGTCGTACCTGTTCACAGTCAGACAGTATTGTGTTGGTTCAGACTTGTGTGCCACTCCATTCATTACATGGAAGAATAAAAAGAGTTGAATGTTTTCAAGGCGTTGACCTTCCGAGTTTCACCACATAAAATGCAGATCTACAGCCCGTTTCTGGGTCTACAGTTTAGTGCTAAATTTGTACTGTAAGGTCTGAATTTGTAATATTTTTGAATAGTTTTACAGTTAGATTAGTTTCAGTTAGATTCACCTCTAAAGACACAACATTGTAAACAAAAGTAATTTGGTAAATAAGTCAATAACTTACCTCCAGAGGAATCCCGTTGATTTCATCCAAGGCGGTGACCTTCCGAGTTCCACCACATAAATTCCAGATCTACAGCCTTTCAATGGTTCTAGAGTTTAGAGCTAAATTCAGGTCTTAGTAGGTAATTTTTTTGTATAGTAATTCTACATAAGGATTCACCCTTGAAGACACAAGAATGTAAACAAAAGAAATCAATCAGAAAAAAAAGTCAATAACTGACCTCCAGAGGAATCCATTTAGCACCAGAGTGAGCTCAAGTGCCACTAATATAAGATTACGCGAAGTTCAAGTGGAAAACGCTCAACTCAATTTTATAATTACAAATGGCCGTATTGATTTTCAGGACCACTCGAAAATGAAATCACACATCTCAAGAAACTATTCCTCATAATAAAACATTTTTTACACATCTAGATACAGTATATAGTACCAACGTTCAATGGTATGTTTTCAAATCGTCCCATTAAAACTAATTCTTGGAAACCTAATTCTTAGAAATTGAGGAATAACTCTGACTGCTCATGTACAAAAACATGGCCATAAAAATGTACACAAATCGTGTCAATGGAATTGGCTGAAGAATGTTCATGGTTGAGCCTCAAAGCCAGGTATTGCCTTGACAGTAACATATTGCATTATACATGACTTATTTATTCAAGATGTCCAGATAAAAGCAACAACTGAAATTTCAGTCCTTTCAAAAGCTCTGCAATGTTTAGCTCAGCTCGTCGGAGGAAATGAAAATCAAATCCAAGAGGTCACACTTTATTGACACGAGTGGCGGCTGCTGTTTTTATTGGCCCCAGGTTCAGTCGAGCCGGGCAGCCCCATGTGTTTCCCCTTTAGTGTCCAGGATATAGGCCAGTGCCAAGCTCTGGCTGCAATTCCAACAGACCTGTGCCGTGTTTGCATTGTCAGGTTTCGAGGATGACGGATTTGCTCAATCACCCGTGGCTGTCACCGGTTGGTTATCCATCACAGGCACACCCTATAGAGGCCCGGGGTTGTCTGGACGCAGTAAAAGAGGCTCCCGCATCTGGTCACGATAAAGCCGAGCAGTGCTAACTCGTAATGAAAGACATACAAGAGGGTCACGGCCTGTTTTTGGCACGGCACAGCGAACGGTCAAACTATGTGTGTATGTAAACTCCAGGGATGAAGAGCGTGATTGTGCCAGAGGTCTCACTATAGAGCAAACATCTGTTTTCGTTTGGCAGCTTGTGTTTTTGGTGGCACCCGCTGGAGGTATTTGAATTTGCGAGCCAGGATTTAAAGATGAAAAATAGTAACTTTTTGTTTCATGAATTGTAAAATCTTGTTACGGTAGACATGTAAGACCACAATATGTTGTCTTTATTGTGTTGGAAAACATTTTGTCTTAAGAATAACTGTTAGAAAGAGGGAATTTGTTGCTTCAGAGAGAGAGAGGTCTGATCTTTTCCATTTTTGTGTTGGAAAAAGCTGATCCGAAGATAGGACAGAAGCCAAAATTACATGCATGTGAAAAATGGTAGAACCAAATTGTTTTGAGAGCGAGTTACCTTGATTGGAAAACTATTGAGGTATTGCAATGTCAAAAAAACATCTTGGGTGGTCTTTATCCCAAACCAATCACAACAACTTATTAGTAAATATGTCATCTTTTACCAACTTGAGCCCTGTCAGTCACGTTTTGACTATTTGGTCTGAGAGCTGATTGGCTGACTGAGTGTGGTCCTCTCTTTTTAAATCTTCTGTTTGATAAAGCTAAATGTGATAAGAGCGAGGAACTAGTTAGATTGTTTTTATAGCACATAGAATTGAAAGTTATGTACCCCAGCTTTAGTGTTACAGTGGGAAGATTGTCTAAGGTCAAAGAGAGTATTACTATATGAACTGTATTCTGATTTTACTAAATTGCACGGTTCAAACAATGCAGACATAGTTTCTTGTCACACCACTTTTTTCCATGAGGTATACTCATTTCATCGGCTTTGTCATTTGAAACGAAGAGGTGTGACTCCATAAAACTAAGGGCCATTGAGGGTCATGACACAACACGTGTTTGTGCGTGTACTTTAGCTAGCACTCCTGGCCTGGTCACTATACTCCCACTGATTGACAGCAGAGTGGAGCAGGAGGGCAAAGGGTCACACATGGGGTGGCCTCAGTAACCAGGCCCACAAGTGCTCACAAATTATAGACAAACCGCTACTGTTTAATCTTCTTAATCTCCATCACACAGCGACCCATGTGAGAATATATTTTTTATTCATTCCAAAAGAGTGATTAGTGATTAGGGAAAAGTAAGCATTTTTTACAATTGGAAATACATATACAATATATGTTTGCAGAATGTCTTTTACAACATACATCTTAAATAATACACATACAGTATATACATTTCATAGATAATATATTTGTTTCTCCTGGATCTTGTTGAAGTAAAAATATGTCTTCATCTCATTAAAAAACCTATTTTGATATACAGTATATCTAAAATATTCATATATAACGTTTTATTTTGCATCCTTTTAAGAAAGATTCCTCTGAGAGATGATTGGCTGAGGGAGGGTAGTCCTCTCTTTTTATATTTCTGAAAAATCTGATGTCAGAGTAGTAGTAGTAGTAGTAGCAGCTGCGGTTGTGGGATTTGTGAGGGTGAAATAGTAGTATGTGTAGTAGTTTTATCAATTTGGGTATAAAACTATATATGTTGAATACAGAAAACATTTTTAGACCTAGGTCGAAAGCAAAAAGTGCAATAATTTTTCCTACTATTAAGGAAAAATTGGGGTGAGGATTTTTTATTAAGACTGACGCATGATTGAAAATACTGCTGCTTATGACTCAATTCCCTTCTATGGCTTTTGGCTCCCATTAGTTTTAAAGCGAAGTGACGAAGCAGGAATAACTATTTTATTCGATTCATTTATTTAAAATAGCCCGGATGGCGAGGTCAGAGGTCTGCGTGCAGACTGCTGCAGATTCTAATCCAAAGCCTCCAGCGCTCTCGGCATGAACTCCATTCCTAGTCTGCAAACAAATTAGCTTTTCCTGCTCCCACTCCCTCTCCCCTCCATCTCCCTCAGCCCCCTGTGAAAATAAGGGATAATTTCAGGTGAATAAAATCTATTTGTTCGTTTAACTTTTTTTTCTCATCCCTCTCGCCCAAACTCAATTTTCTCTTTGTGTTGGGGCCCTTTCAATTGTTTTTTTTTTACTCCTCAGTCTCGCCAGCAATTCATTAGACAGTCATTTAATTTATATCATTAGAAAAGGTGGTCTCCTGGGGGCACGGAGCCTCTACAAAAGCCGATACATTGTGTTTATGTTTCATGGGTGCTTTAAATGTTCGAGACGGTCACTGATAGTCGTTCGTTTTGAAGTGCGCGTCGACAGAGTGGGGAGCTCCACTTTAACTGGGATTCCTAATACTTTGTGATGCGTCCGTCGATCATAGAAATTCTTGTGGATCAGGAAAATATTTCATCATGCTGTAACGTCAGTAAATTGTTGTTGCAATACCACGCCATGAAAAATCAACCAGACATAATTTATATATTCAGATCTCCTCCAGGCGTTTATTACCCTTAAAGAGGCGTTCCTATTCCATGCCCATTTTTAATTATGTAACAAATGTTTGACTATCCAAGTGAAATTTTCATGAATATTTATACCGATCCATTTGTTGAGTGTTGATTGTAATTACATGGAAACATGATTTATTGCCAAGATTGCTGTGTTAGCCAACCAGCCAGAGAAAAGGAACAGGGTAAAAATATAAATGCTAATTCACAAACACACAGTGTGCAAGGCAGAAATCCACTTTTCCCAGAGGCTTGTGGGGAATTGTTTTATCAAAAAACAAAAAAAAAATCATCATCCAAAGTGAGCCTGGTTGTAGGTCTAGTTTTTGCTGTGATCTCTTTCCAGTGAGATTTTTTAACAAGGCTTAAGATAAAAGGATTTTGTGATAAAATATGTGCATAAATTGTCTTATAATAATACTAATACACAACCAGAGTGTAGTTTGGATGTGCTTGTCATAAGCTTTTGTTTTGGTTTCATCTCTCACCTTATAAAGCTTAATCATTGTTTCCAAACTTTGTGGCAGAAACTGTGACGCTTCAATTTGATTTGAACTGATTTTGAACTGCTCAGAATGAAAGCTCATGTCTGGCTGAAGGGCAGTAGCTCAGTTGGTCGTAATGACAGAATGAGGGATTTTTGGGTCGTGGAGTCAGTCGCCTAAAGGGTTTATTGTTTGTTTGTTTTTTTGTTGTGGATCCCATTAGCAGTAAAGCAAACAATATTCTTCCTGGGGTCCAATAAGAAATAACTTGCATTTAAAAGACACAAAAATGATCTTTCTCCGATCTCCGATAAAGAACGTTTTACATTCAGGGTGTCAAACTCGTTTTGGTCAGGGGGCCGAATCTAAAAAAAAGCAATCGCTGGTCGGGGCCAAAAATCTAATCGGGTAATAGTGGAAAGTTTTTACATTATGAATATATTTTGACCAAATTGGATCACTTCTGGAGAACATGCTTTTGGATAAGATTTGTCTGGTCATTTTTTTTTCATTTTGTTCCTGCTTAAAAATGCTAAAGTTTTAAATTAACTAAACCTTATTACATTCACATTTTATAATGAATTAAAGGACACGTTTTTTTCTTTAGACATCCAACTTTAAAATGTGGTATAAAGTGCTTTGGTAGCTATATTAACATACTCCCATCAATGCAGCAAGTCACTCATGATAATTGAAAACCAGTTTCAGGGGACACTAAAAATGATCCCTGTGTTTGGCCTCCTTTTGTTTCACATCATCGAAACAAAAAATCAGTTTTTCTGAAATCACAAAGGCAACCCAAATACCAAGGTTTCAACTTCAAACTCAATGCAATACTTTCATACATTGAGTTCATATCATGGTTCAAATACAGCCCTGATATATGGTCGTGTTATCGTTGATAGAGTTGGCTCTTATTGCACACTTATTCCATCAGGAAATTACTTTTGCACAGACGCAGTACGCATAACACAAATGACCTGAGATGCACGTCAACACCGGCTGTATTTTTCTCTCTGCCCTTGTTGTCACTTCATTTGTCATTCTCCGCTAAAGACACACAACTCCACACCTAGTACCTGTCAGCAGATAAGCTTTGGTAAAACACATTCACGTCAGTCTCTCTCCGATCCAACAACCAGAGCTCGAAGATTGATTACGGGCAGATGTACGAATTAAAGTTATCATTGGCGTATATAAGGGGGGGACACGCTAGATCAGGTGTGACAATTGCCAAACAAATGGGTAAAGGGGGAGGGAGGAACCCAAAATGGTTGAGTAATGGGTCCGTGTCGCGTTTAATGCTGATGACTGAGCAAGAAAGCAAGTGGGACGGAAGGCGGCATGCATTGGTTGGTGGTGTTTGTACGAAATTAATGAGCTGCGTTAGCCATTTGTTATGCTATTTATCCAGGTAACGAGCAAGCGTGGACTGCCATTTCTCACCTCATGTTCACTCTGTCCCGATCACCCACCACTCTCTGTCATTATAGCTTCAAAATAGGACGTAGGGAGCTAGCCATAGAGGGTGGAACAGCCTGCTTGTTGCTCTGATCATGAAAGCAAGCAATTGTATAGACAGCCAATCACATAAGCAGTTTGAACACAGAGCTTGTAGGACAGACGTCTTTGTCAGTCGCCGCGGGATATGGAAAACAGGTCTTTTTCTTTTTCTCTTGATAAATCAGATCTCCAGCCGAGCCTTGTTCATCTTGGACTCTTTGTGTAAATGAAAACACACAAATGAGGCTGCAGCAGCACTCTTGTCTTAGTTGTATTTAACAGGTTGAGCCAGCTGCCATGTCCGCCTCTCCCTGGAGCCTCTATGTCTTGTGAGGTAGAGCTTTTCTTGTTTGTCCCCTTTACAAGGTCTACCCATTGAAGGTTTTCAGGGCGAGTGAAAGTGAGGATGTTGTTTGAGGTAAAAAGGTCATTGATAGCTTTTGTGACGGAGCAGATCGGTTGACAAAGTGACAGTGTAGCTAGTTAAGAGGTAAGGCTACACATATTTTTGCCCTTGAATTCCTGCACTTTCTTTCCTCAATTCTCCCAATGAAACTTCTTTTTACCTATTGTTCCTGCTTAGCTAAATATTCTCCTGAATCTTTTTTTTTTTTAAACCCGGAGGATACAACATCCTCTTTAGTCTGATCACACAAACAGTCCCTTTAGTGACCCCCAGCGTTTGGTTTTTCTTGTAGCCATTTCGCCGAGTGACCTTCTCGGTGGTGAGCCAGCCCCAGGACCCTCACCAGCAGGGATCGCTGCAGAGCTGCTACGACAGCGGCCTGGACGAGTCGGAGACCCCCAGCAGCAAGAGCTCATCGGGCCCCCGGCTGGGCGCCCTGCCCCTGCCAGAGGACAGCTACGAGAGGACAACGCCGGATGGCAGTGTCGGTGAGGCAGAGCACATGGAAAATGGTAGGGGCAAACACTAAAGAAAGCTTAGAAAGATGCAGGAAACACATAGTGCATCACTTAGCACACTGCAGTAGCTCCAGCACACACACAGACGTAGGGTGCCCTTTATTTTGAGAGTCCTGTGGCTTAGCTGTGCTCTGACAGTTCTTGGATTCAGATAGCAGCATGAGGAGGACAGGGATTGTGTTGCTGTAGCTGTGATTTCCTTTGAATAGGGCTAAAGCTTTTCCAAAATTCAGCATCATGTAGATGGGGCTCCTGGATTTAAAAGCTTTGTTTCTGTTTCAGAAACAGCAGGCTTATTTGATCAAAGGGGCTACATGTGGGAATATATGTAAGACATATTCTCTTAAATCAACACCCTTCATGCCGTCTTGTCTTCTTTTATATTTGAACTATGTTTTTTGGACGTTGTTACACTTCCTGCTGAATCCATCTCAGGTTAAATCTTCAGTGCGCTCCAGGTGAATTTCTTTTATTTGTACTGATCAAGTAGAAAAAGGAAAACAACAGGGGGTTAAGACCCGACCTGGATTGTTGGACAGACGGTGGGTTTGTCTTGAGTGAATCTTTGATTTAATCAGCAGATGGAACTGATGCAGTAAAGAAACTGTAGTGGAGCCAATGTGAACTGGAGAAGATTGCTGTGGCAGTCCTGGGGCGCACCACTATCTCCCCGTGGAGCCGCTTACTTTACATGCACTAGTTTAGTTCAACTAGATCCCAAATATGTGAGTACGAGGAGCGTGTGCGCCTGTGTGTGCAGTGAGAGATGGAGGTAATGGTCCCATTCATAGTCTTGGAGTCTGAGGCGATGCTTAACAAGGAGGAGCTGTCTTGAGAGTGCTAAGCCTAAGTGTGCAGGCTTTCCCACTGCAGCTTAGCATAAAGATATTCAAATCTCCTAAAGATCCCATCTCTATCCTGTCTCTAAGTTTGCAGATGTGGTTTCAGATGGAGTTGTACATGTCACTGCTGGCAAGGGTCACAGTATTTATTACAATTTTAGAATATGTGCTTCTTTTTTTTTTTATCAATATGAACTTCTGGTCACCGTGTATGGAGTGAATGAATAATAACATGTAAAGCGTCTTTGAGTGTCTAAAAAAGCGCTATATAAAACCGATGCATTATTATTATTATTATTATTATTCTGTTGAAATAAGTGTTACTGTAGATTGACGGATTGCTGCCGAGAGACACATTGGACATGCTTTTTTACATATAAATACAGTTCCCATTATGCAGGTTAAGGTGCCTCAGCATACATTCTGTTCAATGGTGATTATAGAAAGAAGACAGGATTGGTAGTTGTTCGTTCTACCAAACAGACAAGATTCAGATTCAGATTCAGATTAATTTATTGGCCATGTGCAGTATAAAACCTACATTGGAATACATTTGCAATAAAAGGTACTCTGTGTGCACCGACAGAATAAAAGCACGATACAATGTAATATAAAATACACATACACTGAATATAAAATAATAAAAAAACAGCTGACACTGTGGCACCGATCAACAAAACGATACAAGGGGTAAAAGCAGGAATTAAAGTGCTCTGTTTAGGCACCTAACAGCCTGTGGAAAGAAGCTGTTAGCATAGCGCGATGTCTTGCATCTCAGTGACCGATATCTTCTGCCAGAGGGAAGAAGCTGGAACATGGCTTTCCCAGGGTGGCCAGAAGAGTCACCGATGATTTTAAGAGCTTTGTTTAAAAGTCTGGATTTGTAAAGAACCTCCAGAACAGGAAGCTCACAGCCCACGGTCCTCTTTGCAGAGCGGAGCACCTTGTTTAAAGCTCTCTTTTCTTTATCTGTGATGTTTCCAAACCACACAGACACAGAACCAACAAGTAAACTCTCAATGGTGCAGCGATAAAAATTAAGCAGAATCTTAGAGTTAGTGGTAAATTCTCTAAGTTTCCGCAAAAAGAAGAGCCGCTGACGAGCTTTCTTAACAACCCGGTCAGTGTTTTTAACCCATTTCAGGTCGTTAGACAGAGTTAAACCCAGGAACTTGCACTCCTCTACGATCTGCACCTGGGAGTTGTCAATAACAACAGGAGTGTGAGAACTGCTACGACTGAAGTCAAAGACAAGTTCACATGTTTTTGCAGTGTTCAGCTGGAGATTGTTTACTTTACTCCACTGAAAAACATGTTCGATCTCTGCTCTATAAGAGGATTCATCAGTATCACTGATGAGACCGATGATGGTGGTGTCATCAGCATATTTGATGATCAAATTTGAGTCAGAGGAGGACACACAATCGTGAGTGTACAAAGTAAAAAGCAGAGGACTCAAAATACATCCCTGAGGAGAACCAGTGCTCACAGAAACAACATCAGAAAAACAGTCATTGATTTTCACTCTCTGAGATCTGTCAGTTAAAAAGCTAAAAATCCAAGATTAGATGTTACCTTGTTCATTTAAGAGTGAATATATTTACATATGAAAATATTAGTATTTTCCTTATTGAATTAACTTTGAAAGCAAAGAGAGTTTTAGTGGAAACAAGTCAAGGTCATTTTCTAAACAAATCCTCCACAACAAACAAGACTCTTGGAGAAATCATTGAAACTGTACAAATCAAGGCATTAAAAGACAATTCTGTAAACACTCCTGCTTACAAAAGACATTGCTGGAACAGTTAGAGAGTATATATTTTGTAGGTATTGGTCTGAAGAGAATTGCAGCAGTCTCTGTCGCCACAAAAGCTATACATTTTTTCAGAACTTCTCAGTGTTCTCGAGGTCGGCTCCTATTTGTACAGTTAAGTCACTCCACATTAAAAAACATCAGCGTTACATAAAAAAAATGGAATCATCTTGGGAACTTACTGGCAAACTGCTGTGGCCTCTAAAGGGCGCTAAGACTGGTCATTAGCCTCCTCCCAGTGTTGTAACAAGGCCCTGCATAGACATTCCGACGCTGTGCAAAAACACTTCAGAAATGATGGGCAGAGGGGAGAACAAAAGTTAGCAGATGGCGTCGGTGCTTAGTTGCTGGCCTGGGTGCCGTTAGCGACAGGTAATTCTGGACGTTTACATGCATGATAGGTGGTCGGAGTGTTTGTGAACCCCGGAAAGGGTTGACAAGGGGATAGTTTTGCCATGAAGTCTTTGATTGGATTTTTTGTTCTTCTTTGCTTCAGTTTGTTCCCTTTTTGAACATTGTTATGGAGTATAGCAGGTGTATCAAATACTGTCAAAAGTATTGCAATTATCACGACGATATGTGTTGTGAGATAGTGGCAATGCATTCGATGTGCTACTAATTGAAAGATTTAGTGAAATAGAAAAAACGGTATGAAAATATCGTTGAAAAGACCCATTACAAACAAAGTATATATCAAGCATAAAAGTACTGTATATGTCAAGCCCTGTTGATGATTGTAGTTTAGAGTCAATTTTCAAAATATTCTAATTTTCTTAACTCAGCTTTTAAACTCCTCAAATAAAACATCTAAGATTATAAAAAATGAAGGCTTTATACATTTCACTTGGCATTTATTGTCGCATGTTAATCAGTTGAATTAAAGAAGTAAATAGACTTTTTAAATATATTCTAATGTTATGAGTTTCACCTGTACCTTCAACCTTCATTACTACAATATTTATTTGGTGAAAAAATACATCTTGCTCTTTTTGTATGTTTTGGTATGTAATGTACTGGTACTACAGGCACCAAACACCTAGTATCGTCTTGTCTTCCTCACACACACCAGCGCTTTTATGGGGAGAGGCAAACAGAAAGACAACATCACTGTTTGCACAAAACCCATATTGCTTTTCCACGGACTTGAGCAGAGGGACCCACGCTTGAGGTTTTTCTTCTTAAAAATCCCCCGAAAAAACTCCAATCTCCTTCATCAAGGTCAGGTTTTCCGACTTTATTATTTTCTATCGCTTTGTTCCATCGGTCCACTGAGAATGCCCAAAACAACAACAGCAAAATAAATGGATAAATCAATCTTCAGGTTAAATATAAATTTAAATTTAAATTTCTTTAACGGTGTATTATAGATTGAACCCTGTTGAGACCAAAACACAAAACCATTGGTAGTAAACTAAGCTTTGAAAGTAACTGTATAGATATGTTTGTGATTTTATGAACTTTTGGACAGTGAATTATGCCACAAGTAATTAGGAATTTAAATCAAAATCACAATCTCAGTAGTCACAAATCGCAAACACTGCAACTATCAAAACATAACTTTATTTTTGGAAATATTTGTTAATTTATATGCTTAAGTATATTTTGAAGACTTGTCATTAAAACAATATTGTCAAGCTATTTTTGCAATGAATATTTTATTTCTAGGATTAATAAATGGTAGTACTGTAGGCTAGAACTTTTTAACCATTTTCTGAAATGTGTGGGAATAACTGTTTTCATACGTAATCTCTTGTAGTTACTCTGAACAAAACTTGACTTTTTGAACATACAGTACATGACATTGGAAATTGCATTCACAATATTGGTCAGTTATGTGATTTTTTTTTTTGATACCCTTAGTTGACGTATCTGTAGCAATGTTGGCTGTAACATGGGATAACATGGGGAGAGATATCGAATACATGTAAGTTTAAATCCGAACACAGCCATCCCCCCACATCTTGATCTCCCATCCGCACAACTGGGCCTTCACTTATTTATACTCTGCTCTTCATCACATATTCATACAAGCTGAATGTTGGGAGTCAAGCGCTCGATTACACTGTCGCTGATGTCAAGGAGGTCTTCCGCAAAGTAGAGCATTATTAGAGGGTCAAACATTCGTAGGTTTGTATTGATCTTAGCATTGCCTGGGGGGTTGTGGATTTTCTTTTTTTTTTTACCTCAAAACACTTGCCCTTTACAGATGTATGAAGTGTCTTTTATATGAATCAACAGCTCACGGCCCTGAAGATGTAAGAGCGTTGTTCGGAGTTTTATACCAATAGTTTTCCGAACAGCCTCCGTGGTAGAGGTCACACTACCAATTACATCTCGCTTCCCAGCCATTCAACGCGACTAGAGAAACTGGCTGATATTATTCCCGTGACCTATCGCCCTAACCGCCCTTGTACTCATGATTGTAGATGGTATAATGCGACGCCAGTGGCTACGGGAGACATGTAATCACAAATGAGTTTAATCAATAGGTTAAAGATGCCAGATGCAAAAAGGGTTTATTCTGAAAGTAGATCCGTTGTTGTTTGAGCTGTAACAATATATAGCTTTGAGCAATTCCAATTGTGTTATTATTATTTGCATATGTTTAAGAAATAAACAAGTATGCACATATTTGGGGCTTTCTATTGTGGTCTTAACCCTTTAAAAGTTTCCACTCGCTTTTTGAGTCACTATATCTACTTGAAGCTTGCTTGGAACGGAAATCTTCCTCTTTGGGGCATCTCCCTTGGTTTTAGGCATCAAACTGCGTCTCAGCCATTTGGTAAAGGCCTATAGGTATATACAAAACTGGGGGTTCAAAACAAACAATAAAAAACATACTAACAAAAGATTTGTGTTATAAGTGCTCCAACATCTTAGAAAATCCAATACCATTCATTGCTTTCTTCAAAGGGGTGAACATTATAGGGTTAGAGGTGGGGTATAAAACTTAAACAACACAGACCAAAATTTTAATTTGTAATATAGTCCTTCGTACCTGCTCTTTGCTTCTGTTCTGTTTGCGTCTATCACTAGTTTTCTAATGCATGTACTGAATTGAATAAACAAGATCCCTTTTGCTTAGGATGTACTCCATTTTAATGAATGAATGAATGGAGCCTCGATCTACAGTGTACTCTATTAATAAAAACAGTAGAAGCAAATCTTAGAAAATGTGCAGTGTCCCAAAGTATTATGCCTTAACATTTGCTTGATGTTACATTGAATCCAAATTTATTACAGTCAGGATGAGCTGCCAAGGACCCATTGATAAACGCCAAGATAATCCAGTCGGCAAACACGGGAAAAAGAAATTCTGCTCAAAAGGACTCGTGTTTTTGTACTTATTTATCACTTTCCGTTGTTTGCCCACAGTCCGGAAGAAATACATTCCAGTCCTCAACTTTTATTTACCACTATATCACAGAGTGCATCGTGCGGAGGCTGATTTTGTTTATGCTGGCTGCAAAGACAGATGAATAGTGCAAATTTATTGTAGCTGCTAAGAGAGTAATAGCACATCCCGCTAGCTGCTAACGTTAACATTCCACCCACGTCCCCCTCTTTCTCCAACTTTGGCTGCTAGACAACGAGCTCTACTACCACAAACGCACACACACACACAAACACACATGCACACGCACAATCTCTATCTTGTGGCTGTCTTTCCTGCTGAGAAATCTCGGGGTACCTCTGTTGGATTACAAACATCATTTACTGTTGGCGAGCATGCACAGAGGAGACAGACAAGTGGCACATCACAGCAGTTATCAGGCTGGAAAGAAGGAGGGGAGTGAGAGACGGACCAGCTTCAAAGGAAAAAAAAATAAAAAATCCTGGACACACTTGAATACAAGGAACCATTAAGGGACAGGTGCTTGGTGTTGTTCCAGACGAGCCGTGTCATGAGAACGCAGTGATTTTAATGGTATCAAGTGTATTGCATGACAGTCGGAGATAGAAAAATACCCATGTTTTCTTATTCTTACTGCATGTAGCTGCTATTCATCCAGACACACCTGTCTATGCTTTGCTTTGAATTCCGATACTGATGGAAAGCAGTCGCAGTTTGGATTATAAAAATGTTGAGTCACTGTCGATTATTGCTAGGATACAATATGTGAGGTGTTGGAAGAAGCAGACAAGGAGATTTAAATTCAGGAATTGCAACTTGAGAGTGTGATGGTTTCTTTGAGATTTAATGAACTAGGGCCGTGACAGGTGAATTGATAAATTGCTGCAAGGCAAGTAGGTTTATTTGTATAGCACAGATCATACATAAGGAAACTCAAAGTGCTTGCAATGGTTGTCCTTGTCAACTGTTTGCAGCAATCAATTCTTTTTTAAAAACATAAAGGGTATGAGAGAGAGGTTTTCTGACTCCCCTATTAGCTGTAATTACTGCAGAATAATATGAACGTGTAAAAATGTATATTCAATGCAGACGACTAATTTTGTTATAACTCATCAACAAAAAGATCCCTTGAGGTGTATACTTTACCTTTTTTTGTCAAATCTATCTAGATATCCCATGCAGGTACTTAGTAATCCAATAAGTATTCAATTAGTCCAATAAATAATCGTCAACTAGTGGATTATCCAAAGTAGTTGTTAGTTACAGCCCTAATAAAAACCCATTGAATCATTCGTTGCCAATCCGGGGAAAATTCAAGACAGCAATGGATCAATTTTGGTGCCAATCGTTTCAGAAATGTTATATGAAAACTAAAATCAATTACATAAAGAACTAAAAGAAAACTATGTCCTGGATTCCGCTACATTGGCGCCCAAAGAGCTCAAAAAACAATTTTCCACTACAATTTGCCATAACTTTGTCATAGTCCAAGCACTCTCCATCTTCTGAACGGCTCCGTTTTGTTGTTGTTTGTGCTTATTTACGGCCATTGGAACACATTTTTCAGTCTGGTTAATAATGTGCGTGGTGTGTGCCGGTGCATGTGTGAAAGTGTGTTCATTAGGCTGAGCGGGAATGTGGGGCCAGATGGCAAAGTGAGTTTGTTTAATTAAAACCATTCATATTTGAAGAGCGGTGCGGCACAGGCAGTGGTTATAGGTCTGATTTCCCCAAACTTAGTCAGATGGAGCCGGCTTGTAGCTGCGTATGTGCGCCATGTAATGCAGTGCTATCAATCAGCCAGTCCCTGCATCTATCATCGCTCCTCCCTAAGGTCACTGTACTCGCATTAATTTAAGTTATCCAATCTGGACCGCCCCCAAAAGTGGATTGCGAGCTTGCGACGCTTTGTGTGAACACATCTTCTCAGCATGGCTTTGTCTTTCATGTTTGCCCCGAGACGTCGGTCGGCCAAGCGTGTCTCGTATTCATTTCCATCTGTCCCTAACTCTCTCTCTCTCTCTGTACGCTTCTATCCCGGGGCAAGTGAGACAGCGAGAGACGTGGAACGAACAAGAAGACCTGCTGCGACCGCGGGGAGGAAAGAGTAAATGAGTGCACAGGAGCCAAAAAGATGAAATTTAGAGGGATAGAGTGGGTTGGAAGAAAAGGGGGGAAGAAGAGAGGGAAGGGATGGTGGTTACACGCATGATAAAGTCCCCAGCAGGGAGTGGCTCTTGACGGGGAGATGATTGATCACTGTGGCGCTGGAGCAGGCAGGTATTCAAATCATCAGCGGGTGTCGCATACAGTGCAGTCTCGCACACACGGGCTATTGAGTGCACCTGCAGTTTCAGTCAGGAGTGTCCAAAGTCTTGCTCTTGGGGTGAAGCGGTGGGCTGATAGTTTGCATGGTTCAACGGTTGTTTGTGTGCAAGTGGTTTTGGAAAAAGGGAAAGAGGTGACAAAGCGACATGTTACTTATGTTTGGGCTTGTAGGGACTTGGTTTCGTGTAGTTGAGTTGTTATGTGATAGCAAAGCTTCCCATGAGTACATGAACATTTCGGAAGACTGACCAACTGGACCAAAGGCATTTTGTAGCAGTAACTTTTGAGCCCTTCGGTAAGCTTGGCCGAGTTGGAAAACCTTGATGAGAAAGACAACATTGTACATTTTCTGTCAGTAACATAACTCAAAAGTCCAGAACATTCTCCGGAAACCACAAAACTGGGATAAGAAAAAAATGTTAGATTTTGAGGGTGATCTGTTTTATGGAACTTCAGCTCTCGTTATACTGTATGTCTGTGTACTATAAGTTCTGATATAGTTTGATCATGGTTGGACTAAAGACACACAAAATAAAATCTGGTTTTAAATTTCAACGACTAGTATACACATTTTTTGCACCCTCAAAAGTATGATGACGGTCTACCCCAGGAAAACAAAGTGAATATGATATTAATAAAAACAAGAAAACACTTGGTTTCAAGTAGTTAAGTTGTTATTGCTATTGTGATGCTTTCAATGAGTGTGAAACCAACCAACTGGACCAAACACACTTCGAAGCAGTAACTTCTAAGCCTTTGGGAAAGCTTACCAAAGTTCTCAAACCTTTATGACAGAGAAAACATTGTACTCTTGCCTGAAACTGATTTGAATCCATTTGCTTCTATACTGCACTGTAGATATTATTGCCGTTGTGCTGCCTCAAAGAGATATTAATGCTTTATTGTGACGGAGAATGAATAGTAAGATCTCTTTCTTTTACGAACACTGCGGCCTTGGTTCGCGACACGCTCTAATTCATATCAATATCCTACCTAGATACACACTGCACGTTCCCCTGTGAGGCAGACCTTTACACGTCTTGAATTTAGATACCCGTTAGCTGCCCAAACACGCACGTGCCGCTATTTTTGGGTCAGTCAGTCACTTTGAAATCCTGAATGATATCACAAGCAGAGAAATCGTGCAGAACAGACAATTCTAATCGCTCTTTTTTTTTGGCTCTGGAGACGGCAAGAAACCCGACCATTTATACGCGTGCACTCCGGGTCATACACAAAGGAAGGCAAGACATTGTGCAGGTCCAAGTGTGTCTAATGGAATTGTTACTGGTGGTGTTTTTGTGGAGCTAGAGGCGTCTTGACACCCACTCCTGACATAGATTAAAAAAGCCATTCAGCTGGTTATAAACACTGATACACAACACACATTGCAACAGCCACAGAGGCCATTTGGTGCAAGCAAAAAAACAAGAGAAGGGGGGGAAAAAACTCCTTCCATTGCTTCAATTTCTGTAGTGTTTCTTTTAAAAGCGGTGCTGTCAGGCTCTCGCAATGAAAGGGCCTGCTCTTGTAAGTCGGCCATATTGTTTCAGTGAGGGCATATGTGTGTTGATTTCATTTTTGGCTTTTAAAACACGCTTGGCTGTTGTATATTTTTACATTGTGTGAGCTGCAGATGAAAAGGCGCGAGTGGGAGAGAGGGAAAAAAAAGGCTAGAGTAGAATAGGGTTTTCTGTGAGATGGCGACATGACTGTATTTTCAATGAGGGACCCGCAGTCATATACAGAGAATACATATTTGGTGCCTTTTTAGAGTCAACCAAGCATTGCCGATCACAATTTGGACAGCATCCAAATGGGCTGTGTTCTGAATAAAAATTGCTTCCTTCCAACAGCTGTTAATATGCAATGCCTGTACTCGATATCAATCAGGCGTAGCATTATGATCACACGAGGTGATGCCATAAACACACTGGTGGGTTTGACATACAGGCCACTGCAGAGAATCAAACGTGATGTGTTGATGGTGGGAACATGTCGAAATCAAAAAATAACGTCCATAAGAATATGTAGGGAATAATATATATGACAAAATAAAGAGGTTATGTTTTTACCAGGGTTTGATCCGGTGCAAACATAACCACCAGACTGGAAAGCTCCCCAAATAATTCAGGAATTTGACACTTGATCCTAAATGATTTAATCTAATTTAACTTTTTTGTGTATTGTCCATCATTTTTCACCGTTGCTACATACTGTAGATACATACAGTTTTATTTCGACTGGAAAACACAATTTCTGTTGCGTAAAAGTAAATCTCCAAACGAGACCCAGGTTCTAGTTTGATCCTGGACTACAGGCACAAAAACTAGGCCCCAAAACAATATTCTAGCACTATAATTGAATCAACATTTTTTTTTTTTTTTTTTTTGTGAGAAAACACTGAGAATCTTATATTACTTTTTCGAATGGTTATAACTCCTAACACTATAAGCGTCTATAATTGCCATGTGGTTATAATGTTATGGCTGCTTGCACACTGATATTTTCTCTGGCTTGAGAATCCATGTCAGGTGTTTAGTCAAGACAATTAAACCGGTGTGAGGTATCAAGCCAGAACCTGCCCTCAGTCTCGTCCCTTTACCCTTTCAGATTCACCGTCTTCGCCATGCCGCCCCCCCCTCCTCCCTCCTCCCTCCTCTCTCGTCTTGTTTCTCCTCCTGCTTCCCAGTGTCTGCTCCATTTTTGTCTGGAAAATCACAGCGGTGCAATTCAGGTGAACAGGTTGCGGCGGAGTGAGCGATCATATTTGCCGTAGCCAGCTTTGGAACATGAGGTGAGCTGAACAAGGGACGCAGTGGGCCGCCGTGTCATTCCCAGTGTGAGGTCTGAGGCTTCGGCTGGGATAGTCGCAAAGCGTGCCAATAACACACGCTATTTACTTATTTATCTTCTCAGCGGAAATCACAACACTACGTCCAACAAGTACATCCCAAAATACATAAATGTGCATATGCTGAGGTCTGCCGAGAGCGCAACCAAATCCATAGAGCCAAGGAAATGTTTTATTTCTTTCGTTCTTTTTTCACGCTCGGGGGAAGTTGTTGGAAAAGGAAACAAGAAAATAGAGAGGGAAAGGAAACACAACTCAAGGTGTTCACACATTCTGTAGGCCGGCACCAAGCTGAGGCCGCTCATGCATTCATTCATTCCCCGGCAAAAACATGCTATATACTTTGAGTGCACACAACATACGCTCATGCATAATAGTAAGTAAGTAAGTAAGTCATCTTTATTTATATAGTGCCATTCATAGACCAGTCACAAAGTGCATGCCAGACTCATTGCACATGTTTTTAGTGGTAGGGGAAACTGGAGCACCTGGGGGAAACCTACACAGGCACAGGGATAACATGCAAACTCCACGCAGAGAAGTCTGGGGGTGGAATCAAACCCAGGATCTAGAGCTAACCACTGTGCCACCATGCCATCCAAATACAAAAGTCTATCCCCTTTTACTGTTACATGCTATTTAATTTAGCAAAAAAAAGGAAAGCCAACTAAAGCAGAACAAAAGAAGAACTTTTCTGTTTTTCACACAAACCAGATGTAGCTTGTGAGGCACCGTTTGCTGAAAAAATTAGCCGTGTTGCGATGTTATCCAATCTTATGACCTTTGAGGCGAGATTGAAATTTGCGCACATTTTTCATTGGCTTACAAGCAACCTTTTTAACACAAAGCCATGGCAGCTGAACTTTCATTTATCTATTTACCTACCCACAAACATTTGAAAAGTAAAAAACCCTAAGATTTCTTTCACCCATCCATGTCTTATTTATGTGACAGTCATAGCTGCACATTTGACTTTACGGAAAGGAAGATTTCACCGGCCAATTAATACCAATTACCTCATATTATTTTGTATTTTGACTTGCCACTGTTTGTGGAGTGATTTCATAACTTGGAAAAAGGCCCCTTGTGGCAAAAAATGTCAAACTACGAGCACATAAATAGTGTGTTGTGTAGGAAGTGAATGGTAATGAGCATGGTTGGTTGAAGGAGGTAGCGTGTGGCTTATTAGTGTCTACTTTGCAGACTTTAAGTATACGATAAGTCTCTTAAGAAATCTTCAAATTGATGGTATTCATTCCATTGAGCTCATATTGCTGTAATCTGTGAGATGTATGGCAACAAATAAACCAATCAGCTTAGCATGCAGAATGCCAGTTTGTATTTGACAATACTAGGACCAAAACAGTAATTGTAGACGGAACAAGATAGCAGGCAAAGAACTCAAGACACATTTTTGGTAATAATGCGAAAAAAAGATGAGTTCTCCTCTGTGTGTAAATGGAATATTTTTGTGCTATTTTGCCCTGTGTTCAGAGGACTTCCAGGTGACCCCTTGAGCTTCAGCACAAACCTGGACCACTACAAACTTGCATAAATACATAGTCAGACATTCACCAAACCAAACAATCAATCAATCAAGCATTTATTGTAGCACAATTCGTTTACAAAGCAATTCAAAGTCATTTAAATACATAGATAAAAATTCATGAAGTCATTGCTCGGCTTGGTCAGGCCTACCAGAGCTGGAAGATTTTACCTGGTGTGCATGTTTTTAGTGGTAGGGGAAACCAGAGTACCCGGAAGAAACCTACGCAAGCACGGGCAGAACATGCAAACTCCATTCAGAAAGACCCTGTTACGACCGGGATTCGAACCCAGGACCTTCTTGCTGGGAGGCGAGAGTGCTATCCACTCAGCCACCGTGCCGCCCATTCTTGAATCTTGAATTTCATATTAAAACAGTAGCATAAAGGTATGGGGTTTAAAACTCATACTACAATGTGGGTTTAAAAAGGGAGATAGAAGCAATAATTTATCTAAAATAACTCAGAATTCAAACGTATATCATGCACCTGTATTACACAACTCGTACAATGCAAAAGTGTCACTCCCGTACTTATTGCAGCACATGGAGACACATGTGAATGAATCATGCTCTCTGTGGGGGTTTCTTGCGGCCCTCGCCAACTTATTTTTATACATCTTTTTTGCCTTATAAAAATAGATGAAAGCTTGTTACAAAGGAAATGCATGGAGGGGGGAGGGGCTACACACTGGCACCCTCTCCCTATCATCGCAAGTCTTCATGTGTTTGAGGGTGCAGCTAATGTGGCTTCTTACCAGGGAGCAGGCACAAGCGAACCAGAGAAGGAGGAGGAAGGAGGAGGTGCCTGGGGAGAAAGAAGGAGAATGATTTATAGAATGGAGTCGCGCGCCGGTAAAGCTGTGTCGACGTTTCCTAATGGCGGGCCCGGCCTGAACGTTGACCTCTGAGCCGCTGCGGAGCGTTCATAAACCGTCTCATACATGCTTCGCTCAACCTTCGGGGAGAATACCCTCTTGAGCTGCCGGTTTGAAGAAAATTTCATTTAGCTCTACTTTTTCTTTTTTTTACGGGTCAGATTTCAAAAGCTGCGCTCATGGACACAATTATTAAGAGTCATACCACATGTACAAAGCCTTCGAAAACTAAACTTATGTACTTTGCTACTTCAGGGTACAAGAAGGAAGCTCATTATTTTCCTCGCCTGAACAAATTTGGCAGTGTCTTTTCAAAAAGTCGGACGGAGAACAAAGCACGTCGAACAAAGTGTGGTGTCAAAAGCGAGGGTGCCTTCGCAGAATTCGTTTTTTTCTCGTCTTCTACAAATGGTTATCCATCCCTTCCATCAAACGCCGCGTCCCCTTGCGTCAGAAAGGCAAAAATTTCTTACAGTGGTCAGCATTAGACGCATGCATGTTTTATGATGCCCGGAGCTCTGACTATACTGAAAACCCAACCATCTCCTTCTTACAGCAGCCGTGAAATTGGTCTATTTGCAGTTTTTTTTTTTTCTCCCTCTTTGCCAGTGCGAGGCTGCTTGCTTATGCATTGTTGTCCCACTTAAAGGGTTTTTAGCGTTTTCCCCATTGTGCTGTCTCTTTTAGCTTCTGCGTATTTTTAACTGCAGGATAAATCTCTGAAAAAAAGGCGGTGACAGGGACAATTTTTCATCACACTTTAAAAATGCATTACCTCATTCACCTTCCTCCCACAACCTAGAGCTAGTACAAAGTTTTTTTTTTCTTTTCCCCTCACTGTGCTAAAATGAAATGTCGTCAGCACTATATGTGGCAGAATATATGGTGTGAGTCAACGGCAAAATAAAACAACCCGCGGACAAGTTTAGGGATTATTTCAGGGCAACATGAGATTCGCTTGCCTCCTTCTACAAGCGGTGAATGAATATGCATATGTGCAGTCGAATAGCAGCTGACTTGATTACCTTCAGGCAGTTTTAATACAGAAAATACCACAAAGCCATGGAGAAAAGAATAATAATAAGAAGAATCTGAATATGCAAGTTCAAAGTAACTTGATTAGTCTCCTTTGGGATCATTATTACTACTACTGCTGTTACCATCACAAGTGCTACAAGGCAAAATAGTGCCACGTTCTCAAAAAACAGAGACCAGTTTAAAGTTTAGTTCATTCTGATATAATGATGGATGGCATAGGTTTGCATTGCACAACAAACGATTTTTATTTTGAAAACCTCCAGCCAATTTCCTTCGATTTATCTATTGCCAGTTATGGGGGCAGCAGTCTAAGATTCCCAGACTGCCCTATCAAAGAACCAACGTGAAAAATGTCAGCTTTAACTGGACCAACGCAGGTTCACTCTGCAACTACTGCGTCACCAGTAGTTAGGTTTGCTTCGACCTTAAAGGAGCAGTATGTATAATACCATAATATCTTAATAGAGTTTGGTCAACAACAAATCTGATAGGCCCTGATAGAAATCCTCGTTTTATTAATGATTTGAGAATCATAACAAGACTTTTTTGTTACCAGTGAGATTAGCTCGACGCGGTGAGTTCTGGCAACTCAGATCAAGGACCGTCTGATTTGTAAAACGGTGGAGGGCGGGACATCAAAATTAAAAGAATAACAAGATTTAGGGGCTATAAAACTAATTTTGAAATTTGCATATCTCAGCTGAACAACTGTTATCAGTTAAAGAAGTATTCGAAAAGAGCCTGGTTTATTAACGCCTTTTGACATATTAAGACAATTTACTGACAACTGACTGACTATAAAATTGTACATATTTCTACTTTAACCAAAACATCAAGTGGAAGAGTAGTGACTTCAGGCGGTTGTAACGACAAGCTCAGTTTCAACAACAACATTCTAAAAAACAGATCCAGCCTCGGTCCTGTCAACGTGAACCAGACCAACAAGTGTGAACCAGATAGTGTTCACCCTGTTTTTCTCCCAGGTGCGCAGTCGTCCTTCAGGCCACAAAACACTTCACGCAGTACATTCCACTGTCTATTGTCCGGTGATTAGTGCATTATGAAGACTTGAAAAGGCTTCACCGCAAACCCGGCGCAGGTCTCATGGCTCCGGGCCCCTCAACACTCCACTTCCTGTAACTTCTATTGAGAACATAATGGATAGTTAGTTCTGAGTCCAAAACATACGAGCGGCTACAACAAGAGTCGCGTTACAGATGAGTGACGGCTGAATGCAACTTTACGCATATGTGGTTTCACAAGCAAGTATTTGTTACCAGTTCTTTCAATTATATCTGGAATGAATAAAGATATATAAAACGGGATGGCTATTGGTATCATAAATGGAAAGAATATGCCGTGACAATGGCATTTGATTACACCACTATATGCAAGGAGAAGCCAAAGTAATTTTCTGCTCTGCTAAAAATGATATAATATGAGGTAATAATGGCTTAAATGTAGTCGTTTTTATCTTAATTTGAGTGTCTGTCTTGCTATGTTTTCTCATTCCAAGGGAGACATTTCTTGTATCTTTTTAAAACAAGAGACTTCTGCTCGTCTCATTGGCAAAGCTTGTATAACACAGTCAAAATATGCTAAAGTTAAGATACAATTGACAAAAGTTGAGAAATGTTTGACCTATTTCAATTGTTTTCAATGTGTATAGTGCTCATATGAGAGGGTTCCAACCTTTTTCCTATGGGGAGCTACTTTTTCAAGACCAAAATGGCTATTTTTTAAAGTGGTTCAAAAGAAATATAATCAATGCAGTATAATGGTAAAATGCCTTTTAAAGCTTTATGAATTTATAGCTGTAACCAAACTATTATTCAGTCATTTTTGTGTTAAGTAATATATGTTTTATGCATGGGAACGCTATTAAAAACATTGAGGAGATTTGTTTTGACATTTCTAAAGTTCCCAAGCTATAGGTTGGAGGTTGAAGAAGGCCCTATGTGGGCGAAACGCGTAGCATATCCCTGTACAGGATTTTCATTTAAATATAAAGAGTGCCTCGCATTTTCCTCATTTCTATAGGTTGGAGGCTTGTATTTTTCGCAAATAATCCAGTAGTTTTTACTATTTTATTACTTACAGACCAGCACCTAGTTCACGACTGTTCTTAAAGTAAATTATCCACATCTGTCTGCAACATAGTAAAAGCCAAAATTATACTAACTATCAACCAATCACACATGAGTTCTAGAGCTTTTTAGAGTGACCAAAGAATAAAACACATCATCTAAACACACCAATTACAGAGAATCAATATAATTGCTTGCTGCACCTTTATTGCAGCAAAATATCTCCTCAAATCCAGAAGACTTTTCGCTGTCTTTCCTTTGCAATCCCACCTTCAGACTAATAGCAGGCTCCAGGGCTGAAACAATAGTATTTATCTTGTCCGCAGCAGAAAGCGGGCCCCGGGGCCATCACTTCAGTGGACTTTTGTGGAACTAGTCACAAAGGTGTCTCCTTGGGGCAAAGTGGATTGGATTTGGGCTAACTAATGAGCGACAGTCAGAGCAGGATGGAGGAGCTGACATGGGCCATTGTTTTGCCAAGTAACCCCTCTAACAAATGTGGATTTAGGCGGCTTTCACATGTCACCGCCGAACATGAAGACGAAGTGAAAACAGGGCTGTTCTTTTTAAGAGCTTGTAGGGAACACTTGCTTCTTTTTTATGCTAAGGTCAGAGATTTTGGACTTTATTCTTGCTTCTTATAATAGATTATAGACTGCTTCCTTATTCTGCTAAAGCTAGTGATTTTATTGTATGTTATATTAATACCACGATTCAATAATTTGTTGTCACTGTCACAAAAACAGCTAAATTATATTTTGAGCATCATCATAATAATAGAGCATTTAAAGTGCACAAGTTGGCCGAATGTAAACAGGGCAGACACAGGGCATAGGCAAAGAATCAGGCTTAGGGTTAGGGTTAATGCCTGTAGGAAAAAATATTAAGAAATAGGATAACAATTGTTTTAATTACATGAAAAAGGAATTTGCTTTGCTAATATGCAGTGTTGCCGATTATGCAATACACACAGTTATGAGTGCGTTTAAAAAGTGTTTAAACTACCTTCCTCTACACAGCTCCTTGCCAAAAAATAAATAAATAAATATGCACACACACTGCATTGTAAAAAACATCCTAATCCAAAGACGTTGCAAAAATCCTCCTTCAATGCCCCACAAATAACCACACACAAACACAAGAACACACACACACACACCGGACTACGTTAAAGCAAATCTCTTCATCTCTCTAAGTGAAAGCATTGCAACGAGCTGTCGGCAGTCTTAAACACAGCATTACCGCTAACTCCCTGCGAGCTCGTGCATTTGTTAAGGGATGCTACCGGGCGACTTCTGGCAAACAACAGCCTCCGCATTATACGCAAGCAAGAAGGATGGCTCAGTGCTGCAGGTGTGCTTCGCCAGCAGCAGCATGTGAAAAATATACAACACAAAGAGCTGTTGAGGCTAAGTGGGAACTGCATGCCAAGGCGGATGTACTCTAAAGTATTATAGCGTAGACAAATGCTGAGAAGTCAGAAGAGAGAAAAAGTGGCGAGGAATGCCTGGGTAAGAAAAGGCATCTCTGTGTGTTTACCTTGAAATCATAAGTGGAGGCTTTTGGAAACGTGTGCGTGCGAGTAATGAAGTGGATAAATTTGATGTCGCGCAATCGGTACCCAAATGCATCAAGGTTACTACGAAGTGTTGGGAAAGTTTGTCTGCCGGTGAATGGATCAAAGAACAACCGCGAACAATGACTATAGAGGTGAATTGTGAGTTTTCTGCTGAGAGGGTGGGATTTCTCTCAAAGTCGGATGCTTTGTCAGTACTTTTCTACGGCATCGTACATAATCGTTTATTCAGGCGTGTGTCGAAAATAACAGAAACAAGAATGGGTTGATTTTGTGAGTGGACGTTTTTCTACACATAGCTGACTGGTGGTGTCAACTGGTTGGGCTCCATGGAGAGAGACAAATGCCCTGTGTTGGATATTATCAACTTTTTGTTTTTAGTGGTGGAGATTTTAACATTTTCACATCATTGTTGCTCCTCAGAAGCAGTTCTGGAGTTGTTTTTTAGCTCCTTCTGCGCAAAAATCTAGATCTTCTGACGCACACATATAACTAACATATATAACATATAATAACATCCATCCATCCATCCATCCATTTTCTACCCTTTAATCCATTTCTGGGTCAGGGGGGTGGCAGTCAGTGTTGCCACCCAAGTCTCATAGCACCAGCACCAGGAATAGCACCAGGAATAACAAATATTCCTATATTTGCAGAGTGTAAGGTTTAAGTTTGAAAAGTATATAAGAAATTCAACAACTTTTTTCTAGTGGTAGAAATAGAGAATTACAAGCTGATACATTATTTATCTTCTGTACCTGTTTATTCCTATACATTCTACCTACAGATAAAACACATTCTTAAACATGAATTACCAAAATGATTTTAGGGACAAAAAAGTGGATCATACTTTTTGCTCATTCTCTTCAATTTATGTATATATTGAAAACATGCACCAGGTATAAAAGCAACTATTCACAGAAAACAAATATACTGTATAAAAATAAATAATATAATAGTAACAAAAAAATCCTCTGCTTGATTTGAAACGGGATTGGATGAATAAAAAAAGCTTATATTAATCCAATCCCCTTCCTGCCATTCAGACACACACTCCAATATACAAATACAAAAACAAGAAGTACGACTCTTCAACAAAACACATGTGACACGCACACACACACATACCACTTAGAATACTGCCACTTCAAGGAATCCTTTCAAGATTATTAATATCGAGATTTGCCGCAACACACAATAGCTACATACAAAAAACCAAAATACTCACCATTTTTAAACAAATTGTTGACATATCCAAATCATGTAACATCACAGCTGTTATTATCAATCCACTAAAAAGCATCAAGGACAGTGCGAGTTGAAATAAATTCCACTCACAGTCCATTTTTGTTACATGGAGGCTGTATGTTAATGACTATTTCTATGCTGGGATGTTAGAAGCCATAGAGAGTGCCACTGTTTGCCTGCCTCCCACTCACTATGTACACTTGAATCTGAAATGCTGTTAGAAGTGACAGATTGGGTTCACACACAACAAGTCCTGTCATTATCCGGCTCTCGTACTCCACCACACTTTGGGTCGTGATGTCCGCACAGATGCCCAAAATTATCATGCCATATGAAATAGTTGAGTACTCGCCATGTCGGGGTTTTTGAAAATAGCCAGTTACTTGTCAAGCCACTTTTGATACTGAAGTGTGTAAAAAAGTGGATAAAATATGAAGTAGTAGTAGTAGTGACTTACTTACTAAGGTCTACTTACTGGTTAGCAGTGTTTGTAGTATAATAATAATAGTCAAAGTATAGTAATGCATACATAAATAGTATGTATTGTAGTAGCAGTGGTAGTATTAGTAGTAGTAATAGTAGTAGTTGTAATAGATGGATGGTCCTGTACTGGTAGTAGTAGTTGTAGTATCATATAGTATATGGATGGTCCTGAATGGTAAAGGTAGTAGTAGTAGTAGTAGTAGTAGTAGTAGTAGCTGTAGTAATGATAAATTGTAAAGTATCAATGTATGGTCCTGTAGTAGTAGTAGTAGTAGTAGTAGTCATTGCATATAGTATCAATGGAAGCTGTAGACAGTGGGCGACAGTAGCTCAGTTGGTAGAGCATTGGCCTTCAGGCCTGAAGGTCGTGGGTTCAATTCCCACCTCTGCACCTTCTCCACCGACTCCCACTGATGACTGCTGGCATTGTGTCCTTGGGCAAGACACTTAACCTGACTTTGCCCAAAAGCCCCCGCTGAAAAAGATCATGGCTATGCTCACGCTCAGAGAGCAGCCGTCCTCCTGTGGACTCACCACCTGCAGAGGGTCAGTGAGGGGCTGGTGCTATGAGACTTGGGTGGCATCTCTGATTGCCACCCCCCTGACCCAGAAATGGATTAAAGGGTAGAAAATGGATGGATGGATGGATGGATGGAAGCTGTAGAAGTAGTGGTAGTAAAATCCACTTTAAAATTATTATATCTTTATATATTATTAAATATTTAAATATGCTAGTAGTATTAGTAGCAGTAGTATTGGTATTCATAGGACTTGGTGCTGCTTGAATGTTTTCAGCCCAGCATGATTTTATGAAAACGTATGGGGGGGGGACCCAAAATCAGAATCTTGCCCAGGTCCTCTCTGGGTGCCACCTACGCCACTGCCTCCTCTATTGTTTTAAAATCACATCACTTGATTTTGGTGGTGAAGTCACAGTCTTGTCGTCATCAAGGATTTTTTTTATTTGTATTTTTTTATTGGTCATTTCCAATACAACACCAATAGTCACATCCCCCACGCCAGCCACTTTGGAAACTCCAACTTCCACACATTAGTTAACTCTGCCAATGACTTCTAATTTCCCTGACGGACTTGGACTTGGGTCAGTGGGAGGAGCGGTATGAAAGATAGCTCCATCACCTCTCTCCACGCCAAGCCCGGTGTCACTCCAGGCCAGCATATATCATCGTAATCCTCCTGCTTCGGCCGACAGCGCAAGGGCACCCCGACGCACACTCGCTAGACGCATCAACAGGCGCATAAATACACGCGCCTCACCTTGTTCCCCAATCCACTAAATCACTGCTCAAATCTTTTTTTGATTCTCCCAAAATGAGGCCCTTAATACCTCGCCAAGGTTTAATCTTAATCAAAAGCAGATAGGGATTAGCCGCAGCCACAGCAGATGGTTTTAAGGGGGGAAAGTGCATATCCGAAGGCATTTCTTGATTGTTTATGCTTTTCCGGCTCGCTCCTTGGTGTATTATTATTATTACTACCCCAGCTTTTTCAGATTTCATATACGACTTTAGAGCATTATCTTGGGCTTAGTCTGGCGGGGCAATTCCAAAAAGTATGTCTCTGTCATGACCTCTCATTAAGACTTAATCCACGTCAAAACATACATGGATTAATCCCGCTCTTAAAACGTCGGCTGCATAATGATAGAAGTACAATCCGTGTATGGAGTGATAATATTTGTCAAAGTTGTTCAAGTTGGTGGATCAATCCATTTTTGTGCCTAGAATCATTCAACAACAAATTGCTGTTGGGCGGCATGGAGGCCAACCTTTTCTACCATCAAGAAGCTCCTAGGTTTGATTCGACCTCCAGAGAGGGCCTTTCTGAGTGGAGTTTGCATGCTCCTTCTGTGTCTGCGTTGGTTTCCTCCAGGTGCTCCGGTTTCCCATACTGCTAAAAAACATGTACAATGACACGTCTTTCTCATGGGGCCAGGTCCTCCCTGAAAAAGAGGTTCTGAAATCTATTCCAATCTAATATCAGGCATGTCAAACTCAGGCTCTTGGGCCAAAGAGATAATAACCACATTTAATATATTCTAAAATTTTAACCCAACATCATTAGAAGTTAAATAGTTTAACATAAAACAGTGTGTTTAACGTTATATTTGGTCCAGTTTTGATTAAATCTAAACATTAAACACATTTCGTTTTCAGATTAATGTCAGAATATAATTTAATGTAAAAAAGCAATCATGTAAAAAGGAGATCCCTTCTATTCTTTTGGCCCCTTACCAGTTCATATTTTTTTATTCGGCCCCTGACCAAAATGAGTCTGACACTCTTGTCTTACATAGCCCCTAACCCTACAGACCAGCATTACTTGATGACAATAATGAAAGATAATGAAACCATCACCGCATCAACACATCAATCAGCGTTCTCTTTTTTGCTCATGGTTTTTGTCCAGTCTCACATGTTATGAATAGTTGCAAATATTAACATACTTTTCAAAACTGTCTCTTACCAAGGACACGTTTTTTAGTGAGCTGAACTTTGAGGTTAGGAATGTTGTTTAAAGAAGTGCGTGCAGAAATAAAACGGAATAATCAAGGTTTAGCTGCTTTTTTGTGGCTTCACACTGTTTCCCCTGGTAAAGGTGATGATAGCAGCGATACAGAAAGCCCTGGTGTGGGAGTGAGGATATGGCATGGTTCAAAGCAGGCACTTGCCATCCTTTAGAGTGATTACACCTTATAGCTGCTATATGCATAAGGCAGGGGATTTCGTGCCGGCTGTAATCTGCCAAGAGGTCGAAATAATAATGAGAAACAAAAGGAGCAGGGGAAAGATTCAGAGAGGCACTTTCTCTAATGAAAATCTATGTTTGACACACTTCTGGCATCGCATCCCAAAAAGGACTTTATCAGTGGATGGGGATTAAAGACTTTGAAGACATTGCATCCGTTTTGTCTGGTTGTTTTGTTTCAGCTAAAGCCACAAATGTGCCGTTTCCATCACGGTCAACACTTAAGCCAACAGTTTGGTTTTAATATTCAGAAGTTCTGAGGTTAGTGAGTCATTTCAACGTAAATACCGCCATGTACATTTTGCATCCATTGGAGCAAGTTTCCACGAACCACATTCATAGGAAATGTGGGTGGAACCATTTTTTTTTTCTAATTTGCGAAAAACAAATATAATCATAACTTTAAAATATTAACATTCATTTGTGTCTAGAAATACCATTAAATGCACCTTTATTCTCGCCTACTGCACATATAGTTTATTCATACATACAAGCAATACTTAACAGTTTCACCAGTTTCAACATGTTTTACTATTTCAACATATTTACAACTTTATATACAATTAATCTGCTGGAAATGGAGTGGGAAGAAAACATGACTCTAATTAAGAATAGTTCAGTCATAGCTTGGTTTAAACATTCCAATGAAGTAAAGTGCCTTCAGCAAGGTCATGTGTCCCCAGCTCAGGCTATGGAAGTGTCTTGCCAATGAACACAACAACAGTTTGTATGTCACAGTTGTCTCAGTACAAACCAGACGCCAATTGGCCTTCCTTTTTTAGATCGGAGTAGATCAGGCTATGACAGACAGATTCTGGCCACTAATATCCAATTCAAATGCAGTGTTTTTGTAGGAGTGCGTTCACCCTTAGATTGAAAATCAAACATCTTGTGTTTGTCTCATTCTAATTTATGATTTTAAAGATATTCTCGAGTGAGCAATGCCAACGTTTTGGTTTCTCCTTCCCGTATTTGTTTGTGTTTATGTGTGTGCTGACGGCAAAGGTCCATACAGTGTCTTGTCTTGACTTTGACAGGATAAAAAAAAGAAAAGACTCCCATATATCCTTTAATCCGTTATGTTCTGATTCCGAAGCAGCGGAGGAGCCTTGTGCTCCCAGCTGTCGCGCTCTGTGACTGTATATACATATACAAGATGTACAGTGTAAATATGCATGGGGGTATACAGCCACAGACAGGCTCAATACACAAGTTTCTCTGAGTGTCTGTGTGGTATTTTTCTCCCTTCTTTGATACTGCCAGGGCTGAAATGATATTGTAGAACCAACTGTTTGAGCAGAAGGTAAATATTGAACTCCTATTCGGTTCACTTACTTGCAGAGGAGGAAATAAAAAAAAAATGATATGGGTTTTTCAATCCAGGTGCTAAACTGTTTTTTTCTGAAGTTCCTTCCACTTTATAACTGTTGTTAGAACCTTTTAGAATGTATCCTGTGGGGGATAATTAAAGAACCTATCTATCCAAATATTTCTACCTCTGCACGTAGACCTTAGATCAGTTTCCTTCAATGCTAAGGGTGCTGATCGACAAATTCCCCTTAAAGCTGGGGTACCTAACTCTCAAACCACAAGAATGGAACTATGATATAATAATTATGATAAAAAGTATCTAACTAGTCCCTTGCTCTGAATACAGTTTGGTTAAATCACCAGTTTTCTTATGAATGTATGTTTTGGCCAATGTCACGTCTTCATATAAGCTTATTTAGACGGAAAACCCGAAGAAGAGAGAGCCAATCCGCTCTCAGCTCAAAATGTCAAATAGTGACACACAGGGCTATTTCTTCCAAGTATGCAAACGAGAACATGTTTTCTAAAAAGATGATAACGGCATGTGTACCTTAAAAACATTCTCTCAGGACAAACAACATGTATTATTTTTGCAACCAAAAGTTAGGTACCCCATCTTTAATGTATAAAATGCATTGGTGACAAGGTTGTATCAGTTTGCATGACCACACACAGCATTAGCAGAGGCATACTTTACTATTGCAGACCTACATTTTTGAGCAATGACTTCTCACTCTCTCTTATCTTTGAAAATAACCCAATAATCATATTTCTGCCAAAAAATCTCCATATCGTAATAATCTTCTCCTCGCTGCAGTGTTATTCCTGGCATATTGTGGGGCTTGTTAAATTGCGTTTCACCACTGGACGTCCCTTCCCCAGCATGTGCAACACGGACGCACCCTATCCCGCATCCAATTAGAAACCAGTCATCTATGTTGACGGTGTCGGCTCTATGGGGAGGGGGGGAGGTCTAATAATAGTCTCATAACTCCGCCGATGTCTGCTTGCTGCGTGTTATGATGTTGTCGTCAGATGTTTCCAAGAATGAAAAAAAATAAGAAAAAAAAGTTCCAGGTTTATTAGCGTGGAGGATTTGCATGTGCGATGGCGGTGGAGTCGGGAGTTGGATCGGCAAGAAAGGACGTAAGACGGTTCAAAAGAATGCAGAAATATGCCAGTAACAAATGAGTTGGATTCCGAGTCCTTCTGTTCTAACTTGGAGCCAGCGCTGATTAGTTTTATGTTTATTAAGCCATTACTGCAGATGAAATTCCATTCCGCCTGTCTTTGCGGCACAGGATTAATTTGTAGAGTTGATTAATTGAAAAACAGTATAGATTTTCTCTGTTTTCAATTTCACAGAGAGAGTCTCCACGCAGAACTCAATAATGGTGGCCAACCTATATTATTAACCTATTATTGTGGGTTGAATTAAAACTAGCTATTCTCAAGCAGATATAGCACTTGTAGTACCAGATGTATTTATTTGTACTACTTAATACTTTAGAGCAAGTACGTTTTAGTTATTGAGAATTTTTGCATTCCTATCTCCTAGAATGTATTTCGTCTGAAAGAGGCCCATACTGTAAATGCAGCCATCTATCCCCATTCATTAAGATAGGATTTAAAGGAGAAATGTTGGCAAAATTGATAAATTAAAGCTTTTAACCTTCATGAATAGACTTGGAACTCTGTCTAAAGCAGGGGTCTCAAACTCAATTTATCCAGGGAACGCAAGAGGTTGAGTCTGGGCCGGACTATTTGGATCAGTTTGTTAACGTGAACCAAAACTCCTCGCCCTTTTCTATAGTTATATTTGGTGTGCCACTATCTCATGCAGAAATTCTTTTCTCATTCTCTAACATTCCTATTTGACAATGTCAAAGTTTGGGCTCGTAGAACGGAGACAAATACACCTAAACAAAGAAGTTTTATAGTTCATTGTGTATCTATGACTTTTTCAATCAGGTGTGGACACGTTTACAATCAGCGGAATGTTTACTAATAAAAAAGAGACATTCACAAATTGTCAACTCCTCCCTCTGGTGGTAGCATAGGGAGTTGTAGGCATAACAACAAAAACAAAAACATAAAATAAAATATGACAAAATAGTCCCATTAACATTTTAATGGGCAATAACAATGCATAATATTTCTTCTTCAACATTGCAAACGAATACGCCTGCCAGCAAGAGTGTTCTTGTCTATTAATAAAAGCTACACCATGGGTCTGGAAAGGCTGTTAAAGGGGTGTTCACATTTTTGGCATGTGTGAAAAATCAGCAAACAAGGTGGGGAAAGCACTTTGCGACCGTTATACAACTTTTTTCCACGTTATTGTCAGATGAGGTAGCTAGCATCATAAGACATGAGCAGTTGGGATCCTGGGATACCACTGTGAGCCAGAAGCATGGAGTGTAAATGTCAACAGGTCACTCACCTCCGATATCCATCACCCTTAACATTTAAAGGCTAGCATTTAGGCACAACTTTCATTTGACTCGATGTTTTATGGCACACATTGTTAGAACTTTGAAAACAAACGGGTTACCAGGGTTTGTTTTACATTATCGTGTGCAAGATCCAGTCTTAAATCTTGATTAATATCTTGCTTCTGACCCAGGGGAAGTATTTGAAAGATTGTACACATTGCAAATTAGCCTTGGCTATAAATGTTGCAGTGTTTCACAAGTTGATTGTGTACACTTTTAAAATTAATCAATAAATAAAAATATATAAATAATATTGTCTGAAATGTGGTGTACCTTTTTGTAAATAAAACAGAAAAAAAGTCTTGTAAAATTTAACTCCTGTCTTCACGATTTTTTATGCTTTGGCCTGAAAGATGATTGGCTGAGTGAGGGTGGTTTTCTATTTTTCACTTTGTGCCAGAAAAAGCTGATCTTAAAGTGTGACGAGCAAAAAATGCCTGGGAAACAAACTTTTTTGAGAGCAAGGACCTGGTTTGATACATAGTTTGATGGACATTTATGGACATTGGCCATCTGCCCCTTATGGACCAATGGTTCTTTGTGTTTTTGGTTTTGTTTAACATTGCATTTCCTGTGTTTGATTCTCTGATCTGTTGGCGAGGCGATGGCTTATTAAGTCTTCTGAGATAACTACTGTTGTAATTTAGGTCCATATTCTGGAATTGAATGGTTCTATAGTCCCTACTTCAACGTTACTTTTACAAGCACACCTCTTGACTTCTTGACTTGAATTCCAACAGTCCTCAACTGACTTTCTGATCGCAGTTGCATATTCACATCAAAATAAACATACCAAACATTGTCAGTAAGTATCTGCGTGACGAACATGCACGCCGAACCGATTACCGCACATTACATTTCTTAAATTCTATTACAAGCCGTGTTCAAAAATAGCTTTGATGGTAAGGCTGTTTACACGGGATGGCATTTAAGTATCAAATCTAATTACAAGGTGCAGGTCAGCAAATGAACAGGCCAGTAGTGTTGGCTGTTTGGATTTCACAGAGCGTAGTCCGTGACAGGTAGATGATATAGCTGCTGACTGTAAATATCTCCCCTCGTCCATCGTGTCCGCACTCTTAACCGGATTACCGTCTGTGCATCACCAACCTGCACATGTCTTTTACTGGCTTCAGGCAGCGTGTGATGGGAAAAAGAGCCCATATCCCCAACCAAAAGGGTGCCAGCGTAGCCTTTGGTTTCGCACTATAGCTTCTCTAATCAGGTTATCATTGATCATGCGGGTGCCCTGGCTTTGACCCGGGTCCATTGCACTTACTCTGAACTTAAATGAAAGGTGTGGCTGCGTTTGTCCAAGCCGCAGCTTTTATAGCTTTTACAAACGCAAGGGGCTAACAGTGTCAGTGCATTAAGAAAGAGCTCATATGAGTGGAGGCTATCACTCAGACAGGCTATCACACAGACAGTTGGCGCTGGCGTTTTGGACGTTGGGGGGGGGAGGCTTACACGTTTTATCCGGCAAGTCGGAGAGATGCGCAGACTTCCACTTGTAATACGCTAATATGCACTGGAATTAAGCCTCCGCCAGTGATAGGAAGACAGCGGAATTAGCTGTCAAATGTGAGTGCAGAAGGGCTAGCGATCATGTGGGTGTTATATGTTCATGAAGTCCCCACAAATGATTCTACCCCAACATGATATTTCCAATGAAGGGTAATTAGCCCCCTTTGACAGTCCCTATTTTGAGTTTTTAGTCTTTCTCGCTTCGTACTATATCGTTTCCTTTGAGGATTCTCATGTGACAGCAAACGTGTTTTTGTCCTGTTTCGAATATTCCGGCAATTAGAGATAGCATATGATAACACCAGTCAACTCCTTGTAATTAGTGAGCATTTGAGACGTGCTTGGAACTGGAGAGGCCTTGTGACCTCGGCTGTGGCTGAGCGGAGATACAGATTGTGTCGTGCTGCGTGTTTTGGTTGGGAGACATATGGGACCCGGGAGGTTATTGTGCAGGCTCGAAGGGAGGGACCCGAGAGACGGTATCGTCGAGATGAGTGAGCAGAGGATCAGCACCCACTACCCACACTAATGATGCAATGGCAGTGCCACGGTACAGGGGAAGACATTTTTTTGAATACCAGCATTTTTGTCGAAAAAGTGGCTGCCTTTCAGAGTTAGCTGGGTTAAGCATATAAGTGGTTTGAATCCTTATTTCAGGGTTTGTTCAAAGTGCGGTCCAGGCCCCAGATGAGGTCTTCAAAGATACAACACAGGGGCATGCGTTGGCTTCTATGTTTGTCCGCAAAACAAGCAAAGCAATTTTAACAGATTTCTTTCAATTGTACAAAATGGTTTGAAATGCAACATACAAACGGATTTTAACAATTATGATTACATAAAAAAAAAAAAAAAAAAAGTTTTAAATACAGTAGTTTTCTCAAAGGACTTTACAAAATTGTTGAATTCGCTAACACAGATCAGAAAATCAAACAGTTGAACACAAGAAACGCAATTATATAAAAAACACACATAGAGCCATTGGTCATAAGGGGCAGATGACCAATGTCCATGAATGTAATCTATGGACACTTGGGTGATTATTAATGGACGAAGATCAGTAATCCATACTTTACGAACAGCTGCCTTGTTTCAAAATGAACATATATTATTTTAAAAACAAACTATTTTAATTGGAAAGTGCACACCTCACATTTGTGATGATTGATTATATGACTTGCCCTGCATATGAATTGTGCTAAACAAATCAACTCGCCTTGCCTCGACCTGCCTTAAAACTACTGTGTTTTTCTCAGTATATAGTAAAGAGAGATCACACTTTGACCAACTTTTCGCTCCCCATGGATATCGATTATTTTCCACTCACTCGCAGCAAAAGCACAACGGAGCAAGACACACAAGAGCCCGCAGCCGAATCCGAGCGTGGCCGTGCCTTTGAAAAGTTTACCCTGATGTTTGTTGTTGTTTTCAGCTGCCAACTTGTTGTCCAGTGTCCATGTCCGGCGATGGTTATCACAGCCGACGGTGCCCTTCTCTGTCAGGCCACTATAGCCCTTTAGCTCCCCCTGAATTATCATGTGTCACGGCCGCGGACAGAACGTGGGGAGGGGCAGGACAGGCGGACAGGCACGATTTGGCCCAGTGCCTTGGCGGTGCTTAATTGTCTTCAATGAGTGCCGGTCCACCTGTGCCCATTATACACGGGCGCTTTCGCAGCCAAAGCATGTCACGCATAAACAAATAAGTCATGCGCCAGCCAAGCCTCAGGGAAATTTACAGAGACGGAGAGGGAGACAAACTCCATCTCATAAAAGTCCCACAAGATTTTTGGGAAGTTCCGCGAAAAGGTTAGAACAAAGTAAACACACATCTGTAATGGGAATGAGAGGAGAGGGAGGGATGGATTGGTTGGTATTTTCGGCACCGTTTTTTGGGGGGATGATAATGTTGAATTCAATAAAAAATGTTCCATAATTTCATATCAATTACAGGTCACATTTGATAAGTTTATAATGGCAGAGGGATTGGATAGAAGACGATTCAGACCCAATATACAAATACAAGAATCCAAAGCCATACCCTGTCTGAAGGTTTGAACTGACAGGGAGATTATTCAAGCATAAAATTAAATCTAATTCTTAAATCTTACTCTAATAAAGAGCTCTGTTAGTCACTATTTGACCCTATGGGCTAAGAGCTGATGCAGGGTTTCACTTTTCTCTCTGAAAAAGCTGATCTGAAAGATGTGTCAAAGGCCCAAAACACATGTGTGTGAAAACTAGAGATAGAACCAAACTGTTTTAGGAGAATTGAACTACATATAGTGCCAGATTTGACACACATTTGTTACTAATGTCTTATGAGAACGCACCAAGCTATTTCCCAAATCACAACCCATTCATTTTCTTTTTCAACCTAATCAGATTATACAACGCTGAACTTTTGTTGGCGGTTTAGACCATGCTTTTTTCCGAAGAAAGTCAGAAAACATCTTCATTTTGACATCAGGGAGTTTATCTGGACTGTGAAAAGTTTCAATTAGAAGCTGGCGGGGAGTGACGGCAGGTTTTTCAGCGCCCCGGCTCCCTCCTCATCGCCAACAGTAAAGTTGTAAAGGTCACGGCTGTGTGTCGGCTTCATTTTAGACTGTCTGAAGACCCATTTAAGCGCTGACTTTTACTTCAAATGTGCTGACCCAGACGAGGGCCAGCATGCTGTGATTTCCCCAGCTCCATCTTTCCGCATTAGTCTCTGCAGGCATCTCTCCTTTTGATTGCTTTTGCGACGAGGCCCTTCTAGAAGATTAGGCTGCTAACTACTACACATGCAATTTAAATAGTATTTTAGTCTGTTGGCGCGCTTGATGAATATTGCATTAAGATAGATGTCTTATAAAAGTAGTTGGGAATATTTTATCGGATGGTCTTGGGGGTTAGTCATTCCCTATTCAGGCCGAGAAGGTTGCATCTGCTGCCAAAAGTAGAATATAATTTAACAAGTAATTCACATGTGCATTGGCGGATGTGAATATATTCAGCAAAGATAATTGGAAATTTACATGACATGCAAGGATCATGTCTAAGAAGAGGTTTAGCAATATATAAATGGAGGAAGATTTGATGGTATTGCACATTTTGAAATTCTATCGCATGCATCTTGGTATTCTCTGAACGGTACCCTTGAGATTTGGCAAAATATTAAGATTTTTTTTCCAATATATGACCAATATATACAGTAGGATTTGCAAGCAATATGCATAGGTCTTGTAATAAGTGGGAAAATGAAAGAATAGTCATTTTTTGACGTGGAATTTTAGTCAAATCTGGCTGCAATCGCTAAGAAAGGCCGATAGAGAAGTGACGTACTGAGGAAGCTTAGTTCATTTAAACTTAGTAGTACCGTTTTATGCATTTTTAAACATTCTTTTGTAGACAGTATCTTACCATTCTCTATAAAGTGCTGGTACATTGTGTCGTCTGTGAAAAGAAGAACAGTCTGAACAACATTGTTAAAAATTTGCTCCAAATTGATATGAGTTCCACAGAGGGACTCGAGCTCGGTCTGGAAGAAACAGGCCACGGGGAACGCAGCAGAAATCATAATAACAAAACGACAAGGCATATTCTGTCCGCAGATATGTCTTGGTTGTCCTGTGGGGGGCGCTGTGGTGTGCCCTGAGCCTGAAGGAATCACTATTTGTTGTGTTTTGTCCCTTCTGCCATTAAGCTGCTAAACACAAATGACAGTCTTAAAGATGTTGTTCTCTTTATCCATTGTCTCCCTGATTGACCTATTCATTGACTGATGCGTTCTTATTTGTGATTTTTATTTGTCCTGATGTGCGAGTGTGCGACTGCAAAGCGACACATGAAACGTTTTCTCAATCTATTCTCAGTAGGATTCTTTGACTTCAGCGATAATTTTTTAAAATGTATTTGCTTTTGTATTGTTCTTTGTGAAGTTTTGTTGTTCCAAATCGTCTCATCTGGGTTGAATGAGTGAGAGGGGGGTTATATATAAGCTTTTCAAAACTCTGTCTGTGGTTCTCTTTTTTTTGTTCTGTAAAATGATTTTGTACAGGTTTTGAAATTCACTTCCGGATTGATTGATTGGATTGGTTGCGGGTTGCTTTTTTGCTTGGGTTCTCCGAAATGTTGTTGTTTTGAAGGAGACATATTATCCAAAACCAACTTTTATTTAATCTGGAGTTGTTTTAGATCCATCCACGCTGATATTAGGACCTTCTGGCACAAACAATGAGACACAAGCTTTTCCAGTTTTATGCCTTTTAAAACAAAATGATTGTCCATTAATTAGTTTTGGCCCTAGTGGTTGCAGCTCGTAATTTTCAAATTTGGAAACAAAAATCCAAATCCAAATTTTATACCTCCCTCTGGTGGCAGCTTAGGGATAGAGCAGGCCGATGTCATTGTTTACCCTGGATAAATGTTTCACTAAATATTGTCGAATGAAGATATTATTTCACTTTTTAAAACCTGAAATGTCAAAGTAAACAGTATAGTTATCATTGTATTGGTAAAAAAATAATGCATGATAGTTGTTCTTTAATCCAAACTGAGCAATATTTCAAGCAAAGCAATAACAAATCTTTTACAAGAAGCAGATATCATCCCTACTGGCACTTATGCATGAAAATCCCCATTCACCCATTTTGGACTTTATATGCAGCTTGCTATGAAAATAATTGTTAGTGACTCACAGGGAGAACAAAGGGGCAACACTTGTGGTCCAGGTGGAGTGGGGGGGTGTTGTGTGAAATGGCCACGGGAAATGCTGTGGGTCAGTTCAGACCATTTGAGCCCGATCGTGTGTGTTGGCGATTCGCTGTAAAACACGTCATCTCGATCCTCTCTGCGGCGTAACGAGCCGTGCAGTCTCACTATAGAGCCGTGCAGTCTCACTATAGGTACAAGAGGCAGGTTAGAGGCTGTTTATGTGACACAAACGCACACATGTACACACGCACAAACACACACTCATTGCTGTATAAACCTGCCATGAAAATCTTCTTTAATATGTTTGAAATTGAAGTAGAAATCACCTATGATCATGAAACAGAAATTTATTATAATGTATAGTCCTCCAGGATAACTACTGTTGTGATTCAGGGCAATAGAAAAATGAATTGAATTGAATTGAATAATAGCAAATGGCAGCAAATAAAACATCAATTGACCTTAATATTGGGCAAGAGGGCGATTTTTTGTTGAAACTCAGTGGTGCCTTAGACCTTCGTTTTTTCCTCTTCAACCTTAATATTGATTGAATAAAAAAGATATGTATACACACGCCTCACTGTGTCGATAGTTACCTTGATAAAATCTTGCTTGTCCATTTTTTTCACAAGCAACATATAGACTTACTTGTCTTCAGCCCACTTGGATCAATTCAGGGCATAGGCCACAACATGGACCCTCTATAATTCAAATACTTCCAAATGAGTACTGTATGTAGTAGTTTAAAGTCATGTTTTCGGTTCAAGATTGCTTTACTCGATTCCATAACTGGCAAATACTCATCATACAAGTTAATCTAGCACTTTAATGTAATTCTGTTTGTCCCAACAGAAAGATTCTTGTTTAAGTAATCAAATCAGACCACAGCATTCTGTCTTTATCTCATGCATGTGAAAACTACAGTGATAGAACCAAGCTGTTTTGAGAGTGAGGAACTAGTCACATGGATCTTATTACACCGTTAAGTTATTGTGGTTTCAAAGTTAGACACTGCTGAGCCTTATGGGAATCATCAAGCACAAAAAAAACTGAAAACCAAAAATATATGAACCTCATTCTATGTGCACATTAGAGCATGCACATGTGGCGGACAATGAGAAACGTCCTGGCCCATTTCGATCTCCTCATTCCATTCTAAGACCAGAGCGCTGTCCCTCTCTTAAAATAGCCCGTCCCTGGGGAAGCTGCACCGGACAGGCCTGACCATAACCTCTCCGTATCCCGCCGCCCTTCACCTCATCAGGGACCCCTTTTTCAACACTCAGCCGTGTTAAACATGGGCCGACACAGGTGGTATTAAGAGACTGATTTCTAGTTCAACTATGATGTCATTCATAGAGATTTTATACTTGCTTCTTTATAATGCTAAAGTTAGAGATGTTTTATTACATTTTAGTAGGGCGTTATTGTTCACTTATCTTATACTGTGTGCTCTATATTCCTACGGTTCTGTTACTAGTGACGCAACACTGACATTTCCCCACTGTGGGACGAAATAAACATTCCTTGATCTTAATCTTCAAATGATTAGGTGTTGAACAATTACAATGCAATGTATTTAAAAAAATGCACTAGAAAAGCATTCGAAAATGTATGGATTTAAAGACCTTTTGCTGTGTTGCATTATGTACAATCATGCACTATGTCTGTAAATAAGTCAGATTAAATTGTTTTTTATTTGAATATTTGACAAGTAGCTGCATTTAAGTGCATACAAACCTTTACATACTCTCAGTTTAAAAACGCAAATGACGCATATATCAGAAAAATACATACACGATTAATGACAAGATGAATTCTGTGCAATATTGGTGCAAATACATACACACAACACCCAACCATTGCAATAGAATAGCATTGTTATCAACATTTTTACCTATTATCGTTTCAAATGTTCCTCAATCAATCACATTCTTCTACCATTTTCCAACGTGTGCTTTGACCCCATGGCTCCCTCCACAATTCCCCCTCCTCTCTCTCTCTTTAGCCCATATCCAATTTGCGCTCAGCCGGTTAGAGGGGGAGTGATATGAATCTTATCTTTCCCGCTTTAATTATTCCATCTTCAAGGTGCGTTCCCTTTTTGCCGGTGCCAGGGTTATTAAATAGTGTCCATTTTAATCAAGCCTAGCAATAGCCTAAATTGGGCAAGTAATTAAAGGTAGAATAATGAAATTGAATAGAAGAAGTCGGCTACATTTTTCTTGGGGACTGGATTTTTGGTTAATTTTGTATGCAGTTGCCAAGTGGTCCTTCTCCAGCAAAAAATCTGAATTTCTTAGCACTGTTCAAGCCTCTTACACATTCTACCTCTCCGACCCTGTGTTTTAGACAAATGGCTTCATAATGATACCTCTTCATCGCTTACTTTCCTCCTTGGTCTTTTCCTATACTTTTGTGTCCTCAGCACTTGCCATACTTTGTAATGAGGTATTACATTGGCAGGCAGTGATAATTAGCAGCCCGAGTGGAGCAGAGCGCTGTAGCGAGGAATCATATACCACAAAGAAGTCTTTTATGGGATTAAAGTGCCCTTTTTATTGTGTCCCTGTCAAGCGGAACTTTCCAGCACTGGTCTGGATGACGTTCCCATAGCAACGTGACCCGCAATAGCGTCCGGGCAGAGAATTATTTGTCAATTATAGTTTATTTTCTTTCTGAGCCAAAATTAATAGCTTTTTGGTGATGTACAGTGGGGCAAAAAAGTATTTAGTCAGCCACCAATTGTGCAAGTTCTCCCACTTAAAATAATGACAGAGGTCTGTAATTTTCATCATATGTACACTTCAACTGTGAGAGACAGAATGTGAAAAAAATCCAGGAATTCACATTGTAGGATTTTTAAAGAATTGATATGTAAATTAAGGTGGAAAATAAGTATTTGTTCAATTCAAACAAGGAAGATCTTTGGCTCTCACAGACCTGTAACTTCTTCTTTAAGAAGCTCTTCTGTCCTCCACTCGTGGGAGCAATTATCAGAAAATGGAAGACATACAAGACCACTGATAATCTCCCTCGATCTGGGGCTCCACACAAGATCTCATCCCTTGCGGTCAAAATGATCATGAGAACGGTTATCAAAAATCCCAGAACCTCACGGGGGGACCAGGTGAATGACCTGTAGAGAGCTGGGACCAAAGTAACAAAGGTTACCATCAGTAACACACTACGACGACAGGGAATCAAATCCTGCAGTGCCAGACGTGTCCCCCTGCTGAAGCCAGTGCATGTCCAGGCCCGTCTGAAGTTTTCCAGAGAGCACATGGATGTACGGCAGAGGATTGGGAGAATGTCATGTGGTCAGATGAAACCAAAGTAGAACTTTTTGGTATAAACTCAACTCGTTGTGTTTGGAGGAAGAAGAATACTGAGTTGCATCCCAAGAACACCATACCTACTGTGAAGCATGGGGGTGGAAACATCATGCTTTGGGGCTGTTTTTCTGCTAAGGAGACAGGACGACTGATCCGTGTTAAGGAAAGGATGAATGGGGCCATGTATCGTGAAATTTTGAGCCAAAACCTCCTCCTATTGAGTTGAATTTGTGTTATTGACCAAATACTTATTTTCCACCCTAACTCACAAATAAATTCTTTAAAAATCCTACAATGTGAATTCCTGGATTTTTTTTTCACATTCTGTCTCTCACAGCTAAAATGTACCTATGATGAAAATTACAGACCACTGTCATTATTTTAAGTGGGAGAACTTGCACAATTGGTGGCTGACCAAATACTTTTTTGCCCCACTGTATGTGTTATTTAAGGTTAGTACTCTGGGAGGCTTATGCAAATAATAATTCTATATAAATATATTGCAAAGTTCATCTGCTATTTGCTGCGTGAATGATTTTTGGAAGGAGGAAGTTAGAATGCCATTTTCTGTTGAAATGCAAATGTCTTGGTCACTTATCCACAACAAAATCTCTGCATATAACTCATTATCAGTTGTTGTATTGCTAAAACAACTCGCAGCAGACAGGCACTTGTGGAGCCATCTGTTTGTGAAAGTCTGAAGCTAAGTAGAACATGGCCTGGTTAGTGCTGTGATGGGAGACCTCAGGGAACACCAGGTGCCACAGTAGGACGACTGCTGTTTGAAAGTACCAAACTGTTGTTATGTCCTTAGGCAAGACCCAACCTACTTTGCCAAGTAACAGTATGGTGTGTGTGTGTGTGTGTGTATGTGGATGGTTGGTGGTGGGTTTGTAATCTATAACCAACATGAAATAATTGTCTGGTTTTATAACTTTTAAAAAAAATAAAAAATATTGAATTAGCATAGGGTGGGGGGGTGGGATTTAATAAGCTTTGGCTTCTTCCTTCAGCTTTTGAACATGAATAAGTGTTGTCTTGTTGTTGACAAGTTTTGTTGTTGTTGTTGTATTTATCATCGTTTGGTTTTTTGTTCTTATTCTGTTGTTTTTATTCCATGTTCAAATTAACTTTTCATTCATGCTGTATATTCATCTAGGAAAAATATCAACAAATGTCATTCAATAATTTCGTCTTTCTTTTAGAACTGTGACTGAAGCCCCAATTGAAATCGAATTGGGGAATAAAATTGATTATCTACAATAGTATTACGCTACTTGTTGACTCATATTTCTCCATCTACAATGCTAACTTTCCTTTCTACTTCCCACCTCTCCCTGTACTGCACACAATAGAACTCTATAAATCATTTCTCCATGCTGTCTGAAGGAGTATGCAATAGATCTGCTCCACCGCGGCGGGGTCCGTGGGTTGGAACCTTGTTTGTATCGCTTCGGGGCAGAATACGCCACATTGCTCCGGCTGCACCCGCGTTACCCAAACAACGGCTAAAAAGTCAACGGTGGCGGCGGCGTCTCTGGCACGCACACACACACACAACCTGACCCCCTTATATTGCTCTGCTTCCACCTGCTCGCCGTCGTTCACCTCAGAAGCCTCCTGTTTGCCACGAGGACGCCCGTATTCCCCATCAACTTCACTGCAAATGAAAAAAAAAACGCCAGATCAGTCGGATTCCCTGGGATGTGCCGCGGGGAAAAATGCAGGGAGACAAGGAAATGGGGAAGAAAACAACTATGGAAGAGGTGAAGTGAGAAATTGTGGAAATTGCGGGAATGACAGGGTGTGCTGACGGATGGGCCGGCTTCGAGAACGAGCTCATTAGTTCATATACAGTACTTTTTTTTTCTCTCTCCATCATGTAATCTTGCACAATGTGATTATTATTGGTTTGTGTATGCATAAATTGTAGTAGAATGAGGAAATCTCTCATACCCTTCAAATAATCTGTTTCTACTAGCCCTACTTGGCACTACTCTCTTTGGCTCTACCCTACTTGGTTGTGTTTCCACTACACGTTTGTATTTGGCACCATATCCTAGCAACCAAATATGTTTTTTGTAGATGCCAAGTCTGTCTCTTTTTAACTGCAAAAACAATCTACCCACGGGTACAAAAAAGTCACGTTAAACCCTTGAACCTATACAAACCAGTATCTGTGGGTATTCCTTGGTAACTATGGCAGCACTAACTGATACTGGATACAGGTGAGGTGGAAATGCTCTCAATTAGGGTAGAGTAAACCCCGGCCTAGTAGGGCTGTTTGAAATAGGGCTAAATACAAATGTAAATAAAAGGAAAACAAAACACAATCTTGCTTTTATTCACATCACCCCATTTGCTGATTTTAGAGTTTTACTTCAGTTGAGGGCAGGTGGCATTACAACACTATGGGAAAGAAGCAATTGTTGAAATGTAAATTAGGTCCAAATGTTTTCCCTTATTAGATAGTGATTAGATTCACAAAACTGTTATGTTATTCTTAGGATTGAAGACCTTGCTATTGGGCAAACATCATGCATATATTTTTTGACTTAAGGCACAACTTTTACACACCTTTATGAGAAATGTATTGGACCATTGTTGATATGAAACTGACAAAGAACATGTTGTCAGTTGTGACAGTTTGTTTTTTTGCAATTGGTTTAGAAATTCCAGAGAAATTAGCTCTAAACTAAGGTTCCAAGAAGTCTGAATTATGGCAGTTACTTAAGTTACCAGGTAAGGATTATCAGGTTCCCTACAACACCACAGTTTTAAACTATTGGCTCCTTGGATTTTTTCCCATCGACTGTTGTCCAATCCATATTCATTGCACATATGTGTCCTTTAGCAAGACCTTTCACCATGCCTTCATTACCATTTCCACTCTGATATCAATTTCTACATTGACTGATGAATAGGACAACATGGGAAATAAGTTCATTAGACGACTCCATAATGTAAATATTGTGTATTTTTCCACTGCAGGAAACACCATTCTTATAGTTTCTCATTACTCTATACCTATGGTGAAATACGTAGTGAAACATTATAGAATCTTCAGTATTTTCAAATGCATATTTATGGTGCAGCTGATACAAAGTTGTTTGTCATTACAATCAAGGTTTGAATGGAGGATTTGCTTAGACTCATGTTCCCACTTTCTGTCTGCAGGTAATTAATTTGAATAAGCAAGGCAAGTCAGGGAGAGGAAGAGGGGGAAGGGTCAATTTGACTGGAAATTGCCAGAGATTGGTAATGGTTGAGAAATAAATTCAGCTGATGTTGAGCTTGAATCAAAATGGCTGCCGTAGAGAAAGCCTTTATCCCTATAGTGAATGTGTGGTTTGCTGAGTCACAGGAAGCTTAGTTCCTTGGCATGCTCTATTACTCATTTTCACACATTCTTTTCAATACAAATGAGAAAACTATTATCAATCAGACACTGTTTATGAGTAACGTTTTCATGAATGAGGAGTTGGTAATAGTTAATTCTCTGCTACTATGACCACCCATTTCAATCATTTTGTCCTGATTGTGGTTAGAGTGGCGCCATGAGGCCTTTATTCACCGCAGACCTGTATTATTTGACCCGGAAAGAAATGCCATGTACCGTGGCGTGTTGTTTTCACCACCGGGAAGACAGGATCAAAACAAACTTTCAATATCAGTCTTCTAAAGTCAGAGGGCAATGCAACTCAGAACCCAAGGAAATAACCTAATAATGGACTTCAAAAAGTTTACAATTCACATGGACTGATTTGAATGATTTTAAATATGCTTTTTTTTACATAGACATTGTAGACATCAAACAACTTGAATGATAAGAGCTATTTTTACGGAGCTTGTTTTACTTGTGTGACTTGTAATGGTATACAGTAGTTGAATCTACTTCATGTGACCCATAAACAAGTGGCTATCAAACTGTTTTGCTACAGTCTACATTACCGCTATATTGGGTCAGAGTGTTCACACTGATCCTGCTTCGGCAAGGAGACTCTCCCATGGATGAAAAAAACAGTATTTTTGCTCGGCCAATGACCCGAAAGACAGAACTTCTACCAACTTTTCACACTAACCAAGCCCTTCACTTCTACTTTACACATTAATTAAGCCGTAACAATGGCCACCCAGCTAATCTGACCTGCAACACCTCAGGCTCACTTTTGTCTACACACAAGCATCATTAGGAGTCTTGTGTCCGCTCCCTGGGTCAAGGGGTCACCGTGACAACCCGCCAGTCCCGTGTTTAGTGGCATTACCGCCATCGCTCACAGCAGTAATGAGGAGAAACAGCAGATGGATGCCATTCTCGAAAAGCACTTTTAATGACCAAACTGGGGATTGGGCTTTTCCCTTTTCTCCAATTGGACTCTCACTCTTAAAGGGCAACTGCCAAGCTAGTCTGAGCCAAAATGGCGGCAGGAGGGCTCTTGTGTTTTAACCATTCAGCACTGGCCCAAGCTGTTGTGTTTCTTAGTCGCATTATCCTTCCATTTAAGTATGGATTGTGTTATAGCCATTTGTAACACCTGTGCCTTCACCTATGTACCTTCAATTCTTTTGTAAATGCAAGCCTCCGACACCGAATCAATAGCAGTAGATTAGGAAAGGGAGACAACTGTCTCATCCTTGCACACAGCTGTACATTTTTTGCAGCCAACAACTCTGCATATAAATGGCTCCCATCAAGCGCCTCGTGTCGCATTTTGTCTTATTTTGTACCCTTTTCCCGTTGCATTGATCATTAAGGTGTCCAATTTGCAGACGAATAATTCAGCTTTTAATTGTCGCCCAGAGAGACCATGGGGAGTTAGTAAGGATAACAACACACACATTTCCTTCCTCCTTGCTTACCCTGGTGTGCCTTTAGCTTGGCGATAAGAATGAAAAATAACTGTTTAGAAAGTTTGGATGGCAAGGGACGGCCGTCTTGGGAGGTACGGGGCGCCCAGTTGGAGTCAGGGGCCGTTTTCAAACCACGGGAGGATGGTTTGGTTGTTACCTCAATCCCCATGCTTGTAATTAGCAGGTTTATTAGCAGTTAGCCAGCACACGTGCAGGCCTGTCAGGACGATTCCAGAGAGTGCCGAGGGAGAGCAACGGCAGGATGTGGGGCCCTCTTCCATCGGTCCCAAAGGGCAAAGAGCGGGAAAACAGCTTAAGCAAAAAAAAAGCCTCCCAGGTAGTGTCCTCATTAACACGGCCGGCGCTAATAGCAGCATTAGCGAATGTGTTTTGATTGCTGTTATTAGCAGGTTTGAGTGACATGACAAACACCAGAAAATTGCCGGCAATAAAGAAAGAGGTGATAAGCTTAAGTGACATGGTGGTGGAGTTTATGAGGAAATAGCCAATGAAGGGATAAAAAAAAAAAAAAAACATAAATGAAGCCACTAAAGAGATTTATTGAAATGTGGATTAGCAGCTTCTCTGCCATTTATATCAGTGATCTTTCATGTAGATACGTAGATATTTTTGTCTTACATCATGTAGGCTTATGTTAACACCAGAGACACTTATTAGAAAATTACCGGCTGAAACCGCATTCATGCCATTGAAGTAAAAAGGTAATTTCACTTGAGAAATGGTCAAAAATAATGTATGGGTCCTACTTTTATTTTTTTGTTTTTTTCCGGTTGGGATGTCATAGAGGTACAATGGCACCATAGTATCATAGTAAGAGAGAATCATTTAGATAGCTGGGGCAGAGTTACATGTTTGTACCAGAAGTTCCAGATATTAGCCTGTATTGATCTAAAAAAATCAACTTCAGGTCGGTTTTTGACAAGCTCTAAAAAGTTGATGATAAAAATACTACGTTTCCTTTAACACCCAATATATGATTTCTGAAAAATAGATTCCAACTCCAAGGATTTGACCTTCAAATTACAAGGCAGACACATATGAGTTATAGTGACCCTAAAAAAGCCACTTTGGGCCGTGCTTATTCAAAGTCATCCTAATGTGTTACTCTAACGACACCAGATCTAGCAATTAAACTTGTGTACCCTTGTTGCATGTAACCTCTATTCTGCAAAGCCCCAGCCACGAGCATGGTGCAGCTGTTAAATAAAATGGTATTCAAATACAGTTGCTGGTATGCAGTGGAAATACTGTGGAGACGCTTTTTCTTACAGAACAACATTAAGTGAAATCTCCAGGCGTCGGGCACTGGTCTCTTAACTGCTCCTGCTTTGTCCGTATTGGCTTGATTCATGAGGCCATTGAGCCCCGCTACAGCAAATTGCTTTTTCCTCCCATAATGCGGTGCTGGTAACTGCATGGCATTATGTTCAGCGGAATCTCATGCAAGCCTGATGTTGAAATACATATAATGAGATTCAACACTTGCACACAATTTGCGTCCCCTCAGTGAGTTTAAGCTAAATGATAATAAATCGGCTAAACAACGATTTCCTGGCAACTACATAGAGTAGGTATGAGCTTGTACCAGTTTGTGTGAGAAGTAATGGCAGTAATAGGACATTTCAATGGAAACCAGCGGGAAAGTTGCACAGTGCGCCTCTGAAATAGGACATATAGGATAATAAAAAGGCGAAAGCACATATTTTTGACCAAAAATCCTGGATTGCCCTCTTTATACTGAGCAACATGGTCTGGTGGGTTGAAACGATTGACCTGATGATCTGCTTTTTGACCTATTCTTTTTGCCGAGGTGTATTAAGTGGGAACACTATGGCCAACTATAGCAATAGTTTAGACAGCGCCAAAACAAATTGGGTTTTTTTAGCTGCATTGAATACATATGTATCATGGTAAGAAGCTATATACAACTACTAGAATAGTATAGCACCCAAGGACCCACATGTTGATGCTTGGCTCGGTCAGTAAAACCAAAGCTTGGGGACTTTACCTATTGTAGATGTTTTAAGTGGTTGTGTAAACTGGAGCACCTGACAAAAACCTATGCAGACATAGGTAGAACATGCGCACTTCATTCAAATAGATCCTGTTCCAACTGGGAACCAAACCCAGGATCTTCTTGCTGAGAAGCGAGAATGCCAACCACAAGCCTTCGTGCCACCCACTGTGAACGGCTGACATGGGTCTAAACAACTCGCCTTCTTTGCGACTCTTCTCGCAGGTTGATGCGTCAATTCAAAATCTGTTGAAAAACTAGGTCATTCAATGTATAAAAGCCTAAAGACAATGGTTAGGTTTAAAAAATGTATATTTACATAGGTCCTTACATTCATGAACAAGCTCATTATAATATTATAATAATGTATATACATTGTGGATATTTTGAATAGATTGCTAAAATAATACACTTACTGCATGAAGCATAAACTATAATTTATTCCATACAAGCCTTCAGTATTCTTAGCTTCCATTTACAGATAAAGAAATGTCAACTCTTTTGCCAGAAGAGGTTGGCGTGCCTCCCGAAAGCAAAATGCATGAAGTCTGTACAGCAGGTTTCGGACAGAGGAAGGAGATGTCTGCAGAAAAGAACAGAAGATTTGTATTATTTCCAGCTTGTTGGTGCCCTGACGCACACATTTCCCAGGCCATCATGATTGACAGCTCCGGTATTGCCATGGGAACGTGTGCACCGGGGGAACGGGTGTGTTAGTGTCATCCGTTTTGTTGCTGACCCCGATGTGCTCTGTGCATGACTGGGCACAGACAATCACCTGGGATGGAGAAGGAGGAGAGAAGTAGGAGAAAAAGTGGTTGGAAAAAAAAAAGTAAGATCCCGGACGGTTACGTGTTCCACCTTTCAGCCAGTGCACTCAGAGGGATTCAGAGAGAGCCGACGTGGAGGGAGTGCAGAAACAGACCCGGGACTTGCCCAGTAGAGAGGCATGTGTGTGTGAGCGGACGGCAAGATGTTAGGGCCGTGAAAATCCATACACGATTAAATGTACTGTTATTATGGTTGTGCGTTATTCCCTTTGACAATAGTGGAGAAAATTAAGTCTTTGTTGCTTGTTGAAGCTTGTCTCGGAAAATGCACCACTGGCAACATAAGGAGAGACTATAAAATATGTCTATCCCGTTAAAGTTGATATTTTTTTTTGGCATACATGTTTAAAATCATTAATGAACTAAAACCCTAACCACTGGCGTCATCCAATTAGAAAACAAACAAGTAGGGAAAGAAGGAAGAACAGGGTGAGTCATGCATCTGTCTGAAAGACGCTGTTTTTTTAAAGCAGTTCTAATTGACAACAAAATAAATCCAAATTTTCCCTTGGAACACCCCATTTTGAAGCATTGTCAGTATTCACAAGGTTTAAACATTATACAGTTTAACGCTAGGCCACCTAAAACCACACAAAAACATGTAACTGTATACTAAATGTTGTTTTACCCGGACTGGCCATACAAGTATGTTCATTCCAATTCGCACATAAAGCAGACATAACCAGATTATCTTTTTTACCAGACATATTTGAATTCAGTCCAATATAGCTGAAGCTGAAACTACTACTACTTATTGTCATCATCAAATTAGAAAACAAGAAATAATGTTGTATATCTGTTCTATTGGACAACAAAATACATCGGTGTATGTAAAGTTCTAGGAACAAGCAGTACGGCCAACGTCATGGCTTGGAGGTTATACACTTTCAAACCTCACACATTTTTATTATATGTAATGAAATCCTTCTCGTTCATTTAGCCCTGAACCCAGTTTATTTTTGTGACTATGTGTGTATTTTTGGCCTCTGTCACATCTTTAAATAAGCTTTTTTAAGAAAGAAAAGTGATAGAAGGAGAACCACCCTCGCTCAGCCAATCAGCTCTCAGCCCAAAGAGTCATATAGCGACTCCCACAAGTATGCAACACACTTTCTGAAAAAAACGAAGATGGAATGTTGTGGTTTGACTAGTTCACAACATCTTACAAAGACATCTTTTGTGTTGGTAAAAAAAAAAAACATTATATTCATGAACAAAAAAGTTAGGTACCCCAGCTTTAAAAACGTCCCCTATACACAACACAGAAGCTTGGGACAATCTCAAAACGCAATGAATTTGTTCAGGAATCTCTTCGAAGCAGGCTTTCTAAAAACCACACTTTTTTTACATTCCATGATTATTCCCCTTACTTCCATTTCCCCCTTTGACTATTATCGCACAATTTCATCAGGAATAACATTACGAACGGCAAGGCAAAAAAGCAGCCAGATAAAAGCGACCTGTCAGTGTTGGCTGCCTGTCCCCGCTGCATCGGTCTCCTGTCACGGCGGCGTTTTGGATGGCCCTTTTGTGCGCACTGTGACATTTCCCACTTTGGAGCCTATGATCAGGTGATGGCACTAACAAGAGCCGAGACAGGGACGAGATTAAACACGCGCCCCACCCGACCGGTTAAATTACAGCTACTTACACGTGGCATTAAGAAAACTGCCACTTTCCGATGCGTCAACAAAAGACACACGTTTGAATGAAGCGCGTTCGGGAAAATAGGCACTGTACGCCGTGTCAGGGAAAATTGCAGCCTTTCACATACTTATGGACTATTATTTGAAAAGGTGACAGGCAGATATAGAGGACTTAAAAGGCGTACAACTGCCATTTCAATTTTGATGGTAGTAATTTTGAAGGATGGAATTATCACGGAATTATTAGCTCAGCTTTAAGACTATTAATAAGCTATGTAAAAAGGCATACGAGTATTTCCAAAGAGTGATGTCTGCAATCGCATTTGAATTGCATTTGGATACGAATGTATATTTCTGAACGGTGTGACTCTGCAGTTTTGTCTAAAAAAGTCATTTTCATAATAGATAGAAAAACCCTTAGAATAACCATATCTAATAAGATTTGCTGAAAGAGAATAGTCAATAATCACCAATGATGAGGGGCCTCAGCTGTCTATCAGGATTTGAATTAATTACGTCCAATCAGAAACCTGTAGGGGCGGGTCTTACTGATGCTCGTATTAAAAAAGTAAATTAACTTCACATTAGCTCTATCAAATGTTTTCACATTTTTGTTTTTATGAATGTCTGCTATTTTCTGTAAGCTTAAAAAAAAGCTAAATCCTTACAACCGAGTAATTTAGCTTATTAGTTTCCTAAACAAATTAGTTACAAAAAGTATATTTATCTTTTGAGATATTTATGCTTGAGTTATATTGCGTGGATAGTGTTGGTAGAAAATTGAAATGATATGGAAAGAAATTGCAGTGAAAAATCTATAATGTCCTCATCGAATTTCATGATTAAGTCTGCAATCAATGTAATTGAACAAATTCATATTATGAGGTCGTGATGCCACGAGATCAATGGAATTTTTACGAATGTACTTCACAGTGAATACAGCAGCAATTTAAGATTCCAGACTCAATTCTAATTACCCTTCCCTAACAGCAGCTGTTGACATTTCTAGAACTGCTGATGCTGCCCGCAAGCGTCGGTCTGAAAATAACTATTGGCAGAGACCCAGGACACGAGCGTCTTTACACTATAATCCTTCATTGGAGGCATTGTCAAAGCCATGGGGGACATATTGATTTTAATTTGAAAAGAGAAATCTATGGTTTTACGCTCTTGGTGGCGGCTTCTTTGGTGCCTAACATTGGAGATGAATCATGCACCCCTTAAGGCCCATTATTCAGCCATTATTGGCAACTTGCTTGTGCTCACTTAATTGGACAACTTGTCTGCAACTGCCAACCCCCTGGGCTGGCAAAGACAGAGCTCCGACCAATCAGCCTAATTGATCCCCGCAAACGGTAGTAGGCTTCTTATGGAGGCAGAGTTTGGCAGAGTTTTAAGTAAAAGTAGTGCAGCTGTGGCTTTGGGCAACGGGAAAGTTCGAGCGTGATTAGAATTGTTCAGTACTTTTGTTTATTATAATGGTTTGTATATGTATATGTATATAGATCTGTATAGCCAGGCCCTGCCCTGCTCAGCTTCAGAGGTCTGACAGGATCTGGCTTTCACAGTTTTTCTACAACAATTGTAGAACTAATACATTTTAATAAAATATGTTATTTAATATATCAATATTAAATAATATTTATTAATATAAAAGTATGCATTTTTACTATTTTGGTATTCAAGTCACATTTTATGTACGTGATTTCCATAAACAATACACAATCCAAACTCTCTGGCTTAACACAAATTTAGTTTTGGTTGGAGAAAAAAAAAAGTGCACACACAAGCTAGCTACATTTACCTTAAAAGCTGGGTTGTCTAACTTTTATATACAGTATATTCACCCTCACAGAGACACTTAAAAGTTCTAAGAGAGTCACTATTTCCACTACTTTGAGCCGAGAGAGCTCTTTTTCACTTTTTATGACTGTAAAGATGAAAAATAGTGAAAGGATTTAAAGCAAATAACTTGTTTGATGATTTGCTTAGTTGATTATTAATATGGTTTAAAAGTTATGTACCATAGCTTTAATGTTCCTGTATTTTTCCTCTTTTTGTATAATCTCAGTGATTTGGATTCAGTCGTACAATTTGTCACAGTGTAAGCCGTCGCAGAAAGAACATCGCAAACACTACTGAAAATGCAATACCATTAGTTTCAAAACACACTCCCAGCTCTAACATATCTCAGACAGCCCCAGTCCCGAGCGGCCGGCCCTCTCCTCCTCCTCCTCCTCCCCCCGGTTGACGCCGCCATCGGCTCAACGAACAATCCGAAAGCAAATCGTTGAGATGTGGCTCATATACTTCGACCCTTAACAACTTTAGTGGACATCTAATCAGCAGAGACAACAGCAAAACAAAAAAACAACAAAAAAAACAATTCGAAAGACACAAGCCACAAGCGTCCATAGAGCGACTGGATAGGCCACCCAGGCGTCCATGTCCTCCCCCTGGCCAGCCGCAAGACAAGAAGGAGGCCTCTTCACAGTGATTTAGTGTGCTTTCTGTCAGAGGGAAAAACATATAAAAAAAGGGAAAGATGTCAGTGGCGTCCAAAGGTAATCCGCCTCAATTGTTGGGGAGAATTACGATGCTCGGATCGGCTGCCAAAACACGCCTGTTATTTCCAAGTCATTTAATGCGTGCGGTTATACAGCAGGCGAGAGGGCTGAGAGCAATAGGTGGACAGTGATGGCGAACAGCGGGTCAGCAAAGTCAGGTTTAAAGAGAAGGAAAAGTGGTTTTGAAAGGAGGGATTTAAAGTTCACACCATGATTATATTAAGCTTTTGGTGGACTATAAGTTTGAGGGTTATGAGTGTGTTTCCAGCGCTATTTCAAAACATGGAGCCCTTTTTCAACAGTATTTTTGACTGGTAATGTAGGTTCAAATGTGGAAGCTTTTTTTGTTTCTTAAATACATGCTTGTCCTATCAAAAATAGAGTCTAGAGTTTCCACAAGTAGCTACAGTATCTTTATCTTCTTTGGCTGGGTGGAGGTTTTCGTTTTCACTGAGCTGTGTGCTCCTCTTTCCTACTGTTCTTTAGCTTGTGATGCAACACTGAAATGTCCCCACTGTGGGACGAATAAAGGATATCTTAATCTTTAACTAAGATAATCTAATGGTATGACAGAGGTCAAGAAATTCATGTCAAAACTGCTGATAGTGAACTAGTGAACCAAGCTATACCTATAGTTCCATAGATGTTACATATAGAGTCAATTTATGTATCAATAATATGTAATATGCTGTTTGCTTTTCTTTTTTTTATCTTTTCTTATCTGTGAAGCACTCTGGGTAGCTGGTGGTGTTGTAAATGTGCTATTCAAATAAAGCTGACATTGACATTGACAAACAAATGGTAGTAAATCATTATGAGTTGGAAAATCGGTTCAAGCAGAGCTACTTTCTTAAACAATAGGGGTAATGTGATCATCTGTTTGTGTGTGTGTCAAAAGTATTGTGTAAAGACTATTGTGTATATTGTGGTGTAGAAGGTAAGAAGATCCCATTTAAGTCTGGAAGTTCTTGAACTAGTTGTACTAATTGTTATTTTTACTTACTTTACTTTACTTACTAATTTAGCAAGCTTTCTCCATAATAGGACAACACAAGTTCAAGACTTGTGTTGTCCCCAATTCAGACTCACCAGGTCATTTTATGGCTCGGAGCGAGTCAGATAGAGGGGCACAAACCAGGCTTTTGAACAACTTTTTAAACGCAGACATTTTCTGATTCTGGCCCTATCACTCCAGCTGGATCCAAAGACAAATTTACATTCAGCTCCTGATTAGAAACATAAAGCAGCATGTCGAGAGGGGGACAGAAAACTGCAGAGTTTGAAATATCTAATCACACGCACTGCTTTGTGGGCATACTACCTCTTCAAGTGCAGAAGAACTTTCCCTGTGCCTTTGAATTCAATCTGCTTTTGATCCAATCTGGCGTAGCCTTACACTGCATGGGGGGTAAGAGAAAGAGTCTGCGAGATAGATAAATAAATAAGCGTGGGGGAAGAGGAGTCTGCGGCGGCGGTGGTGGTGGTGTGGTGGGTTTTCCTCCAAGCAGGTCCTTCTGTCAGTGTGAAATATTGGGCATCCACCAGAGGGGAGGGGCGAGTAATGATTCAGTCCTAGCGGGGGTTCAAAATGTCATCCGTCTGACCTACCTCATGTGAATTGTAGGAGTTGGAACAGTGACTAAAGGTAACATGTGATCAAAGGCTAATACATACTGTACCTGGGCAAAGAGTGACCCGATTCACATTTGAATGGACCCTTGACAGTTCTTAACCTCATACCTGTCTGTTGCTCATTTAAATTAATCAGGAGTCAACACTCTTGGAAGGGTTGTAACTTATTCTGTGTCCTACAAAGGCATGTGATACATTTATTCTGTTCTTATTCATTATTATTAGTAATAGGTCTAAACAAAATGTCCACAAACACAACGAAATCACTGGATACCTTATGAATAAGTATAAGTTTGGCCCTCCACAAAAGGGCGATGTACCAATGTGCCCCCTCGAGGAATCCTGGTGAGAAGACAGCGGAGGGATTCAGACTAAATATATAAAGCTTTGGAATATCTCATGACCAGCTCAAGGGAATTTGCCGTGTGAAAAGGTTGCGCAACTTTTTAAGCATAACATCTACAAATTCCAATTATGTTTGTCATGACCTGACGGTTTCACACACTGTCTGGGTCTACAGTTTTGCTGCTCATCCAACTGTCATTGTGTGGATGAATACTTAGCTCTCTCACCTCTCAGCAAGAAGGTCCTGGGTTCGACGAGTTATCTCGGAGGAATTTACAGAGTCACTGATTCGCCAATATCAGATCTGAGAATCAAACAGTTCAAACACAAGAAATGCAATAATAACAAACACATAGAGCTATTGGTCCATAAGGGGCAGATGACCAATATCCATAAATGTTAATACATGGTGTTGAGTGATTGGAGTTTGCATGTTCTCTCCATGCTTGCATTAATTTCATTTTCACCTATACCACTAAAAACACACAGTAGGACTGTTCTTGCTAAATAAAGGTCAATACAAATACATTCATAAATTTGACGTACAATTTACAGTCCCATGTGCGTGGCCTCCAGCAAAAACAAACCCCTAGTTTTACAAAGTAACACACCAAGAAACCAACAACACATCAGTTGAGGATTTGCGCTTTCTAATTAGGAGATACACATTGTGAGAAGTATATGAGGCGTTATATGAGTGAGAATCTCTAGTGCTGAAATCGCATTATTGACTGCATGTTCCAGACTTCCAGCTCAATATACTGTATGTAGTAAGCATTTTTCACCATGGACACAATACCCTTAACTAAGTAAACTATTTTTCCGGATACATGGCCATCTTTACGGTGATTGACTGCAGTTTAAACAATGATTACAGGGTCTGGGGTCAGCTCCTCCTTTCCAGTGCGTTCTTTCCAATGGGCTTCCTTCCACTTTTGTTTAATGTTTTCGCTGACCCCGAGCGCTTCCCTCCTTCCGCTGATCAATAAGCCGGGCTGATGAGTGGCGATTCGTTGTCACCAGCCCCTCAGCCGGCAGAAATCGATAAAAACAATAGCCATCTACATCCATGAACCGAGGAGCACATTTGTTTTTTCCGGTTTACCAGCGGCGGCTGCTACTCTATCAAGAAGCCTGGGAACAAAAACAAGTGCAAGGGAAAAAAACAAGTGCACGAAGCATCTGCCGAAAGGAGGCGACTGTGACACAGATGGTGAAGCTTTATGGTCTGTCAGCTACTTTGAAAAGCATTAACGGCATATCATTGTTAAGGAATAAATCCGTGTCTTCTTTATGCACAATTATATATGCGGGTATAAGCATTACACTTTTTTAAGTCCCAAAACTATTCCTATATAAGGTGCATTCGTCAGTGAAAATTATTCATTTGGCTTACTACTAAATGGCAGATCTATCCACATTAAAACTGATAAATTGGTAAACTTAAAACTTAAATTTCAGCTAAATGGCACTATGACAAATGTACTATATAAATTGTCTTTGCATGGTAGTCCAAGACAAATTTTCTCCTGGACAGAATAAAATTCATCTGTAAATCTTGAATCAATGCAAACTGATGGAATCAAGATTTTAAGGAAGGAAATCTTGAATGACCCACTGCAATCTACAGTGTTGCAAGAGTGATGCTATTGCTTGGCCTTAAATATCACTCGGGCAAAGCAAGTGATATTAAAACATGTACATCCTTCAATTATGGATGATTTGTTCTTTTTTTTCTTTATTACGGTGATAAGACTCACTTCTTCACAGACATATTAACGTAGCTTTAGTGAAGTGACATGCTTGTTAATGCAGTATAATGTCAAACTGTATACAGTACATATCCTGGCAAAACATTGTGTAGCCTTCCCCATCCTTATCACAGTAAAGGGGTTGATGTGTAGGGTCAGAGAGTGTTTGGGGCTGTGTGTTTTTGTGTGTGTTTTGTGTTGTTTTGCATGAGTGAAAGGGGTTGGAGCCAAATAAGCCTCTGCTTCATCCAACTCCTTTTCAAACTCTATTTCTGTTTATCTTTCTTATGTTGTCATTGAAGGTATGTGCACACACTTGAAATGAATAAATAAATCAAAGAAACAAGGACAGTTAAGGATAGCAAACATAATAAAAATATATATATTAACATTGATCTTCAAATGTGAATGCCATAAGCCGTGCATGTAGGGAAGCGGCCCATTGGTTACTTTGCTGGCTCCTTGTGGTTGCATTAAGCTCTGCATCTCTTCCTCGTTTTCAAATAACTTCTGATCTGAAAAGATTTCCACATTTCACACTGAACCAAATCCTCTAAATACTGTCATTCCTTTCTGGGCCATTACTGCCAGGGCTTGCTCTGTGTAGATCTTAATCTCACTCTCGCCGCATTTTCAACTGTATTTATTCTTTCTGTTTGCCTCCGCCACTGCCATTCCCAGCATCCATCTAAAGCTAATTTACCATTCATACTCTGGCACACTGCACTGTGTATCTGGTAATGTGCCTTCATGTTTGTTTGTGTCGGCAAATAAGGACTCTCTTTCAGGAAGATAGCCTAATCCTCACTCAGCTGTTAGACGCGGCCTTGTTTTTTCAGATATTAAAATATATTTGGTGGGCTTCCTGCTTATGTGATATTCAACTTCATCAATCATGAGAGATTATATACGTTTACTGTACATATGTGTGGTAGAGACATAATGATGCATGTTGGCAAGCTGGTCTTCTCTATAGCGTTTGCATGTCGGTCACTCCAAGAGGCTTTGTTTCTGGCTAACATACACAGAATACAATATGGTGAATGTGGGTTTCAAATGCGCCTTCATTTATGTAATTAGGATGACTGAATATGGGGGGAAAAAGGGATATTAATAGCGTAGGAAATGACAGATTGGTGGCTGGGGTGTTTTAGCTACTGAAAGCTCATTGCGATTTAACCATTGACAAGATAGGAATAGCGGTAGAGATGTTAGAAATGAAATGTTTGGAGTCAAGTTGGGAATAGAATAGGGACAATTGCACTATTTCCCAGATGTATTTAGTGTCATAATAAAACTGTGTCTTCAATACTTTTAGTTCTGTTACTGGAGGTTGAAAATTCAGCTTGCAGTGTCCTTTATTTTTGTCTCAATTTGCAAATGGATAAAGGATCATGAGACACAATCGAGCATTTATGCCACTTTTTCTCGTCTTTCTTTGTATTCTGTATCACTATGCCTTCCATATGCCACCATACTTTGTTATTTCTGTCGCACACCTAGGAGCATTAATTTATTCTGTCCATATCCCCACGGACAGCCCCCAAAATATAGGACAAAACCAGCCCAAGAATAGAGAATATTTTTTACCCTATAAGCCTCTTTCTCTTTCTTCTGTGGCTCTCTTGCTGCTAAATCCAATAAAAAAAGTGATTTATTTTCGCTTTCCCAGTTCTAATTTGTTTTGCGAGCATTACAGCCAGACATGAGGAGAATGATCAGCCCAAAGGGAAGGTGGAAGGGATGAGGATAAACTCGCACGTTACGAACAGTAAAAGAAATACGGGGATCGGCGGCAATGCATTGTTGGCCAGGGCTGGTCTAACGCTATTGCATAATCTCCATAGAATACATTATGCATGCGCGTCATATTCAAATGGATTGAATGTAACCGACGGCAACTTGCATATCACGCCCAATTCTGTGCGGATTTGAAGACATAGCTCACATTATAGCCCTCATGCTATTAAATGAGACTGGGCCGTTATGCCGTTGAATGCTATGGTTCATGTGCTGTGAGTGAGGAAGTCCACCATTCATGCGATGGCATATGGAAAAGACTTACGAGCCAAGGTTGAAAAGGTCGGAATGGTGGCACGTGGTAAGGCCCGGGAATGATTCATTGGCCGTGCATGTCTTTATACTGCTTTGCATTTGTCAGTTGCAAGTGACATTGCCATATTTTCATGTCTGATCTCGCAATTTGAACATGACTGACGTGGCAAGGAGAGAGGCAGAAGGGTTATAAAACTCAAGATGGTCTCGTAAAGTGAAAAGTAAATGAGCCGCACGCTGTGGTGTAATGACAGGACTCCAGCAGTGTGTGCCTGGTGCGGTGGCGGCAGCGAGTAGGTTTTTGGAGATTGGGTTTGAAGAGCGGCTGTCATAGTTGGAACATGTTTGTGATGTTTGATTAGTGACAACAGAAGCCGTATACAGTAGTGGAACAACATGTGTAAGGGCTGATAGAATTCTGCTAATTATATGTTATGCATCAGATCAAATTGGATAACATAGTTTGATTTACTTTTGCGGTTGTCAAAGCGAGTGGTTTAGGAAGTGTGTTTCTATTTATACCGTTTTGTGAGTGAAATCAAATTAAATATGCCAACAATTTACTCGAATAAACAACATTGATATCAGCCGGTTTTAAATCTTAAAATTTTAACTTGAAATTGAATTCTTCGGCGTGGGTTGCAGGTCAGTTTCAGGTTTGTATTGGGGTCCTGGTCTGCAAAGTTTGGGAAACCCTGGTCTCACCGGGAGCCAAAGCAATTTACTAGTTTTTGACTTCTTGTTACTCACATGACGATAAAAGGATTCTGATTCAAGCCATGTCACAAAAAAAAAACATTACTTTATTTCCCATAGGTCCCCACTCCCTGATTGTCTCAATGGAATGTAATTCAACATTTCTACAAATAATACACGTATATACATCAGGACCTGTAACTCAATCTGGCCTACGATAACTTCATATACAAGAATCATATACACTGCAAAAAAATGATAAAATATAAGGTAATAATTGCTTGAGTCAAGTTTTGGTTGTTACATAAATTTGAGTACATTTTGACTGACTTAAAACAAGATATGCCAATGGGACAAACCATTTAGTCTTATTTCAATAAGTGTTTTTTTTTTTTTCTCATTCCAGCTGAGACAATTCTTGTACTTTTTTTTAAAACAGGATACATGTCTTGGGAAAACTGCTCAAAATGAGATACATTTTAGCTAAATTTCAGTTCTTTTTTTTTTACAGTGTAGACATCATAAAAAGGACACCGGTAAAAACTGAAAATCTGGACGAAATTATATCTGAAGGTTTTATTGCATAGACTTTCCAAAACAGATCCAAGTCTGTCCATTGGTCCGACCAACTGTCAACCTGCTGAAATCCAGTTTCCTCCAATATCATGCTCCTCCTCTCCATCACCGGGCGTCCTATCAGTTTGAGGCTGCAAATAGTTCCCTGACAAGACATAGAACATTCATAAGCTTCCTGTAGCCTTGACAGCCTCCACTCTATACGTGTCTATGTGCAAGTGTGTTTACGCTACACAAACATATCTCCGTGGGCAGTTGAGGTGGAGTTTTGCCGCTCACAAGTAGCCCTAAGAGCACCTGCCACATCTACCGTGCAAAGACGTCAATAAATCGCACCGCTAATGTACCGCAGAATCTTTGCCGGGCACACTTCCTCTTCTCTCGGCTTCTAATATTAATGAATCCAACTTCGGATTGCAGCCACAGGCAAAGATAGAAGCATGTTCTTTCCACTATGCTAACACGCACAAGGCGTTTTGACCCAGAGAGAAAATTGGAGAACAAAATAAAGCAAAGTGCAAGAAGCATAATCCGCACAAGTTAGCTATAACCAATTTACAGTCAAAAGCTAATGACGTTATCCATTGGAGATTATTGAAAGCTAAGCCAATGTACTTCCCAGCAGCGAGAATGATTAAATTCCGAAACGATGAGAAATTTGTCCATGCATAGCCAGTACAATAATGAGTAAAAATCCACAAGAAAAATATTATTTCCCGCCTCTGCTATCCGAAAATGATATGAAATAGAGCTTACGGTGCGTGGAACCTAGCGGCTATTTTTAGACATTGGCTTTTTTCTCCGAGTCAGCAGTTGTAGCAATGAAAGAAACTCTTTTCTCTATTCTTCCCCCTTAAAGAAATTGTGATAATGAGGCTTCACCAGCAACCATTAATATTTGATCCTTTTATGCCCACTCACTTGCGACCCATACAACTACAGTATACAGCAAACGAGAAATCTCAAAGAATCTTGGGATCAGGCGACGTGTGCCTTCTTAACATCCTCAATGGACACTTGCTGGCACTTTCAAAGCCGGCATGTCGAACCATAAGGGAACGCCGTCTTGACATAGTTGGCCTATATCCTATTTGGATAGTCAGATGGCTTTCTCTGAGACAGCAGTCATTTGTTACTGTCGTTTTAATCATGCAAATGCTGGTTCCTTCCATTTCTCACTCTCTCTCTTTCTCTCTCTCGCTCAGATTTCAACGCATCAACACAACACCTCGTACGCTTACACACTATACACATTAAAGGGAAGAACAGAGCAGCGGATTGCCCCAAGTCCCCCAAGGCAAATGAATATCTTAAGTGCAGAATTCTATCACTCGCAATCTTTCCATGCCTGTGGGCTCTCTTTGCTAACAGTCCGACACAGATTCATATTATTTGGCGTACAAACAGGAACAAAAGGAAATGATGATGCCACAGAATTGCAACAAATTAAGTGTTAATTTTGCTGGCACCGTCTTTCCTATTTGGTGCCATTTTTCGTATGCATTATTAGTATGCTTGGCGGGCTCTGGACTTTCTTGTGCTGGTCCCTCCTGGGAGTTGGGCTCAGTGCATGTTAAGTGATGGGAGCAAGGGAGTCTTAGCGGTAAAATGGAGGTTGTATCGTGGGTGCCACTGACTGTAGAATCTAAGCGGCTCCTTAGTGAATTCACCCACCCGTGTAAAAAAAAAAAAGAGAAGATCAATCTTGTGAATTAGCCAATAGGGAGTCGTTGGTCGATCAGTAGACAGAGACGTGTAATGAGCGGACGGAGGAGTGGTTATTGGTATAAGAAAGAAGGGGTTGGTGATCTGAAGGTATCGGAGAAAGGGGATTGCAAGTGCTTGTGAGAAGTGGGTGAGCTTTGATGGAGTTGCAATGAAAAGAACATGGATTTTTCCCATGATAGAAGTAGACCAGGGAAGAAGGATAGGAGCAGTGCGCTGATATTGGCACATGTGAAAGCTGTCAATGACAATTTAGTTCCCATCCCATGATTTATATGTCAGTTATATAGACAGATAAAACTATGATATTGTTCAAAAGTTAATTTATTTTCTGCATTTCAATATTTACACTTTGTGACATTTGCCAAGCATTTGTTTGTTACAATTTGATTAGATGATGAGATTTTGTATTTGTTTTTTTTTTCAAGCTGTGAGTCAGTTATCACCATTGTAACAACTATCAGCTTGATATATCTCACTTTGTATGTAATGTGTCATAAATTAGTTTCACATTGTAAGTTGATTTACATTTAAATAGACATTTGAACGATATTCAAAAGTACACCTGTTGAAATATTGTGTAATTAATTTGCATAAGAACAGTGAACGAAAGCACACATTCAAATAAAGCTAGATCTATCTTTGGGCGTCTGTATTAAAACTTTGACTGTGCGACCAACTCAAAAAGAAAGCTTTTCCAACTGGGCTATGTTTTTTGCCTTTCACGCTTCATGCTCCCAGCAGTGGTGGTAGCAGCAGTACAGCAAGGTATAAATTTGGAAAGTACGCAGAATTGTGGCCAAGCATGAACAGGTCCCAGTGAGGTGGTGACAAGAGTGGAAATGCAGGTTTGTGGGGTAAGCGAAAAAAAAAAAATGGGCTGTCCTAAATTCGAAGCCCGGTAGCGCCTTGGGCTGATCCCTACTCCAGCCGACAGTGCTGTATGTAAATGTCATAGGATTTAACAGAGCGGAGAGGCTGTCTATTCTCTGCTCATTTGACAGGACATGGCAGGTCGGGGAGGTGCATCTCGCGCTCGTGTTGGTGTCAACATTAGGTTTTCACTTCAGAAAAAGTCCAACTAAGTAATATGTCAGAAATGGGCATCTATGCATAATTAATCCACTCTGACAGCTCACGCTAAAGTCTGGACCGAAGATATGAAAAACCTCACATTTTCTCACTCTGGATTTTGAAATAGGCAGGTGAGAGGAGGGGGTTGTGCTGTGAGGCCTGTGTGAGACTCCATGGACAACAACTTTAAAGGGGCCGTATACTATGTGCACGCTTAATGGTCCAATAAAATCAGTACAATTACAATCCAACTTTTGTTGCCAGAATCTAACCTTCTTGTAACATATGTAGCTTCTAGGCACTGATTACTGATGCTAGAATTGGTACAAAATCTTTTTACCTGCTTTCATTTAATTATGTGTGGTTTTGTTTATGAAAGCTGACAAACAAAATAATAACAAACTGGTAATCCAAATGAGAGACTCATTCTGCTCTCTGATTGGATAATCTGTGTGTACCCTTTTACACATTGTAAACATTTAAATTATGCAATTGTGTAAAATGAAAATTACTATTGCATAATATATCAATCCAGTAGATCAATCCAAGGACCATTCTGAAACTGTCTGTTAGTGGGAAATGGTGGGCCATGTCTGTGTTTTAGAAGAAATGCTCATTCTCCCTGTTCTTTCCTGCACGGTCATCAAAGACGCATCATTGCATACCTTGGCATGGTTGTTTTTAGCCCTCGCTGTCCAGGTGCAGGTGCAAGGTCCGCACAACGCACAATGAATAAACGCAACGTCTTTAAATACCCCCAAGTTCTCAAAACACTTCAGTGAATACAAATGACATTATTCAGCTCTTTAAATGTGCCGTCTGCGTGACCTTAAAAACCGCGCTGGAAGAAAGCGAATAATTCTTTAAAGTCGCAGCGTTGCCGGGGGTGCATTAGCATATTAGCATGTGCATGGTAGCTAAGGCGGAGATGGTACATGTATTTTTTCTTTCTTTTTTTTCTTTTCTTTCCCTTTGAGCTCAACCCGTTTGTCACAGCGAGGCATCATACTTTATCTGCGATTTTTTTTTTTTTTTCACGGTTCCCAGAGGGCTGTGTGAAGCAGCAGATATTATTGCGAAGCGGCGAGCCTTATTAAATTCCCAAGTATATTACCAGTCCCTCACTCATATACTCTTCCCTCTTAATTTGGTCACACACTCCACTGTATCTCATGTGGCAACACTGGAAGTAAATACGTATTATTGCTTCTTCTCCCAAATGATCATCGTCAGTTATTAGCACACAACAACCTCGCCGCATACCCCCGATACGCCTCTATATGGCTCACATAGGCGGCTGTGTATTCCTATAGGTCCATACGCGAGCTGGCTTCAAAGCAACGAAACAATACAAATCTAAAGAACCACACGCTGAGTGAATATAGAAAAAAAAAAGAGAGATAGGAAATTCTCCGTCAGCTTTGCCAGGATTAGTTTTGGCATCATCAAAAGAATTTCCCGGTGTTATTTATTTATTTTGTGCCTGAAAGGGGGGGTGTTTGTTTAAAATAATTTTTCAAAGATTACTACCATCGCGTCATTCTTCAAACATTCTTTGCGAGAGGGTTTTTTTTGTTTTGGAAATGCATAGTGAAATTCCTTTATCTCTGTGAAGCTACAAAGACTATGGCAATCCAAGGATCATGATGAGGCTGTATAATAATAATACTAATACTGTACTTTCCAGGCATGTTATTCTTAATCTTTACTTCAGCACCCATTTGCTTGTATATTTATCATGCACATACCTTGGGATCTCTTCTACATTTTCTCGTATAGCCGTGGTATTTCTGCAAGGGAAAGCTTATCTCCATATGACCTTGCGTGCAAGCAATTGGCAAAGCGGGGATTGGTTAGCGCTATATATTTTTTCGCCCCAAATGATATGCTTTTACCGCAGACGTGGCAGTGGGATATGAATATAAAAATGAGTTAAGAGCAACGGAGAGATGGCGTGTGGCTGGAGTCATTCATGAGGATTTGAACATAATGCGTTTTGGTGCGATTGTTTATTATGTCATTGGGCTGCAGCATCTGTGTGTGTGTGTACGTGTGTGTGTGCATGAGTAGGTGTCACTTGTTTCGTACACAACATGCCGCATGGCCATGTAGCTCCAAATAACAGCAGTGCCTTCATCTGCAGCGAGGTGCATCTCTTTATGTGCAGTGGGAGTGAGTGTAAATGAATGTAACAGGGACCATGGGGGCATTCATGCATGTGCCAGAGCATAAGGTATGTGTCCGGGGAATAGGAGCCCAGAGGAAGGCTACTGTCAATAGCACAATGGTCCATATGTGGCCTCTATACTGGGAAACGCAATGAGAAGAGGCTTATTACATGATGGTTTTCCAGACAGTGGACTGAAGTATATACTGTAGAATAATTAAGGTGGACATAGTGACTGGCTTGCTTTACCCTGGTATCTTTCAAAGTACTACAACATATGCACCTGCAAAGACACTTTTAAATATGTGGAGAATTGTTGCATCACTCATTACAGACAGGAATAAGGCATACTGAAATTTTCCTATATATAAATATATTGATATTTGCTTTAAAATTAATATATTTATATTCATATTTGAAAATCGTTTGCTCTACTTTAAACCTATGCGGTATACAAACAAATAAAACAAAATAATATACACAAATATGAAGTAATCTATAAGAATGTAAGTAGCAACAGGGATACTATACAGGCCATAAAGCAGCCATCCTCCTGTGGAAATTACATTTGTTCTTGTCGTGTGCTGTCAAAAAGACCTTGCCATGTTAGATTTCAATGAAAATCTGTCAGAAAATAATCACCCACTTTTACCACTAGATGGCAACATTGTGCTTCTGCTTTACTCTTATATGCATACTGTACTAAACATTTTTCCACATTCAAAGAATACAAATTAAATATTCTCAAGAACACGTTTGTGTGGAGTTTGCAAGTTGCAAGTGAAGGATTCCTCCGGATGCTCCATTTTCCCCTACCACTAAAATCATGTTCAATATATGACTGTAGTGTGAGAGTGAATGGATTGTAATGTTGGGGCTTCTGTCATCACTGCGTATTGAGTGAGTGGGACAACAAAAAGTGTAAACCTTGGTGACCTTAGATAAATTAACTGTATAATAAATATTACATAAATGCATACATGTCCAGGTTACATCTTTGTAGAGACATGAAACTCTTCTTTACAAAATGCATCGAAAATTTAATTGTCCACTATGTTTGCTTTGTTTTGTGTCAATTTAATTTAAAAGTTATTGTTTTTTGCCTTTGGAGCATTTCTTTGAACCGACAGCTTATAAAATGTCCTATTGAATACACAAACACTCCATCAACAGTCAGACTGTTTTTTTTTTCTATTGTCTACACTCGCTCAGTCCGGAAAATGAGTCTAGCCTTTCGGGGCTTTATTACCTTAATCTGCAGTCCGGCGCGCACTTTTCTCTCCGGCAGTGATTGATATTTGGAGACATCGGTGGGACAAAAACAGTTTGAATTCTGACGCTCATGAAAGACCCATCAGCCCCATCGTCGATCAATGTGAATAAATATTTCCCACAACCCAGAAGCATTAGAATCAAGGACGGGAAAATAGGCAGACAGAGGAAAGAGGAAAAATCAATTGGTCCAGAGCTTTGCTAAAAAGGCGGGGGTTGCATTGGGGGTATGGAAGGGTAGAACGTAGGGGGGTGAAATAGGCCTGTCAAAGATGGTTGAATAATGAAGCATGTTTTCTCGGCTTCAAAGGGAATGCAGGGAAGGCGTACTGAAGTTACGTTACATGGGGTGTCATCCACTGTCAAGTTAATTTGAGTTTCATATAGGAGGAAAGAAGGTACAGAACGAAGGGTCTTTTGAACTCCCCAAGTGTTCATTTATCGTCTTCAAAGATGTCTTAACATGCAATCGGTATTTGCACAAAGTATTCGCCCGAGCTTCCGGGGTATTGGTGATCGATGTAATCCCGTTTTAGAAAGAAGTCTTTGAAAAACACTGGCTAAGCTCCATGTTCCCTGTATGTTTATGCATTCAAACAACGCTTTAGATGATAGTTCGGGGAGTTTATCTGCTAAGTTGAGTGCCTCTGGTTCATCTTTGACTCGGAGATTGAGCACGTGCAGAGAAGGACAAGCCAAAATACAAAAATAAAGCTAGCAAAAAGCCCATTTTGTCATCTTTATCTTAAATTAAAGGCCTTTCTTTCAATTACATTTGAAAAGAATTTCAATCCAATCTACCCTATTTATAAAGAACATTACCAAGCAAATTTCAAAAAGAGATGGAGCAATCACACAGTCTGCTAAACAATAGAATCAAACATAAAAAACAAATAAATAGCATATGCCAAAACCAATATAATAATAACCATGCATTCAATAGAAAAAGAACACGGTAACCTTGGATCATACATTAGGAGTGGACCGACCGAGTCCTGACGTCACCCATAGTGTTTGCCATAGTACGGAATAGAGCTAGCTCGGACAGGCTATTTGAGCAAGAATGTAGAGCCAAATGTTGTTGCTAGCAGCTGCGCCAATCGGGAGCAGTACAAATCTGTCCCCTCTTGCGCTACTCGCTAGCTAAAGCCGGATTCGTTGGCAGAAGGAACTTGATTGATCAGTTTTCCGGGGTTGTATCTGGATTTACAAGACAGTATCACATTATAAACAAAAGGAATAAACCATAGATTTTTAAAGGCCAAAATGGTAAATGTGTTGTAAACGGTTACAGGCCATGGAGGAGGTTATTTTAACAAGAGCCAGAGCGAGTCAGGGCAAAACTTCGTCCATGGGACACTTTCCTTGGGCTTCATTAAGCGAGGTGGTGAGCAATCTCCAAACAGTCTGAGAGGAACACACAATTTTCACTGTATTAAAAGCCAGAAAAAGTAGTCAAAGCGATTGGTATATACATGTACATATACAGTATTCCCCCCCCAAAAAAAACCCTTCAAAGCACTCCTAAACCTAGTCCACGGATCATGTCAAACTCTAAAAGTTCCCGTAAATACAACAGCCTCACACATTTGTTGAATAACCCTCTTCAACGTGCCAGTTTGGTTACTTTTTTCCAGCATTTCTCTCAAAGTGACCACAACCCGGTTCCATCACATCCATTTACGCCCCACCTCCCACGATTTGCAGCCAACACTAGACAGGCTTGAGTGTCCATACCGCACCGATTCTGACCACCTGCCTGAACCCCCAACCACCCACAAGCCTCCCAGCTTCTCTTGCACACACACACTCATTATTTAATAGGGGGATGGATCCATTTGCTTTAAATTGACTCATTTTGTCTGTGGGATTTGGAACAGGGGAAAGTAAAGAACGGGTTGGGGGATGAAAAAAATCTGGCAAAAGCGGCTGCTACTATTGCCGCTACTTTGATCCCTTTGACAGGCAGCGTGAAAAGTGAATTGCAAAAAGGATGTTCGTCTGTGATGAGACCGCCCGAGTGACAAATTGGGCCCTTGGTGCTTTAAATAATATACAGTGTATGTCTTGGAGCCTGCTGAGGTAGCTTCATATTGTTTTTGCCTGGCCTGTAAAAACACAAGTGCGTTGCTAGATGGAGGAATGTCTACAAAGGGTGGTTCAAAGTTATGCGTCGACTGATTCAAAGATAAACTCTGCTCTCTTGGCTTTGAGGGATGGGTCAAATGCAGAGGACACAAATCACCACAGGGAGAACAAAGTATACCATAACATCATAAGAAGCTTTTTTTCCTAAGTTGTGCCTTTTGAGGGATGTCTGGAGATAGCAGCTGTCTAGACGGTATGTTTTTGTGGTTAGAAACCGAATTGAGCATTGATGAATCTTTAAAACGCTATGAGCCATTGTTGCAGAGAGAGAAGATGACAATATTTCCCAGTAAAGAAAGGATTGGATGGAAGCATGCAGGGTTTTTATTTCTGTAATTCTGCACACACAAAACGGTTATCTCAGTTCTGCAGTATTATACTTTTTGAATTATATATTCATCCAGACAGAGAGTCACAAAAGCGCTCTCACAATTGCGTTCATTTTTCATCTTGTTTTCCACCTGTATCTCCCTATGCTACCACTAGAGTTGCATTTCTTTTTAGTTTTTATACATTTGAAGATTACTGGCTGCAAAAACAGCTGTCTGATTTTAAAGAACGTCGTTTCACCTGGGTGATCTTTCAACAATAACTCAACTTTCAATGGAGGTATTGTGGCCATATCTGTATGTGAAAGCCAGATCCTGTTAGACCTCAGAAGCTAAGCAGGGCAGGGCCTGGTTAGTACTGTGATGGGAAAACTCTGGAACACCAGGTGCCAGCTGCTGTTGTGTCCTTAGGCAAAACACTTCACCCACATTAACCAGAATGAGGCTGGCTGGTGGTGGTCAGAAGGGCTGATGGCACATACTGGTTACCTCGCTTGTTTCAGTGTGCCCCAGGGCAACTGTGGCTACAATAGTAGTGTATCACAACTGTGTATGGGGTGAAAGTGAAAGAATAATGACATGTAGCATGATACTTTAACTTCAAACATACTTTTTACTAAGACTGTTGCCAGATGCATTTATATTATCTTGGCGTTATAGTTTTTAATGACAATCTTTACAACTGATGAAAAATATGAAAACTGTCAACAACGGTGCATCTGCTTGTAATTTCTCCACATTGTTTGCGAGCGGAAAGACAATACAGACATTTGCGATACGGATGAGAGAAATTTTGAGCATGACAGGTGTCGCTGGGGTCTCGTTCATCAGCCAGCTTCCTTGTAAGCCTCTCCATCTTCCGAATGATTAGGTGCAGATGGCTTCACATAGCCCGGCATGACAACCTTCCCACCGCCATACGCACACATGCAGCCCATTCTCTCCCACACTCTCTCATTCACTTGCACTAATGCATCTGAGAAAACGTGGAGGAGGTGTGACCCGACCCTCTGTTGAGTTTCCATTCAGAGATACAGTCGAGGAGTCACGCTGAAGGTGATGGCATGTTGCTACTTCTGCGGGAAATCCAATATACCACCGCTAAAGGGAACAAACTCTGGCCCTGTGAGCGAGATAATATATCTATAATCCGAGACACCTTGGGCCTTATCGTGCTGTATCTCTGCTGTGTGCTTCGGCAAGCCAGCCTGGATAGCATTTAAAGCACTCCAAAAATCAAAGATGTCGAGAGAATTTTGGCCAGTTGGAAACAGAGTGAACGTGTGTGCATGGTGTGAGCATATGCAGTACATCAGATCGCCACTTGATGATGGGCTCCAGATATAACTTGGGGAGTTAAATGTAAATGCTACCAGCTGCCTTGTATAGCGCAACCTGGTGCTCCCATATGTAGCCACACAGACGCTCACCCAATGGAGACGTGCTAAGAACTGGCATATCAGTCTGACCGAGAAATCTTTGCTCTTTTTAGTAATATTTGTATCTAAATTGTTTTGATTTTGTATCTACTTTTAAGGGTTTCTTTTTTTCACTTAAAAAAAAAAGTGAGAAGAGGACAAACTTTAAGCCCCCACCCTGTATACTTAAATTCACCTTGATAGTTATACACACCCTTTTTTGGAATAAAACACAGCAACATACAACTCAAATGTATTAGAACAAAATAAAATGTATCACAATGATTTTACCTGTTGCTACAATCAGGGCGAGACATTGAAACATTTTTTCACGGCAAAACATGGAAGCCATGGGTGTATTTTCTCACAAAATTAAAGATCAGCTATTGATATTTTTTCTGCTCTAAATTATTAGGAATAAAACAAATCTAAAACCAGAGCTTTGGAAGTGTCATATCTGGTGTTTCTGAAATTGGTGAATCCCATCTGTCATAACTGCCAAGCCTTCATACACAATCTATTTTTGAAGAATTGATGAAGGATTGTACATTTCTACATTTCTCCATTGTGAGATCAATAAAGTTGATCTTATCTTATCTTGAAGATGGATTATCTTGGTATGGTCAGTCAAACGTATTAACAGCACTGTCCTTGGAACCATGTACCCCTCCAGTGGACTGTTCCAAAGAGGCAATGTCAACCGATAATGAGTCAACTCTTTATTTACACTTTTCCTCATTATTTTCTTTCATTCCAAGAAAAAGGTCAATGATAAAGATGACCCACACTGAATCTGATAAATGCATAGTTAAAACAGTCTTGTCACTCAATGGAGTATTCATCCCATAAATCCATTCAAAAACGAATGACTGAATGGGGTCAACGTTCCAGAAAAAAAAAAAAGTATAATCATTATATTCAAGCAATTAAACACGTCCAGAACCCCTGATATACACATGGGATAATCTTTACACGCAATCATCTATAAGTAATCACACTTTGAGATGCTTCCTTTTTTCACATACAAGCTATAATTTGTCTTTCAACTTGGTATTAAGACTCAGCGCTCCTACTTATAAGCCTATACAGTGAAATGCCGAAAAGCCGTCCCTGGGGGTCAACATAATTACCCCCACGCGTTTCCACCACTAGATTTCCTTTAGGGTCGTGACTCACGGGGACCAGCCGCACCGGACTGGACGTGCTATCAGCTCCCAGCTAATTGCCACACTGGATAGTTGCACACATGATCTGCATGGGTGCATGGCGGTGGCGGCGGTGGTGGTGGTGGATGGTGGGTGTGTTTTGGCTGACTCAAACAGCAGCTTGCCAGGCCACTTCAAACTAATAACATCACAAGTGTTGCCTTTGTTTTAACACAAGCACAAAGAGAACCTTTGCTTTGTAACATTGAATGAGTTTATTCAACATTGGGAAACGCTAGTGTTTTAATGGGGGGATCAAAACAACAGCATTTGTATTGTGTTTATTGTGCGTGACAGGAGAAATGGGCGATAACAGATGAATGAAGAACATGCTTGGATCGAGAATGGATTCAACATAATTCAGTTTAAGTGTAGACCAGGGTTGATGAACTTGAAGCTGGGGTATCTTACTTTCAATCCACCAAAAAAAAAAAAAACGAGGGCAACTATTACAACGGTTCTATCACAAGTTTTCACATGGATATTTTGTTGGCCTCTGTCACATCTTAAGATCAGCGTTTTCAGATTGAAATTGGAAAACAGCCAGACCCAGCTCTCAGCCCAAAGCGTCAAATGGTGACACACAAGGATCTAGCAACAGATACAATGTTTTATAATAAGCAGTGGATTTTATTAGGACTTTTTTTTTTATCCTGGGGGCCTTTCTGAGTGGAGTTTGCATGTTCTCCACGCATCTCTGTGTGGAGTGAGAGTGTCCAGTGTAAAGCGCTTTGTGACTCTGGTCTGTGAAAGGCGCTATATAAATAAAGATTACTTACTTACTTAAATCAGGATTTAATCAGCAATCAAGAGAACCCATGTTAACATATGTCAGAGCAGGTTCTTTGATGGGCCTGATTTTGCCCCTGAGCAACAAGTTGAATAGACCGTTGAATAGATCATGCAGTATGCCCAAATTCTATTCATCAATTTGTTGTCTCCCGCTTCATCCGGGCCCGGCTGACAGAGGCACGTCCACAACTTTGACCTGACCTTATTTTGTTTCCAATAAACTCTAGACATCTTTACACGTTAACGTTTATGCCACAATCCAAATATTTCTTTGTGCGAGCATGATGTCCGAAAAGCACATTTTTATTTTAGGCTTGATTGAATTGAAATTGTATTTCTGACAAATAATCATTTAATGGTGTGAAACAGGCTATTGTGTGTGAGCGCCTGGTGGTGTGCGATAAGCTCTTAACGGCGGAGGAGAGGCAGTGACACTTCCTTTTTTCTGACTGTAGAACCAGAGAGAGAGAGAGAATTTAGAGAAGTCACAAACAATGACAAATAACAGTGATTTAACCCTTTCAACACCACAGAAACTCAGTAAGCCCTACCATTTTCTACAGTCGTATTGCATTATGTGTTTGTCTTATAGGTTGATGCTGTGCTTTTGTGCTCTGTTTGGGAACTCACACACAAGTGGCGCATGGCTGCTGGAGGTATATGTATGTGCGTGGCTCCAAGGCTGCCATATTGTTTTATCGGTTGCAGCCAGCGTTGCATGTGCGCACCATAGCAGAGCGGCTAATGCTAATCCGTGCAGGGCTTTTGGGGTAGAAGCAGACAGAGTGGAATGTCAGGGAAAACAGCACACAAACAGTAGGCTTTAATGACACACTGCATTCTTTTTGACTGTAATTGGGTCTGTGTCTTCAGGCATAAGAGAATTACCCTTACAAACACCAGGCCGCGGCTTAGAAGTGATTATAGTTTGTGTGCATTAAGGCTAATAATGCAGACATGACTGGAATCCACTCAAGTGTGTCCGTCTGTAGCAGATGGTATTTTTGTCTATTGATTGTCAACAGCGTATTAACAGTACTTGTTTTAATTGTGTGGAGAAAAGAACAGTGGCATGTGTTGAGTGTATGGCATATAGGTACGCCCTTGGTCTGAGTGAAATCCATATACTGTATAATCCACATGTCCATATATAGAAAATAAAACACAAATCTCTTGTGGAAAACACACCTCTTCCAAAGGGTGCAGTTAAATTCCTTAAAAGAGTTTATCTGATCAAGATGGTGATCCGGGAACTTCCAAAATGTAATAATTTGTTCCTCGTAACATGTCGTAAAAATACCTATAACTTTTATGAGTTATGTTGCTCACTAAACAACAAAAAGACAAACAAACAAACCCTGGTCATTACATTACTCCCTGGTGGAAGTGATTATATTTTTACTATATATTTCCAAAGGCTTTTTGTGGCACATTTGTGATATAATCTATGGACTATGGATATGTGAGAAAAGTCCGAAATTAAGTTATTAGTGATCAGATTGTTGTAAGGGTGGTAGTAACAAAACAACAAAGTTTGGGACTAATTCAGCTGACTGGTTTCAGTCAAGTGTTCAGGACATTTTTGTTTTTCTTTCTTTTCTTTTTCTCAGTTAAACATTAACAGTCAATTCTAAAATATGTCTGTGTATTTATGGATATCATATTTATGTTATTGAAATTATACACAAGTTTGACATTTCAGTAAATAAATGCCTGAGTCAAGTCGAGTCTTTTCAGAAATCTATTGAAGACAGTCTAAAATAATGCAATTTCAAACCAATTTCCCTCATGTTACTTGACTATTTACATTTAATTTCAATTTTAAAATATGTAATTCAGATTTTAAAGGTCCATATACAGTAAAACATTTAAACAGACATCACAAGAATAGACAAACAACATATGAACACCATTGGCATTCTCCCGCTTACTCTAAGTTTGAGAAAGCCAATGCCATTATTCTTACTAGCTATGCAGATAACTCTCGCTAACCCCCCCTCCCTCTCCTCCTCCCGCTTATAGCTGAGGTCATAGGTGCGGAGCGCTTTAAGGACACGGTTCCGCCACAATATGCTTCCAGTAAACACCAGCAGCACCCACCTGCTGTAGGAGGGCTCCACGTCGCACTGTGCCACGCCAGAGCGATAGCATGCAAGATGAACGAGCCGGATCGACACACGGGGACACGTTATTTATGGGGTCTTGAGTTCCGCCGACTGCTCAGATGGGTCAGAGCCGATGGAGGGAGCAAGGGCGAGGAGAGAGAGAACTGAGGGAGAGAGAGTGCACTGTGCATTTGATAATTGGCTGAGAGATCGCCACCGGAATGAAATTATGCTAGTTAATCTGTCCGCAATTAATTAGCTTGGTAGGACTCTGCAGTACATTTATTATTCCAGAAAGAGAAGCGACCTGGCTGGAGAGACTGCACCGCACCAGGCATATCATAAACTAGAATTCCTACGAGCAATGCTAATGAGGATGCTATGGGGAGAAAGGGTTATGCAATTTGATAGGCTAGTCACGTATAAAAAATGTGGGTTATGTAATCTCTATTTACAAAAGGGAAAAACCCTGAAAAAGAAAATAGATTTAAAAAAAAAATAATTGTAAATTATTAAAGCTGGGTTCATTTGTATTTCTTATTAATCATTTATTTTGATATTTTCTAGAATGATTTGCAATGTGAAAGTACTTTGTAGTGATCCGACCAAAAAAATAATAATAGAGAAATAGAATAGAAAGCCCCATAAGTCAGTATTTGACGCTTTCGGCTTAAAGCTGATTGGCTGATAAAGGTTGGCGCTCTCTTATTCACTTTTTTCTTTGAAGAGGCGAATAATATATGAATGTGAAAACTATGGGAGGAACCAAAATATGTGAGAGAGAGGAAAAAGATGAATTTTACTGTATTGTGCTATTTATTTGTAGGTTGAAAGTTAGGTAACCCAGCTTTAAAGGCAACTTTTACGGTGAATTTTTGGTCACATGGATACTTTGATTCTCACTTTGGTTTGTCACCTGGATTATCAAATTATCACTATGGATTGATGTAACAAGTTCTTCACACTCGGAAAAGAAAAATGGCGTCTATATATTACCAGCACCGAAGGAAAGAAATTTTTTTGATGCAACAAAATAACACTATAATACAACTACAACAGTAATATATTCCATGAAAAAGGAAGAACAAGAGTAGGATGAAAATAAGTCTTATGAACTACCCCATTCTTATATTACGAAATATACAAATTAGACGGACACAAATACAAAAAAATATATGTATATGGTGGGTCTATATTACCAGCACCAAAGGAAAGAAATGGGGAAGTACAGTATGTGGGGAAAAACACACACAATGATTATTACTCAACTACCAAACCAAAACATCTCCAACCTGTGAACAATCGCCTGTGTTCTTGTTGGGTACAGAGGTTGGACATCTCGTGAAGCGAAGCCAACGCAGGTGACAGCTCATTACAAAACTCTCAGGGCCTGTGCATATATGCCTCTTTCCTCTTTCTGCTCAGTCACGCTGCCTATCCCTTTGCCGTTTTGCGCTCTGGGCCCATCCTGCACCTCTCCAGAATTGCAGGGGCTCCAAGATTATTCCCTTAGTTGCCCTTGCCAAGCAGTAAATACTTCAAGGAGCTCAGAAGGCGAAGAATGGATCAACTGCTGCCTGCTTTCAACAGCTCTCCTTCCAACTGCGTTATAGGCTGCGACAGTTGCTATGCGCGCCGCGGAAAAAGGCCAGTCGTCGGAGTGATGCGTTTGCCCGTGCCGGTTCTGTAATAGTGCGCACAGCTGAGGGTAAATATATTTCTTCACAAAATATTGGCCTGATCTGCGGACAGCCTTCACCTTCTTGCTTGGATTGTGATTGATAGACAAACAGACCCCCGCAGACCTCCCTGTATGACCTTTTATGTTGTGATAATGTGAACCAGCACCACAATTTCCTTCCACACTGCAAAAAGTGATGAAAAATACATCCAAAATTGCTTAAATTTGGAAGAAAAAAAAAGGGATTTTTGACTATATGTGCCAATGGGACAAGCACAATAATCTTGCTTTAAAAAGATGCAACAAATGTCTCCCTTTGAATGAGAAAATAAAGAGTCAGCATGTTCTCAAATTAAGATTAAAAACACTAAATTCAAGCAATTATTACTTGATATTTTATATTTATTTGCAGTGCACAAGACTTTAAAGAATATGTGTTAACCTCAAAGACGCTTCACATGTGGTGATAGACTAATACTGTAGCCACAGCTGCCCTGGGGCAAACTGACAGAAGCGGGGCAACCAGTCTGAGCCACCAGCCCCTCCAACCCTTCACGCATACACCAGACTCATTTTTGGCAACATGGGTGAAGTTTGTTGCCTAAGGACACAACTAAAGTTTGTGTTGGAGTTCCCAGAGGTCTCCCATCACAGAACTAACCAGACCCTGCCCTGCTAAGCTTTAGAGGTCTGATCGGATCTTGGTTTCCCATGCAGACACGGCCTCATAATCATGAAGCCAAGACAAGCAATTAAAAAGTATTAGATTATTTCACAATGTTTGAGTGACGTATTTCCTCAACCTTGTTTTGCCTTGTGTATGTAGTGTGCTATATGAAAAAACTTGCCTTGCCTTATGGTGGGCTGTTTATCTCCATGGAGTGTAGACAAAGACATGCACATTCTAAAAATCTCAGCTAGCTTCAAAAACGTGTTTATTGTTCCCACCAAGAAAATATTCTTCAGACTCGCTCGGCTCCTTAAACATCTCATCAATATTCAATTATGAGGTAAAGACGTTAGTATTCAATGTATAAATGTATTGTTGAGTTGACGATAAAACATGACTGGGTGTTGGGGGAGAAAAATATTGGAATGGATGAATTCATAATTTAATCACACACATATCTATCCAGGATGGCATGTAATCATACATTTTATGTCACACTCTCCTTTTTGCAGTGGTCATAACCACCTGGCCTATCAGTGCTTGTAAAGTAGGATAGTCTGTGTTCATGTGATGTCACATGAACAGTAAATCCTATTCCAAAGAACCTCCTGTACGCTGTAGTTAAAAGAGGTGGTGGAGTGCGCCAGAATAGGGCTTGTTAACTATGGGAACTGTCACGTCCCATTTTCACTTCTAAGTCTCAAGCTTTTTTGTCTGTAATTCCCGGGCCAATCCACAGTTTAATATCTTTGTCAATACGTATCAAATATGTTATGTTATATGTTAATTATTTTCTCATAAAAAGTGTCTGGAAGCAGTGTCACTACTTAAAAGAAATGTTTGATGTTGACCAGTAGAAAAAAAAAATACAAAGCAAATCACTATCAAATATTATCTAGAAAGTTCATTTTTTCAACATTTCTTGCTACAGTATATGGATTTGTATTTACCCCTGCCCTCCAACCCAAACAGCATTCTACAATATGAACACAACATATTGCACTTAAACGCATATCATCTGTGATGTTAACAGCTTCATTAGCAGTACTGCTAGCCGAGCGTGCCGTGATTTGCAGTCTAAAAGGTCACCCCCTCGCCCAGACAGCTATCTCGGTTCTCATTTTAGCTTTCGCCCCACCAAGTATCTTTCCCCATCCATGCGTAATAGTCTGGCAAACACCGAAGCAAGACCAAGACAAATATGGCTCCTTCCTGTGGACATTGTTCCATCCAAAGTGTTAATATTTTAGCACCCACTCTCTTCTCTTCCCTGCGTCGTCTTATTTCTGTGCCTTTCCATTTCCGAGCGCTACTTTCCGCCACGGTTAATGCGAGCCCCGACAGTCAGCCTGTATTTGACGCCGCAGACCTCCTGGCTGATGTGTGAAGCGACGTCATGGGGAGCAACGCGAAAGTGCCAAAGCCAAAACAGCCAGACTCTTGTATTGTAATTAGTTTCCAAGTTTTAGCTCATTAAACGAGACCCCATTTCAAGTGTGGGGGTGAGACAGTGGGTGGAAGAGCGATGGGAGAGATAACATTTGTGCTGAGGCATTGCATTTATGTTGCCCGGTCATAGTGGTGATGCGTTCGTACGACAATGATTTTTTGTTGTAGTTTTAGACCGCTTACCAAATTGTCTCTCTAAAAAAATCATATTAATGGTTCAAAAAACACATTCATTTCCACCATAGACTGTATATGTGTTACGACCCGAACGACAACAATATTTAAGACACAGAGACAGGTTGAGTGTAATAAAAAATAAAAAAAACATTTGTATGTGTTTTAGTTTTAAGTTGTTTGTTGTAATTGAACTCTTGATTTTTATAGAGATAAATAAAAAAACAACAACCCTGTGTCCGGATCACAGAAACCCAAAGTAAAATAATCAAAAATACCTGGACGAAAAGATATAGATGGACAATACTAACCTGCCATTTACACATGAAGCCTAATGGGGAATACTAATACTTGTGGTTTTGCTTCAAATGACAAAGAAAACACTAGCTCTGTAACAGTTCTGAGCTTAGAAACATGTGTGCCACCATCTTGTTGGATCTTAGAGTTTTTATATTCATATTGTCTTTATTAATCCAGATATGACCCCTAGAAATTAACCAGGGCCGTCCGTCCTTGAAATTGGCTTTGGTTAATGCTAGTAGCGCAAGCTGGAACGGACCGGTGTCGTTCCTGATTGGCTCTTTGGTTGCTAGGTCATTGCTACCCACACATTTTGCTCCAGTTAGAGCCTGTTTAGCCCTAATTGGCTTCTTCAACGTTATGGAAAACACTACGAGTGATGTCAACATTCGGTTAGTTCCCCTTCACAATCTATGATTTCAGCCCAATCCATTTCTTTACAATGGAACTGACTATTAAATGGAAGTTTCAATGTCTTCAGATGACCTCCTTTGACACCCTTTTCACTTCTGAACACAAATGAGAAACTATAGGCACTTCATCATACTAGGATCTGTGAATGCAAAGAAATTCCTTATAACTACAAGATAATTACATTTGCTTTACTGTATAGGCCTTTATGCTGCAAAAGCTATACAAGACGGAAACATCTATTTTGCGTCAAAGAATGGCTGGACTCGCTGGCTGTCAATAGTCTCTAACAGCTGCTTATTTGCCGATAAATATTTCATTTACGTTTCTTCAGTAACTCGGGAATAATCTGTGCGACAGGCGGGAAAACGTTCTCTGTCATCTCCACCACGTATCGTCCCGCTGCTCAAAACATACTCCGTCCTGCCCTTTTCCCCCACATGCACGGGGAAATCAAAAGCCCGTTTCCAAAGTCGTCATTTTTAACGCCGCCATGGCTTGTAAATGCGTTGTGTTGATTAGGAAGACGATGTTCTATCTTACAGGGCCAAAATTGAAAGCTTGTGAGCGTGTGTAAATAGCATCAGGGAGGTTAAAGTGTTTTCTTTAGCTCTCTTAATGTGCAAAATTAGATTACAGTCAATGTAATGGGGAGTTGAGTGGCGCCGTGCTTAGCTGTAGACAAAAGGCGGCTTTATGCAGAGGCCAATTCTAATTTTAAAATGGTTCAAATCAAGGTTGTTTTTTTGTAAAGGCGGTTTTGATTATTCCAATAGCCGTTTCAATGCAGGTATGGCTTATAACACCATCTCTCTGCAGCCACCTCAAATAACGGAAAGTCTCAAATTCAATCAATAGATATTTCTAAAGCCCAAAATCACCAAGTACCATTCGCCTTGAGGACTTCACAACACTATTGATTTACTGATGGGACTATAGAAAAAAAGGCAATGAAAACAGTCATTGGGCAATTTGAGAAAAAGCGCTTCGTCGCGTACAAATAGCTTCACGGTGCTTGTAAAATATAAAATCAATCGTTTGTTTGTAGATTCTGGAAAATGATGCCACACTCTTGTAATAGATTAAATATACTTTTTATTACTATGTCAATTCAAGAGTAACTTATTGCTTGTATATACATAGTCAAGGAGCTGCATACAGTTATTGATCGCAAACTTCAATCTGTCAATGCTATCAATGAAATAGGGATATTAGATTTAAAAAAAAATATAGCAGTTCATTACTTAAAGCTGGGGTACCTAACTTTCAGACCACAAACATGAAACAATGTAAGAAGACAACATATAACTAGTTCCCGGCTCTCAGAACAGATTGGAGGAACACTTTATCATAACTAAACATGTATGAGTGTATTCAGTCCTCATGATGCCCACATTATTCATGATGTGTTCATGAATGATTCAGATTCATGGTAATTCAGACGTGAATTCATCATGATTTAATGGTGATTATTCATTCATTCATTGTGGCTCCACCTGCATGTGAAAGCCAGATCCTGTCAGAAGCTCAAAGTGTTGTTGTGTCCTTAGGCAAGACACTTCTCACATTGGCTCTAAGTCTGATGTGAGTGAATGATAGTAGTTTATCACCAGGATCCAAATAGGTTCATATATTTTATTTAATCACTGTTTATTGAGGGTTTTACAATTAAAGAACCATTTCAGGCTATTTGTCTGTTTTTTTCCCCACTGTGAGACAAATAAAGGTTAACTTATCTTACTTCAGCCAATCAGCTCTCAGCCTAAAGCGTCAAACAGTAACTCAGTTTTAGAAACCAAAATTAATGTTTTTTTTATTTTCTTTTTAGATAAAGACAGCACGTCATGGTCTGATTTGTTCATCAACGTATACAAGTCTCTTTTCAGTGGGACAAACAAAAAGCAATATATACACGCACAAAAAGTCAGGTTCCCCAGCTTTAATAGCATACAGTGGCGCAAACGAACACGTCTATGGCACTCCTCACCCTCTTTCCTCCTCACTCCTCACCCTCTCTCCTCCTCACTCCTCACCCTCTCTCCTCCTCACTCCTCACCCTCTCTCCTCCTCACTCATCTCTCCTCTCCCCTCTCCATCCTCTGCCAGTGTGCTGACGGGCCAGAGGCTACCACGCTGTCTTCCCGACTCAATCTGCTCCCTCTCTGCCTCCCAGGCCCTGACCCCGCTATACTGGGCTCCACTCCCTCCCCTCCTTCCACATCATCTCTGTCTTTACACTCTCCTCCTCCCCCTGACCCCTATCGCTGTCAGAGCAAATGCAACGTCTGTCAAAGCCGCCCAGACCCGCACTCATGCATTAGGACATATCGCTTCTGTTGAGTTTTCTTCTTATTCTTCTCCTTCGCACGCTCCATCCTCACTTCTTTCTACCGTGTTTTCTCGCCTGTCTGGACCCAGTCATCGGACCTGAAATAGGGGGAGGTCGAGAAGTCGCTGTGCTTTGAAATCTATAAAGCAAATTGCTCATAGTGTGATGGAGGAAAGAGGGAGGGGGTATAGACAGGCAAACAACTGGGATCGAGAAATGTTCAAACATGTCAGGCTCGGAAGATGTTAAAATGTAATATTAAAAGGTGCAGTGCAGGTTTATTCAACAGAAGCATTGATTGTGAAGCGTTTTGATTTAAACTCTTTTACTTGCTTGAATTGTGTATGACAGGTAAGTCCGGTAAAATAGGACTCTTGACTAAAACACAGTTGATCTGGTACAACTGTATTTTTCTGAAATGTAACATGAAAGAGAAGCTGAAACTCTATACAAGACAGAGGACGACTGAAATAAGCAAGTAATGCAAGAACAAATATGTGTAAGAACAAATGTATCATTAATATACATAGCCACAATATAATAAAATAATTTTCTGTTTGAATTCTACACTCTAAAATATAAAGTGTTGGATTTAATTGATAAAGTTAAGTCTGGATTAAATGACAATTAAATGTAAACATATAGTTGGATTTATTTACCATCACTTACATTTAACACTATATTTCTTAGAACGCAGTTTCACCAGTATTTATTGTTAAAGATGTATAGTATATTCTTGTATAGAAAATTATTGTCGACAAAATAAAATATGAAAACATGGGTACATTAAAGATATTAAGTGAAGTGATGTAAATATATTGTGCCAGATATTAGGGTGGATTCTGAGTTTTCCGTTGTTGCCCTATACCAGCTGTACCTCTTGTAAACATTGATATAATTTCCCATATTGGTTCATTCTAATTTTACAGCTGAAAAATGTTTGATTGTACCCAAAAAGGCAACATTCAAAAACCCCTAAAACCATGAAAAACCTTCTTTAATACAGTAATCAGTAGACTTCATTGCCTTCTGTTGCAAAGTTGGACAAACCACTGCTTGGATTGAACACCGAAAACATAATATTGACAATTATCTGACATTTCCCGAGAGCGGGACGAGTAAATCTCTCGTCTTATTCTGCGCGGCCGATTAAAACGAACGTAATTATTATTTCAAAGTAGAATGGATCGGCTGCTCGAGAAGACAACTCCTCCGCAAAATCATCAACAACAAAAAAAAAGCATTGAGACCAGTTCGATCTTGTGATGCAAACACACACATTAGATTGTAACAGAGAGAGAGAAAAAAAGAGAAAAAAAAAAAAAACAGCAGTAGACATCCTCTTTTATTCCGACGCTGAAAATTCCCCACATCGAATCGCCACTGTACCAGCAGCCGGAGCCTCTTTTGAAACATCCCACAGAGTAAGCTAGTCCGCTGATAGGGAGGCAGACTAAAGCCAGTTAAGAGGAGCCGGAGCTTAGCCGGGTTGCAGCCGCTGGCCCACTTTCAGCCTGACGTTTTTTGCCTCTGAATGTTCAAATAATGAAAGAATTGGAATCCCTAATGTCGGCGAATTTGAAAATGTACAATTTTGCGCAGCTTGTGTAGCAGTTATCCACTGGTGCGCGGCTCTCTCGGGTAATAACCGATTCAGTAACTTTGTGGAAAAGTTTAGCTGATAATATGTTCCCTAATTAGCAACTCAATCGCCAAGAATAACGGCTCTGCATCGATTGGAACTATTGTAGCTTTTTCCAATGCGCTTATGTGTGCGACTGGATGGATTCGCACTTTGCTTTAGTAGCCTAAAAAATGGTGGTCAGGGCCCGAGGGATGTATCCTGGTTTGGCATTTTGTTCAGCTCACAGTGTAGCCTTTTAATGTGGCGCTATGACCCACTTGTATTGTGGTGTTTTGTGCGGGCTGGTGAATATGTGACACAAGCCCCGGAACTGTGCTATTGTGACTTTCTTAAGGGAAGAGAAAGCAAAAATGCGATGATAATTTGACTTCAGGGGGAATTATTCTAGTTGCAACAATGTTTTGCTTATAAACCTTAAGTGAATCTTTGAAGCGAAATGGCATTTTAGTTGCATCATATCCGCTTCTGACTTTGATGCAAAGCAGAGAGTTGTTGCAAAAGCGAGTTGCGGTCAATGAGAGATTTCTGTTTTCTAGTATAATCACATTTTCTGATTTGACGTGTTGGTTTTAAGAGCAAAGTTTTAGGCATTATTTGTGCATGTTTCAGAAAGGCAAAGCTCTCTTTATACTGTATACCGGTCAATCTACATTCCCATGCTATAAATCAGGGGTCACCAACCTTTTTACCAACCTGAAGATTACCAAATGGCTCTCTAGCTGAAATTAATGTTGCATTGCGCAGATGAATCAAAAATGGGGAATTGTACATAACTCCAGTTTTTATTTTATTTTAACATAGACTAGGAATATGAATATCACCTATAATGTATTCATGTGAGTATAATAATCAAAGGTGGATATTTATGCTCTCTTTTATTGTCACTATTGCTGATTCCGGTTAAATTTTGGGTACTCAACTACCGCTAAAGATGTAGCTCTGTAATAAAATCCATGTCTTAGTGACTGGATATAAAAGAGTTCACTTTCCACATGTGCAGTAACTTTGGCTTCTAGGGCTGGTGACCTCTGGTGTAAATAAAAAGCCACACTCGAAAATTGTTTTGAAATATACCGTAGAGGAGCATTGTAGAAACAGAGTGGCTTGCGGATTCCCAGTTGGATGTTAAAAAGTCAGCAGCTGCCTCCAGTCTCTCGTCACGGTGTCAGTAGTAACAGTTGGTCTGCAGCATAATGGTTTCAGTTGTGTTTTGGTTTCAATCCTTCTCATTATTGAGTTACACAATTATAAATTCATGCGTTTTGGAGCTTGTGAAATTTGCTGCGATATATGCGCGTAGCTGCCGCATTTTTTTTTTGGAAGCCTCACAACAAGCTTATTATTTGACGGAATACTTTTACATTCCATTGATTATCCTTTGTTGATTTAGCATGTATATTTTCATCCCCACTTCCATCACATAATCATATTTATTTTTTGTTTCCATTTTCCCTCATTCTCCTTTAACAGAGATGTGGCACTAAGTTTTGAATCGATACAATAATCTCCCTTCTGCTGAGGAATGGCACTCTGAAACCAAAGGATCTCGGCCTATTGAGCTGGGAGGCATTCAAAGTACATAGACATTCAAAAGTGGACTAGTACAAAGGGGGGGCCCTCTTGGCTCCTGTATGTGGGCTTTCTTTGGTGTGCTTGTCCCGCCTGCATGGTGTCCTCATGTGTCCGCATCCTAATAAGTCATGCTCCTCTTGTCAACATGTCTTTTAGCATATGTGCTCTTCAAATATGATCAAAACAGTGTATATACAAATATTCTATGACAAAAAAGTGAGTGTTTTTTTTTTTCTTTTACAGGAGAGAAAGAACATTAAAAGTAAGCCATGGTCCAAACTCCTAAATGTTTTATTTATTTCAAGTAATGGGCAAAGGCATGCTCGGCTTGGTATATGCACTCACGTTTGCTTTTCATGGTTTTGTCTTTTGTTTTGCACCTGGTCATCGACAGCATAGCATCAACATTTAGAATTTGAAACAACAAAAAGGTTTTTCCTGAACTACTGCATGTATAAAAAAGTGTGTAATGTGGTCCAAAGTAAGATAAAATGATGATCTGATGAGGGCTATAATTCCTGAACCGTCATCAAATCGAAAATATTTTGGACTTGTATTGTGAGTGTGCAATGCTGTCTTATTTTGTATATGAAAATAGCGAACATGTATATCCGTTCTGCCACTTCATGCAGCTAATTTGAGTATAGCACAGTAGCTAATCTGCAGCCACAGCTTTGCAAGGTAATTGGTTCAGATCCCCATTAGTGGATTTAAAAGGATATGGGAACTCTTGAGCCACATAAAGCTATTAAGCTCCTTAGATCAGTTTGTGATTGTCTGTCAATCACCAGATAAGATAATGAGGTTTTTGTTTCTGAAGGATTTTTGACAAAATCCATTAAACTCCTGTTCATTCAAACACAGACATTCTAATCTGTTCCACAATATGAAAATGTTGTGAAAAAGACCCTGTGGGCCCCTCTGCCACCGCCCCCCTCCCCAGTCACCACACACAGAGCATGGCATCACATCAACTCTGATTCACACCACACTTTTTATTTTGTTTCATGCTTTTGTTGTAGCCAATGCAGTCAACTTTGTCATGATTTGCTTTTTACTCTTTCTGTTATGTGGTATGGGTTCTGCATGAATCAAGTACGATTGTATCCACAAAATTGTGAAGAATTTTACAGACAGAATGAGCAGCTTTGTGATTGGAGCTTGGTGACAGATAAGCCTATTGTTTTTAATTTTTTTCCATTTACATTTAGATGCGATGAAACCTCATTTGAAGGAAAATTACAGATTCATGCATCTAACAGAGCAATCTTTCTGTGTTACACGCATCACATAGTGCAGTTTTGTCAAAGAAATAAATCACAATATTCTGTTTGTTGAAAAAAAACATGCATTTCTTATGTTTTCTCTTGATGTGCTCTTACAGACTCCCGGCCCCTGCCTGACGTAGCCATGACCGGCAAGTGCACCCGGGAATGTGATGAGTACGGCCACTCGGACTCCTGCTGGATGCCTGTGCACACATCGCCCGAGCGCCGACCATCCAAGTCCTCCAACAACCCCCAACAACCAAAGCTTTCCACGTTCATGAGCGGCACCGGCAGCAGCAGCAGCAGTAGTGCGGAGCAGCCCGGAGGCCAAGAGACCCTCACTATGGCTGCCATGGCCAACGGAGACCCCACCGCGCCGCACATGATGGGTGATCGCAACCGCAACCTGCTCAACAGGAAAATGCCCTCTTCTTCATCCTACGAAGCCTTCGGCTCACCTTCCTACAGTTCTTCTGGAGCTGGGGAGGAAGTGCTGGGCCACCCCACTGAGGAGATCCCCTTGGCACCCACAGGGGAGTACAAGCCCACCACGTGTGGTACTCTCACACGACGGGAAGTGTATCTGTGAGGCCCCATGGACACAGCTGCTGTGCCACTGTTTTCAAAGAACTAGAAGCATAGCTGCCAGCCTCCACATGACACTTGTAAGGACAAGGACTCCGGAGTGCCCAAAGACCATACTGACACTACGAGGAGACACACTCTTACTAAAGTGCTCATTTTGGCCGTGAAAAAAATGGAAAGGAGGAGGGTCGTGGATGGAACTTGTAACGTGGTCTGTTGGGCTCTTTGACATACCTGCTGCCTGACAGTCAATCTGTACAGACACATTTTACATTTACAGTACATGCATGCATAATCACTGCAGTCCCACTCCCTGTAGAGGACACTGTACAGGAAAGACTCTTTTTCTACATGCATTTCTGGGCAAACACACTGAATCCCATTACAATCTGACAGAGTTAGCTTTAATGAATCTGCCCAGGAAAGACTGTTTTTGGAGATTCAAGGACTGAAATTAAACCCAATGGAATTTGCTGCACCACTACAGTTTCTACATCCCTGCTACACGTTGGGGAGTCTGCATTTCTAGTGTGAAAGGTGAACTGTACATACACAATGGACCTCAACACCAATACGGCTACCATTCCCTTTTGTCTTGCTACGTTCTGCAGTCTCTCATTTACTGTCTGTTTAAATCCAATCCTACAAGATCTGAGAGCCATGACTTTCTTCGACGCTGCTCTGGAAAAGCAGTGCACCCATGCAGGCTTTGACTGAATCTATAGAAAGCACATAGGACGGCATGCAACTACAGGCCAGATTGTATAGAGTAATTATACGGCTAAGAGGATGTAGTGTGGCCGATTAGCTCCAAGTCTGTTAACGGCATTTTCTTGTGAGCACGAGCAATAAACACCATAACCATACATATGACCAAGTAACATTAAATCCATTGGTTTGCCTTTGAGGTTTGATCAAGGCAAGTAAATATGGGGATTATTTTTAGCGCTAGTATGTTGTATTCCATAGAAGCAGCATCTTATAGCATGAATGTAAAAATCGCCAAAATGGGTAACAATCAATGAAGAGGAAATGCGAATGGTTGGCAAAAGCAAACGATAAATCAGACTTCTTAAAATATAGTAAAGTATTCCTTTACATTGAATTTAATAGAGTGATATTTAGGGTTGTTTAAGCCTTTAATTTTATATCCATCAGCAATGTTGGAAATGTGGTGCCTCCCTCGTCTTTTTTTTTTTTTTTTAGTCTTTCATATTGAGAGGTGCAGAATTTCACAACTACAACCTAAAGAATAACCGATGCAATGGAACTCTTTTTTTGTACGTCAGCAAAAACCCCTTTGGTTCAGGAAAACCGGAGTGGCTCTTTTTTTCCCTGCATTTGCGACAAGTCTATACTAGTCTGTAAGTATTACTCGTGGTTTGGAAGAAAAAGTGCTCCTATACTTATCAACTGTATACATGAATATTTACTTTTTACTGCACGTTTGAGTAGGAACCTACTTCAGTTACTGAGAAAAAAAGAGAAAAAAAAACTGAAAAACAAAAATAGCAAAAAAATAAATAAAACCTTGTGAACATGGGACCCCACCTTGTTGCTTGCTTTTGTTATATCTGAAGAGATGTTAGCCAAATAGTACATCTTAGTACGTTGGTTAAGACTATAACACATTTTAAAGATTTTTTTATATTGTATTTTTATTAGTTTGAGTGTAACAATGTCCACAAGTTTCATATCATTTCTTTACAACTTTTATTTAACTTTAAAATCCCACTATACAGGTTTGTTCTATGATAACATTAGAAAATCATGACAATGTACTCCGTGTCTCGCTTTCTTTTCCGGTCGCACTTTGTACATGTAGTGTGCTTCTGAAAAAAAAGGGGGGGGGGGGGGGGGGGGGACACACATTAAAAAACATGTACTAGAGTGAATGCAAATATGCAATTGTGCCTTTTTATACCGATGGGTATGGTTTCATGTTGGTTTGGAATGGTACTTATTCAGTTAAGTTTCTCACAAATATGGAATGGGGGTGGCATTAAAAACGGACAGAAACTCGCAAATTGGGAATCCCATGATGTCAGAGGCTTTAGAGGACGACCAGTCAAATGTCAAAATTCTACTTTTATATTGAGATTTGGTTTTCGAAATGCAACTGTACAAGTTGTATCTACTGTAGACTGAAATGACTGTGCTTACATGGCAATATACGTGATTCAACTGTTAACCCAGGAGTCTCCAACCCGTTCCCGCCGGAGAGCTACTTTTTGCCTATACAAAAGTGGCGGTGATGTACTCGACATTCGACATAATGCTGAGCTACGATCAATAATGAATCTTAAAACAAGATTTTCAAATTGAATTACAAGCTTTGGTTTCATTTCAACCATGGCATGGCAATATTGTTCCATTGCTAAGTCTTTAAGCTAAAATATAATTCATGTAATTCGTAAGTTATATTTTAGTTGTTTTTAACCACTTTTAGTATTATTTTGAATATGTATTAAACTATGAGCCTTACAAACCTGGTAACTCATAAAATTATCCTTTGGGGAGCTACTTTGAAGGGGTTGCCCAGCTGCCGGTAGCTCCTGAGCTGTAGGTTGGAGACCCCTGTGTTAGCCCATTGGTCAATGCCATTTGAATATGTGATGTTTGAAATGTATATACCTTTTATTTCAACGGCGTCCCAACCTGTAAGCGCAGTCAACGATACCAAATCAAGAGGTCAACCTACTTCACACAGGAATTCAGCTCCAGGTCTGAATTTAGAAACACAGAGCCGAGAGCTGAGAGGGCGACTGTGCTCACAGAGACATTTTACTGCAGAACTGAGGGCGCCTGCAGATAAAAATGCTAATGCGACGGTTTTACAGGACGAGGCGAATCAGAAGAAAAAAAAAAAAAAAAAAAGCTGCAATGCAAGAGCGACTGACAGAACATGCACCTCTGTAGCTCACTCCGTATCAGGAAATGACCAGAACTTGTCAAAGTAATGAGAGGCGATGAAGCAAAGGTGAGGCTTTAGAATCCCAAGATCAGATGAAATGGAAACAAAGACATGATAGGAGGGAATCTTTAGATTTATAAGGATGATACATGTCCAACAGGCTGTAATGTGAACAGTATAAAAGAGTAGATGGATTAAGGCGAAGAAAGCTGGATTTTTAGCAGATGGCATATGCAAATTGATAACTAAAAGCATGAATGAGCCAGCATCTGCCGTCCCCATATCTGGAGGTGTCCGTTCTGTCTCGCTCTTGTCTCCCTGTCTAGTATTCACAGTGTGTAATGAGAATTGTACTATTAACCATTTCTATTTGTCCTGCGACTTGGATGTTGATATAGAAATTGAGGAACAAATTTATCATTGTTTAATATGAGTCACTATGCACGCAGCTTAGCTGAACATGGCAAAGTGTATTGAACGCAAGTCCACTTCTATTTATGAGATATTTTACATAATTTAATTTGCTTTTGTACAGGTTTGTGTAAATAAATTGCTTGTCATTTTTGTCTCTGCAGAAATTAAACATAATATGGTAAAAAAAAAATGGCTGCCTTTTTTTTGTATCATATTTCTTTTGCACAACAAGACCTGTTGATTCACAATATTGAGAGTGGAATTTATTCTGAATTATTGCCTCGACCAAGAGGTTTCATTTCCATCTGGATATGTCAGGTTTTTTGTGAGTTAGTTATCAATAATGTTGTCGCAATACCACATTTCAAAATTCTCAATTCTAATACCATAGTGCTTATGTATGCTTTCTTGGGCAATAAACTGTTTTTAACTAAAAATAATTACTTTTTTATAGAGTCACTAAGTGTTTTCATCTGATATAGTTTAAGTAAGTAAGTAATATTTATGTATATACGGACCAGAGTCACCAAGCGGTTTACTATTATTATTTTCGGGCATTTGTCTCTCACTCTACACAGAGTTGGATTCAAATATGACAAAAATGCTAAAGAAATATAAACAAATACATAATGCAGGAAAACATGTAAGAATAGATACTCGCTCAAATTAGTATTGAGTTTTTGGACAGATTATTATTCAATGTTTCAGAAAGTCTGTGGAATGGATCAATAGATAATTTATTACATTTTGAATATTGAGAGTTGAACAACATTTGATGAATTATTTATAAATGATGAACCCAATGTAGAGGGCATTAAACAAAGACCAAATTAATTAATAATTACGTGACAATAACATAACTCAGTGTTTGTCCTTGGGTTAGGATTAAATATCCTGTTTGCAAATTCTGACAGATTTACAGTGACATTCATCGTATTGCACCTTTGGGAATTTGGCAGCCTTCCAAGAACCGGGACTAAAAGCGACCGCGACATTCCTTCTCCCACGTCCAGGAAGTCCACACTGAAACAACATATAGGGCGCAGGGCAGCTGTTAGCTTTGGGCATATCCGCTCTCCGTATTTAAGTGTTGCCGATGTCGCAGTGATGAATGGGGCGATTACTGCAGAGGTAATTAGAGATCCATTCCACTGCTCTGACCACGGCCTGATTAACAGTGGGCCGCATCCTCCTTATAGCCCCAAACCACTAATGCCATTCTAATAGCAACTCCCCTCTATGCTCTGTCAAATCACAAGTCAAAAGGTCAAGCAGATGAAGAAAAACGCCACACAAGTGACTTCAGGAGATTCAAGAATGTTGGTGAAACAGTAGAGGTAAGTCACGACATTTAGATTAAGAGATGCTTTGTTCATCCCACAGTGGGGGAAATTTCAGTGTTGCATCACAGCCAGTAGTAATCAAGAGCACACAGCAAATGAATAATAACTCTATACTAAATAAAAGACAATCTCCAACTTGCATAGCATAAAAATAAGCAGAATTTAATCACTATCTTCAGTTTAAAAAATATGTCTAAAATCGCCAACTTTAGCAACAAAAAGCAAGACTTCTGTACTTACATTACAGTTACATTGCTTACATCATGAAATGTTATTTGGGAAGCTACTTTGAAGAGGATGGCGAGCTACCGGTAGACTTGGAGACCTCTGGGTTGGATCCTAAAGCGCAGGCCCTGACCAAAACAGATAAAGCCATATCTTGAGATAGGCCCCTGCTGTACTGTATGACCACAGCTCCTGACAGGGATCTCTGGTGCTCGGCAGGATGTGTCAATTTAGGAAATCGACGGAATGTGATTAAGATTAAGAGATTAAGATTCCTTTATTCGTCCCACAGCGACAGTAGTTCAGTTGGTAGACCATTGGCCTTTAGGTTTGATCCCACCTTGACACCTTCTCCACCGACGGCTATGCTCACACTTACAGAGCAGCCGTCCTCCTGTGGACTCACCCTCTTGCAGGAGGATCAGTAAGGGCTATGTGACTTGGGTGGCATCTCTGAATGCCACCCCCTACCCAGAAATGGGGGCAGAAAATGGATGGAAAGAGGAGCACACGGCACAAGTTAAATGAACAATAGCTATACAAATTGAAATAAAACAAAAAACTCTAACTCTAGCATCAATAACAAGTATAAAATCTCTATCTTGAAAATAAGATAGTGTAAAAGTTTAAGATTGTTGCCAGACTTCCTTGGAATTTAGTTGTGGTGTTGGCAAGGCAAGTTACTTTGTATAGCACAATTCATAAACAATGAATTGTTTAATTAATTTAAACAAGGTGTGATCATGATAACACAAGGCAAATCAAAGCGCTAAACAAAACAAGACAATAACAAACACACAAGGCACTAAAATTGGCATAAACTATCACAGTACACTAAGTTAAAGATGCTGTGTAACTGGCACGGTGCTTGTGTGGATAGCACTCTCGCTTCTCAGCAAGAAGGTTATGGGTTCGAATCCCGGTCGGAACAAGGCGTTTCTGAGTAGAGTTTGCATGTTCTCCCCATGTCTACTCCGGTTTCCTCCGGGTACTCCGGTTTCCCCTACCACTAAAAACATGTACCATAGTTCAGGGTGAATGAATGAATTAGTGTGTGTTTGTGAGTGTGAAAGTGGGACAATGGAAGTAAATTAGCCCATGGCTACAATCCGGATTGATTTTGTCCCAACCAAATAAACAATTAATAAATAATATACTTAATAACTGGTGGGGTATGTGCTCTACAAGTAAACATTCTAGTAACCTTGTATTTTTCAGTTTGATTATTATTACAAATACAAATTTATTTAATCCAGAATAACCTCTTATTTTTACATAATGGAAGACAGGAAGCCCATCATGTTTCCTTATTAGAAAAAAGGGTAAAAATCAAGTTCAATGTGTGGCTGGACTTAACACTTTGAAACAATTTAAATAAAATGATGATGGAGAAAAGATAATAGTGTGTTTTGATGGAAATGAATGGCTTTAAGTAATGTTGATGTGCAAAAAAATCCCCATGCTCATTTTCTTGTCCAGAGCGTTGCGAACTGCCTGGTCTAATCGGCTGAATAATAACTAGGTAGCAGCAGGGTTTTTTCAAACAGAGAAAAGGAGACAAATTGAGACAAATTAGAATAAATTTGAAAGTAATTAATGTTTTGGCAAAGTGTGCAATAATAGATCATGTTAATTCTCAATGAAAATGAGAATAAATGAAAATCAATTTAATAATGGAGTATTATGACTGTTACGTTTTTCACAAGAATCAAAAAACTGTGAATCACCAATGAACTATAATGTAGTTTGATCCTGTGATTATTCAAACAGTCAGAAATGGACAGAAGATATTTAATTTTATCAAACCTCTCAATAGGGAATTCAAGATTAAACAGCTTTTAAACTTTTCTGATAAGGCGCTAAAGCAGTTAAATGTACCTGAATATGATCAAAAACCTGAATTCTAGCTTTAGTCCAGTCTCCTCTCCTCTGATATGACCTGTAGCTTAGCCTTGAGAAGGTGTTGGCTTCTCTCCAAAGTAGATGGGAAAGTTCAAAAGCGATCTTTGGAACATTCTAGGCCAAACAATTCGTAATGTACCTCAACTATGACCCGGGCTTGCGCCATCTAGTGCCTAAACTCAGATTAATTTCACTCCAGCAACTTCATCCGCCAACACAGACAGCTCCGAGAACCAGGAAGTACAATCAGCCCCGGTTTGTCGTTGAACAAAGCAGTATATATCTGTGTTTGAAAAGAACCACACAGAAAAAAAGATTTAAAGCCTCTGACAAAGCGAACGTTTGAAGAATTTAATCCAGGGGAAAGACGTTATTGTCTTGCTTCGATTATTTCAGACTTTTTTCTCGAAGGCTATTTAACGATCACCTTGTATTATTATTGAACATTCCAACAGCAAGGATCATCTTGAAAACAATGGATCTTCCTTCCATCACATCCCATCTACACGCCGTAGATGGTATTGTTGGCAAGGCAATACAAGGATGTATTAGGTCAATAAGTCTAAATCTAAATATTGTCCCAATTTTTGCATGTCGAGACAGTCCATGGAGACTCCACTGAAAGATTTTGTTGAGGTTCAGCTGTTAATGTATTTTCAATGTATCAAGAATAAAGAACACAATTTGAATTATTTTAATAAGGCCAAACCATGGGCCGCCCTGAATTTTCGGAAATTCTGTATGAGAAATGTTAAAAGGATTCCTAATGAAAGGTGTTCCTATAAAACAGCTCTTTACAGATAAGGCTTGGGGGGTAATTAGGAGAAAACAAAAAGTGTTAATTTATAATTTTAGACGAAGAATTACTAGTTCCTTAAAACACAATTGGGATTTTGGCTATGACAGACCTGACAAAAATAGTCCCGAGAACCACAGCTTTATACCCCAATAGCTCAATATTGCATCGGGTATAGGACGTTCCTGACACTTCACGCAGCAAGCTAATGTAAAATTCATGATAAGCCCTTATGGAGAAAGTCAGAATTTACCAGTGTGATAAAGCTACATACAGCCGGGAAAAATATCTCGATGCGCTTTAGGCAAGAGAGCGCCGTCCGTGCTGCGGATATGATATGAACCCAATTAACGAAACCATTGATTGGTTCTTTAGCATCAACCAGAAGGTGCGCCATTTTAATAGGGATAATATTGGCATTTCTGCTCAGCGGTGCGAAATAACGACTCCAAAATCATATCACTGAAGGGAATTCATCCGTAAACCTTCGAGGAAGTCCGTTTGAAACCCACAATTTACAACTATTTTTTTTTTGTCTTTACATTTTATATTTGCTTGGGAGTAGCATCGGCGGAATTGCGGTTATAGGGCCGTGTTAAATTGATTTCATATTTATTTTTAGTGGCGCACAGAGGGACTGTAGGGCTAACTTTTTTATGCGATGTGGATGGAACGGATAAACAAGTCCATGAGGAAACTCTGGCAATAACTTTGATTTAATTGCGACGGCATAAATTCTATCAGCGTTTATTTTTCCGCCGATGACACCCGGGGGTATGATGTCATTACAGTTAATTTCACAGCTTGCAGTGCAGAGCTTGGTCAAATTTATTTATTTTCATGGAATCCATTTTCTGTGCGGTGTTTTGCTGACATGTAGAAAACCTGGTCTTGCTTCTCTTAAACTTACCTGATAGTTTTTCATTTAAAAAAAAGCGCAAAGGCAAGGGACAGAAACAGAATATATTCACAGGGGAGGCAGGGAAGGGATGCAACAAGAAGCAAATCTCAGCAGTTTCCGATTCGCTTCTTTCATTGTTTTTTTTGGACGGAGTTTTGCACATGACAAACCGCTTTTCACCTGCAAGAAAGAGCCCAAGAAGCAGGAAAAGCATGTGGATGTATAATGGGCTGTTTTCAAGCCTTGGAAAAACTTGTTGTAAACTAGTTTTAAGACAAACAAGACAAAAAAATATCACAAAACAGACAATGTGGAGTTATATGATCATAATTATTCTATATGCAGCATAGTGTTCATTTGATTCGATAGCAAGGATACTAATCCAATTGGCAAAGCAAGCCCAGGCAACTATTTGTGTATAGCACAATTCATACACCAGGGAACTCAAAGTGCTGAACAAAACAAGATAGAAACAGGCATTCAAATCATAAATAATCACAGTACATTAAAAACAGTGAAGATAAAATCCCTTCTTTAAGTCTTTCAGCCATTTCCAACAATTTATAACATCCAATTTCTTTCCCTTAATCCGTTTCTGGGTCGGGGGGGAGCACCAGCCCCTCACTGATCTTCCTGCAGCTGGTGAGTCCACAGGGGGTAGCTATTCTGTCAGTGACAACACAGCCTTGATCTTAAAGCGGGGGCTTCAGGCAAAGTGGGGTTAAGTGTCTTGCCCAAGGACACAACGACAGCAGATATCAGTGGGAGTCTTGAAGTAGGTCTCATGGTGGCCTTGAACTCACAACCTTCAGGGCCGAATGCCAATGCTCTACCAGCTGAGCCACTGTCGCCCCTAATTCATACTGTGTCAAATGTAACTGTTTTGCATTGACACAAGATTGTAAACATCAATCAAGCCCAAGATGGCAGTCCATTCAAGTCAATGGTCCCTGTTCTGGTGCTCGCGGTACATTGGTGGGACAAGAATTACCTTTTTGTGGTTGGACCAATAAATGTGTGCAATTAAATTGAACCAGTTGCTCATTGGGCTGTTAGGCATGTTTTTGTCCAACTTCTAACTTTCTGAATTATGTTCCTCACAGACAAACACACACCAGTGATCACTTCACCCCCTCCGCAGAGGTACAGAGGTCCAATGTTTATTGGAACCAGGTCGCTGTATAGAAAGTGCAGTCTATGGGAGCATCTATTTAGGCTGTAGTACTGCGGGTACGTGGACTTTGAACGTTTACTGGAGAGAGCTAGCAATGCCACCAGTTATAATAATAGATCCATCGGCTCCAAGCCAGTCCACCTGCTCTATGTCACCGACCCTCTCTGCTAGTGATCATAATATTGTGGCTGATAAACTGCACCCAGCCCCTAAAACTAAACCAGACAAAAAAATATATATATTAATCACACATGGGTTGGGAGTCTGAACGCACCAATTTATACGAGCTAGACTTATGTGGCAGAAGCAATTTGACAAAAATCCATACAAGTATTAGGAGCCGGGCCGGAGCTTGATTAACGAGAGCGACTTACATAAGAGAAAGTTAGTGGGAGAAGGCATAGGGATGACGAATCGTTGGCAGAGCTCAGTGGGGGAAAGGCATTGAGAAAAAGGTGCAGGAGTGATTGACTGCGCGACACCCCACGCCTCGCTTTCACTATTTGGCTTCTCAAAAGTCAGCCCTGACACCTGACAGTTCTTTGCCAAACTTTATTTTTTTCCCCCCTCATAAAATGTTCCTGAAAACATGCATCCTACAAATTTTCACAAATTTAAAACAGACATGGCGGATTTCACAGAGAATGTGAGCTTTTGCAGAATGACTTCATTTGTGGGGAACGGGAAGCTTAGTTTTAGAATAAAAATGGACCATCTGTATTTTTGTAGGAGTGTGTTCCATTATTATTGCACTTCCTGTGTCTATAATAGAATCCCCTCCGTTCTAATGGTTTGAATCTCTAATATGTTGTCAGAGAATTGATAATTGTGTGTTTAAAATGTACTCATACCTGAAGAGCATTGTATAGAATTTGTATGACTGTGAAAAACAACAAAACATATTAGTGGAAACTTTAAATCTTAATTTATATTTTTTAATTTATAGAAATGTGAGTCTGATGCTTCAATAAGGAAGAAATATATATTGTATAATTTATCATCATAAAATGCATGCCAATACGGGTTAAAGCCCCACGTGTGTTTGTCACTAAAAGTGAACTTTTCAAACTTCCAAATCATTTTCACAAGTAGTTTACAAGTTTCTCTTACTCCCAGTGCTTAGATGTGTGCTAACAAGGTCCCACCTCTAATAAGTGTGCTAATAAAATGTTGTATTGTTAGCAGAAACTCTAATATAATGTATAATTAGAAATCATGTAAGGTTTATGAAAGTGAATGAGAAGCGAGAGGCACAGATCAGCGCACTGCAGCCCGCAACTGCAGGCTGTGAGAAGCTGGCAGCGAGAGCTAGCATAGTGTTCCAGAACATCTGTGCAGAGTACGGGTGGGAAACCCCAAGGTCAAAGTGGGAAAGACAAGATCCTGTGGGTTATGGTTCTAAATTAGAGCAACAATAACTGTAGAAAAACATACATAACTTAACATAGCTTTATGAAAATTGATATATAACCTGCTTCATCAAATCAAATTCATATATGATTAAGGTGTGCACTAATACTGCAAAAAAAGAAAATCCAACAGTACGTAAAGAAGATCTGAAAGTTTGTATTTTAGTCTTTAAATATATAGTATGCATTATTATTGGACATGATAATGACACTATTATACAGATTGTGAAATTATGTATTGTAGAAAATATGGATAAATATATTGTAAGAGTAAACATGTATTTCCCACATACTGTATACCACCAGATGGAGGTACATTGTACAGGTATATATAATCAACATCAAACATTGCAAATAAAGCCATGTGGATGTATGAAATTTCACTTTCACAAATTTCCAAAACTAATTTGTAGGCTCTGATAATTCATCATAGTGTACCAGGGAAAAAGCAATACCTAATGGGTGGAGTGACGTGTTTCTGAAATTAGCATGAATGGAGTTAAAAACACCTCAAGTTCTCCCCCCGACCCAGAAATGGATTAAGGGGAAGAAAATGGATGCTATAAAAAGATAATTTTGCAAATCTCTACATACAATTACTCCATGGAATATTAACAAAATTCCCTGGTTCACTTCAAATTAGAAACAAATCTGAAATGTCACACAAATGTGTAGAAAGTGCCATCAGAAATTAAGACTAAACTTTCTCATGATGTTTTATTATTTTTTACCGAGAAACACAATACTGATACTTATTGGATTGGATGGATATGATTGGACAGATATGACTTCATTTAGCTTCTAAAATTGTCACTATTTGTATGTGTATGTGATATTTGTCCACAAATAAAGTAAATAACATGATCGATCTTCTCCTCTCTCTTTAGGACTTCCAGGTCATTGGTCACTCAACCAAACTGGGGAAAAAAATCTACCGAAACAATGCAGCAAAGACACTGCATCTAGGCTCTCAACGGATGAAGACAACATTGTAAAGTTAATATTTTTTCCAGTTGTGGAGAGATGTTTTTCTAAGGCAAAACTCACCTCCAGCTCACCTCAACTCTTCTCCTCCAGCAAATCTTTCTGGTGGTGGTTATGCCCAGGAGCACATATATTGCTTTTGAAACCGACTACAAGGTCAAAAAAATGCATTATTTCAAAACATGAAACACAATTGAGGTTACTGACATACCCTTTAACATACCATTTCGTTTTACATACTGTACAAACACAGTATACGGAGGATGAATAAACACGTTCAAAGTTTGATCGTATTTCGGGGGCATCCAATTCCTCATTAGTCAGAAAAGGTCAAAGTGTAGCTCTCTTCTCTTATAGCACACCACATGGTATTTCTATGACATCTAAATCATGGATGAATCACATTAAACTAGCCTGTGCGCCAACGTTCTACTGCTAACACCGCGGCCAGGGAGCAATATCTCATCTTTGCCCTTTTCCAAACCAACCGTTACATAATTTACATTCGCACCTCGCTTTTGTTGGTGCTCATTCTGTCGTTCTGACGGAGCCAAATGTTGGGCCAAAGATTGTTGCTTTTAAGTGTTTTGCTGAAGCTTCTCCGGGCGCAGGAGTTAGTATTTATCAGCTGAATCATGGGTTTTCTCGCATCGACTGCAGTTACACCCATTACCAACCGCTCAGCAATACAAACTACTGTTGAATCAAATGCTTTCCTTTCCAGCGGTCCACAAAAAACTGCAGGAGCAACTCGTAAAATTAGATTATCGTTCAAAAGTTAATTCACTAAATGGACTTTTGTTTTTCGATGTGGACCCTCCATCCATCCATCCATTTTCTTCCCCTTTATCCATTTCTGGGTCGGGGGGGTGGCAGTCAGAGCTGCACCCAGTCCACTTAGCACCAGCCCCTCACTGATCCTCCTGCAGGTGGTGAGTCCACAGGAGCTGAGATCTTTCAGTGGGAGCTTCAGGCAAAGTGGGGTTAAGTGTCTTGCCCAAGGACACAATGACAGCAGTCATCAGTGGGAGTCGTGAAGTAGGTCTTATGGTGGGCTCGAACCCACGACCTTCAGGCCCAAAGGCCAATGCTCTACCAACTGAGCTACTGTTGCCCCCTCGATGTGGACCCATTACACGCAAAGTGAGATATATCAAGGCTTAATTTGTTATAATGTTGATGATTGTAAGTAAATACATAAAACATGCCAAATACTTAGAAACACATTTTAATTTAGATTTGTTTAGTTTACTTATCTTTTCTAGTTTTCTTTTTCCCAAGTTGTTATGATTTTGTTTGCCGTTTATTTGTTTTTCTTGGGCGGTACAGTGGCTGAGTCGCTTCTCAACAAGTAGGTCCCGGGTTCGAATCCCGGTCGGAACAGGACCTTTCTGAGTGGAATTTGTATGTTCTACCTGTGTCTGGGTAGGTTTCCCCTACCACTAAAAACATGCACAATAGGTTTGAATGTTGATGAGAGAGTGAATGGGTGGTGTTGATTGGGGGCTGATGCCCCAGTGTGTTCGATGACTCGCTTCCGTCATCACCGTGTGTGGAATGATTGGAACAATATCTGAACTCTGAACATTGTAAAGCGCTTTGGGTGACCATGGTCTGTAAAATTTGCTATAAAAATTACTTACTTCTGTTGTGTATTTATGCTCAATTCTATTAATCTCAGCTTCATTTTGTATAGCCCTACAACAGCTGTTGTCTCGGAGGACTTTGCAAAATTGGCAGTTTGCCGACACAGATCAGGGAACCAAACAGTTCATACACATTATATGCAATACTAACAAACACATAGGAGCCATTGGTTGTTGACTGCATGAAAACATATATATAAAAAAATTGTCCACTCACCTTTGGCCCTCCGCGGGCAGTTATCCCTCTCTAAGCTCGGGTCCTCTACCAGAGGCCTGGGAGCTTGAGGGTTCTGCGCAGTATCTTTGCTGTTCCTAGCACTGCACATTTCTGGACCGAGATGTCCGAGGTTGTTCCGGGGATTCGCTGTAACCACTCTTCTAGCTTCGGGGTCACTGCCCCGAGTGCACCGATCACCACGGGCACTACTGTCACCTTTACCCTCCAGGCCCGCTCCAGCTCCTCTCTGAGACCTTGGTATTTCTCAAGCTTTTCACGTTCTTTTTTCCGGATGTTACCATCGCTTGGAATTGCCACGTCCACCACCACGGCTGTCCTCTGCCCTTTGTCCACCACCACAATGTCAGGTTGGTTTGCCATTACCATTCGGTCGGTCTGTATCTGGAAGTCCCACAGGATCTTTGCACGCTCATTCTCCACCACCTTTGGAGGAGTTTCCCACTTAGACCTTGGGGTTTCCAGCCCATACTCTGCACAGATGTTTCTGTGTACTATGCCAGCCACTTGGTTATGGTGTTCCATGTAGGCCTTCCCTGCCAGCATCTTGCACCCTGCAGTTATGTGTTGGATCGTCTCAGGTGCCTCTTTGCACAACCGACACCTTGGGTCTTGTCTGGTGTGGTATAACTATACATATATATATACAAAGCAAGGGCGTAGGTTTGCGTGGGGACCATGGGGACATGTCCCCACCAATATTTGGTGAGGACTAAAAAGTTCCCACCAAAATGACATGATGTCCCGTGACCAGTGGCGGAGCCAGAGGGGTAGCCAGGGTGGCCACTGCCACCTCTAAAAATATCCTTGCCACCCCCAGTGCCCCCCTCGGAAGACGGCAATGTAATAATGTTAATCTTGAGAATCTTCCGCACTTTTTCCGGCAAAAGCTAAAAATTCCCACGGTTTCCCCCGTCTGTGAACGCACCTTGACTCCGTGGAGCCGGTGCTGTATGCTAATGTTTTGGGTTGTTGGACATGTGCCCAAGTCGTGATGAAAACAAAGAGGTAAGTTAGCGATGCAGAGCCAACCGTTTACATTTGACACAAAGTATAGACACACGTACTGCAGCGCATTACTTGTTCAGTTTGTAGAACTTTTAGTCTGTGTGCGTGCCTGTGTGCGTGCCTGTATGCGCGCCTGTGTGCGTGTGTCAGCGTGCCAGTGTGTCTGCGTGTGTGTGCGTGCCTGTGTGTGCCAGTGTGGGTCTGCGTGCCTGTGTGTGTGTGCGTGCGGGGTGCATGCGTGTTTATTTTCCATTATTAATTGCCCATCGTATCATCGCCCTCTTCCCTTTAGTCTAAACATTAAAAGAAAAGGAGGAAACATTGCCTACAGGCCTTTTTTTGTTAGGAAAAGGCTTGTAGATCAGCCTGAAGGTCAGACTCTGAGGCAGTATGTTTTAAGATGATGAGAATTTGTTGTGTTGTATTAAAATATAGCTTATATAATTGAGTTTCAGAGAATGAGAGGGTGTCGCAGACAGGTGCAGGATTGTCTGTTGGCAGAAGGCGTTTTTTCACACACAAAAAAAGAAACAAAATAGCTAAGATTATGGATGATGTGCAGTCGCTTGACCCCAAAACGGGGAACGTTTGGAAAGTGTTTCATGAGCTTTTTTTTGAGGCTTGCAAAGATCTTTTTAATACCTGTCAGTACTGCGTCTTGTGAAATAAGTTTCTCTGTCCTAAAACTTATTAAAAACCATCTCCAGAACGACCATGGCAGATGATTGAGTCATCTTGGTATCCTCAGTGTAGGGTAAAGGAAGGCTCAGGGCTGAATATGGATGAGTTTGTCAACATCTTTGCTGCTTTACACCAGAACCGTAGGAATTTGCTAAATTTGTTAAAAGAAAAAATGTAATGCAATGTTTGAATGATGTTATTTTGCACTTTTTTTGTTCAGACTACTATTTAAATACACTTTTTTTTTTTTGCTTTGTAGTTTCCAAGTGCATGGGGCGACAGTAGCTCAGTTGGTAGAGCATTGGCCTTATGGCCAGAAGGTTGTGGGTTCAATTCCCACCTCTGCACCTTCTCCACTGACTCCCACTGATGACTGCTGTCGTTGTGTCCTTGGGCAAGACACTTAACCCCACTTTGCCATAAGCCCCCACTGAAAGATCAAGGCTCTGCTCACACTCAGAGAGCAGCCGTCCTCCTGTGGACTCACCACCTGCAGCGGGTCAGTGAGGGTCTGGTGCTATGAGACTTGGGTGGCATCTCTGACTGCCACCCCCCTGACCCAGAAATGGATTAAAGGGTAGAAAATGGATGGATGGATGGATGGAGTTTCCAAGTGTGCTCTCAGTTCACTTTATATTAAAAATAATGACAAGATTAAGATTAAAATGTATCGTTTAGCCAGTTTTTGTGCGAAATAAAATTTCGGAATGGTATAAATGTGGACCCCTCAAAAAAACCCTTGCCACCCCCTGGCCACCCTCTGTTTAAGAGTCTGGCTCCGCCACTGCCCGTGACCCGGACGGTCCGGGACACATGTCTTCCGTTTGTGCACACGTCGCGCCTCCTCCTCACCTCCAGAGCAACAGCAGCAGCAGCAGCACGTGACCCGTTCCGTTCTCTGCAGTGATTGGCTGTCTTCTTCAGCGCCAAACTGAAGCACTGAGCAACTGTTTAATTTCTAAAAGTTAGCCAGCGTGAAGCAAGTGTTTTTTTTCGTTCCCTGAGCGTTGTAGCACGTGAGTAATCAGAGGAAAGTACTGTAGAATGAAGCCAAATACTCCCTTTTGGCTCGCGTGTCCACAATTTGGTACAGAAATCAGACGAAGATATCCAAGTTTAACATCTGCATTTAATTATCTTTACAATCAGATACAGAATATTCAACAAAAAAGTGCTCCTAAACTAATATGTCCCTCTCCTCTACCCCTGCGCTAACCTTCCCCCCAGAACTCAAACCAACAGTTTTATCAAGACGTCTGATGACGTCACTTGTGGGCGTCTCCCGAATGTTCTTTTCGGGTGTGCTGGCGTCCCGTGTCCACTGGGAGGCGTCAGAATGCCTTTGGAGAATCTCCCAGTCTGCCTGAGAGATGGTGTTTTTTGGACTTTTGGCCTCGCCAGAGAGACAAGAATGTTTATTCCTGGAGTTAATAATTTGTCCCGTTTTGAAAGTTGGTATCTCTATGACTGATTGTAGTTTCTCCATTTGACCCTCTTTATTCCTGTTTGCAATCCTTGTCCTTGGGGCTTTTCCCCGTGCACATTCTTCAGAGGGCCTATTTTCAAAATCATTAGTATACAACATTTTAATTATGCAACAGTTTCCCTCTTTTGACCTGATTAAAAATCAGGTCACAATCCACATCGTCGTTTATCATCCATACTTGTGCTTAGTTCCGGCTTGATATCTGTGAAGAGTTAATACAGAAAGAATACAACACACAACCACATTCGAAACATTCCTTCACAAAACTCTTTGATGACCACCGCTGTGTCATTCTGATTCTTCATCATTAATCAAATTGGTATTATCCTTACAGGAGCTAATCTATTTTAGCAGGTTTCTCTGGGGTCAGTCCCTATACAACGGTATTTTGATTCTCTAATCTGTTGCTGACAAATCGACAGCTCTTAAAATTCTCAAAAATACCTAAATATCTACTTTTGTGCTATATTCAAATTAACCAAAATGCTTTTAAATGTTTTTGAATCTCTGTTGGTTCTAATCTATCTCATTAATCTAAGCTACATTAATCTAGGCTACACTCATGAACATTATCTACTTTTGAAGTAACTACTTTTGGACATAATATGAAGGAAATGGTCTTTTTACCGTTTGATATTGGCCCTGTCTAAAAATAATCTCTATTTTTGAAAGCATCTATCTATTTTACACTCTATTGTGACTCCAAATCTTGGTTGTAGTTTGAGCCAAAGCATATTCCCAATTTTTGAGTTCTGATTGTAACAATTGCATTGGCAATAGACGATTTTTCATTGGCTGGTTCTTGTTCTGCCAATCACTATTCTATGTATTGTATTTCAGACAATTCCAAAAACAACACAGTCGTTCTCCAATATTAAAGACATACATCTAAATCAAGTTGCCTGAAAGGGATTTTAACTATTTTAAAACGTTCTCTACGATTATAAGGCTATGAAATTAATTATTTAATAAACAAAAGCACATTCATGGCTTCTGTCCGCTGCTTATAACTGTTTAAAGAGTTGTCCCAAACTTAATATGTGTAAATACATCAGCTGTTTGTAATAAACAATAACATTTAACCTGTTCTCCAATGGAGCAGCTCAGAGGCTGCGTCAAGAGCAATGTTATATTCGAGCTATTTTTAGACTTAAAATTGTGTTAAAGCCTGTCGTTCTATGTCTGCATTTTAATACTACTCTCTATAAACACCTCTGCACTAAAATCGGACTTCATTTGATTCCTTTTTTACTTTAGTTATTAGAACAATTTGACCTTATTGATACTTATTTCCACAATAGAACTATTTTGATTATTCACTAGTCTAACTATTACTACTATTGTTTATTCTGACACTTCAACCTATAGCTCCTCGAATCCAATGACATTATAGCTCCAGACTATTTCATTCTATTCTATTATTATCTTATTATTATATGATCTATTATCTTAAAGAGTAGATCTGTTTGATGTTATAAGCGCTATTATTTCTCCTTTTGAATTTGCACAACACTAAATTTAGAATGACCCCCTATGGGACAAATATAGAATTTTATTCCATTTTGGCAACTCCGAAAATTACTTAATAATTTTCCCATTTTGCTTTTTTTTAGGCTGCCCTTTTCTATTATGTATTTGGTCTTGTAAATATATGTTTTACACTTCTTTCTAATGATTTAGAAGGTTAAGGACCATGACCACCTATGACAATAACATTACTATACTCCCTCTGTTGGTCGTGGTCCAAAGTATAAAACATGCATCTGTGTGTGTGTGTAGATTACTGTTCCAATCATCTTCAGTTGTTCCTCCCGGATCGTCCTCAATTCATATTGTGGGCTTTGGTGCCAAAGTAGAGGCTCATTTTCCTCATGATCCATACTACTGTGTTATCCCTGAAGCAGGTGCAGTTTATCTTTCATCTGAAAAACAAACATTAGAACACAAGAAACGCCCACTTTCCTCTCTTCGCATGGTGCGGCCTGTCAATCAATCCAATTGGGCAAAACATAACTACATTGACAGACGGTGTGTGACATCAGGGCAGAGGCTGTAGCCAAATACAGACTTAACAATATGTATGTTTCTAATTTTATACTCCCCTAAATGTGAATTACAAACCAAAGTTGTCCTCCGCCCAATGACCGCTCACTGCGGTTGGACCGAATCCCTGTCCGGACAAACAGCAGAGGGAGGGGCTCCCAGTACCTTCAGCAAGGTATTCATCTCAGAGTACTTTCTCAGAGTACTTTCCTCAGAGTACTCATCCCAGAGTACTCTCACTTTTACACCTGTTCAATAAAGCTTGTCATCTTTGAATCTCTAGTACTTACACCGTATGCTGTTGACAAAAAATAATTATTCCATGATCACATTAAAACATTACAGAAAACTTTTGTTATTCCATTCTCCGTTCAGCACTCCTCGTCCACCCCTCATTTCACATCACACTCACATCCCACTCACACAGGCCGACGTTAGTATTGGTCCAGTTTGTTAAGGTCAACGTAGTGTATTGGACATGACGCACAAACATATAACATACACAAACATATAACATACACAAACATATAAACAACACAAGAGGCCTGTAATTTTAACTTTGTTATATTTTTCCATGTCCAATTACAATTGTCTCATGAGCTATTTTATAGTTGCAACTTTCAGAGCCTGCAGAACATGCAAAGCTTTGAGAGATTTTTCCTAAAAGGATCCATTTCAAACTTTTAGTGTTTTAAACCACGTGGTCTTTACTCGGGCTTGTCACAAACTGTGTCCCCTATATTTTTAATGAGCTCTTGTTACTAAAAAAAAACTCATGCACGTGCAATAAATGTTTTTCCCTTTTTTTTTTAAAGCCAGTTCGGATTCCTTAAAAATGTAAATTAGTTTCAAACTTTAATACTTCACCTTTGTTTCACGTTCATGTGGAGAAAAGACCATTGTTTTATGTGTGTGTACTTGCACCAATCATGTCTCAGATAAACGGCCAACAGTTATCAAAGACATAATTGTCCTAATTGTTTCTAATTTAGCTATTTGGAAGAGAAACATGTCATAAAAGATTTCAAAAAATGTCCCTACATCTTTGTTTTCAACCAATGAACAGTGTTGCGTCTATGTGTTATCAGAAATGATCCAATATCACCTTTAGCCAAAATTCAGAAATGCTTTAAATCATTTTTCAAACTTTAATTGTCTGAACAAACCATTTTGTACTAAATGCAGCGTCCATTAAACGCTGCAGTTCTCCTTCTAGCACCAGTTTCAACTGTGCATGTGATTGTTCCTAAATGAGAAACGAGCCACGGTTCAGAGGTTGAAAACACTGCTTTAAATATCCGTATTACCAAGATCATGCAGTTAAAATCAATAATTCTAAACTTCTCCGCGTCTATAACTTTAAATAATACTAGTTTCAATAATAGAGCTCCTCTACTTTAAATATACTGCTGTTCTAATCTCCTTGTGTCTCATGCTAAAGCAAGAGTCTAATTAATTCTAACGATTGTCCTGTATTCTTTCATGCAGCTAAATGTGGTGTTATGAACGAATGACCTAAATGTGTAAATATAACTTAATATGTCTCTGTGCGTTTGTTGTCTGTCTGTATATTTACCTTCTGTGTGTCTCATTTAGGCCAGCCACGTCTCAAATGTCCGTTAATGTCTTTCTTTTACTCATGGCGTCTTTCAATGTCTTTTGTCTCATAGTGTCCAATGTCTTTGTCTCCATGTCTTTTTTCTTCTTCTTCCAACAATCACTTTCTTTCTTCTTCCGATAACTCTTTCTCACAATGTCTTTCTTCTTCTTTCATATCTGACGCACCCAAATGTGTCGTGTCCTTCTTCTTCTTGTTTGGTTTTCCGGCGGTTGGCGGCCTATTCTTCGCATTACCGCCACCTTCTGTTTCGTGGATGGGACAACACTCAGTTTGTGAAAAAGTCTGCGGTCTTTTCTTTGCCTCCTCACAGGCAGGAGAAGTCTTCTTCGAGAGTTCCTGTTAGCTGCTGCAGCCGATGCTGCCCCCTGCGACCCGCAGGGAGAGGGGGAGACGCTGATGATGATGATGATGATGCTCGGTTGTGGTTTGTGGCAGGGACGATTTTTGGCCAAATGAAACAGACAGAAGTTTTCTCGGAAAAAACAGACAAACAAGAAACACAAACAAGTGTGTTAATTACCATACCAAACCAATGATTAATTACAATTCAAAATAAACCTATGAAATAATTACTATTAACATTTTAAACATTAAATTCTGAAAACCAAATCTGCATTCAACTACTATCCTAAGCCCTATTTTTTCCAAAAGTATAATGCTCTCTAAGATCATTCTAACTTTTATATCACCAAAATGTAGGGAAAAAAAACTTGTCTAGACGCCTTGGAGATAAAAAATAAAATAATGCCTCTTTATAATCTAACTCAAAGTTCTGTGATCCTATGACTCCATGTCAGTAACATTATCGTGTGTATAAATGTAATTTTCTACAAAAAAATTCTTTCTTCACGAGAGAGAGAGAGAGAGAGAGAGAGAGGGGAGAGAGAGAGGACAGAACGAGGGAGGGGAGGGGCCTCCCGAACAAAGGAAGCATGGAGTCAAATACTTTTCTCGTTTTTCTCGTGACAAGGTTCTAAATCAGTGGTAAAAGTTTTTCTCACGTCAAACGACACTTTACATTTTATCCTTAAATACGTCAGTAATGGAAAACATTACTATTTGCTACCTGATTAATGTATCGAGGGTTCCAGCAGAATCTTTTTTTTTTTTTTTCCCTGATTCGCTGTAACTATCGAAACATTACATCAGAATACAAGAGAAAAACTCCCAGACTGATCTTTTGTCATTTCTTCACATGAAACTCGTATACTACAGCCAAGTGGCTCCTTCTTTTCTCATTAATCAGATCATTATTATCAGAATCCACATTTTAAATACTTGGCTTTTTTCTGTTTAAATGTACCCTTTTTTTCCCGCCCCCCGGGGGATATGGAGTTTTTATTATCCTATCACTTCTGACCCTATACTGCCCCTATTTCTCTAATCCTATTTATCTAAACTCTTGTGCCTCTTTTGCACCTTAAAACGGTGTGCCTCTTTTGCACTTCTAAATCCTGTGGCTCTGTTCCGTATATTCTTTTTTAGAGAGAGACCAGCATCCCTCAAGGTTCAAAAACGTCGAAAAACCTGACTATTGTTCTATCGCGTCCGATAGAATCGCCCATCACGGCGGTCTGGCCACACTGCAGTCATGCTGGGCCGAGATCTCTCTCTCTTCTATTTAAAACAATGTGCAGACTTTAGAAATGGTATCTGCTTACCTGTGTTTTGCAGTAGAGAGAGCCCCAAGACCCAACAGACCCAGTCTATCTATCTGAGCTCATCTTGCGTCTTCTTTCTGTATCAAATCACGTCTCGGGTCACCAAATGAAGCCAAATAACTCCCTTTTGGCTGGCGTGTCCACAATTTGGTACAGAAATCAGACTAAAGATTCTATCCAAGTTTAACATCTGCATTTAATTATCTTTACAATCAGATACAGAATATTCAACAAAAAAGTGCTCCTAAACTAATATGTCCCTCTCCTCTACCCCTGCGCTAACCTTCCCCCCAGAACTCAAACCAACAGTTTTATCAAGACGTCTGATGACGTCACTTGTGGGCGTCTCCCGAATGTTCTTTTCGGGTGTGCTGGCGTCCCGTGTCCACTGGGAGGCGTCAGAATGCCTTTGGAGAATCTCCCAGTCTGCCTGAGAGATGGTGTTTTTTGGACTTTTGGCCTCGCCAGAGAGACAAGAATGTTTATTCCTGGAGTTAATAATTTGTCCCGTTTTGAAAGTTGGTATCTCTATGACTGATTGTAGTTTCTCCATTTGACCCTCTTTATTCCTGTTTGCAATCCTTGTCCTTGGGGCTTTTCCCCGTGCACATTCTTCAGAGGGCCTATTTTCAAAATCATTAGTATACAACATTTTAATTATGCAACAGCTGCTCTTGTGATGATGTTCTCATATCCCTCAGCAGCTCTGTAAGTTCAGACACTAACTTCTCTGGGGGCAGTGGCCGACTTTCCTCAATGAACTCGTCTGTTACAGGAGGGGGAGGAGGGGGCCAGTCCTCATCATCCTCTGCAGGTACTGTGAAGTTGATGGCCTGTGCAGGTAGATTATTCAGCAGGGACTGACTGGGAGGCTGGTTTACAAAGGTACTGGAGGCTAACAGAGGAGGAGGGGCTGATGTTTGGATGGCTGCTTCTGGCAGAGTATGGCTTTGCTCTGAATACATCTCTTTATATATTGTCCCACAGTGGACACACTATCCCAGGTTTCGGCACCAAAATGTAGTGGGGAGAGCAAGTTTATCTGGTTTGTAATGTGGGATTGTGACCACCAGGGAGCATCGGTAAGAATGCACTGCTTAGAGATGATCCAGGTTTGGTTTATTATAAGTTCTTCATTACACACTTTGTGGCAATGTATTTATGGTTGTGTGTGTGTGTGTGTGTGTGTGTGTGGTCCTGCAAATAACAGAGAAAATCTAGATTAGAATGAGCAACGTAATATTATATTAAAAAATGACGTGTTCAAAATCCTTATAAAGATGACCATGATTCAGAAAGTTAAATTCAAAAAGGTATCAGCCAGCTTCCGGGGTCCCGTGATCCGCCTTCCTCCATCTGGTCTTCTCGTCTCCAGTTCCGCACCTAAAAAGAATTAATGCTTTTCTAACCTAGTGTCTCCGGGCAGCTGTCACTTGGTCTGAGATCCATCTCTGTTGTCTAAACAACTCCCCTAATTAATCTCAACAGCCCGCTTTCCTAAAAAACAAACCTATTGCAGTACAAACACATCACACTAATTAATCTAATATCTAAGTACATGAAATCACCTAAAATATGAAGTAAATATATGTTAAGAAAGGTTATGTGTATTATCATATGTCAACTGAGTAGCAGACTGGCCTGGACTGGCAGACTCCAGCAGGGTTCAATAGTGCGGAAGTCAGCAGGGGCCAATGCTATGGCAAACAGTAGAAACCACCTGTTGTTTAGTTGCTGGCACAAGTAGACCCCTAAAATTAAATTAAAAGGACTGGCCTCCCACGCAAAGGTCGACAGGTCATAAAACACATGGTTTTAGAATGTCACGTATTTATAAATACAACAATTCCCTCTCTTGGCCGCTATTAAAAAAAGGCCACACATTTCAATAACCTTCCTCAGGCGACGGGACGGGGGAATCCTCAACCAATGCAAGCATTTGACCTCTCAGTCCAGGGTTAACAGCGGTGTCTATAGCTTTAACACAAAGAGAACGTATACAAGGTATACAGCAGCGTCCTACAACCATTATTATTGCAAAGATGGCCGCAAGGCTTGTGATAACAGACAAAATTACATGCTTCCACTTCCCCAAGATGCTGTCCAGCCACGCCTACAGTGGGTTCTCCGGGACTCCAGAAACGTCATGCATTTGCTCTGACAGCATTTTGAGACCAGCCAGAGCCCTGGAAACTGATCCATCTGGATGTGTGTTATTTGGAATGTATACACAACATTCTGTACCAAATAAACTGCAGACCCCACCTCTCTCTGCTAATAGCATGTCTAGAGCCACTCTGTTTTGAAATGCTACCAGAGAGGTGGCCCCCAGCTGCTCCGCCAATCCCTCTATTGCGTCCCTGGTGTGATTGGCAAGCCTAAGCATAGTATACCAAATGAAATTAATTCTATCTACATTTTTGTTTGGCGTAATAGGGAAAATAGCTGAGATTATTGGAAGATTTTCGAAACCTGTTGCAATTTGATCTACCAGTTTGAATTCATGAGGGACTCCACGTGGAACACCTATAGAGTCCATGTAAGTTGGATTATCTTTCCCAGTATCTAGGAATGGGATTGCCCTTTTAAATCTATGCTGTGGGTGGGGACTGTCTAGGGATGGCTTATGGCCAATTATGGAAATGGGCATCATTAATCGCACCATTGCACAACTGCCTGTAAAATTTTTTATTAGTCTATGTCTAAGTTTTAAATCTCCACACAACCAATACAAATCACCTCTGGTCCGGGTCATGTGGACCGGACTGGGCAGGGTGACGTTGTTGACACACCAGTCTGCTGGAAGGAACTCCCACTGGAGACGCGGCCTCGTCCCTCCATTGAGTGAGTGGAAACAGGTGTAATTGCTTTTCCTGTGGGAAAACATAGGAGGCTGAATTTCTGAATCCAATTCTGGGAACAATACTTCAAACATTGAACAATTACTAGGGGCTGTCTTTGTCTCCTCAGTCAGGTCCTTTTCTTGCCAAAACAACTTTATCATACAATTATAACCATCTACATCTTCTGGGAAAAGTGGAGCAGGGGCTGTATACAAAGTGGGACGTGCAGTAGAGCACACGACACAATCGTCAAAGCCAGCAGCCGCTGACATGTGTTCCACTGTCCACAACCAAGCGTTTCTATCCCCATATCCAGTTGCTTGTTTTAACAATTCAGAAACAGTCCAGTCAGCAGTCACCTGTACGTTCTGTTTGTCCTGCCCTACTTCACTATCTATGGCCTCCTTGTCTAGCTCCTTGTCCTCGGGTATGGCAATTGAAATCCATTGTCTAATGTCTCCTGGATAATGTCCAATAACGTAAGTCCCATTCACATCAATCCCACAATTTTTCACAGTGACTAGCACCGTTGTTTGTGAGTGGTCTGTAGTCAGAATCACTCGTCCCTTCAATTTGTGTTCATTATTATAACCCCAATCCGGACCTGTATTGGATATAGCATACTCCCAAGCATCACAGGTGCAGTCCACTGATGCTCTAAAGCTTTTTCCATGTCTCTCATATTTACATGTAGACGGTGTGTAACACAGGTAGAGTGTGTAGTCAGGTCGAAAGGATAATGGAAAGATTGTTGCCATTGGTATGTGGGCTGTAATTGTCGCACCCACCGGGCATTTTACTGTCACAATCGTAGGTAGAGAGTCTCTAACGCTGCCTTCTCCTATGGATCTTTTATTTCTGTCAGTCTTATTGGACCAAAGACTGGATTGTGTTACAAGTCTGGCCCTGTCTCTTAGCTGTGTGTTTTCTAACACTTCCCATGTTAAAATTCCCAGGACCACGACCAAACCAACTGCAGCGATAGCCCATAGGATGGCTCTCCCTCTTTTGGTCGTGGGCCAGGGCTCCCTGTCCCAAGGCAACATATTAAGAGCGAGTGTAAGCGTGTGTGTGAGTCCCTGTCCAACCCGTGAGCGTGGTTACGAGGGTGGGTCAGATGGTCTCGTATGAGAGAGATGAAACCACTTGTTCCCGTGTCCCTTCAGTTGAACAGCTTTGCGAGTGCGGGCCACCACTTCAAAGGGTCCGGTCCAGCGGGGCTCGTTCCACTTCCTTTTGAACACCTTCACACGGACCCAGGCTGGTGGATCCTCCGAGGCCTCCTTCTCGCAGAGGTCGAGACTTCCTTCAACCTGATGGGAAAAACTAGACAACATTTCTCTCAATTGTTCCCAGACACCCGCACTGGGGGTGTTGGGGAGTCGTCTTTTGTGAAAGGCACCACCCTGTTTCCTGGTCCTGGCATAGGCCTCCCTGTTAACAGCTCGTATGGGGAGAAATGGTGAATGCGGTTAACAGAGTGCCTTGCTGACAACAGGGCAATAGGCAATGCCTGTAGCCAATTCAATTTACTCGTTGCCAGGATTTTAGAGAGTTTACTCTTCAGGGTCTGATTCATCCTTTCAACTCGGCCCTGGGATTGAGGATGGTAGACTGTTCCAAATTTATGTTTCAGCCCCAGATGTTTCTCTACCAACTGCAAGTGTTTGTTCCTGAAATGCGTCCCATTGTCAGACCTTACTAACTGGGGAAAGCCATGCGTCGGGATGTAATGCTGAATTAAGGCTTTGATTACGGAGGCAGCATCCTCTTTTGCAGCAGGATATGCCTCAGGCCATCCCGTAAAGGTGTCAGTGATGACCAACAGGTACCGCTTTCCTGCGCACCTGTTGATCATATCTGTGAAGTCCATCACAACATGTGCTCCAGGCCAAGCAGCAGGTGTGAATTTTCCTGGGGAAACAGCTGAGCAGGGCGATGGGTTATAATTTTGACATATTTGACAGGACCTAGTATAATCTTGGATCATGCTTGTCTTAAAGGGATGCCACCATTGTGACATATTCCTGAGCATCTGTACCTGACCCACATGGGCTAGCCCATGTGCCTCAGATAAAGCCGCTCGTGAGAGGTCCCCCATGGGCAGGGCGGGGCGGCCATCAGGGCCGTACCAGATGCCAGTATCTGGATCCTTCTTTGCCCGTTTTTGAACCCACATGGATATTTCTTCAGGAGCTGCTTTTGTTTGGGCCTCAGCTAAAACCTGAAGGGATAGATCGGGCAGGCAGTCTGCCAGGTCTGGCCCCTCGTCCCGAACCACAAACACTCCTGGAGTACTGACCTTGTAGTTGGCAGCTTTCTTTGCGGCCTCATCCCCGCCTCGTTTCCCCTGGCCTCAAAGTTGTCTGACTTGGAGTGCCCTTGGCACTTGATGACGCTTACCTGTTTTGGAAGCTGGAGAGCACTGTCCAGCCTCTCCACCAGGGCTCTATGTGTGATGGGTCGGCCTTTAGCAGTCAAGAAGCCGTTTCTTTTCCACTCGGAGAGGTTGAAATGGACAGCCTGAGTAGCATACGCAGAGTCGGAGTAAATATTTACAGATTTACCTTTAGCAAACTCCAAGGCGGCGCAGAGAGCCTCTAGTTCTGCCGTCTGCGCTGATGGTTTGTCAGTTAAAACACCGCTGTTTACTGTAACAAAATGTTCACCGTTAACACTGACAACTGCATATGCCGCTCTCAGGCTGCCATTCCTCTCTCTCCAGCAACACCCATCTGTGAAAAGCTGTAAGTCGGGGTCCTGAAGTGGGTCAGTCTGGAGGTCAGGTCGCACTTTCAGACTGTCTATTACCCTTACACTGCAGTCATGAGGCTCACCCTGTCTTGGCATGTGGTCAGCCATGTTAATGCCAAGAGGTGTAAAAGTTATGTGGGGCTGAGTGAGCACCTGTAAGAGCCGTGACTGTCTCAAAGGTGACATAGTGAATGCAGCTGAGGACACATATGCACAAACGCCATGATCAGTCAATATTTCTAAAGCATGCCCCATGACTAAATGTGCTGTTTTCTTAATCAAATGTCCCACTCCTGCAGCATACCTAGAACAGTCAACCTGTCTAGCCTCGATTGAATCCAATGGAACGCTAATATACTGTAAGATTTTTCTCTGGCCTCTGCACTTTTGATATAACACCCCGTTAGCTACCTGAGACTGCACTGTGGCATCTAAATAGAACGGGTGCGAATAATCTGGTGACGCCAAATGAGCCGCAGAGGATAGGTCCTGTTTGAGTGAGATAAACTGTGCCTCACTATCTCTGTCCCAATTCAGTTTAGCCCTTGTGTTCCTCATGCCATGTTCATTAACTAAAGCTCTTAAAGGTTTAGTTTTGTCTGCAAAATCTGCCACATAGTGCCTACTATAGCCTATCAGACCCAGGAAGGACAACATGTCCCCCACCATGATGGGTCTGGGATATGACAAAATAGCATCTCTGTGCTCTGGAGACATATTTGTGGATCCTCCAGACACGCTACGTCCCAGGAAGGTCACCGCAGGCCTGCAACATTGTAGCTTTTCCTTACTGACCTTAAATCCTTTTGAATGTAAGAAGATTATAGTGTCCCTGGTGGCTTGTAGACAGGCCTGCTCCGTCCTCGAGGCGAGGAGGAGATCGTCCACATACTGTAGGAGTACCACGCCCTCCGGAAGCACCAACTCTCTCAGCAGAGCGTTCAAAGTCTGATTAAAAATGCCCGGGGAGCATTTATGTCCCTGGGGAAGACGGGTGTAACGCAGTTTTTGGCCCCTGTGAGTAAATGAGAAGAAATCTCTGCTTTCCTCTGCCAGGGGAATACAGAAAAATGCATTAGCCAAATCCATAACAGTAAAATACTGGAGGTCTGGTGACAGTGATGACAGCATTGTATAAGGGTTTGGGACCGGGAGACACTGAGTTAATGTTAAATCATTTATTTTTCTCAAATCATGAACCATTCTATATTTATTCTGACCTGTTTTTGGCACAGCTAGAGTGGGCGTGTTCCACTCTGATTTTGATGGCTCGAGGACTCCCACTTTCGTAAGTCCCTCTATCACCTGTGAGATACCCTCGACAGCGTCTGGTTTGGCGGCATACTGCTTTATGCGAATCGGGCCTCCTGGCTTCATCTGTAAAGACACAGGAGGGAAAGAGGTGCACAACCCCACGTCCGTGGGACCTTGGGACCAAACTTCTGCAGGCACCTGTTTCAATATTTCATGAGTATCATCATGATCTGTCATGTGTCTACCATGATGTCTGGTCAATGTTTCGTGCTCCACTTCCCCTGTGTCTATCATATTTGCTTTTATTCTGTATGACTTATTTTCAATGCTGTACTGCACATGAGGGAGTTGGGTGTCAGACCAATCGTCAGCTTTTACCAGTCTCTTTACCATTGGACCTAAAGCTCTAGCCTCGTGACCAGGGTGTACAGCCAAGGTGATGTGTGGGACAGCAGAGGAAGACATGTAATACCACTCACACTGTTCAGGAAGCAGCCGTGTATGGGCCGCCACACCCTCAGGCCCAACATAAATGTAATCTGATTCTAATGTCCACCTATCACTTTCAATTTGTTTGAATTGTTCTCTGTACATTAAGTCTTGGTCTCTGTCATAGAATAATGTCAAGTGGGCAGGGTCCAGTGGGAGGTGGTAGGAGGCCAAAGAATTTATCCAGGGTTTACACTTGAAGAAGACGGAATGCACACCATTATTGTCCGTGGACTTGTTTTCTGGGTCCAGTCTCACCCAGTATATGTCTGCATACTGGTCTGGCATCTCCTCTCTCAGAAGCCAGCAGGAGTCCATCGATACACCGGTCACACATCTGTAAATTTGCCCCCCTGGAAAAGTCACTTGTAGACCATCCGGTCCACATAGAATTGACGCATTGGTTTTAGTCAATAAGTCTCTTCCCAGCAGGTTGACAGGTGTTTTAGGAGCATTTACAAAAGAATGCCACAGTGTCTGTGTTCCAATTTGTGTCTTTAAACGTTTAGTGAGTGGCAGTACCTCAGGTGTCCCAGAAAATCCAACCAGGGTGATGTGCTCCTCAGAGAGCAGGACAGGGCGTATCTTTGTATTGATGGTAGAGTAGGTGGCGCCAGTGTCCACCAGGGCCATCAGGTTGTCGTCCTCCACCCTTATGGGAAGCATAGGCTCTGCAAGCACCTTGTCCCCTGGATTTCCTAGGCAGCCCTAGTAAGATTGTTCATGTTCATACTCGCCCCAGTAGTTCCCCTGCTGGAAATATTGTCCATCTCTCGGGGCCAGGTTGTCATTCGGAGCCGTCCATGGGGAGGGAGGGCCTGCGCGCTCTGGTCTGGGTCCCATGCCTCTCTGGGGGCCCCTCCCACGCACCATCTCAGGCGCTCCATGGTAGTAGGAGGCCTCTCCTTCAAAGGGGCAGTCCTTCGCCCAGTGACCGTGCCTGTAACAGAGCCGACACACATCCCTGCCCCCTCTCCAGCTTCCACCCCTTCTTCCTCCCCGGCCCCCACGCCCACCACCTCTGGCCCCTCCCCTTGTCCAGTCCTGTCGTGGTTGAGTATTTTGGGTGGCTTTATTTCTCGCTTCACTAAGCTGTAACTTCAAAAGTTGACAAGTCATATCTTCAACACTCTTTCTTTCTTTAGTTTTATTTTCAACATATCGCTTAATTTGAAAGATTAAATTTGTCTTCCACTGTGCTGAATCTGGGTTAATATTATCTGGGTTGTCCTCAAGTTTTGAGCGTATGGTTTCTGGTAAACCATTCAAAATAGCTGCTCTAAAAGGCATGACTTCACTGACCTTGTGAGGGTGTCTTCCTACTGTGTCCATCCACTTGGTCACACACCTATCATAAAATACAAGTGGGTCCTCAGACTCCAGCCAAGTTAACTCACGAGGGGCAGAAGACAGCGGAGTTGGAAAGTTTTCCCTCAGTGCTTCATACAAGGCATTTGCATATTGGCCAAATCTGGAAGAATCACAAACATCAGCAGTACCAGCTTGTCTTTCAATAGCGTCTCTCTCCCAAGGTTTACTGCATGCTGCCAACACTGCCCGGACGTCACCCATCGCGACATCATGACCTGTAAACCATGTGTTGAGACTGGAAATCCAGTTTCCAGCTCCCTGACACAATGGAGGCATTTTGTCTTTTATAGTCTGCATGTCACTTACAGAAAAAGGATGGTACTCCCCAGCTGCGCCTCGTCCTGGTCTCAGAGGGAACATGGATTTTGTCTGAGATCTGGTTCTGCTTGCCACCGGTCTAGTTTCTCCAGGCTCCTGGTCTCCGTCATCACTACTGTCAGAAGAGAATTTAGCTCCTTTTTTAGCCTGTTTAGCTTTAAATACTGGTGGGGCCATGGCACCGTCTCCCTTGTCACTTTCACTGTCCGTCCTAGTCATGGCTCTGCGTGCGGCTTTATTAATTAATTTTGCATTCTCCTGTCTAGCGGTCTCGTAATCATGGGTCCTACTTGCGGTTTCTTCTCTCTCAACTCTGTCTGTGGTGCATTCAAAGGTCGGTTTCCTAGCTCTAAAATTTCTGAGAGAGTGCAGGAGCTCCTCTTGAATAGATGGGGGTTGGTGAGGGGTGTGTGGGAGCTGTGGCGGGAGGCTGACAGCTGGATTTTGACTCGGATCTCTATTGTCCCCCACAGACTCCTCTTCTGTCCCTTCGTCAAATTTCCTGTCTACAAAGTCATTGTCCCCTCTCTTTCCTACCGCCACTTCTCCTGAAAATGTATATTGTGGCAATATTAGATTTGGCTTACCTGGTTCTAAACCTAGAGAATACTTTGGTGGAGCCGTGGGTAGGGATGGGTATATATTACTCACCGGCATTGCTCCGTTTTCTGTTTCCTTGTCTTTACTTACCATAGGTAATTTTGCCAACGCCGTGGCAGCCAAAGCAAAGTTATGTACCTTGGTCCTCAGTTTCTCAGCCTTTTTTAGTTCCTTTTTAATTTTTCTACGCTCATTCCAACTCTTTCCCTGCTTTCCCTCAAGCTCAAGTTTATCCTGTTTTAAATTATTTTCCTCTTCCCGCAATATCTTAGCCAATGCGGACGCTGTCATATACTCAGGTATGACCCTTTTGTTCTGTATTTTTTCCCATGCTTTCACAGCCTTTCGTTTTGCCTTGTTCCTATATTTTTTATCCAGACCACTCAAAATCTGAGCCTCTATTTGTCTATAGAGCTGCTCGATTTGAATGCCTGTCTCCATTTTTCGGGGGGGCCCAAAATTCCCCCAGGCTCCAATGGGTTAAACCCAAGGGCGTAGGTTTGCGTGGGGACCATGGGGACATGTCCCCACCAATATTTGGTGAGGACTAAAAAGTCCCCACCAAAATGACATGATGTCCCGTGACCCGGACGGTCCGGGACACATGTCTTCCGTTTGTGCATACGTCGCGCCTCCTCCTCGCCTCCAGAGCAACAGCAGCAGCAGCAGCACGTGACCCGTTCCGTTCTCTGCAGTGATTGGCTGTCTTCTTCAGCGCCAAACTGAAGCACTGAGCAACTGTTTAATTTTTAAAAGTTAGCCAGCGTGAAGCAAGTGTTTTTTTTCGTTCCCTGAGCGTTGTAGCACGTGAGTAATCAGAGGAAAGTACTGTAGATCTATTACCATTCAAAGTACTTACGTTATTTCTAATCTGTCAGCGCACTGTTTAATGTTCCGAGGAGCTCACACGGCACAGACACAGAACAGAACTGGCTCCAATAAAGAAACAGGTTGGTTGAAAGGCTGAGAAAATACTTATTGTGCTCTTACTATCCAAAATGTATAAGTGGGTGTGTTGTGTGAATCAGGATAAAACTAGGGATGAAAATATTCCACGGATCCACGATTTACAACCCTTATCTGCTGATAATGTGATTTCTGTGAAATGTGTGACAGCGGGCACTTGCTGCTATTTGCTCTAAGCACATTCAAGCGATGCACTCGAATGTGCACGTCCTGGTGCAGCTGCTGCCGCTTTGTAATGACAGCCGCGGCGCTCAGTGAAAGCACAGCTCTAACATGGTACCGAGCTCGGACCATATGCAGACAGAACCATGTTGCAAGTGCGGGTCTCCCTCGTATCTCCCGCGTTTCTCCCCTGTGTCTCTGACATGTCTCTCCCCTGACTCTTCCCAAAGCGCAACCAGCGCTCCTGAAATTAAAGCTCGGATACCTAAATTTTCCATTGCGTTAACGATGCATGCTGGTTGTGCGCAAAACACACCACAACAGGTCATTTAAGTTTTTATTTTGCATACATAAGAGCCCTGTGAGTCATTACTGGCCTTTTTGGGTTGTGAGTGGAATAAAAAAAATAAAATATAGAAAAATCCACACTGTTACTTATTGCCAAACTCTTGTTAACTCATTGTATTGAGAAATACTATGTAACTTTTGACATTGGCCAAGTTTTATAAATGATTCTGCAGTTCATGTATATGAATGTCTGTTTTTGATTGTCTATACCTTCTTATATAATTTAGAAAAAATGCCACCTCCACAAAAAAAGATAAAAGATATCAGGAGCTTTTTTAACAGTTGGAAAGTAAGTAAGAGAAAGCACAAGTAATAGCAAATTATGAATTGTGATGATTAATCTTCTGTTAACATACATAGGAAACTCAACCAACAAGAGAGAACAATATAGGGAATGTTGAGGTAGAAGCAACAGGCCCTTCAGTGCATCAGGTGAGGTTGGAATTTTGTAGGTATGCATGGGACTATGAATTGTTTTTAGAGATTGATCGTATATGTCAAACAATGTAGTGAGCTACTCACTGTAGATTCTAATTCAATATTTTCTCCTCTGTTTTTATTTATTATAGGAAATTGAAAGATCAGAGCATGATTTATTTCAAGTATCGAGAGCAGTTCCTGAACTGTTAGAGCCTCAGGTGAGGGCTATTATGTAGATTTGGATTAGGTTTAAGTCAGTATAGAATGAACGCAACACAAAACTCAGAAGCTCTGATCCAATTGATTTTGTGTTAACTATTAGAAAAAATCCTTAACTGCTTCTCATTCAGTCTACAGCTGAGTTTAGTATAGAAGGCAACATACTATTGCAAATATAGTGTGTGATCACACAACAAATTCTGGGGGGGGAAACTCTGGACCCCGTGTCAATGGGTGTAGACTCAGGTCGAAGTGAATGTCCCCACCAAGATTGGAACCAAACCTACACCATTGATACAAAGGCTTGGCCTTTTACATGTTTGCATGTAATAGGTCTATATCATGTTTTGTTTCCACATTTTAAGTTGATTTCAATGCACTTTTGAGCAATTTTCTGATTTTCACATGTCCATGTTGATTTCTTGTCTGTCTACATAACTTCCAATGAACACATTTTTTTCAAATTCACACTTATTCTTACATCTTTTGGCCTCTACGCTGTATGCAGTCTCCGTGACTCATTCCCACTGTAATCGGTGCATATACAGTAAGAGCCAGAGGGACAGCAGGGATAGGGAAGGTTTAGGTCAGACATGCTGATGATGCTGTGATCTCTCCAGCTCCTATGGGGGTTCTTGTAACTCCGACATGGCTCACGTAGTCTCCGGAATTCATCCAGCTCATAATCTCCCTAAATTACAGGATTAAAAGGTGGAAATGTAATGATCATGTGGAGAAATCAAGACAGAGACAGCAGCGATCGCACTTGTAACCTGCTTTATTTTCCAGATAGAACGAAAGAAGACAAAGCTCTTTATATGATGTGCATAAGAACAGAGACGTCATGACTTGAGATATTAATGACGCAGATGCTTAAGATATAGATACTTGTTAGCAATGGGGGTCAGAACAACCCAATCCACGTTATTTATATAGCACATTTTATGAAACAGATCAAATTAACGTATGAAAATATACAAGTCTGCCAGCTTTAATCAATCTTTTTGTACTGAAAACAAAAAATTGAAATAAAAAAACATATAAAAAAATATCTGTATACCTAAATAAACATAAAATAAATAGAGACTTAAAACTCTCCATGAGGGAGCTGAAGAAATAGGTTCAGTTCTTGAGATAATAATATTTAGCAGTAATACATAACACAGGTCCAAGGTACAAAACATGCATTAAATGTTGAGTGTCCTGGATCCTCACCACAGTCATTTTTGTTAGACACTAACAATCTAACAGACCCTCCTGCATCTGCAAGGAGAAACTCTTAAACCCATTGGTAAAAAAGTGAGAAACCTTGGGGAGAATCACTTTGAGGGATGGATCCCACTGACGGCCGGGCTATAGATCCAGGACTCAAGCTACACAATGAAGACTTGCGCTTGGATCTACGGGTGCGGGTGCTTATCAGCTCTGGATCAAAGCTACAACACATCTGTCCCAAAATGTATGTCCATTGTATGGCTTTAAATAAGGCCTTGAAAATCCTTGTCTCACATTGAGTTTTGAGGGACCATCGGGGCAGCCCAGGACGAGCTGAACAGCAGAGAGGTCTCAGAGAGGGAGACTGTGTGTGCGGGGGGCGCTCGCTTTGTGTCCTGTGGCGCAAGGACCGAGCAGAGGAAGTTATGGCGGTGAATCTCACAGCCCAGATGCAGACCCAGAACATGACAGGTCCAGGGGGAAATGTATGGAAGACATGCGGTGATGGGTGAAATAAATGCAAGAAACATGTGTACAGAATATAGATGTATTTGCCAATTGACATAACAGCACGGGATGGGGCTGAAGCACATTGATGCGTGAGGCTGAGGTGGTCGGCTGCAGGAAATAAAGAAGAACATGAGGCTAAAGTTTCTCATGACAGTTTTACACATTATACCCACCTCCTCTGCTGAATGTGGCTGCAGTGCTCGCTGTGCTCGCTGGATTTCAGGCCTCTGGACATTGACCTGGAGCCTTAGTCCTCATGGTCCTCTATGGTCCTTGTGGTACTTATGGTCCTTCATGGCAGAATAGTCTCTGGGATGTCTTGCTGTCTACATTCTCAATGTAGTTTTTCTGTATCTGAGTGAGAACAGAGATCCATCACGTTTCAGTTTATTCTACACAGATACATAAATCAAATCGTAATAAAAAGTGAGAGGAAAGTGAACAATAACTATGGACTGATTTGAGCCATATGAATCCAATCAGATTCGGAACATGCTGTTTATCCTCTGAGGCAGTTCTCATATTTACAAATAATGTTCCAAATACCTTGTACAGACAGTGAGGACTTTGGGGAAGAGCTCCTCTCAAGTCTGAAGACAAGAATGTCTCCAGCCTGGTGCTCAGGAGGTGTCATCAGCCTCAATATTCTGGAAAAGAATCATATGAATACAAATGACATTTATATTCAGTACAGGGCCCTAAATGCTAGTATTTGTTTTAATCTGGAATGAGTCTTAACTTTACCAACTCGTACTGGATCCGTACAAATCTGAACTGGATCCATGTCCCTTTCCTCTGGTACAGATCTAAAAACACAACATGAAATTAGCAAATAAGAAAAACACAAGTAAATAAAGAAGTGCTACACACCTTAGTCCTGTCCTGAAGTTACACGTGAGTGAGAATGTTGAGGTCCACAGAGAGGCACTTACATCTCGTTGCTCATCACTGACTGATAAGCAGTAGCGAGGAGGAAGGGGGCGAATGAGGGGGCGATGGAATCCAGGGTCTCCCCGATCTCCTGGAGAATGGAGTCAGGCGTCCAGGGGAGAGTCACCATCATCGTCTCTGAGCCTCGGACGTAGCACCAGACTGGCTCGTTCGTGTGGTGCAGGTTGGGAAGCATCGGCTCAATAATCTGAGAGCGATTACACTCAAGCTAGAGTTAGTATTGTGTCAGTTTGACCTGTGACTAACAGTATTCTAATGTCCACTGCTGCTGTACCTCTGACAGCCGGGACCTGTCCCACACATGGAGCCAGGGGGGCAGCTGCCAGCCTGAGGTGTCCTGTCACACACACATTAGAAATCACACACTCACTACAAACCAGCAGGAGGACACTCACCAGGCCATGATGACGCTGAGGACCCGAGGAGGAGCCAGAGGAGCTGGAGGAAGAGCCAGGGGAGGAGGGCCCAGGGATTGGGCTGTCCACACACTGCAGTCAGAACAGAACACCTACAAATGCTTCTAGTCAGTAAAGAAGTAAGAGCGTCCCACACTCACCTGCACCTCCTCAGGAGGAGGTGTCCGCAGACGAGCAGACCTCCTGGGAGCCTGAACAAGGAATAGTTTTGCGTCAAAGACAAATAGAAAATTGAACAAACTTCTCAACTTGTGTAACATTATTGTGTGATTCTCCAGGGTTCGATCCTGTTGGAGGTGTGTGTAACTTAAATCACTTTCTGTTGCATGTTTGTATGAAAATTGTTTTACGATTGATTCTTTCTGCAGCACATGTGCCTCTCCTCCTCCTCTGGATCAGAGAAAGTGTGTGAGCTTTACCTGAGAAGGCGGTCCAGGGGTCCCAGCGCTGGAGGGCCCGGCTCTGTCCTCACGCAGCTGCAACAACACAACACACGGCTCAACACTCATGACTCTGAAGCAGCAGCAGCAGCAGACTAACCAGAGCTGTAGAGGAGGCTGGAGCAGGGCCTTGACCACGGATGCGGGTGGCCCTCGGAGCTGGAGATGGGAACTTCTTCCTGCCGCCCTGGGCAGTCATAAAATAAAGACATGTCTTCTATTACATCACTACATTTACAGTCGGTGTGTACGTTTTGAATCCACCATTTTACCATGCTGTCACTGAAGCTGCTGGGTCTGAGTTCTGTGGGGAGAAACATAAAGCAGTTTGAGACATGGTCTAGAGTGGACAGCATACTTCTAAAATCCAAAACTCATAATTGATTCATACAAAAGCTTGGACTCAGACACATACACAAGAAATGAAATAATACATCTACAATTTTTATTATAAAGCTTTAATGGCTGATGTCACTTGCTGGAAATATTGCCAAAAATCCAAACCACACAAGTTAGATATGCATGTATTATTAACCTCAGCCACAAATTAAGATCAGCTTTTTCAGACAGAAAAGTGAGAAACAGAGGAGCGTCCTCACTCAGCCAATCCGCTCTCAGCTCTCTAAAACACATGGATCTTTACAAACTTGCCAAAGGTGTTGGGACAAACATAATGCATTATTTATGAAGGGGAAAAGTGAGGGACCCCCGCTTTAATGCATGGTTAATGTGATATCATATTCATATGAAATAGATAGAAATAGTATGGTAACTTGAGCACTGCTTGACCTATAGTTTGTTCGTTGCTATTCACCCACTGCACTATTGTCTTTTTCATGGTGGGAGGGTCTGAGGACAGTGTTGATGATCCAGGGTACTCGACATTTCACAAAATGTATAGACATTTATCAACATTTATGGACATTGGTCATCTGCCCCTTATGGATCAATGTGTTTTTTTATCGTTGCATTTCATGAGTTTGAACTGTTTGATTCTCTGATCTGTGTTGGCGAATTCAACGATTTTTTAAAGTCCTACGAGAGAACTACTGTAATGATTTAGGGCTATACAAGAATGCATTAAATTGAATGGAATTCCTGACTCATGTACTTCAGGTGGACAGTCCCTCTGAGCGCTGCCCAAAAACAGAACTGGGCAAAGGCTGTTTGAGGTTTAAGTAAGTAATCTTTATTTATATACCGCCTTTTCACTGCAGATCTGAGTCTCAAAGAGGTTTACAATTGTTAATTTTGGGCATTTGTCTCTCACTCCACACAGAGATGGGAGCGGGGCCAGTACAGGAGGCGCATGCCAGAACTATTGGACATGTTTTTAGTGGTAGGGGAAACCGGAGTACCCGGAGGAAACCTACGCAGACACGGGGGACACATGCAAACTCCACTCAGAAAGGCCCTGGTCCGACCGGGATTCGAACCAAGGACCTTCTTGCTGAGAGGCGAGAGTGCTATCCACTCAGCCACTGTGCCGCAGGTTTAAGCACTGAGACTTCTCCAGGAAAACTAATGTGTACTTTTTCTGTGTCTGCAATAGTCACAGTATGAGGTGGTGGTTGTTTTCAAGGCGTGTGAGCAGCTGCCTGTGTGTACTTCACATTTATAGCTCGAGAAACTTACATATGATATAAGGGCTTTTCTATTGTGTCTGCTGTTTTAGTGTGACATGTAAAATCTCATAGGACTCAAGTGAAGTGTGAAAGTGAAAAAGTCACTCACGCTTTTCTCCCCTCAAAAGTCCTGTGGTCCTTGTCAGTAGATGGGTGAAGATGTCTCTCCGGTTTGTCGTATTTTGGATTGTAATTCTGCAAAAAATCTCGAGAGAGGCTTTAAGTTTTCTGCCACAGTGACGTTTTTGAAAGATGCACTGACCTTAGCAACGTGAACATAGCAAGAACAGTGTGCATAGCAACAGCACACCTGACCCGGTGAGCTCCATGACCACAAGGCATGAGACATTTAAATACTTTTCTAAAATGGAAATTAAAATGTTAATCAAGACATAAATAAAAGCCATTTATATATATTTAAAAAACTGCTTAAATAACCTGTTATACTGCAAAACAATATGATGCATTAATAGCTTGAATCAAGTGGCGTTTACCTAGAATTTTGCCAAAATTTAGGACTTTTTTACTTATTTTTCATCATTTTTTGCAATAACATTTTTAAAGAAATTATTTTTTTTCTGTGCTATTTTGTCTCCTTTTGTGTGTTAGTCTTTGTTCCCACCTGAGCCTCTTGGACACTGCCATAGAGCTCTCCCGTCTGGCCAATGGGATTTCACCGCGGCCAAATCTGCACCACCAGCAATAAACCAAGGTGTGATGTCGTCATTGGAGGGACACGAGTCTTCAATATTTTTGGACTTTTGTGTTGTGTGTTTGGACCTGTAAATTAGTCTGACTTTAGTTCCTTTTATTTAGAACTCATTAGAGCGTCTTTTCTGTATTGACTCTACTTTTACAATTTTACCCTTTCTCTTTGAAAAGGCCATTTACTTCACCAATTAAAACTGGATTAAGTCTTCCTGAAAATGTGAGACAGGCTGTTTCTCTGACAATGTTTAAATCCAGGAAGGAAAAATAATGTTATCTTCACTCTTTATAACATACTGCGATTATTTATTTTAATGCCCTTTGTGATTTTTTTCTATGTTGTTTTGTTAAGAACTTTGAGTTGCCTTGGGTATGTACTTTTGAAACAGTTAATTTTTTTTCTTTTTTTTTCTTTGCTTTAGGAGCCTCCTTTTGGTTGGTAACATAAATGCAGATCTGATTCGGTCTATTTACAGTATGAAACCAGATGATCTAACAGAGAGCGCAGATCAGCCGCATGCACGACTCGCATTACGGTCAGTGTAGCGTGTAATGGGCCATCGAGGCATAGTGTGTAGTGGTCAGTGTGTAGTGGTCATTGTGTAGTGGTCAGTGAAGGCGCACACATGAGCCTGCTCTCCTGAGGGCCGCCTCCTCTAGACCCTCTGGAAGTGAGGCAGGTGCTTGACAAGAGGATGTGATTATATCTGCTCTGAAACGCTCTTTTTGCCGCAGTAAGATTCAGGAATGCATTCTGATGGTAAACTGACTTACATGTACTTATGTAAAATGTAATGGTTTCAAATAAATGGTTTAAAATAGGATTTGAACCCAACACGGAACCTACTCCAACTGCTCCCACTAATGTCTTCTGTCGTTGTGTCCTTGGGCAAGACACTTAACCCCACATTGCCTGAAGCTCCCGCTGAAACACCAAGGCGCGGCGCCTTTAGAGGATCAGCGATGGACTGGGTGGCAACCCCTCCGACCCAGAAATTGACTATTAAAGGGGCAGAAAATGAATTAATTAATGAATACGCCGATACTGATATGGGTGAAAAGAGTAAAGCGGATCCAAAACAAACAAGTATAACACCAGAAACTTGATCAAAAACATCTCAAAACTCACTGACACGGTTTATTCCATGCTAGCACCGGAGCTAGTTAGCACCGGAGCACAAAAAATACCCACTGTACAACATTACACAACACTTATTGTTAACTGTTAAAACAATTGCTAAAATGTTTACCTGTTAAAGCATTTTTTTTTTTTTTTAAATGAGAACTAAAACATTTTAAAGGTAAGTTGTATTAGTTTTATGAATTCCCAGAATAACTCAACGCAGTACTCGGTATCGGCAAGTACTCAACTTAAGGTAATCGTACTTGTATCGGTGTTGAAGTGCAACACCGACACAAGTTCAGTGCATCCCTAGTTTTTAATGAATAAGAAAGTGTGTTTAAAATCTAGAGCTAAACTCATTGAATTACAAATTGTGCGTTTGGCCAAAAATCAAGGCAAAAATCTAACTGATGCAGAATGTATTATTTTACGTAGGCCAGTGTTTCTGGAATTCTGGCTCTCAGGGCACTCAGAATTACTAATTATTTTTTACACACATCCTACTGTCTTTTACTCAAAAGCAGCAGGGATTTGTCAGTCTACTTCACTGTCCGTCCTACAGGCAAAACTCTGAAAATTAGAATATTGTTCAAAACTAAATTTAATTCTGTTTATCAACTCACTATGATAAATTAAAATAGATGATAGATAATGATAGACTAAATTCACATTTCAGCTTTATTGTACCCAAAGAGAAATTTGTCTTTGTCTTTGCTGTTGGATACAAACATACAGGACCCTCATCTCCACAAATGCCTCATCTCCACAATATTGCACGGTACAATCAGTGCAAGAATAACCCTTACCCTGGTGTTTAATAATTCTGATCAACTTTTTATATTTTATTTTATTTTTTAGACATCACATTGGAGCTCATATTCTCTGTACAGTGGGAGCACCTCAATCCTTTTCCAGGTCATAGGTAGAAATTCCAGTTTGAGCAGCTTTCCAGGGAATTGTCTGTATGTGGGGATTTTCCAATCTATGATAAAGACATATCCTGAATTGAAATCAAAACATTGATTGATTGAGTTCACATAGAGATGAGAGTGTGAGTGAGAAACAAATGCCAACAACAATTTTAAAGCGCTTTGTGACTGTGGTCTGTGAAAGGTGTTGTATAAATAAAGAATGCATACTTAATTACTCACTTAACATGCCTTACTTTGGCTTGAAAATCGTTTAATTCAAATTTGTATTATTTTTCCTAATTGTATAATCATAATATAACTGAAATGACAATGGTTGATGCACTTTTTTTAGTACATAAATATCGCGTGTAAAAGTCACACATACAAATATGCATTCAGCTTAACATGTTTTGCAATCCCATGTTGCCAGCCCTCCAGTTCCAAGCCTGGTCTCTATTCAATTTAAGAGATAGATTTGCCCAAAATGACAGCTAACTACGGTGACTCAGCAGTAATGGTTGCAACCTTTCAGTTCACTCAAACACGTCTGCCTGTGCCAGATCCCTGCATACAACCTGTGGCTTTGGGCGCGAGAGCACCGTGGCTATATTCCATTCCGGACACTTTGATAGACAGCAAGCCATTTCAATCCCACTGTGCCCCTGCAAGCTCTGCCACTCCACTGCACTTCTCATTACGGCCCGAGCAAAGGAAATCGCACAAGGAGGCTTAAGCATTCCCGAGAACTACGAAATAAGCTCTTGCCAAAGATCTATACAGCCGCGCAGCCAGCGAGATCTGATGCGCGATATGCCTATGTATGAAGTCAAATGTTCCAGGAGCTTAGGGTAGGATTTGGACTTTGCAGAATAGAAATGTCCGGATACCCAACCAGGAGGAGGGAAAGTGTTCAAAAAGTAAAAGTTCATCTACCTGTGGGTGGATGTATCATAGAGCAACGAGGCTGGTTATGAACAGGTTTGATTCAAAGAAAAGCCATCGTCCACTCATGTAAATTATTTTGATATTCTGGTTTATAAAGTCCTCTTCCACTGCTTAGAAGACATTGACCCTGAGTTTTTTCACCATTTAATTGAATGAATTACAATTACAGCATTATGTATTTTCCCAGCAATATTTGAGGAGGTTGGCCTTATTATTTAAATTTTAAAACCCGGGATGAGTTATTGTGACAATGTTGAAACAGTTCATCTGTTATTTCTGGTATACAGTGGTGCCTCTGAAATTGTGTTGGTTATGTTGTAAAAGTAACCTGCTGTGAGAAAAATCCGCAGAGTAGTAGCTATTTTTTAAGGCCATAAAACCTCTCACCACAAACTTCTTATACTTTTCTAACTGTTGATTGGTGGTCTGAGCGCTACTGCAGCTTTTGACAGCTGGTAGAGGACACCGCGCTGAGGGTTATCCGCAGAACTGAGGGCACCACGAGATAGATAGAGGCCACGGTAGTCCTCTGAACTAATCACGGAGGTGAAAAGAGTAAAGCGCCATGTGCGCTTTACTCTTTTCACCAATATCGGTGTTTTCAGTCATTCATTCATTTTCTGCCCCTTTATTAGTCCATTTCTGGGTCGGGCGGGGTTGCCACCCAATGCTCATACCACCAGTCCCTCGCTGATCCTCTGCAGGCACCGCGCCTTGGTGTTTCAGCGAGAGCTTCAGGCAATGTGGGGTTAAGTGTCTTGCACAAGGACCCAACGACAGTAGACATTAGGCATTAGTGGGATCAGTTGGAGTAGGTCACGTGTTGGGTTCGAACCCACAACCTTCAGGCTCTACCAACTGAGCTACTGTCGCTGTCGGTGTATCCCAATTTTGAACAATTTGTTTGAAACCATTACCATTTTACATAAGTAAGTCTGTTTACCATCAGAATGCAGTCCTTACTCTTACTGCAGCAAAAAGAGCGTTTCAGAGCAGATATAATCACATCCTCTTGTCAAGCACCTGCCTCACTTTCAGAGGAGGCGGCCCTCAGGAGAGCAGGCTCATGTGTGCGCCTTCACTGACCACTACACACAGCAAGGCCACAGAAGGTGTCAATGGTCATCTGAAATTGGTACGTTGCCATTTAAGTAAACTATTGAAGGAGTAATGGTACGTTTTGCGTGGGCAGATTTTTACATACATAATCCGTGTGTATAGAATATAGAGCCAACTTTTTTCAGCTTTATTATGGCATATTGTGTAGGTCATGTGTTTGCAGACTGAACATGTGTTGCTGGTTGCCGGGTGCAGATGCAGCCGGATAATCCTGGCTCTGAGCTGTGATAAAGGTCACCAAGTGTTAAAGGAGTTTTCACTGAACTTGCATCTGTTGACGTGATTGACAGCGCTGTGATGCCAGTAGGCCGGCTCGTCTGAGGAAAACACTGAGCTGAGCCTCAATTCAAGCAGAGATACAGCAAGGAGTGTATAACCAGGGCCATGTGTGCAGTTCTTATGGAAAATGCTTTGTGAGGGCATGTTCACACTTGGTGGTCAGATTTACTTAACTGGAAGTGTGAATGTGGATGAATGAGTGTGTGATCAGAACTTTTCCTGTAGTCAACCAACAAATTGGTTTATTGATAAGGATAGATAAATGAACACCAGAACCAGACCAACAAGAGTGAAGTGAGGGTCAGGTACTTTTCAAACTGTCAAGATGGAGACACCCGTCCCCACAGGTTCCTAATTGAATTAAAATCCTTGTCAGACACCATTATCTATTGAGGGGAGGGGCTTTTTTGAATGTTACTTAATTTAGAATTAAAAAAAAAAAAAAATGTATTTTTGCAGACCCAAAAAGAAGACAGTGGCGATTTATCTATAAGAGCTGAAAACGCATTTTAACAGTCTAATTTTAAAATATATAGTATTTCAAATCCTTTTGTAGATACCATTTATGTCTACAACTGTTGTGTTGTTGTGTAGCTTTTCTTATATGCCTGTACTTTCTTTAAGGTCATATACTCACTGAGATTCCAGAATATCTTCTTCAGGGGAGAGAGAGAGAGGAGCTCTTGCACATGGTTTTAGTGATGGTGGAAACAGCAGCACCCGGAGGAAACTTACGCAGACATGGGGAGAACATGCAAACTCCACTCTAGCTAACCACTCAGCCACCAAGTTGTGCTATGCATTAGTTGTTCTATAAGAATGTGGAGATTTTTTTTATTATTATTTTTTTATTAAGTGATACATAGACATACCAAAGTGAAAATTATTGGTACACCAGCAAAAAAGAATGTTGAAGCAGCGACATACAAAGAGATACAAATATTGAGACAACTTGAAACATTACATAATGGCCGGTGTGTGTGTGTGTGTATGTTTTTTTTTTTTTTTCAATGAAAATATTATTCCATATGCTCCAGTCCAGTGCTTCCCAAGGGTTTCAATGTTCCCTGTGGACGGAGCCACTGCAGGAGGATACGGTTGTTGTTTATGATTTTTTATTTTTCGAATATATTCATATTTATTGGTAGCCAATTGTACCTTGTATGTGTAAAGTAACCCTTCTGCTCTAGAAATCATCCTGCTTAAAACTTAAAACTTCTTCCTCCAACCCCTTTTCAAACTGTGTATTTCTGTTTAGTTTGTGTCTATTTTTTTAGGATATGCATGTACACAAATGTTGGAATAAATCAATAACAGAAATATATGTGAGGAAAAACATTTAAGAGAATAAAGTATTTTTGGTTCTCTTGTGTTCTTTTGATCGGTCGGGGGAAGGGGGCAGCTCTCCGGACTTTTAATTGGAACTTCTGCTGGAGTCTACTAACTAACTAACTATCATCCCTTGCATCGCTTCCCAGAAAGAAAAAAGAAACACCTTGCATGATGAGATACCTCCAAAATGTGAATCGTAATCATCCTAATCAATCCTTTCTGTAGTCTAGTAGCTTTTCCAAAACACAAATTAAAACGTACAATAATTACGACACAGAGTAGTGCTACATCGCTCGCGACATTAGGTTGACATTGCGCACGCTAACATCTGTTTTGTTTTGTCAGACAGCCTGCTCCCTGGGGTCCCATGCTGCACGCTGTCATCAAAACCCATGAGGATTTACCGCCGTGCACGACGCATGTACAAAAAAACGATGTCAATGAGCGTGCACGGACGGGGGATTAGCATTGCATCTGTGCGCAAGGACGCTAATGTGGGCGCTTATGTGCAATGGACTAATTAACTGTACACAGCTAACAAACAGGCAATCCATCAGGGTTAGCAGGGGTTTAAGCCAGAGGTCCACACACAGAATCAGTTCTCTAGGGACCCTCACTGTAGCCAGGACCCGCGCTCTTATGCCCTGGCCCAATTTGGTGCAGCAAATAAAAATACGGGGGGGATTCAGGAAGTCTGCCCATGAGAAAGCAACACATTGGACTACATGTTGGTTTTTAAAATTGGCACGCTCGAATCATAATTTTAAATTGTTTTGCGCTACATGCAACAATATTGATCCAGAAAGGCTTAGTATTGCAAACCCGTTTCTTCCAGCTTAAAACTGCAGAACTGATCGTGCATTTGTATGTGAGGATGAACATGGGTGAAAGTTGGTTGAACAGGCATTTATGAGCGTTGAATAACAAGGGAACATAGTTAAAAGCTGGTATAAGCTAAAAGATCCATTCATCTTCCCCTTAATCCATTTCTGGGTCGGGGGGGAGTGGCAGTCAGAGTGCACCAGCCCCTTACTGATCCTCCTGCTGGTGGTGAGTCCACAAGGGGACGGCTGTGAGAGCATAGCCTTGATCTTTCAGCGAAGGTTTCAGGCAAAGTGGAGTTGAGTGTCTTGGCCAAGGACATAACGGCAGCAGACATCAGTGGGAGTCGGTGGAGAAGCTCTCGTGGGGGGATGGAACCCACAACCTTCAGGCTCATAGGCAAATGCTCTACCAACTGAGCCACCGTCACTAAAAGCAAATATAAAATAACATTGTGCATACGTCCCCTTTGTTATTTGACAAAGAAAGTTCAGCGTTGTTCAAATCCTCTCACACCTCCATAGTCCTTGCATATAAACTTGACAAAAAATGCCTGTCCTTGGCTTCCAAATCAAGCAAGGAAGAAAAGTTGCTTGATCCGTATACCGATGGCAACATAAAAAGGGATTGTCAGACGAATAATGGACTAGTCAACTTGATATAGATCTTTGTGAAATGTTGTTTGGTTTGCCTTTGGTTGTCTGACATAATCTCAGTGTTCAAAATAATATATAATAGAATGGTAATGACTTTTAATTGTTCCTAAAGGCTGTATAGAGTTTCCTTTCTTGTATCAGGAGGAATCTCATAAACTTGACTTTACTTATGTGATTAAAACATCTACCATGACTCAAAAAAGTTTGCGAAACACTGATATAGATGACCTCAAAAATGAACAAACTTCTCTCAAAAGGACTTGTGGGTAAAACGAGAAAACGTTTTAATACATAATTGCCATCGCTTGAAAGGTCTTTTGTAAAATGCATAAAGCAAATATGTAAAATATTCACATAAGGGCCGTATAAAGCATCCATCGCCCTAAAGTACATGCGCATTTGCCTTATGAGTGAAATATCTTGGTGACAGACTCATTCCCATAAGCAGATTGGTCATGATTGAAATTCTATCAGTAAGAAAGTATGTCAAGTGGAAACGTCCACGCTCCAGATCACATAACTATATATATTTATTTCCAATTCACATTATCCCCAAAGCATCAATCAGCTCCGAGGCGCCAGACAGTGACAAACATGGCCGCTTTGATGTCGGACATGCTAATACCGATATGAGTCTCGTGTTCCCTGCTAACCTAAATACTTCAGCAGAGAAGCCACCGTATCTTCTCGATGCAAATGTACACGTGAACACATAGGCGCTGCACAAGCTTGACTGATTGCATTGCTCTTGACAACTTTGCCTTTTGCACAATCAGATATGAAGGATAATTAAGCTGCAACATGTATGCAAAGCGTTCACACCAGCAACCCCTCTGTGTGCCGCCAAACATCAAAGACAAAGTGTTGTCCTTGTTGGAATAATGAATGCATAAACACATATTTATATACAGTGCATCGCATGGAGCTATTGTATGCGGTCTTGGGGACGATAGAATGGTGAAACTGGGGAGACGTTCCCCCGGGGCTTAGCTTGAACATGTGAATTATTTGTTTATCGGTGTAATGTTGTTTTTTGGTTTTATCTTGTTTTGTTCAGTGATGCAATGCAGGACTGTTTTTTATGTTTAACCCATACTGTAAAAATGTGAAAAGAGCATGCACCTTTATTACGAGCCAGCAGGTGTTGGTGTCTAGGAGTGTAGCTCAATAACAAAATTAAAACCGGGTGCGGAGGTCCAATAAGTAACAGGTTTATTAAAAATGTGCAAAAGAATCACTGTTCAGATCACACAAAAAAATGCTCAGAAAAGGTGAGGTGCAGACACAAGACCCACTGGTCCAACGGACGGTCGAAATGGAAGAGAGAGCGAGCCTGGTCTGGATCCAGGCCCTTTATGCCTCCCAGCTGATTACCCACAGGTGTGAGCGGGACGTCACTCAGCTGGAGGTGGAAGGGTCTGACAGGTGGAGGCAAGGAGAAACCCAAAAACCAAAACCAAAAGACTTTGTCCGTAACAACCTTTTGTATAGCGACCCCGGTATTTGTGTCTGGAGTGAGGCACAAATACCGAAAAAATACATATTTTTATCATTTTGTGAGTCTGGTCTGTGAGAGGTGCTATATAAATATATCAGAATCAGAATCATTTTTGTATTGCCATTGTGAGTAACAGGAAGTCACAAACTAGGACATTGTTTGGCTAAATTCTAGATAACATACACATAACACATACCATTAAATTACTACTATATACAAGTGCACTAAGTACACACAATAGACATACAGATGACTTACTTAATTACTAGCATGTTTGCATTTTACCCCAGATAAAACTTTTTGCTATATTTCCTATTTCTGCTGTACTTATTTAATTGTTGTTTTGTTTTTTTCAAATCCAGAAATCCTCAGAATAGAATACTCTGTAAATGATCGCTGTCCAAAACCAACAGTCAAAGTTCCCTCTCTCCCAGTCGTGTGTGCTGCAGGAGCGCCGGCTCTGCCCCTTATGTAAATACATGCACATGAATGATGCATGAGGCAGTGACATGACCGCTCTCACTTTGGTATGTAAATATAATATGCAAACAGCCCGATGTTGGACCACAGGTCGTTTGAAGAGTTCACCACAGGATCAATAGTGTGTCCCTTTAGAGCCGGTGCATTCTGCTTAAGCATGTACACATGTTAGTGTCCCCCACTGTAAACGCACAGATGAGAGAGCTGATATGAACTCAGGTGGAAGGAGACCAGGCCCGCGCCGCCATGATGGAAATGTGATGAATTGAAATGATGTTTGGCCCAGATGAGATATTGATGATTTTGTTTTGAGCCGCAGAGTTATTTCTGCCTCCCCCACAACCACCAACCACCTTGATTTATACATTTAATCTCCTCTTCCTAATTTCAACTCTGCTGCTTGAAACATTTCCCTCTCGGATAGACACATTATAGTTGAAATATGGGCTTGAGACTTTTAGGAGCACTTTTAGACCTCTAGGGCTAGCTGTATTTTCTTTGTTATGGCCTTGTCTTTTAGGCAGTGGATACCCTACTCTTAACCTATAACATAATGTTTGCAGCGGAAGACTCATCCAGGTCTGTTGAACGTTCTGACAGCCGAAGGAACAAAGGATCTCTTGAAACGTTCTGTTCGGCAACGCAGTGATAGGAGATACTGCAAATGGCAAATACAGTCTTGAATCTTGAATATTCTCTGCTGCTAAAGTAAAATATACATATCTGTAAATACCTCATGATGCTGTTAACTACAGTGTACATCGCACCAAAGTGCATCGGTGAAATGTAAATGAACCAACTCGGACTCCGAGGAGCACAGGGACTAGACTCCTGCTGGGGCCCAGGTTAAACATGGGGAGGCTGCGTTTCAGTTTCATGCATCTAAAATCTGGAACAATCTTCTCCTTCTCTGACAATGTTTGAATCCCGGTTAAAAACAGTTATCTTTTGCTGTGTATACGACTGAGGGACTTTACCTCTACCCTTTTACTTTTTATGATTTTGATGCTTTTTGTGAGTGTCTCTTGCTTGTCTATACTCCACTAGGGACTTAATGAACACTTGGACCATGTGTAAGTATAGCTCGCAACGATGACATTGAAATGTTCCCATTGAGGAAAGAATAAAGGTTTATCTTATACACTAAACATCGCTGGCATAGTGTAGAATCTGACCTCAATATTTTCTGTATTAGTTCTAAAAGAGTATATCCAGAATTGAACTTGCTAACCAATCCATAACCAAAGTATGCGTCATTAATATCTCAAGTGATGACGTGTCTGTATTGTTTTTATCTTAATCTGTTCAGCCCTTTGAGTTGCCTTGTGTATCAATTGTGCTATACAAATAAACTGGCCTCGCCTTATCTTGTCTGTTCTTATGCACATTGATACACATTATATAAAAAGCTGTCTTCTTCTGTTTGAACTGGTAGGACTCCTAAATAAACCGGATTGCAGGTGCGACCGCTGCTGCCTCTGTCTTCATTTATCGACATTAGTTGGCTTTTTTTTTCTTCACATTTCCACTATAGGTAGCTTTTGTTTCCCACTTTTCTATTTTAGTATTGCTACAGCATAACTGCAAGTGATTAAACAATAGCACACGCTGTACTTGCTAAAAAACGCTGTCTTTTTTCAAGTGGAAGGTATACAGTAAGTAAGCGCCCCCCATTAATGCCCATTTATGCTATAAAAAAAATCCATTTTGTTTTGTTTTTACTTCCTACGACTAATTAAGCCGTAAACCCAAACAGCATCTTAAAAAACACAGTTGTGAGGCTCTACTTTTGTACGCATGACTGCCAAAATAAAAAAGCTAATTTATGTTTTGTGTGCTTTGGCGCCATACTGCAGTCACACTAGTCAAGCTGTACCCGGTGCTGCAGTCCAACTAACAATGCCTCCCACATGCAGACACAATTTGGGAAGAAATTATTTAAATATGTAATTAATTTAATGTTGAAGCAGAATTTAGACTCATTCCCAGATCTAAAGTTTGTGAATAAAAAAATGAAAAAAAGAATTGATGTAGAATATAAATACATTTACTTTGCAGTGTGGTATATTGTATGTATTCTTACAGTATGGAGATGTAGTGTAATTAATATAAATGTGTCTTATTGTCTGGACCTCATTCACTTCTGTTCTGTAACTCGTGATGCAACACTGAAATTCCCCCCACAAATTGGTGACAGTAAAGTTTTATTTATAAATGTATTTACTTGGATCCCCATTAGCTTCCACAAACGGTTGCCAGTCTTCCTTGGGTCCACTACACAAAGAATCAAATCACATGAAAAAAATGACAAACATAAAGTATAAAAAGCAATCACGAAATAACCCAAAACTAAACATTTCACATTATCCTCCGACAGCACGCATTCGGTTTGTGCTTTACAGGGTTGTTGATAAGACACTCTCATGAGACAAGTGGTTAGTGCTTGCGCCTCACAGCAAGAAGGTTCTGGGTTTGATTCCATCTGTGTGTGATTTTTATGTTTTAAGGTTTTTAATTACTTATGTGATTATATTCTCTGTTGTTGTGATTTGAATGCTATTTTTAATAGATTTGTTTAATATATAAGTATATTGTAATGTGTATGATTTATGCTTGATGTGATATGGGTTGTGAGCAGTGGGGGTGGGTCCTGGCTCAAAAGTGGCCAAAATGACGTGCGCTGACACGGTTGCAATACCCCAGAATAAGAATTAGCCAATGCTAACATATAGCATTTTCTTACCTCTCGAAAACGTCTTTACAGGATGGTCCAAAGGTTGGCTCTTGACCCAAAGCTCCGTTCCACATGTGTGTCGATGCTGAGGGGAGTGAATTTTTTTGGACCAGTCTAGTTTACTTGTTGTGAATTTTTGAAGGCACTCGTTAAATGAATGGGGCTCGTGCCGGCTGACGCATGCAGAGATGCGCTTTTTCACATTATCCAGACCCCGCTGGCATTTTTAAACTGCCCATAGACCGCGTAAGTTGTGGCACATTAGTTAGAACGGCGGAGATAGGCGTGACTACATTGGTTAATATTTACAGTCAATGGCTGTGAGGCACCTTGTTAACTTGTGTAGGAAAGTTGATTCATTGATAAAGAAAGATTACTTGCTCACTTACTTAGGTAATACTCTCCATCGTTAGACTTGCATGGAGCTTCTTAAAACAACTAGCAAAGTTTGTGAGAACAGTGCGAGTTGAGAAAAACCAATTGTTAAAACTCTCCCGACCTGCTTCACCTTGACCTCCATCCAAACCTCTCCTGAGTGCTCCTCATACCTGCTCTCGTACAAAAAAATAAAAATAAAATAATAAGACATCCCCACGTACTGACATGGAGCGACTAACTGAACCACAGCACAACTTCCGGAACTAGTTTGTGGCGAAAGCAGCGCACATCGGAGAGAGCTGGCACATGAGATTAGCGTTTGCCTCGCTAGCTGCCATGACGATCACTTCAGCCCCGAGTCAGAGAGGAGAGCTGGCAGTCGACCACCCACGGACACTCGAAACGCAAACAAGAAAAAAATCCCAACGCATCACCAGAGCCCCGTGAGGAAGCAAGAAGATGGCACAAGACGGCAGGGCGGGTGACAGGGCCTCTCGCCAGTCAACAAGGAGAATAAAGTGGAGTGTGTTTAGCCCCAGGGTTGTGGGGACAGACGCGGCAGGGAGAAGGGGAGTCACGCCGAGCTATTGTACACATTGCATTAGGCTCTGCTATCCATCTGGGCCTGCGTTTAAGCATTGACATTGAACTAGTGAGCAGTGTGATTAAAGCTGGGGTACTAAACTTTCCAATCACATAACCTTGTTGCGATGCAGGAGGCTGTAAACGATAGTGGTGATGATACAGAATGTGTGTTAACATTTATGGGTATAGGTCATCTGCTCCCTATATGCCAGGTGTCTCCAACCTTTTTCACCCAGAGAGCTACTTTTCCCGGGACGATAAAGGCAGAGAGCTACTCCTTTAAGCGGCCCTGAAAAAAAAAAAAAGTGATATATTGTTTACTAGTGCACAAAGTAAGTGCATATACAATAATACTGTACATAATGATAATGCATAATGCAAACTATTTGGCGAGCTACCTGGAAGGGTGTGGCGAGCTACTATTGGCTCCTGAGCTGCAGGTTGGAGACCCCTGCAACAGGGACGTGCGGTGAGGTTTGTGATTGGGGAGGCACTGACTTTAAAAGTCAGATTTACAATCATTATTCAAATAAAATAGCATTTAATCACCAATGCAATGACATCCACAAACTTTATATACTGTAAAGATAAGAGAACCAGCTTCTTTTAATAATCTCACAAGAAATCTAGCTGCTGACTCTGCTCCGCATCAAACAACATCTTTAAGAAGCGCAGGTGCGAGAGACGCGAGGAGAGAGAGACGCGAGGAGAGAGGAGCAGAGAGAGACAGAGAGGAGCAGAGAGACGGAGACGCGAGGAGCAGAGAGAGACGGAGACGCGAGGAGAGAGAGACGCGAGGAGAGAGAGACGCGAGGAACATAAACAATAATTTAAACAAGTTGCAGAACTCTTGAGCAGTGTTTGAATCAGTGTTTTTCGGAAAAGCACTACTTTGCCGGTATCTGTCAATGTTCAACATAAAACACAGATTAACAAACTCCTCCCCCGCAGCCGGACTAACCTCGTAAGTCCAGTGGTGGTCTCCCAGTCTATATTAATTCTTTCTTTGTTTGAAAGTCCAATTGAGAAAAAAAATCTTCATTCAAATCATCCATTTTCCAGAAAAAGAAATAGCATTTTGGGCTGATTGTTTGTTAGCAACTCTGGTATGAACTTTATGCTCACTATCACCCCTAGCGGTGAGGCACAGATACCGCCTGCCTCACGCCAAGCTTTTTCCTTGTGTGTTCATCTACGATCAAAAGACTTAAACTAAATATAAATTGTACACACATACGTGCAATACACTACTAAACACTAAGAGGAGTTTAAAAAATGTTTTTAAAGCAGGATATTTGAAACAAACGGTGATATATCAACTGCACGAGCTGAGTGCACTCAGACACACACACACACACACTGTGAGGGAGCGGTCTGGGGTGAGGCACGCAGGAGCGCTGCCTCACCTCGTCTCTTTGAATAGGAATAACGGGATTTCGGCGATTTTGACTTCAGAAATGATCAAAACTGATGGGAACCGTGCCGAATATACATTAAAAGCATAGGACAGTGGATATAAATTATATATTTAAACTAAAATAATTATTAGTTTCCAATAATGGCAGGTGAGGCTCTGCCTCCCCTGCCTCCCCTGACTGCACGTCCCTGCCCTGCAATGTGTTTGTTATTATTGCATTTCCCGTGTGATATTGGAATGTAACTTAAGTTATCATTTTGGTAAATCATATGTGGCTATGTGCTGAATGCTCTGTATTGTAATTCACTTTAGCTCCAGGAAGACACCGGGAGGTCTGGGGAGCTCATATGCCAAGTGTCTTTTTTTGTGTTGGTTTCTTCCTTTCCCATCTGCATACGAAGGTGTGTCTTGTTCTACCAAAAGGGGCTTGCAGACTGTGAATCTTCAGACTTGTCCTGAGAGAGGCTAGGGTCTGTGCCTTGCCTCTGTCAAGACTTTCTCCTTGTAAGTAAAAGATTAACTTTGTCTCTTTGTTGTGTGAGATTTCATCAGGTTCAACTGTGGTTGAAACAGCATTATACTGTGTTAGACCTGTTTTATTATTTGATCTGTGTTGGCGAATCAACAAATGTGTAAAGTCCTTCGAGATGACTGCTTTAGTGATTTAAAGATATACAAAAATAAATTTAATTGAACTGAAAAGCCTCCAATTTACACCAAGCGGCTGTTAGACACATTGAGCTTGTTAGGGGGAAGTAATGCAACATAAAAACATGATTTAATTAATTTATAAATGTAATGGTCTGTAATAAAAAGGTAAAAAAGACAAAATTGTATTTATTGATATGCATGTACTGTATATTTTATTTTTAACTTGTTTGCTCCGAGAGCCAAAACAATTTCCTAGTTGGTGACTTCTTGTTATAAACATGTTAATAAATGGATTCTGATTCAGATTTTCTAACAAAATATAATATAATAAATGAAAAAGCCACCCACCACTTTTCTTGGCTGCGTTGCGCGGAGCAGTTTTCTTCAAAATTATGTCAACACACATAATAAGTATTCTGTCCAACACAACAGTGATGTGAAAGTGCATTCTGAAATATGGACTTAGAAAGGTGCGGATCCTTTTCTTGCCCTTGTAATCTGGTATGTGACTTTTCCCCCCATGCAAATTAGAAAACCCTCCTCATATTTGATATTTCATTTATTTTATTTGCCATCTTATCGACGCTGCTGATCATTCCAAAAGGTCAGCAGTCCATCATTTTCTATGGTATCACCCCTTTTTGTTCGCCTCATATTGACTTAAGCGTCTATCCGGCCTCGACAGTCCTGACGGCCCTGTTTATAATGCATCTGATAATAGACTGCAGTTTAGAGAATTTGTGTTTTTCATTTGGCCGACAGTTAGTCACTAGAGATAAAAGTAATGATATAAAGACTCAGAGGAGCGACGGTGCCCAGAAATAATCAGGAAATGAGGTTTTGTTTAAAAATGAGTCCACGTCTTTTCAATAATTCCTTGGAGTCCACCTGTCAAGTTTGTTTTGCCATCCCAGTTTGCAGTTAACATGTATTTGGTATTTACAATTTAGCTTTTTCCCCCAGATGCCTTTCACACATTATCCAACAATGTCATCTTTGGCCATTTCCCTATGCATTATTATTTTTCACACCCCTGTGTATTTTTGTCCCAATGGGGTGTCCATAGCTGAGATGGTAATAAGCACTTGTTTGAAAATCCCCAGGTGCCTGCCCCCTGAAATGCAACCTTCTCACTTTTGCTTTCTGACATTTACGTGTTCAATTAGGGCCTCCTCTGACAAGCTCAGTCACCCCAGCCACCTCACACATTAAAAATACAATAAGTCGTGGGGGGAATGAAAGGCCCCATGGGGAAAGAAATAATCAAGACAACAAATGTGTGGGAAAAAAACAGGGCTGTTTAGAAACTGATTTATGGCAGGTATCCATTCAAACAATTATAAAGTAAATTTACCTTGAAAGAATAGACAGGTTGCTTGACTATTCGACTAAGTAAATAATTCATGTTTTAGACAAGAAAAATACAGAAAATATTGGACCAATATTCAGAAATGAACCAGCTAGATACTTATCAACTGCTTTTCAAGAGGCTGCTACAAAGCTACTATTTTGTACATAAATACCATAACATTTCATACTTTTGAATGGCCACCACAGGGTTTTTTTTTTTTACATAAACTGTAGCTAGATGGACATTACTAACCCCCCAGCACAATGAAGCCCAATATGGAAGTGCTCATGGATGAAGTTTTGCTTCAACTAAAAATGAAAAGTAAACTCCTCTTGCTCAAATTGGACCCAAATGAGAGCTTCATACCGTATGCTCTTTGATTGGACAATCTTCTTCTAAACAAACATATGGCCATAGTAGTTTGAATGTATAAGATAAGATAAGATAAGATAGACTTTATTGATCTCACAATGGAGAAATGTACATGTCACATTTGGCATTAATAGTATCACTCAGGTTGTGCAAAAGACAGGGAATGGGCAAACAAGGTCGGGGGGTGTCAGTTAGAGCTGCACCCAGTACACATAGCCCCTCACTGATCCTACTGCAGGTGGTAAGTCCACAGGAGCTTTGATTTTCTAGCGGGGTTAAGTGTCTTGCCCAAGGACACAATGACAGCAGTCATCAGTGAGAGTCGTGAAGTAGGTCTCGTGGTGGGCACGAACCCACACCCTTCAGGCCCAAAGGCCAATGATCTACCAACTGAGCCACTGTCGCCAAATATGTTTTGTACCTGTTGTGGACACATAAAATATGTGGTAAATGTAATTTAAAATGAAACTATTACTTAGTGCCCCTTTAATTAATGGATTATTGATATGTTTGACAACTATAGTGAGTAATAACCTGCAATATGGTTAAGAATGTGCAAAAAAAACCTTATTGCATGCTTTGTTTTCATACAGTACACAAGCCTATTTGTACTGTATGAAATGTGAAATATGCTTCCTCTGATCTTCCTTCTCATTCTCCCATTTGGCGTTTTGTTTGTCCCAGTGTGTTAGAGAGCCTTTCACTGTGGCTATGGCGGACATCTTGTAAATGTTTGCTTTGGCTCTGCGCGGTGGTCAATCCCCTCGCACATTGCACAGTCTGTCTGAGGGACGAAGAAATATTGCCTCAGGACTTGTCTAATCTACTCCCGGATCCTGCCGTGAAGTGTGGCGGCAGACTTTCACGCTTTTCCAACCCAAAAAAAGCGCTCCGATGAGAGGGAGGACTGACTGTTTGACTTTCCTGTCTTGTCTCTCTTGTATTGAAGCTGAGAGGAGGTTGCCAGGTTGAGGCTGCAATTAAGATTCCACTCAGCCAGGCCACTCCGATGGCTCAATGGGGCGAGAATAAGCAAAAGCCCACTGGGTGATGAATGGCCTCCACCGCTGCCTGAGTCTTTCCAGTAAAACCTGGGCATTAATTGCACCGATTGGTATTGCACCGTCATCAATATGCGTGAGTGGTCTATCTATACATGCAGAGCGCGGGTGTGGCGGCATCTGTCTGACCAGCCAACGCATTGTTAGACAGAGCAAAGTCAAATCGTTTAATCTTTAAGCTAACGTTGACAATATGCCAGCTTGTTTCTCTAAGTTTTGATTGTGTATTTTGGATAAGCACAGTGATTATAGGCTCAGGCACCGACTGCACTCGTTGCATCTTGTATCATTTGACTGCAACAAAACACAAAATTATATCAACAAAACACCAGATTTGGATCTAAGTGAATATTAAATTGCCCATTGCAAACGCTAATTTTCAATGCCACCTAAACCTTTGGGAAAGAAAACGGAAAAAATGTATTGCTTTTCTGTAGTCCTCCTCTCATCTGAATCATAAACAGACATTATCGTTGTGGTCATTTGATGATTAGCTTAGACCTGTACTTTAAACAGATTTTTGCGTTACACCATGATGCAAGGATTATGTTAATAATCTAACATGAAGCTTGTTATGTCGTCATTAGAACAATATCTAATTATAAAACAAATAAAAATTGGATTGCTGAATACATTACTTTGAATTGTCCAAGCTTCTACACACGTGTCTTCATCAGGGCAGTAACTTTATTATTTTCTGATATGTTATATTGTGTATTTATTTTACTTTATGTGTGGACACGCCTTTAGATTGTGTCTTTCCTATTAATTCCATTGGCTTTAAAATTGAAAAGTATTGATCAATTTTCATTTTCTTTATTGTAATAAATGGCTTTATTGACCAAGCTGTTGACTTATTTTCTATTTAACAAAGAAATAACAATTTGGATGCATTGGTCTTTTTTCCCCGCGAAATGTTCTTCAAAATTTCTGTTTTATTTCTGTCTTTTAATGTTGTTTTATGTCTGTATTTGTCTGTGCACACTGGAGACTTTTTGCTAATGTATTCCAATGTGGTTTTATTACTGCAAATGAAAACTGAATCTGAATCTGAGAACAAAATAGGGAAATATATAGGGCCAAAAAACATACAATTCTGATTCTGCATTGGGCTGTAGTTTTCCTGTCTGATCATGGCAGTAAACAAAATTAAATACATCTCAGAGGTTGATGCAGTTTACAAATGATATTAAAAACAACGTGAATTTTTCCCCAGCCTGTCTGTGCTTTTCACTTAATTTGCACTATTTTTGCTTTAACCGAAAAAGAACACCTTGCACTCGTTCAATTGGATTTGAGTTTTTTATTGAGCCATTTGCAGTTAACGCTACGCTTCACTATAAAACCACATTTGGATGCGTCCTCTGCTTTTGGTTCTTCCTGCGATGCCACTAGGCCCCCTGTCTGTGGTCACCCCAGGACCCATCTCCAGATGTTGATGCTGGGCCTGGTCAGGAATACCAGAGCTAAAGGATGAAAACCAATACATGGATCTCACTGATGCCACTCGTCAACTGTGTTCAATCATTGATGAGATGTGTCAACAAAATGAACTTCTAATTAGTTTAAAGCAGGCCTGTGGTTAGGAGGCCTCAGAATAATTGCCTAGGCCTGCGTGTTGGCAACTGCTCCCGTTTTAATGATTTGAATCCATCACATCAAGTTTATTAACGACTAAAACTTCCAGAGCTGTCTATGGAATTATAAGAAGTTCCCCCCAAAAAATGTCTCGCTTTTCACTAGTTTTCCATGGCCTCTCCCTTATGTCACCGGCGATCCCATTTTAGTACCATATGAATCAACAATAGGGGCGACAGTAGCTCAGTTGGTAGAGCATTGGCCTTTGAGCCTGAATGTCGTGGGTACTTCACGACTCCCACTGATGACTGCTGTTGTTGTGTCCTTGGGCAAGACACTTAACCCCACTTTGCCTGAAGCTCCCACTGAAAGATCTCAGCTCCTGTGGGCTCACCCCCTGCAGGAGGATCAGTGAGGGGGTGGTGCTCTGTGTACTGGGTGGCACCCCCCCTGGCAACCCCCCCGACCCAGAAATGGATTAAGGGGAAGAAAATGGATGTATGGATGAATCAACTCGGACTCTGAGAAGCAGAGGGAATCAAGGCTAAACATGGGAAGGCAGCATTTCAGTTTCATGCAGCTAAAATCTTGAACAGTCTTCCTGAAAATGTAAGACAGGCTTCTTCTCTGACAATGTTCAAATCCGGGCTAAAGACAGGTCTGTTTTTCTGTGCAACCAAAGTGGGCGACAGTGGCTCAGTTGGTAGAACATTGGTCTTTGAGACTGAACGTCGTGGGTTTGAGCCCACCACAAGACTTTTTTCCATTGACTCCCACTGATGTCTGCAGCTGTGTGTGAATGGTTGTCGGTGGTAGGAGGGGGCCAATGGTAGCCTCGCCTCTGTCAGTGTGTCCCGGAGCAGCTGTGGCTACAGTACTTGTTTATCACCACCGTGAATGGAGTGAAAGAATAATGACATGTGAAGCATATTTGAGTGTCCAATAAAGCGCTGTATAAAACTGATGCATTATTATTAAAGTATTGCACTTTCAATCTTTTTAGTATTCTGTGATTATTCAGTTCAAGACCAGACCCGGACCAACAGAAAAAGGTCTTTAACTACCATTCCATTCACAGAATAGGAATTAAAGATATCAAATTTGAGAGTTTAGATGGAACTACTCAAATTGTAAAAATTAAAGATGATTTCATAAAAGTTACTGACAGAAATACATCTTCCAAAACTAAAAGACGTCATTTGATTTTGGTGTCAATTTGTCTTAAAAATGCTTCCAAACTTCTCCAGAAAACGTAACATTCCCAATCACTAAGAATAAACAGCGATTATTTCTTTCTCATGAAGCTTTCTTCGTCTTCAATCAGAAGACATCAGAGGCGGCGCACACAGTAATGGAGCTCAAAGAAAACTGTGGTGTCTGTGTTGTAATGAGTCCTAATCATGGGCCACACTGCCTTCTCCAGCTGCAGGTGGGCTCGGGTCTGCCTTCTCTTCTTACTGCAGTAATTGTTTTGAAATCATCAGGAAATCTAATAATCAGTCCTCACCACAGAGAAAGGCCCTTCTATGGACTTCTTTTGAAATCTGCTAACAACTATGATTGATGCATTGAGGAATGTATGTTTGTTTGTGCATGCACGGGTTCAGAAGAAAGGTAGAGCCAAAAACATACAATTGCAACTAATCTTATCCTCATTACATGTCGGAGATGGTCCCAGTCTTACCTTTGATGTTTCCAGTGGCACAAAGCACAAGAAAAATTGATATGAAATGCCAAAAATATGCCAATAGATTTTTCACAAAATAGTAAGCAAAACAAAGTGTCACAAAAATGTGTTTAACCCAGTGTTATGACCCAGAGAGAGAGGAGAGAGAAGTGAGAAAAACCAAGATGTAAAATGGTAAAAGTAGTCATTTAATAACAGACAAATACAAAGGGACAGAAACAAGGTTACAGCAGGAAAAAAGTCTTACACAAAAAAAGCTAACTAGACTAACACAGATAATAATGAAATAATTCTGTCCAATTCAATATATGTTTGTATAGCCCCAAATCACAACAGGTGTTAACTATGAAAAGTTTTGGATTCGCCAAGACAGATCAGAAAATCAAACAGTTCAAACACGGTAAATTCAACAACAAAGAAACGCATAGAGCCATTGGGGGGAGGATGATCAATGTCTATAAATAAAAATAAAAAAAGTTCATTAATGAACTTATGTCCTTAGACCCTCCTGGATCTGCAAGAAACAACTCAACAAACCTAATGGAAAAAATGCAACTGCTGTGTCAACACAAGTGAACTCTCACGAAAACACAACCCAAAGCAACAACTAAAATGAGACTAAAAGCAAAGTCAGACTGTCTTTTTAGGTCACTGTCACACCTCAGTGACGTGACATATATTTCTGCACACAGAACCACAGAAGCCAAATGGCAAACCAGCCACAAATGCTAGCAACCCTAACAGTTGTGGAGTGTGGCCTTCAGTGGGAGAAGGACTCTAGGTGGGGAAGGAGGATTGGCCAAGTGTGATGCCTCCCCTCCAATCATTTCATTGGTGTGAATGATTGAAATGGAAATGGTGACCAACACAAATCTAAATAAGACAGATTGTGTTTTTATTGTTTTATACTTAGCTTAACAATACCAAACACATATCTTGTATATCTCTGACCCCCATGATTAGTCCTGACTCTGGGCATCAGAGGGAGATCAGTTCCTTTCCTCATCAGTGTCCAAGTTTATCATAGAAACGAAAGGCCTAAAGCATATATCCTCTGAAGTTATTTTCGGGTCGTTCCTTGCTGATGCAGGAGTGTCCAAGGACAATGATGATCTGGGACATTTAAGGACATTTATGGTCATCCCGTTCCCTTTGGACCAATAGCTAAGACCAATTCTACGTGTTTGTTATTCTTGCATTTCCTGTGTCCTGTGATTGTGTTTTGATCGTTGGTGAATCGACAATTTTATAAACTCCTCCAAGACCACCCATGTTGTCATTTAGAGCTCTACAAATATCCACTGATTTGAAGTGAATGCTCCGGCGCCTGAAAACAACAGAAACATTTCTTCAAAGCCACGCCAGCAAAGTCTTTCTCTTGATAACTCATGAGTAAAGTATGCTACCCTTTAAAAGTTCTACCATGCACCTCCCTGCTCCTCCCTACACTGCTTTACAAGTCATCAGCCATTGCCAAGTCAGCAGCTGCCTCTAGCGTAAGATGTGGAAGGTGAAAGAGTCCGGCCAGCTAAAGTCACTTTGGTTGAACATTCACGCCATCTGGCCTGTCAGTTAACCCAAACCTTTGTCCCCCATTCCTGCCCATACAGTATGATTGCGTCAGCCTTCCACCGCTATAAGCACGGCAGACAAACTTTTGACAAGGCCGGCACAAATATACAGACTTTACTTCTCAAAGGTCAGAAGGGGTGCGAAGCCTTGAATGTCTTTATGCATTGTCTGGCAAGATAGATCACTCCAAAGTATTAGAACTAATGTGTTCTTTTATGGCTCGATTAAACCTTCATTAACCCTGCCAACTTTGTTTTTTATCCTCCCTGACGTATGCTGTGTAAAACTTTATCGCATTTCTTGTAAAGCCGGTTTTAATTTCAAACCTGTCTGAAGAGCAAATTTCCGCAAGATCAAAATGACTTTGTGCCAAAATTAAACTGAAAATGTCATGCATGGGCTGATGAGAGAAGAGGAAACTATTCTGTAAGTGGCCGCAGGTATCGGTGTTTGCTGGTACGATCATCCATTATTCCGTCCCTCCATCTGTTGTAGTGAAGTACTTTTTATATCGCAAACAATTTTGAGCTTGTGCAATTGCTGTCAAAGTATTCAAAATTCACAATTAAACCCGGAAAAGGTTGTTGTCACTCAAAAGCCAAAGCAAACACATTTTCATGTTTAGTCTCAGAAGGTCAGTTAAGTGGATTCATCGCGGCTCTAAAGCAGCACTGTCTACAAAATAGAAAATCATTCATAGTTGAAAATGTGTTTTTTAGAAAGTGAAATGTCAAGTTTCACTCTGTGTTATGAATCAACAATTTAGTTTTAATTAATTGCATATTATATTCTTATCTTTTGAGTCAGATACAGGAAATGTTTCGAAACTGCGATCTATACGGAAAAGTAAAGCAAACAAACTTTTAAATTGTAAACAGGTTAAAGCTGGGGTGCCTAACTTTCAAACCACACACAAACGTAACTTTGAAATAAAATCTATCTAACTCGGTCTTTGCTTTCCAAACTATATTGTTCTATCTATCTAATTTTGGACTCTCTGTTACATCTGTCAGACATAAAAATGACAAAGAAAGGACCACCCTCACTCAGCCAATCAGATCTCAGCCCAAAGCATCAAATAGTGACTCACAAGGCTCTTTCTTACAAGGACGAAAAAGAAAAAAATTAGATGAAGGCAGCAGGGGCGTGTTGTGGTTTGATTTGGTCAACAAATTGCTCTAACAAGACATACAACATTTTTATGAAACATTCAAATGAGGCAACCCAGCTTTATTACCAAAGCAGAAACATAAACAAAAGATGCCATTGTGAAGCCGGAGTCTATGGATGGGCAGAACTTACATCTTACTTACTATCGTCATACATGAGGGAGTATCTAAATCTACACAAGAATCCATTCACTGTTTTAGATTATGTGTGTATGGTGGAGTTTTCCGTATGTTTTCCCCTCCATTTTATGTGTGTTTTAACGGATGATGTTTACAGATATAATATAACTTTTATGGTCCACGATTCCAACACCTGGTTGCTGCCACAAAACGTACAGTACTTGCTGGGCAACAAAATGAGATAGGCGAGGTGAGGGCATTTGTTTAGCACAGTTCATACACAAGGCAACTCAAAATGCTTAACAAAACACCACACAACAATCATAACTATAAAAAACAGTACATTAAAAAAAGAATGAAGATGTAAACCTTCCGTTGCACGGCTGAACAGAACTGATTTTTACCTGGATTAGAACATTGTCAGAGTATCTGGATTTCAGAGCATTGTCATTTTCTGGAAACTGTTCCAGATTTTAGCTGTATAATTATGAAATGCTGCCTCCCCATGTTTAGTCCTGACTCTGAGCACAAGCAGGAGGCTAGTCCCTGTGCTCCTCAGAGTCCCAGTTTGTTCAAATGGCACTCATGACACACAAATGTACTTCGGTGCAAGACCATGGAGAACATACAAAAAATAACACAAATGCAACAATTAATCTTATATAATGAATGAATGAATAAAGCTTTTATGACGGACTCATGGTCCAACATTGACGCACACAAAAAAGAACAAAACACACAAGTTAAAAAGACAGAAGACAACTATACCAGTGCACCCACATCCTCGACTGATAACAGGCCGCACTACAACGGATATCAACCATTGACACTATTTCATTGACAGACCTGTTCAATCGTCCAATGAAGCTGTACATGAGAGCCCGCAGAGTGGCCTGAAAGGTTTTGACCCTTGCAGTATTAATTATGACAAAAGCATTATTTGGATTTGTCTTTTTCTTCTGTTTTTTTTGCTGTCACCATAATTTCCACTTCAGATATCTAATTCTAATCAGCATGTCCTGAGGTGAGATGTGTGTGACCTACTTCGGGCCTATTACTGTCAGCTGAGAGGTCATTAGTCAAGATTTACTCCTGAAAGAAAGTCCCTACAAAGTGCTGATCAGCCTTAATAAGGTTTTGCATTTATGAATCGTCACATTAAAGAGAGACACAGCCCACTGGCATCATCACCTTTCATTGGACTTTCTCTGAAGAGTTAAGTCATTAAACGCTAGATTTTGCTGACAGCAGAAGAAAGGAAAAGCACTGTTCTTTTATAATGCAATTATCATGCGACGGAGCAAGTCGAGGCATTCCTGATTGTGTTTATTGACCACAAGGAACTGCAGCCAACGAGTGTAAATTAAAGAGGCATGATCCTTTTTCACATCATCTGATTTGATTTTAATGTTTAAAGGGCATTTGGGTTTGAGGACTAAATGTGGTTTCTTCTCTGTTAGATAATCATAGGATACTCTGTAGTTTGTCCAGTGATTTGATTCTCTGATCTACAGTATGTTGGTGAATTCAACGAGATGACTATATTGTTGTGATTTAGGTCTATACAAGAATACAAAGTTTTCCTAGACTAATTTTGAAAGATAAAGAGTTTAACAAAGTAAACTTATAGAGCTATAAAGATCATAAAACCATATCAGAACCAACACAATCAAATATAGAGCGGCTAAAAAGTGACTGAGCAGAGCACTACCTATTGTTTTGGATATGCTGTGTCTGTGACCTTTGCAGAAATGAACCAGGAGCGCAGTAATCTGGCTCCATGTGAGTTTCACCTGAGCCCTATGAGGTCAGTGCTGAGGCCAGAGCACAGAAGTATCTCCTCTCTGCAATGATTCCTGCATTCCCCTCCACTATATTTATGAGATCTCATTATTTCCATTTCTTTTACTGTCGCTTAGTATCAAGTTTCTTTCTGTGCACTCAGGAATAGCGCCAGTCTCAATATGAAGCCACAGTCCTCTCAAAGAGCTGCATTTCAATAACAAAGGATATATTTCTTGGATTGACGGTTTAACCATGTAAAATAGCATTGATTTTTTTTTCAAATGCTTCAATCTTTTTGCCGGGCCCATGTTTTCGACGGATCCGGATTGAAAATCAACATAAAACCAGGCGCTTATAACAAACGAGATAGCTTTCTTTTGAGTCCCTTTTGTGTAACATTGAAAATTGAAATTAAAAACCGTTGTGCTCTCCGGCTCCGTGTAAAAATGGAAAGTTGGATTGTTCATTTATGCATGAATGCATTGTTGCTGCTGAAAGATTCTTCTGATTCCAGACACTGAAAGCACCATGGTGTTATTCCTTAAGACAAGTGCAATGCAGGGAGCCTGTGCCTATCTGCAAACCAGGCCCACCATATGCTTAGTGTCAATACGACTTCACGGTTGCCCATGTGGAAAATAGCTGCGGGCCACAGAATGCACAGTTGCGCAGTGCTGAGTTTAGATAAATAATCTTGAACTGTGAAATGTGTAATAGAAAACGAGAGCCATGTCTAAAACTCATTTCCATCGTTTTAATTGTCAGCGCAAAGACGAAACGGTCGATCCCAAACTCCACGCAGGTTGGCAGCAAAGTGGTGTGATAGTCTCTAATGCCCTTGGTGATTCTCCAAGGACTGGTCTGGCATGAAATTGGCAGAAACAGGGAGAAGAGAAGGAGAAGAAACAGAATAATATTATAAAAGCCAGGCCAGATAAAACTTTGTGTAAAATGTCCACAAGTAAAAAGAATGGATGTGTGCAAGAGGCTGCCATGATGAAAAGAGTTGTAGAAAAGAGCAGGATCGTTTGAGGTCTGCTGGGTTCCCTCCCAGACATGAACGCTCTGCAAACTTAGTGCTTAGAAAAAAATCTGAGTTCAAGACGAATGACCATGAGCCGTTAGTGAGAGCCTGGCATGGTTAGGAAACTCATTAGCCGGGGTGAACCGAGTATATAAGATGTATTTGTTCCAGAGGAGGTAGAAAATAATCTCCAGTATTATAAATCAGAAACTGTTAGCCCATAGAACGTTGTTATTGAAGAAAATGCATTGGCTAGGGTCATGAAAAAGCAATGGCATTTTATTCAATGGACTAGCTTGCACCAGAACTGGGGAACTTGGCATAGCAACATAATTATCTGTCAGCACACGGTCTGCAGGGGAGTGCTTTGACCATAGGTCACAATACAATACGATGCAATGTATACTGATACTTTTCTTTAAGGCGATTACTGCAATAACAAATCCTCTCTCATGATAAGCCCAACAGTCAGTTTAGGCCAAAAGCACAGCACTAACATCCCCCAAGCACACAACTGGACCACAGCGAACGGTACAGCTGGCGGCCACCACCACGGACGTGCACTATATTGCACAGTCAATCACATCAATAACGTCCAGTGACATGAAAATCCTATATTAGTAATGTATTCAAGATTTTATCCCTCTTGCATCACTGTGTCACACAAGCTGATGGTAAAATATCTGATTAAAGGTGGGAGTATATCAAATGCTTTCATTTATTACCTCTGCCCAAGGGTTATGTGATTGTCAATGTTTGTCTGTTTGTTTGTCTGTGATTCAGATCCCATTCAACGTCAAAGAAGAAGGTGTCTCACTTTTTCCCACTGCGGTTTTAAATTGTTCCTTGCCAATGCTGGATGTTTATGGGCTCCTGTGGACTCACCACCTGCAGGAGGATCAGTGAGGGGCTGGTGCTATGTGCACTGGGTGCAGCTCTGACTGCCATCCCCCCCGACCCAGAAATGGATTAAGTGGAAGAAAATGGATGGATAGATAGTCATGTTAATGGACATAGGTCATCCACCCCCTTTGGATAAATCGCACCTATTTATTTAAAGACAACTGTGGGTGTGATTTAGGGCTATAAAAAAATAATTGATTTGCGCATAACACAAAATATGTTGTTGATTTTGATTCAATTATGAATGTATTTTTGTCTACTTGACTTATCATGTTATGCTTTTTCATTTGTTTTCCATTGACTATTTTAAATCATATTTCCAAAGCAAATTCCTAGAATTATGCTGAGCCACAACAGTGTTCGCAAAAAAACGGATAATTGTTGATTCAAACCTACAACCTGCTGTCAATATGTCCATACAGGGCGGACTTGAACTTATCGACTGCTTTAATTCTGTGTCCTGTCATTTCAAGGGCTATCATGAGGATAATCATTGAACCTCTAAAGTGTCACCCGCTGACAAGAATCCTCCCTGCTTTGTTTCTACTTCGAGGAGACTCCCCTTCCACTCTCCCACCTACGGCTGTTACGAACCCGTTTCATTAGCGACCTAGCACGAGCAGTCCCAGAAGGGAAGGCCCAAGGCACAACTGTTTACAAAATGTGTTTTTTACAGCATATCATCCCAGTAAAAGATGCAAAATCACCTCCTATTTAGAGGGAGGGAGCTAAACGCGAATGTGCTAATTGGATTGGCATTTCACAAAAGGCAGATTTGACATCATGCTAATGTGATTGTCAAACTCTCCACTTTCTCTTTGCTCGCTCTGTGTAACAAGAACGAGGTGGGGGGGTTGAAAAAGCAACGACAGCATCTGGTCAGGAAAAATATTCAGTTTCAAAGATGTTTTGAGTTGTTGTAAGTTCTTCTGTGAAAGTTGATGATGATAAGATTAATACTTGACAGAAGAGATGCAAATTTAGCCGGCAATATGCTGTCGAAAGACCCTTGACTTTAAAAAACTAATTAACTAAGTAAGAACTAAGTAATAATGTATAAGTAAACAGTTTCTTGCAAAAAGCAGATTTATAACACCCATGGTTTATAATTATTCATGAATCTTTATGTTTTTGTTGTTAAATGTTTAGCAAATAAATCTGTCTGTGCGTATTGATGTGTTGATTTGATTACCTGTGCTTCTCATATCCTTGGTCAATGTACAAAAGTGAAACTGATGGACAATCTCTGGGAGTTCAACATGGAAGTAATTAGAGCAATGGCAATTGGAAACAGTGGAAATTATTCTCTGAATATTCAGCATGCAGCCATTCTCCAATGCTACAAAGACACCCTGTCAGGAACGTGACACGTGTTTAAATGTAGTGATCGCAGTGCAGAACTCGGTCACCCATCTCCAGATGTTGATGCTCAGGTTGGCCAGAATAGTTTCACCTACGATGCATGTTGTGTGTAATGGCGCATGTTAAGTGGGGTGGGGTCAACCAGAGCGCCCAGAGGAAACCCACTCAGACACTGGGAGAAACATGCAAACTCCACACAGAAAGCCAGAGTTGGCACAGCATTTGGATTTGAACCCCCGACCTTGCAGTGACGCATGAGTGCTACCCACTCAGCCAGTGTGATGTCTCAAACAAGTGAGAATCACTTACAACTGCAGTAAGTGGGAAGGGAAAAGAGCCGGATGCATTTACTGTACTTCTGTGATTCAATTTAAAATGACTAATATGTGAGAGACTCTTTACATGCAAAGTGAGATATTTCAAGAACTGTAAGCCATAATCATCACACTTATAATACACTAACTTGATATATCTCACTTTGCATGTAATGAGTGAATAATATTTTATTTTAAAATACAGACAAAAATTAACTTTGAACAATATGCTAATTTCCCAACTTCAACCTGTGTATGATATATAAGCAAAAGTATGCAATGTCAATGTCTTGTGGAATCAAGCAAAATCCTTCAAGGGTTCCCACTCCTTCCATTACTGTCAATTATTTAAGATGCCAATGACATACAACAATTCTAACACTGAATTACTAAGTTTCCTGTTCAATAATATGCAGATACCCAAAGACTGACACTGGCTTCCCCGTCGGCCTCTCCTCGCTAAGCTCCTCTTGTGCCATTCCGCTAATCAACTTTATCTGCCGACGTGAGTCTTGAGCACCCAATTTCAATCCGGAGTGATTCTGGAGATGCAAACGAGAGCTGGGGTATTACTGTCCTATCACACACCCTTCGCTGACACTTGGCATCGGGCACATCGACCGATCGGCACGGCTAATCCTGTTCCCCCATGCAGACCCAGTGGATTCTAAGTGTCTTCATTTGTTTTTCTGCACCGTGTGATGTATGGAGCCGGGGCTGATTAAGACTGATCCTCCTTTGGGCCAGACTAAAGTTAAATTAATCATTGCAGAAATGGGTTACATGTCAATTTTGTGCTGATAAGTGCGGGCTTGGATAAGGGTTGTCACGCCGTGTTGGATGAAGGGGAAATGCAAAGAGGGTAACGGATGGGGTTTCTGCTGAGGCTACCGATATAAATGAGAAGTATTATTGCCAGCATTTTTCACGATTCAGTGATGATATTTTATTCTAACAACCATGGATTTTGGATGGAAAAGTTTACAGTGTGCACTAAAGTTGCAGCACTTTCTGTTGACTTGGTGCTGCTATGGTAAACTTATATCCTGTATGATAAACTTCATGTTTAAGTAATATATTCATGGGCATCGAGTTGAATTCTTAATCGACAGTACAGTTTTGTGATTTCTCCCACTATAAATTCTCTGTGTGGGGACTATTTAGAAGATCAGAAGATTAGGGGCAGGTGACATTTGATTTATTTTTGTACTTATAGTGCTTGGTATTCTTTAGCATTATTACATTTACACCATGATCCAAGATAACTGCTCATGTTTTTTGTTTTCTCCATAGACTGTATATACTGTATACTGTATATACTGTAGGTAGATGGACATACCAACCCCCGAGGAAGATCAATGAAACCGAATAGGGAAGTGCTCATGGAGAAAATTGACTTCACCCCAAACCCAAACTTCTCTGAATTATCCTGTTAAATCCAGATATGAGGCATAAGATTAGGAACAGCCCTTATTTATACAGCTATATTTAGATAACTTTGGCTCTTTTTACCTATCTATGTATAGGATCCTGTTACATTAGTAGGTAGAATGTCTCGGAGCTCCTCAGGGCTTTGTTCTTTCCCCCATGCTCTTCTCCACTGCACCTCCAGCCATGACTCAGTGAAGCTGATCAACTTTCCGGAGATGACTTCGGACTTTAGGAAGAATTGTTTTAATAATTTTGAATGCATGTCTTTATATTTATTTGTAACCTTTAAATTACTTATCTGCACTATTTACAAATGCAAATTCCTAGTTTGAGACTTACTGTTACTTACAATGGCAATAAAACAATTATGATAATGTATTTTGTGATGGCATCTTCACATCATGCTTGGGGGCTACAGATGAAATCTAGCTTTGTAGCTTAGGCTGAGTTTACACGGAGACAATGTGGCAGTAAAACAGTATAGTTGGATGTCGGTTGCTACCAACCGTTCATACGAAGACTGTGTTCCAGGGGGGTGAAAACGTAAGTGTTCAGATCCAGCCTGCAGAGTGGGACAACTCAGAAACGCTGCACAGCGGGGGCTCTCTTTCACACCCGTGAGAGGGAATAGGTGTAAAATCCCCCTCTGCTCTGACCCCCGCCTCCCCGCTGCTCCCCGCACGTAAATTTGGACGTGCGCAGTAGCGGAGAACCAACATCAACAACAATGGCGGCGCTCACACTAACTAGCTTCGTGGGCTTCCAGCGCTTCACAGAGGATAATTCTACTCCTTCGTTCGTCCAAACGAGACCACGCGAAGCTCTAGGTTCAGTTTCCATTTTCACAGCTGCTGTTAAAATGCAGAATGATGTTGGTACTTTCTGAGGGTCTGGCACAGGAAGTGAGTACACTGCCGAGAGGGGGGCTGGGCAAGGGGCTGGGGGTCGTGTGAGTGTTGTAAAGTTTCTCTGCCCACTACTGGCCGGGCGCTAGAACTACATCGTTTTTCAACCTCATGTGAACGCTGAGAAATTTGCATTAGGGGCCAGGTCGTTTCTGTTAATAGCCTGGAAACGTCTGCGCAGCGTCTCAGTATAAACAGGGCCTAAGACTGGATCTTTTGTCTGGACTTTGTAGCTAAGACTGGATTTTTACAGAAATTAGAAACTAGAATCGTAAGGGCAACAGTGGTTCAGTTGGTAGAGCATTGGCCTAAGAGCCTGAATGTTGTAAATGGTTGTGGTTTCGAGCCCACCATAAGACCTACTTCACGACTCCCACTGATGACTGCTCTCTTTGTGTCCTTGGGCAAGACCCCAGAGTGTTTTTCCTGAAGCCCTGGCTGAATAATCAATGCTACTGTGGACTCACCACCAGCAGGAGGATCAGTGAGGGGCTGGTGCTATGTGTACTGGGTGCAGCTCTGACTGTCGCCCTCCCGACCTAGAAATGGATTAAGGGAAAGAAAAGGGATGGATGGATAGATTATAAGCCAACATGCAGAAACAGTGTATCTGCAACAATCATAAAAGTCCATGAAGTAAAAAGAAAAAGCAATAGGAGAAAGTAAATGTGGACATAATGGACAGGCATTTTGGCACTTCATCAAACCTGCAACACGCTGACTATATAATGATACAGCAAACAACACGTCTTGTTCATCTGTTGGCATCTGAGAGCAGGCAGAAGCTGAGAGGAAATGCGCTTTTGCACATAAACAAGCCCAAAAGGAGTAGGGGCATAGAGCCGTTTTCATCTTGTGGTAAACAAAACATTCCCCCGGCGGGTGAATCTCCTCCAACATCTGGCCCCATTATAGGCCCCTGTCCAGCATGCGCTCCACTGTAGGAACTAATTAGCAAACAGGAGCAGACGAGGCGGAAGAGACAGTGCACCGATCAAGACACGCTGAACTTTGGGCTAGCATTTTATTTTATGCTGGAGTTTCCCATATTTAAAGTGAATAAGTTGCATAGAGACAGTAGCAGTCAAAATCTTTATATAAGCGTCTTCAAATTTTCCATAAGCAGGCTATGACAATTCCAACTTACGCAGACAGCGTAAGTTGGAAGGCAGATAAAGTTAATGCGGTGCATGTTGGGGGATTTAAGAGGGGGAAAAGTTCATTTTGATCCTTGTTGACGTACAGCTGCTAAATTTAGACGTCTCTGATTTTAATCGTAATTTCATGTACTTGTCGTCAGCTGGTTGCCATTAGCTTGCATAATCTGATTTCTGCACTCGGCGGATAATGCAATTTTGTTTAATCAACTTCAAATTGTCTGATTTTGTCTCAGTTTGTGGTCGTTTTAAATGGAGTAAGCCCAATGGCACCAAATACAGGAGTTTCCATCTCTGTTGGCGCATATAGTTCCACCTTTGTTTCAAATGTTGTTCTACTGTAAACTAGGGGTGTGACGATATATCGATTTTTCGATATATCGCAATACTTTATCCCGCGATTCGATTATCGATATGCATTTGCCAAGTATCGATATCGATTTTGAAAAAAAAAAATATTTTTTTTACTTTTTTTTTTTTTTATTGGTATCAATACTTAATATATGGCTACATTACGCATCTCCATTCTATTTATCATGAAATAAAGAGTATTTTTTTATTTTATTTGTGCCATAAATTGGCATATTGTATTTTTTTGACCAATATATCAATAATCGTCATATCGTGATAAAATCGTTATCGTAATATCGTTATCGTGATATTATCGTTATTGTGAGCTTTGTATTGTGTATCGTATCGTATCGTGAGGTACCCTTAGGTTCCCACCCCTACTGTAAACATGGAAATATTAATTCTTTATTAACCATTAAAGTCTTTAACTAGACCTTTTTACTTCTTTGCATGGAATAATGCAGGGGATAATGTTTTAGATTAAAGTTAAAATAAGAAAGTGGTCGTCAACTTAGAAGTGTCAGAAGTATTACCCATGCTCTTCTGGTTGGGGATCAGGCAAGTTATTTAAGAAAGGACAGATCTGGCACTCTCAGCATTACAAAACATTAAAATGCCTTTATTAAATCATGGTTTGTAGCCTTTTTATTAAATCGAATGGAAAATGTTTGTGTCCACTGATCTATTGCTCAATGTACATTTTAGTTTAGCGTTACTGACACAAAATTGAATTCAAAAAGTTAAAGTTACTTAAAAAAAAAAAAAAAAAAAGCAATAAAAAGATTGTATGTGTATATTCCAATAATTGCATACAAATAATTGTAATGCAAAGCAACTGGACAGGACACACACATAGCGGCTCTCATTTATCAACATTGTGTGAAGAAAGGGTCATATATGGGGTAAAGTGGGAACTATGCTGACTTATAATCAATTTAATCAATTACAATAATGCTTTCAATTCAACTTCCTTGCCTCGGTTAACATCTATAACTCAAAATTATGTGAACCTGCAGTTGTCATGAAGTCACATCATGAGTGAAGTAGACGATAGCTGAGGTGGGATTGTCTCCACTGATCGCCCACTCGCCGTTGGCCTGGATGTGACGTTTGGCAGATACTGAGCTCTATGCAAAATTCCTGAAGACTTTGATTGATCAACACCAGCGTAAATAACAGTTGGCTTGTCTTATTTATCCCACTTACACTTATTTCATGCCCTAGAACTTGTTGTTTGCGCGTTGTAAGTGAAGAGTGTCCAATTTACGGTGCTGCTTGTGTGTACTCCATGCACTTCAGGGATTCGGGCATTCTAAAATCTGGAATTTGTAATAGGTCATGAGATTTTTTACAAGAAGTACTAGGTGCAAATGAGCCCTCACCCTCACAAATCTGATATCAGTCTGTAGACAATCTAGACGAGCCTGGTTGGTCAAGCAACAAGAATGACTCATAGATAATCCAGTGGGAAGTTTCATGTGGTTCAAAGCAGTTTTCTTGAGCTTGTTAGAAATGTGCGTACTGTGAACCCTCTCAACCAGGAGTACTGTCTGAGACCCACACCAACGTAATGGAGAGTGCCACTGACAGGCCACATAGCTTTTCCTGGCAGGGCAGGTGGAAGAGGCACTCATTGGTACCATTAAAGCTCCAGTGCATACCGGGCCCTCTTGCAAAGCTCTAAATCACAACAGTGGTTTTCTCGGATGACTTTACAAAACTGTTAAATTCACACAGCACATAGAATCAAATAGTTCAAACCCAAGAAATGCAATAATATAAAAAGCCATTGGTTCTCAAGAGACATTTCTGGACCAATGTCCAGAAATGTCTTTGAATGTAGAGTGTCCTGGATCATCCCCACTGTCCTAAGACCCTCCTGCATCTGTAAAGAAAATATAAAACCCACTACTTCGTAAAGAATGCAATAAATAATAGTAGCTTCCTTTTGCTTTGTGCGCCAAGACGTCTTGTGGTGTAATGGCAGATGTCGCACGTCGGCTCCTCTGGGGGTATGTCTGCCGGGCTTTGGCTGCAGACGGCGGCTGCTCTGAACATGGGTTCCCGCAATAACATGTCAATGGTTTGTCAGTGCACAGAATGATGAAGTGTCTGCTATCGCTCCCATGTGACCCGGAGGATGGAGTGTTTAAACCTAAAAAAATCTCCTGTCAGAGGTTTGTACGTCGTTGGGAATATTCTGGGATGGAAAGCAAAATGTTTTTTTATTGTCCTGGACAAAATGATAGTGCATTTTAACTGAATATGTCTCAAGTCTTACTGCAACATTTGATTGACGTTGTGTATTATATTTCAGAGCGCTATTTATTATCTTTACAAAATAAAAACTAATTTACAACCTAGTACAAGTTGTAAATAGTAAGTAAATACGTGTCTTTTCAAGTATCACTCTAACATTAGACATAGGAGACTGATTAACGTTTGAGAAACGCTGGCTTCTACCATTCAAGGAAATCCTTCTAATACAGGTGAGTTTGACCATATCTCTCCGGTCCTGTCATCACTTCATTGGCTTCTTGTTCGCTACCGGATTGATTTTAAAGTCCTTCTGTTTGTCTATAAATGCCTGAATGGCCTTGCTCCGCGCTATCTGTCTGACCTACTGACGTCCTATGCTCCATCACGTTCGCTTAGGTCGGCAGATCAGGCTCTGCTCTGGGTTCCTCCGATTAAACGGAAACTCAGAGGAGATCGAGCTTTTTCGGTTGTTGGTCCTAAACTATGGAATGGGCTGCCCCTGTGTGTGAGACTGTCTGAGTCACTTCCTGTTTTTAAGTCTCTGTCTTAAGACACACTTGTTCTCATTGGCTTTTAATTGATTTCAATTGATTTTTTGCTGTAAATAGTGTTTTTTTTGCCTCTGTTTTGTATTTTTTAAATGTATATTTGTGTATGTCTTTTTATGTACAGCACTTTGGTCAACCATGTTGTTTTTATTAGTGCTTTATAAATAAACTGGATTGGATTGGATTGGATTGAAATGAACATTTGAACTACATTCTAATTAATTATCCATGTCAAATACTGCATTCACACATTCTTGATTGAAATTGCTCAATCTTTTCATAGTTTGCAATATGGGTCAGCAGTTACTTACACAATAAGCAACATTTACTGTAAGGTTCATATTTCTTCTTTTTAATCCAGTACACCATGTACAAAATCATTTTTTAGAGCCATCTTTTGTACCGCTCTTTGGAAATCCAACTCAATTCACTTTCTTAACCAAACAGGGAAAAAAGATAGACACAAATGAACCCCCTGACAAAGAAGTGAAATGAAAATCCTCCGTCTCCCTGTGCGACAGCTGCATCGACACGTCACATGAGTGTTGATGCGCTGCTATTAAAAGCCAAAACGGAATCTGCTTTACAAAGTTTAATTATCACATTTTGGCCTGTCTGCTTCCATCATATCCACTATAGAATGTGGTGGTGAAAAGGTGGAAGTAAAGCCAATCGATGGTTTCTTTCTTGTTTGGTCATTAATTTATGACGCCCTGCAGGACTGCTCTCATTTAGAGCAGTGCCAGTTCCTAAGTGGCCACATTGCATCATCATAAATAAGTGAATAAGCCGCCAATATGACATATAGAGTCGGCGTAAACAGCGAACACGGCGTCTGCCTGTCTCAGAAATGTAAGGAGTGTGGAACCAAAGATAGTCATGAATCCATTTGGAGTGGAGGTTTGTTCTTGTTTGACAGATGTAATGGACGAGGGCGAGTCATTAAGTGTAGTAAGTTCAAGTGATATCACACATATCACAATATTATTTTATTTGAGTGCATTACACAAAAACATTTGCGCAGCACCATTCGGACTTCGGCGGTCAATAGCTCACGAAATCTACTTTGTTAAACAAAAGTAATTGTGCTAAAATGATCATCTCTACGTTGATTTTACAAATTCAATGCGCTGTTTTAATGCAGAGAAATCCTCTGAATCCAATGCACTGCAAGCGCAGAGAAAAGCACTTAGGGACCGTCAACAAATATCAAGACCAGCTTTGTAAAGGAACAATAGCTTTTACTGAAGCAACAAACCTGCAGTACCTGCACAAAACTCTCAGACAATATAAATAATGATGACGATATCGAACTGCTACAGACTTTGATTTGTGAGTTTTTTTAATGAATACATATGTTTTTCTTTTTTTATTTGCTTTTACAGAAATTGGTCTCTTCTTTAACATTCAGAAATTATGTATGTTACAGTTTTTGCCTTTTTATTTTATTTTTTATTACTAATAAGAATGCGTTAAGTCCTTAACCAGCCAAAGAGTTCCACCTATTGATTCAATTTCATTTTTGACTAAGGATTTGTTTTTTTCATATGTAGTCAATAAATTACAATCCAAAAACTGTGATTATGAAATTCCATGATTACTGTGTAGACTGAAATTAGGACTAAAAAGTTCTCAACTCAATCCACCCAAATGGTGTCCCTTATTTTGTTGTTCTCGAGTTGGCAACTCTAAATGAGTGCAGACCAAGAGGCAGAGTCCTGGATCAAGACAGTGAGCTGGATCACCTCCATAATCCCCAAAATATATAATAATCTGTAACACATCCTCCTATCACATGTACAAACACAGTTAAAAGATGGCTCCTTTACCATCAAAGCCGCTACCAGACTCGTCCTGCTCTCGCTGCCCCCTGCTGGCCTCTTGACCTATGTGTCTATATGTGTTCTGTGTTTGTCTCCATGTGCTGTTGTGTAACGTATGTTTTATGAAATTTGTGTGGGCTTGTTATTTATGCTCTAAGTGTGTCCTTGTCTTGCTGCAAATACTGTAAATACGTGTCATGTTTTTGTTGTTGTTTTCGTTCAAGCGTCTATAAAGGGGCGTTCACACCGGACTTAACTTCGGCGTCAAAAGCGTCAAGTTTCCAGTGAAAGTGAATGGTGAAGCGCGTCAGGTGAAGCCGAGAGCCCCGGCGTCACTTGACGCGCGAAACGCTCGCGTATCACAACAATCCCTTTAGCGCCAAAGCTGAGCAAAGCTGAGCTTTTGAAGCTTTGACGCGGGCTTCAACCAATCAGGAGACGAGGAGCAGCAGCAGCAGGGGGTCTGTCTCTGTCATGGAGAGAAGTCATGCTGCTGCTGTTTTATTGTCATTATTGTTATTAGTAATATTATTTGTATGAGTAGTAACGTTCTGAGTAACAAAAACCATTGTACACATGCTGTGTAGTAAACCTAGTTTATTTAAAATAAGAACAGGCTGACGATGAGTCTGGCTCAGAGCAAGGCAGCTCCGGGCGGGCGAGAGCCGGGGAGAGGCGAGCTCCGGGGTTTGAGAACTCAGACTGGGCGAGTGACATGCGGAAGTACCGCTGAAAGCGAAACTCCTCCGTACGCAGCTCCTGGAGTAAATGACGGAACTCTGCAAACACTGAAGCCTCTCAAGTCTGTGGTGAACCCAGAACATGTTTTGTTGAAGCCCTACAACAACGTTATTTTGCTTTATATAACAAATAAAGGCTTGATGCTCATTGAAAAATCCACCGCTGTCCTGACTACAGACAACAGAGAAGCTCCTCCCACAGACAACAGAGAAGCTCCTCCCACCGGCGTCAGGCGCGTCACTCGCGTCAAAAGCTTCAAGCACCAAAATGACAAAACTATCCCAGCGTCAGTTGAAGCGCGTCAAAAGCTTTTTGAAGCTTTTGGTCTGAACGCGCCTAATAATACATTCTCACACATACAGTGAATACATTCTCACACATACAGTAAATACATAACGCATTATCCTTGAAATAAATACATAAAATAAACTCTTAGAATGGTTTGTCCAATGGTTTCTTTGAACGGTTTGTCCAAGTCATAATGTTTTCCCACCACATTCTCAGAATGTCCCAAATGCAGCCCAAACACATTCTGAGTACCGTGCAGCAGAGTCAGCAGTTTGATAGCGGCTGATGTTTACATGCTGTGAAATTTGACTCATGACTTGTCACCAGACCTTGAGTGTAATACCGGGAGGTGCTCCGACGCAGTCCTAACCTTTCCCTCCAGCAGCAGAAAAAACCATTTGCTCCATTCTGTCGCACAGTAGGGGTCTTTCCTCCCAATGACAACACACACTGAGCCACGCTGCGTCCAGGGCCAGAGAGATCCCCCTCACAACAACCGAGTGAAAAGTTCCAACACCTGCCCCGAGGCGCAGGTGCTGATTCAGACACAGCTTTGACTGGTGCAGGACAAAGGCCATCTATGGGGCAACTGACCGTACAGCCCCTCACCATTATTATACGTTATGCCTCCAATACTCTAATGTGTGTTTAACGTCTGTAGGGTTGTCAAAAGTACATGTAAAACAAATGTCCTTGCGGAGTCTGCATGCATCAATATTATTTTGACATATATAAAGCAAGTTCCAACACACTTACTGCAAATTTCAACCATAGAACGATTGATGGTTGTCGATCGACGTATTATACACAGCAAAAAGTTAAAATCATTCAATATATTTGCGGGAAATGTCAAAAACCTCCAAAATGTATGCAAAGAAACATACAGGCTTGATGTGTTCATAGCTTAACGCATGTGTGGACTCAATATGCTTTAGATGAAAAAGTCACAATTTATCAGTCCAAAAACAATGTCAATGTCAACTTTATTTTAATAAAGCACATTTATCACAACACCAGCTGCCCAAATTGACTACCATGAACAAAATAAGAAAAAAAAATAATTACATACACACAAATACATATAAAACTCAGTTGGTGTTAAAAGCCAAGGCGTACAAATGTGTCTTTAGACTAGATTAAAAAACCTCCAATGAGGGAGTTTCTCTTATATACAGGAGCAGACTCCTACTAATTATTTCATTCCATGAACATTGTGTTATCCTAACCACGTATAGAAAGTATTCTTCATGTGACCACTGATACAAGGCCCTACTGTAAACACTGCGTATAGTCTCATCATCCTATCAGACATCTGACCAAACACTGGTATTTGTGTCCCATGGGAAAGCTGGTCAGAATGTTTTGGGACTCTGTTTTGACTCCTGATCTAGCGTCTCACGTTGAAGATCGCCGCCCCAGCACTGACCTCGTGGTTGGAAACGTACTAATGACCACATGCGGCACCCAAGAGACTGACCACGGGGCCCCCATGTGTGACCCAAGCAGGAGAAGCTACAGCAATGTCTCTGCTAGTGTTCAATAAAAAAAAATGCATTTAGCATAAAAATGATAAAATAAGCACAATAAAACAAGAGAATTGAGTGCATACGGGGATCAAACAAATAATACGGGGTAAACATGAGTAGCAAGGACAGTGCAAAAAACTTGTCATTGTAGAAAACAAAAAAAAATGACTGGTATTATTACATATAAAGTCGCATTTAAGTTTATGTTCTCATGTACAATGGCATGCACTGTGTAAGTACATGTAACCCAAATATTTTTTCTAATTTCCAATCTGCTTTTATGGTAAGCAAATGAAGGTTTCTCACCCATCATCTGTACTTCTTAGCAGGTTTTCCCGACCTTTCGTCCTTCATCTGTCCTTCATCTGCTGCGGCTCGGTCGTTAGACCTGCTCCCTTCCACATCAAACAGACTTTAGATTGTTAATGAGTTATAATCAGGATTAGGGTGTGGCTAACCACACCCATAAATCTCCAACGCGCAGTCTGAGATCTCATTCCCTTGAAGAAGTCTTTAAGATGAAGGACGAAACGTCGGGAAAACCTGCTGAGTACAGATGGGTGAGAAACCTTCCTTTGCTTTGACTAATGCCTGTACAACTGAGAGCTTACACAAACTTATCCCTGCTTTTATAATGTATTTACAACAGTACTTATAGCAGAGAAACACATTTATGAACTGGAAAGGACCTCAACATTTTGGAGGGAGATACAAATAAATCCTAATATTTATAGTATCCGCACTAATGTTTTACCAGTGGGACTACTGGGTCAAAAAATAAAAAGCTGGCAGATCTAACTTTGAAAATAAAATAACTCCATTCATGCAGCTAGTTCTTAGCAATCAAAACAGTTTGGTAGTGTATGTATTTTTGACCTCTGTCACAGTCTCAGGTCCAAAAGGAGTGATCAAATGGTTTGTAATAAGATGAAGAAGGCCTGATCTGACCTGACCATGTCCACAACATTTTAAATAAACTATACTCTTTTTGTTGGGAAAAACATAATTTATTTATGAAACCAAAAAAGTGATAATCTCCATCTTGAATCTATTTTGTCTTTTTTGTTGATGTACAAGTTGCAAATTATTACTATTATAATATTAATAATAATAATAATTATAAGTTGTATTATTGCCGCAAATGACATGAGGGTCACATGTATTATGGATCGCACATGTTGGTATCTTGAATTATTAAAATTGCAGTACCAACATCAACGCTTTTTTTAATTTATATCAACATTTTATGAACAAATGTTTTGTTTTTGAATAACATTTTGTGAATAAACAATCATCTCATCTTAATCTTATTAGAAAACATGATACTGACAGCTGATTAGCTGAGTGAAAGCTGGTGCACTGTCTTTCATGGAAAAGGCTGATCTAAAGATGCGACAAAAGCTAAAAATATATGCGCGTGATAGATCCAAACTGTTTTGAGATCTTTGGTGAAACTGGGAGACTTAGAATATGGTTCAAAAGTTCATTAATTTCTGTAATAAAACTTGAAACAGCAATATATGATTGAGGCTGCCTTGCAAAGTGATATGTGTTATATATAAGCCTTTATTGATTATAGTTTAGATAATTATTACCTACAGTCCATTTTCAGAAAAGTTTAATGTTCCGGAAAGTTTTATTTGGTGTTTTTACAGCTGTGAGCCATTAATGATCAACATTATGTAGTAGTAATAGTAGTAGTAATCTTTATTTATATACCGCCTTTTCACTGCACATCGGAGTCTCAAAGCGGTTTACAATTGTGATTATGTGAGCCAATAATGACCACAAATGACCACAAATATATCTGTGGGGGGCAATGAGTATGGTATTTTAGTTTCACAATGTATGTTTAATTAAATAATTACATGGACCATGAATGATATTATAATTTTCCAAGTTGTACCTGTACTTACACAGATTTTATTACATCGTAAATTTTTGGTGGTTTCAAATGCAGGTACTTCGGATACTTCCACATTCTTAGTATAGCAAATACATTCAGGAAAATTTACCTTCTATGTATTTCCTATTGCAGGCATGTCCAAACCCTTTTTTGTGGCCCTCTGCTGCTGACACAAAGTCGCCATTGAGGCACTTTGAAAGTGTCATCCAAACAACTTCAGCTCCACCAATACACTCATGCTATACCTTGTTGTTTATCTCAGAGCCTCAATAAGGACGTATCATAACCCATTTAAAATTCCAGAATACAGTCAATCTAGCTCGCATCCTGTTTTTTAAATCAAGGTCGTCGGGCCCAGGTCAAGTCCGATGAACGAAAGTGACACCCTTAATAAAAGGTTTGGACACCCCTGCCCTTTTGGATTTCTTAATACCCTTGAATTAGAGGGCAGTTAGTCCATCGTGAACACTAGTCAAGGTCCGGTCATCACCTGATAAGAAATCCTCATTTTCGCTTCCTCTTAATTAACTGATGTAGCTCTTAAAAAAAAAAAAAGATCCCCCTTTACTTTACACAATCACAATTACATACTAATCACTGTTTGCAGCTTTCCTCTGTTTGTGTACACTCGTAATCACCGCGCTCTGCTTTTTGGGGGGGGGGACCCATGCCGAGTTTCATTAAGCCCCAGAAAACTCCCCCACCTCCAAGGCTACAAGACTCCACGGCAGATTACCACCAACTTCTGCTGATTGCACGTCATTAAAACAAGGTAATTAGGGTCTATAAGCGGACAAGTCTATCAGCGTTGGATGACGTTCTTTCTCGATGCAGCCACAGAAGAAAGCATTGTTTGAAATACCCATTACTAGTAATTATGTCAGAGAGCCAAACAAAGGCCGATGCTCTGCCACAAAAGCCAGCATGAAGCGATTAACTGCTTTTAACAGGAATGAAAGGACACCATTTGTGTTACGCAATAGGCAAACCGGTAATTATGACTCTTTTTAAACAAGCAAATTGTGTTTGTGTTTGATGCTAAGTACTAAGCAGGCTTGAACATGATTTTAAGCAAACTCCACACACAGGTCAATACAGAAAGCTAGAGATTTTAGTCATCTAGATAAAACTTTTAATCACTGCTTGAAATGTAGTATAAAGTTTGGATATAGGTTTAGGAATCAATATAATGCTGAAACACAGACTGTAGATCTGTAGATATGGACAATGCTGACTCGCTAGCTCTATGTAGCATAATAGAGAGATGCAGCTATCTCTCTTTGTCTCCTATTGGTAAGTATTTCAAAATAAACTCCTCCAGATCATAACAATTCCATGGTTTAACTGATCAATCAGGCGTCTTCTGTCCCTGACATTGGCCAGCTGGGGAACGACGCAAGCAAAGACAGACCGAAAAACAGATTAATTATAGCTCGGTCATTACTACCCACACATTTGCATTGATTTTGTTCCAGATTCAACCTCACAATTTGACTGTTTCACCTAGCTTTATCGGTTTCTCCCGCAATAAGGGAAATGCCAGGGTTAGGCCACTCCTTTACGATCTACAGCTTAAATGTTCTGTAAGTCCTTGGTGTTCTGATATTGTCTTTGAAATTTAGGTATAACTTAGCCATCCGTACACTCCGGTCAATCATCACTTCCCTGCATGTAACATCTGGGTCTGGTTCCTGATTGAAATTACATCAGTTGAATTCCATCCGACCAATCAGCGAGCACGGGAGGGTGTCGTAGTTAGATGTGGGTGACGTCAAGAGTTTGCACCGAACGGACTGGTTGTAATTTGGCAATGCCGAAGAACGCAATAGTAAAGTAATCCGGTCTGGTTCTAGCAAAAGTCATTGCTGATAAAGCTTGTGGTGCTACTCTCCAGGGGCTCCATTAGCGGCAAAGGAGATGGCTAGGCTAAATGTTAACAACTCACTCGGGCGCTTTATATGTAAGTAATCTTTATTTATATACCGCCTTTTCACTGCAGATCTGAGTCTCAAAGCGGTTTTACAATTGTTCATTTTTGGCCACACAGAGATGGGAGCGGGGTCGCCAGTACAGGAGGCGCATGCTAGAACTATTGGACATATTTTTAGTGGTAGGGGAAACCGGAGTACCCGGAGGAAACCTACGCAGACACGGGGAGAACATGCAAACTCCACTCAGAAAGGCCCTGGTCCGATCGGAATTCGAACCCAGGACCTTCTTGCTGAGAGGCGAGAGTGCTATCCACTCAGCCACCGTGCCGCCCATATACGTCACGGCCATTATATACGTCACGGTAAACTCAGGTCCAATTGTTTAAATCTGCAAAAGGAGTTAACCCCCTCCCACCTGTTAACAGAGCTCAATGGAGCACCTCCAGACCTTAGTAAGTAAGTAATCTTTATTTATATTAGTACAAAATGCAATTTTCACTATGGTGTGGTACAACCAGGCTAGGTATAACCATAACAACTAACCTATCAGGTGCCTACTGTCCCCAATTTCGGCTTCAGTGAATACCAACAGAGGAAACAAACAAATACCGCTGTCAAATGGCTCTCTGCTGGAATTTGGCTGCAGTTTCCCACCCATGGATTATGTTTTGAGTTAGTTCTACTCAAGTTAGTTGAGGTAGTTGAGTTACTCGAGTTAGTTATTCCACATTATAGTTGATATCAACACTCGGACAGTCCACTAAGTCTACACTATGGCAGCAATACACATTCACCACCTGATGTCTTCCCTCTGTGGAAGCTTTAAAACAGGTTGTGCATTTTACATAACGTTTTTGACCAACATAGACTGAGAAAAGAGGCACTGGGAAATAATTGATTGTTAAATAACTTTTGCTGCCCGTCAAGGCTTCCTCATGTACATTTGTCTACAGCTTCTGAGGCTAATCTTCAATGCACAGTTGACCTGAGAAGATCACGGTAATAACGGCTAATGTCATCAAGAGAGACGTTATTTTTTTAAATACTTTGTCTAGTGCTTTCTGAACTCACTCTAAACAAAGATAATTTTGAGCACAGTATTCTACAATGATCTCCAGAGTAATAGTACTCAGTCCAACCCCTTTTCAAACTATTTATTTAGGTTATTATAGCCTTCACAAAACATTATAGAATAAGAGGGAATAATTGCTTGAATTGAGTGGTTTTTATCTTAATTTGAGAACATTCTGACTGTCTTAAAACAATTTGCCAATGGGACGAACCATTTACTCTTATTTTAAGAACTGTCGCTTTATATTCACATACATCACATGTATTTTGCTTTTCCCATTGTCAAATCTTGTTTTAACTTTACTCATTTTTCATCACTTTTTGCGTTGTGTTTATTGTTTTAATTGTTTTAATTGAAGTAATAGCCAGATCACATTTCTCGCTCGCACTTCTATCAGTCCAGGGATTATTTTGTTTTATGCTTGATATTCATGCAGCACCAAGTAAACACCGCCAAATAAATGTAAGACTATAACTTTTAAATTGTTCCAGTCGATGCACAAAATTGTTATCATGAATGTGAACTTGTTTTGATTATATTACACAAAAAAAGAATGTGGTTTCAGACATCAATAATTTGAATTTGTCTCCTTTTGGGCTTGCCGTGGTCAGGGAAGGTTGCAGGGAAAACATAATTACAAAAGCCAGTCAAGCCTAACAAAACAGAGCTGGAAGCCTGTACGACTGCTGCTGCTGCGCGACCCTTTTTTGTCACTCCCATTATTCATCGTCTGCCCGAATCAGCCAGGAATTAGTTTATTGTAATTCTAGTAATGGAGTCGAATTGCTATAGGAAGACAAATCAGCAACTGAGACGCGTGTGAGTTTATTCGGGAGGAGAAAGCCCTCTGCCATTTTCACAGCTTGAAATCCATATTGTCGCACTCGGTGGTATCGCAGGAGGCCAGGAGGAGGAGACAGGGGAGCGAGAGGGATGCGTACGGACAACGGTTACTAATGACATTTTGAGGCATTTACCCTTTAATTAGGGGTGTGCTGGGATTTTTGTACTTAGCTATACATTGATACATTGTAAATTCTGATTTGGTTCCAACCTCTCTCACTCATACAGGACAGACCAAAAGTCATGAAAAGAGTTTCCTTTCTGTTCATGACTATTGACTGTAGATTCACAACCAGGCTGTGTGAGGGCTATTTGACCAATAAGGAGAGTGATGGGGTGCTGGGCCAGATCACCTGACCTCCACAGTCACCGGACCTGAACCCAATCCAAATGGTTTTGGGGTGAGCTGGACCACAAAGTGAAGGTGAAAGGGCCTAAGCATCTCTGAGAACTCCTTCAAGACTGTTGGAAGACCAATTCAGGTCACTACCTCTTGAAGCTCATCAAGAAAATGCCAAGAGTGTGAAGCAGTAATCCGAGCAAAAGGTGCTACTTTGAAGAGTATAAGACATAATTTTTTTTTAGTACGTAGCTAATTCCACATGAGTTAATTCATAGTTTTGATTCCTTCAGTGTGAATCTACAACTTTCATAATCGTAGCTGAGTTTATAACATGCACATAACAAAAGGTTCTTTAGGATCAATGATCTTCAATAAATGTAAGAAAAATGCACTGATAATGTTCTTGATTTTTTCAAATTTACGCATAGGAAGGGAACATATGAAAAAAAAAACTGTTCTGGATGACTCACCAGTTTTAAACCAATAGTCACAGATTTCAAAAACTGAAAATAAAGTATGACTAATCAAAAGCATCAGTTTCACTGCAGACACAGACACACAAAATGGTTTTAACCGAGAGCTTACTGTTCTCTAAGCAGATTTTTGACAATTTCTTGCATTTTAAACTGGGATTTCTGTTTTGGGGAAACTGGAGATAAACAATGAGAAAAAAAAACATTGGTTCTAGTGGAGAAACTATATTTATTCATATTGTATAGCCCACAATTCCAACAGCAGTTATCTTGGAGTACCTCAAAGTTGTCCATTCACCGACCCAGATCTGAGAATCAAACAGTTCTAACACAGAATGTGGGTAATGGGGTAATGATTTAAAGAGTCAAAATATCTTTTGATTTTTCACCGATTTTGTAAACTGTATTTTTATCAGTACACTACAATGCAATTTTGACAGTTTAAATTCTTACTCATTTACTCATTGACTGCCATTGACGTATTTGTCTGATGTGTCAAACTCAATTCGATGAGGGATTACAGGAGAACAAATCTAGCCAGAAACAAACTTATTTTTGCTGATGAAAGTAGACAATCCAGTTTTTCAGAATCTGGTTTCACATAGTACACATACAGCATGTAATAATAATAATTTGTGGCTCTTGAGAATCAGTGAAATCATCCAAAAAGGCTGGCAGTCAATGAGTTGAGATTTGTATTGGGGTCGCAACTTGATTTTGAGCACACTTGACTTTGAGCATGTCTCCATTGAAAAATGTGGGAACCCATGGAACACAACAATACAAAGAGGCCCAATCCCTACCCATAAAGTACCCTATGTCTCACAATTATCAAATGAATCTAACGAGTACTAAGTATGACAGCACACCTAAAGTAATCCCTCTTCAAACAAGGTAAAAGCAAAGTGGCCACAGTGGGGCCGTTGACCGACTGCAGCTAATATACATTTCAATCAGTGCAGGACTTTATGCTCCTCGGATCTGTCGAGGTGACATTCAACATGAACCGCTCTCCCCTGCTTAAATGATTTGTCAAACCCTCTGTGAGTACTTATGATTGGCAATGGTAATAATATGGGAATGTAATTTAGATGTGTAATGGTCTTAATGTTCTCATTTCCGAGATTAGAAAGTGGTAAAGGCTCCTGGTGGAATAGAGGAATTGCAGACACAGAGGAAAGAGCATCTGAGGAGTCGACACATTTTGGTGGTCAAATAGAACCCATAATAAAAGAGAGTACTTATTTTGAAATCTTGTTTGATCAAAAATACGGAATTACTTAATTATTATTACGAGAACTCCCGGAGCAGTCATTGTGGCGGCTCCCTTTTAAATAAGAGAAATTCTGGAGACATTTTTTTTATAATTGCCCAAAAAATAAGCTTCACTGCTTTCACTAAGTTTAAGTAACTCATACGGTTTTCATATTTAGTACGTACTAAGGCGGGTCAATATCAATGCTTGCTGACTGATCCAAGTAAACTCTGTTTCTATGGTAACTAGCGCATGTTCCAGGCTGAGATTGCTCCGAAACAGTCCAGGATCGAGATAGCTTCCTAAACTTAGGCAAGGCAAGTTTATTGGTATTGCACAATTCATACACAAGGTAACACAATGTGCTGAACAAGAAAAAAAGGTAGAACAATCACACAATACATTAAAAAGAGTAAAGACATAACCCCTTAATATAATGACATAGATAAAGAAAACCGAATCAAGAAACATATAAATGGGTTGTTATGAAATGGTAAAATAAAAAACCTGAATCAAAGAGCTGTGTGGCTTCTCTTCTGAACTTCTAACTTTTCTTTCTCTTCACTCACAGCACAAACACACAGACTTGTGCTGAAGTGGCAGACAGTCTAAGCTCAGTGGGAGTTTTTTAAAGTTTCCCAAGCAAAAAAAAGGAATGTTCAGTAGATAAAGCTGTGCTCAGAACCAGGTTCACACCAGGTTTGAAGGACGGCTGTAGACATTGGGACGGCTTGAATCAGCATTCTGAAGCAACAGTGAACTTCAACGTGTCTTTATGTGACGTGGACCGAAGACAATATCTCTCTGTAGACAATAACGACATTCTGTTCTATTCCACTCACATGCCTTAATAGAGAATTGCAAACTAATAATAGTCATACATTCATTCTTTCTCATCCTCTATATTAGTACCTTTCTGAATTTTGACTCTAAAAGTGAGCTCGAGAAAATCAATGGCTCTTTTGGCCACCCTGGAAAATCCATGTTCGAGCTTCTTCCCTCTGGCAGAAGATATTGTTCGACATCTCGTTCGATATCACAGTGCCAATTGTTTTCAGCACACTTGTTTTATTCTGTATTTTAACCTTATGTACTTGTCTGGTGCACACTGAGGACTTTTGCAAATGTATTCCAATGTGGTTTTACTGCAAATGTTGCATGTTAATAAAAATTAATCCTAATCTGAAGCTTCTGGGTCCTTGGGGTGGCTTTTAAGGATCACCCTCCCTGTACAGGGAGGATTCAGTAATTTTTCATTTAACAGCATCAGTATTAGAATTCACTTGTGTCAATATAGTCAATCTATATCTCTTTTGAAAGCTTATTCCCACCTCTAAACGCGTATTATGTTCAAATAAACATTAAATATAACCAAAAGTAAGAATAAGTAGTCAAACTGTATTTATATATAAAATATATATTGTCCTTTCTTACCTTTTCATACTAATATTCTGGGGCAAATCACGTCTAATCCACACATGTGTGCATTCATTTTGTTCGTTAGGGTCTAGAGAATAATTATATCCAGTTGTTTTTTCTTAAAAGTCATCCTTATAGTAGATATCCACTTGTAACAACATATTTGAGTATTGAAAGTTGCACAAACAAAAACAAAACCTGTTCTTTGCGCACTGTATGAAGAGGACATTTTACTATTTACCTAGCCTAGCGTCACTGGGTATGTTCGTCTTCCCCTAAGCCTCCCCTTCAAAACAAGCCAATTCCCGGACTTTTCAGTGCTATGGTTTGGAAGGTAGAGTAAGTTGAGTAAAACAAGCGCACCTAGCTTTAGCGCTCCAGTCATATAGATACATCTGTGCGTCACGACAGCATTGTCTTGACTAACATTGGCCGATTTGGATGTCAATCAAATCATCTTGCAGCCAATAATCTCAGGTTTCAGGCGATGTGTCGGATTTCAAGGTTCCTCCCACTGTTCCCGTCATATTTGAATGCGTAAAGAGGAAGACGGAGCCTCTTTCACGGAGAACACGCGCTATAACTATATAAATAATAGCTTTTCTGCAAACATTTCAATATCTGGAAAAAATGCTATTTATAGCAAGAGTAATAGCCAAAAAATGATATAATTTGATTTTTGGTGTAAAAACATTGATAATTTGCAAGTAAAACAGTTTGGCACAGTTGGCACAAAAATGGACCACTTGTGCCGAATGTGCCCATTAGTTACAAAAAAGCCCCCAGAATCAAAATAGTTCCACCTAAAGGTCTAAAATTTCATACAGGTGTTGCCAACACCACAAACATCTGCTCTGGTGAGTTTGAACAACATACCATAAAGTATGTCTTCAGGAGAACCTTTTGAAATTGCCTTCTTTTTTTTTGAGACAAAAAAACTAACTTTGACTCATGTTTGAGAAGCTGCAGTGCAGACTGTGTCCTTCCTAACAAACTGTAACATACATTTACAGAAACTAGAAGGTGTTACCTTTCAAATGAGGCCTCATAACACAAAATCAGACACAAGATGTCCAAACAATAAGCATTTCCATTTGGGTATCATAATTCGAAAAGGAACAGGCGAAATTAGGTGATCCTTAAAGGGTTAAGAGCTGCCACCCAATCCTCATCGTAATGGGCCCTCACTGATCCTCCTGCAGGTGGTGGGTCAACAGGAAAATGGCTGCTCCGTCAACAAAGACACAGCATTGGTCCTTCCATACTAATACGATTACTATTAATAATAATTCCATACATTGTAATCATCACAATACTATAATAATAATATGGAGGTAATGTGTATTGTTTATCAGATAAATAATTGAATGCTTGACCGGGCCAATATAGGGTGTATATCACAGAAGTAACAATGCAGCACGGGCGCTTGTGTTCAGGGGTCAAGTAAACTGGCAGTGAAAGCCATGCAGCAGGTGTGGAACAAATGGACCAGAAAATACACATATGACAAAAAGTGTAGCCCATTTTTTAGAGGGGACGGTAGACCTCCACGACTGAGGCTCAAAGTCAGAAAAGCCACATTCAGTATAATGGTATAAAAAATGAAAGAAATAAAACATTGAAAAACAAATGTTCCTGGACGTTATTTTGGGTACCGAGCAACACATCTGGTAGAAGTTCTTAAATCCATGCAAAATGTCAGGGATTCTTTTCCTTTTTACCCAGAACGGAGTCTAATTACCAGCAAATTGTGTGAGATTAAAGACTCTGGCGACAATTTCAGTTGTAAAACAAGGCAAGGCAAGTTTATCTGTATAGCATTATAAAAGATAAAATCCCTAAGTTTTATGCACAGCTAAACAGAAAGGTTTTTAGCCTGGATTTAAACATAGCAGATCCGGATTTAAACATAGCTGATCCTTTCAGTAAGTAAGTAATCTTTATTTATATACCACCTTTCACAGACCAGAATCACAAAGCGGCTTACAATTGTTATTTTTGGGAATTTGTCTCTCACTCCACACAGAGAGCTGGGTCGCCAGTACAGTAGGCGCATGCAAGACCTATTGTACATGTTTTTAGTGGTAGGGGAAACCGGAGCACCCGGAGAAAACCTACGCAGACACGGGGAGAACATGCAAACTCCACTCAGAAAGGCCCTGTTCCGACCGGGATTCGAACCCAGAACCTTCTTGCTGAGGAGCGAGAGTGCTATACACTCAGCCACCGTGCCGTATAAGTCCAAATTTGTAGATTTTACGGATCCATCGCAATTTTTTTCCAATACTTCTATAGTTTTAACGGTGTAAATTGGTGTAGTACCGGAGATACATGTTTCATGCCACCCGCGAGTCTGTAGGATTCATGTTTAAAGTTGTCAAAAACAACATAAAACACGAAGCCAGTTGTGTTGCCAAAAGTTTGTCTGAAGCCTGAGGCAGACTTTCTGTGAGCAAGGACGGAGCCCCAATGAAACAGTGTGCTGTGTCTTAAACAGGTTTTATTCAACATATGACAAAAGGATAGATACAGAGTAAGGCTGTCTGAGAAGAGACACAGGTTAAAGCTGTTAAAACAAAGCACTACATCTACAATACTTATTTCTTTCAATAAATTACTTTTATTTGAGGAGCACCTTTTACTACACAAGGCAACACAAAGCGCCTTCCAACCCATATCACATCAAGCATAAGTTATACACGGGTGTCTATCAATTCTCAAATCACCTACAAAGTTTCATGAATGGCCCAAGTTGAACCTTAAACTTTAGCAAACAATGCTGTGTGTCTTGTTTCCTATAAACATTCTGAGCTCCAATGCCTTTGTGGCAGGAGTGCACGGAAGACAGTCATGGTCTGCTGAAGCAATATAGCTTTCACTCTGTCAACAATAAATGTCTATTTGCACCCTATATATAGTCAACATTATTTCTGTCAATCTGAAGACATCCCTGCGTACCATAGCTTGTTTATTTGACTCGAGACAATCAAGGATGCTTACTTTTTTCCAATGCTAAACAGTTAAAAGGCAGCGCGTGTGTGTGTGTATGTCCACTTAGATGGATAAGACTCTCATCAAGCCACATGAGAGTACTCACGCCGAGTTAATTGAACGAGAAGAAAAATCTGCCTCCAGCTGATAAACAACAACATTAATTGTCGTCATTTTAGTTGGAAATTACAGAACTCCCTTGGTCTTCTCTCCATGCCTTTCCCCTTTGACTTTGCGAGGACATTTATGCTGCGGTAAGTACATGATTGGTTTATGCAGTTCTTCAATAATTTACATACATTTACACAGGAGGCAGTGCACTCAGATAAATGGTACAATCCTGTTTATATATATTGACCGGTTTAAATGTTGCAAAATTGACTTACCCAGTCTTGTAAATAAGTGGTTGAGATCTTTGGCAAAAGTAACCACCCAAACTAAACACTACCAGGTTAAAAGACTACAGCCAAGAAAGTATGTCTGTATAGAATATGGTCTATGTTTTGTTCTGCAACACTGGTGCAAATGTTAAAAGTATTGACCCCTTGCATGTGACGTCCCGGCCACGCCCACTCTCCATGACAGACGGCAGAAGTCTAACTGCGAGCCTACGGACACCTGACCAAAACAACCTGTTTCAGCGCATTACAGCCAAAACTGTGACATTTTGCAGTGCGGCTGATTATACTAACAGGCAAGGACATAAGCTTTTTTATCTGATACCTGCTCGTCATGAAGACAGAAGACGACGATGGCGGCAATCAACCAAAAGGACTGGGACCCATCCAAGTACTCCCTAATATGCAGTGAACACTTTTTACAAGATAAAGCAATCACAAGTTTGTATTTATTTTATTTCCATTAATTTGGAGGACAATGACACACGTCAATCGTGTCTCTTACTACTGTCCTGTATGTGCGCTGCAACATTGACATTTTTATCTTTTAAGTCAATTGCGTGTTTCACTATTTTCCTCTCCGTCAGTACGTATCATGTTTAGCTGTAGACAGAAAAGCCACAGAAAAGTGGACTATTGCTACCAGCAAAATGTACATATAAATCTGCTCCAGTGTAAGGGGATGCATTATTAACGATAATGATAAAGATCATGTAGGGTGAATTTGGGCAAAAATAGACATTTTATTTAATCGATAAAATTGACTGGGGGGAGAAGGTACGGGTCAACATCCAGTTAGGCAATCCTTAACTTCTCCAAACACCACTCTTTGTGAGCCCTGACTTGATGTCCCACTTCCACCTATAACGTAATCGAACATTGCTTGAAGCAGCCACTTCTCGATTTAGGAGAGGAAGCTCCGTTTTTAAGAGTTGTGTCCGTTTTGTTCTCGCAGCAATGCTAGTTTCCTATACATAGTTCCCACAGACCAATGAATGTCACATGACCTCCTCGGAGACGCCATCTTTGATGGCACGCTGCTGTGTTTGTGCATTCCATTAAACAGAAGAATGAGAATAAATGTAGATATTCAAACGCAAATTGGAAAAAAAAGGGCAACTTTTGAGCAAATAATTGTATATTAATACAATGGCACCACAGTTTAACGTGCTACGGACATGTTTTACATATTTGATCAAATTATGCAGCAAAAATTAACAAGCAATGCAAACATTTCTCAAAAACTTTAGATTTAATACCAGTTGGAGCTCCATTTAATTATTTTAATTATATTAACAATTAATTTAATTAATGCTAATGCCACACGGACACTCTGGATTGCTGTTATTGTTTATTTCCGCGTTTTTGACCGTATGTTTTGGTGAATGGTGGGCAACTGATTTTTCCAGGCGTAAAGAGCAGTTTATTTTATGACACAGATCTTTTTACAGAAGCAATGCTGTTTGTGAACATTGTTTTAGCCCACCATAGAACTATTATTATCTATTTCAGCCATTCCCAAACTCAGTAACACCGAGGCCCCCTTAAAAATCTGACGGGTCTGCGTGGCCCCCCCAAAATAATAACCAAGAAGACAACATTAAGAATAGGCTATTCTGGTTATTTTATTTTGGGGAAATAGCCTCTGGTACAAACATTGTAATACAAAAATGATTACAGTGGATTATTCAAGTCAAATAATGAACACAAATATTTTAATATTACAAACAAAACATTATAAATTTAACATTAAATAATTATATTATTTTTTTTATTTTTTTTATGACCTCCCGCGGCCCCCCTGCAGTACCCTCGCGGCCCACCAGGGGGCCGCGGACCCCACTTTGGGAGACACTGATCTATTTAATACATTTACGTTGCCCTCGAGAGCCTCGGACGCGACACCGATCCTCCTCATAATAAAGTAATCTAACGCTAAATAATGAAACTCTCAAGTTACCAGCTATCAGCATACACAAGTTAGTACTGAGTAAATTACGTCTGTCAACACATTATAAGATACGATACGCACCTGACACAAAGTGCTCCGAGCATATTCTTGCGTGTTTTGAGGGAGTTTCTTGCCTGTTTATCTTCGCAAGCCATAACCTCCGTGGTTGTTCTGACAAAAGCTTAGTCTTCTCACATTCATGAAGTCTAATGATGGGTATACTGTAAAATCCAAGTTTAACGGAACCTCCGGCACGATTTGAACATCCATTGACCCAGCAGGAGATGACCATTTTCAACTTTATCACGACATTAACACGTTTCAGCTTCTTTTTCTATTGTTTTGCCCACAGAATGCCAACTCAAATGGCACCGGGTCGGCAAATCCCCGTATGTAGTGACGTCATGTGGGAACTATGTATACTTCCGCCGTAAGCTCATTCACAATCACGTGACTGGATGACGTTGATGCATCTGGTCAATACATGAGGATTTTCTACCTCCGGGTCGATCATCAAAACTCACTCCCACCTGTCAATCATACCGGTGATACAAGCACGTCAAACAAGACCAGAAAGTTGTATTTCAAAAAGTGTAGGGGGCGGTTCTTTCCTACAATATGGGAAAATCCTCATACATACCTTTAATTTATAGATGCAGTGCAAAAAAAAAAAAAATGCATGTAGACTGCATCCCATACCGAGGAAATGAAAGGCTAGGAGTTAGAAGTTATGGTTAAGGTTAGCACTATAGGGTTCATTATGGTTAGGGTTAGGACTGAGGTTAGGTTTAGGGTTGAGATTACGGTAAAGTTTAGGATTATGAGTCAGGATCAACTTGTAACTGTGTTCTCAGACTGTGCATTACTGTGATATCAGAATGTGCCTCAAACTAATCCAAACATTCCTGTTCTCTTTAAAATAAAGTGATGGATAAAGCATTTGGACTGCGCATACCAACAGAACATCTGTGAGCACTGAAATGGCGCTGAAACCTTTGAGATGCTAAATTGAAGCAGTAATTAAAAAACAGTCTTTGAGAAATAAAAAAAAGAAGAGATACAATTCTACAGATCAAAAACTCACATCTCCGGTTTAGGTACGCATTTTAGTTTTAAGAGCAAACCAAAACAAAACGCAGCTGGTTTAAAATGAGAGAGTGATCATCCAAAAACACATTATAAAGTTTAATTTACAAAAGAGTAGAATGCATCTGCTTCTCTGTGTAGGGTAACTACTTATATTGCTGATTATGTTATAAATTTGGTAGTGTGGAGCGGCTAGTCAGAAACTCGCCGTTCCACCAATGGGTCTGTCTTATTTATTTTAGGCACCAGCAGAGTTAGAAGTCTGCACAGACACAAACCAAATCTTTGCCTCGATTCAGTCTTATAATCAAAAGGTAGCGAATACGTTTATCTGCCAGGGATATACCGAAATCTAACAACACGACTCTGATAGGATTGAGTTAAAGAAAAGGGGTTTATTGATTACAAAAATGAAGGTAAAAATATAACGAAGGGGATTTCTGGTCACATTAAAGCAGAAGTGGTATACATTTCATTCAAATCACACATTTAACAAAGAACAGTCTTACTTTGTAGGAGCGTAGAGGATGGAGGAAGGATTTGGGTTGGGGAATCAGCCCACGTGGTTTCTTTGTCTGGGCAGGCGGGAGGTACAAAGCCAGCGAGTTGTTCCAGCTGCTGATCCACGCGTATGCAGCCCAGTCCGGAATGGGTTGCGTGCGTAGAGTCCAGAGCCAAGAAAAAGAGGCTGGTGATGAACAGTTCATAAGGTCCCGAGCCGAGGAGAGTGTGTTTTGCGGAGTAGGAGGCCCGATGCGTGCTGGCGCGGCCGTATTGGAGACACGTACCGCGGGACGCAGATGGCCAGGGAGAGCTGGGATAGTGATTTCAGGAGAGGACAAGATGCAGTCTCTAGGTTTGTGGGCTGGTTTTGTTGTGGTCAAAGTGGGCGCGCCCGTGACGTCATATTTGCGCGTCTTCCTTGGGCCGCCTCCCCACAACAAATGGGTTATAATGGGAACACACAGGATTAATACAGATGATCATAACACATGTACAAACACACAGTGCATTTACATCACAGACATCAACACACACGAGTAAGGTCCGTAACGTTATCGACATAATATTACAGAGTAATGTCCTTTTCGAGTGTCCGCCTCGGGTGCAGTAGTGTCCAGTGTCCGCTAGGGAGCGCCAGAGCGCCGTGGGAGAGTCTCAGGTTGTGGAATGTCTCATGAGCGATTGCTGATGAATGATTCCTGATCTCCGTCTGGCAGGGGGGCCACACAGATGTCCTGTTCTGTTGTTTTATTGCCCCTCTGGGTCTCGTTGTAGTGTTCCTGGTGAATGTTAACCTTTAATTGAACCCGCAGTTGCTTTGAAGTCTCAGGAGCTAGGGAGGGCATGTTTAAGGAAAGGGTCTGCTATTCACACCCGATTGGCGCTCACCTTTTCCTCACCCTACATATGCGTGGTTACTCCTACAGTTGTGGACTTTTTTACCTCATATACAACTACAAAATCACTCATGGAGTCTAGAAATTCACTAGCTTTAAGGACAATGTGCAGTTTCATTGAAAAAGATGGCTGCACCAGATTTAGCACCATGCTACTTTCCATCCGTAGTCCTTACAATAGTAGTCGCTGTTCAATTTCTTTAAAAAAATCTTCTGGGTTGTCTTCTGGGTTGTCTGCAAAAATTTAAGTTACCAAGTTTTCCCAAATCAGACAGACAGGCAAACACACCATGGTGAAAACATTACACCTGCAATGCTATACATCCACAATACATAGTGGATAGTAGCAAAATAGTAAAAACAATTATTTAAGAGTCAAAAGCCCATAATATCAAATCCAGCCCAGTATAAAAGAATAGAGCAAGGTTAATTCATACTTTATTATAGTTTATTGAGCAGTAACCCAGGTTTCTATGTGCCCAAGAAGCATCCAAATAGATACTTAAAGGTCCAGTCATAGTTTGCGTTCATCCTTCCCAACAGGCTTTGCGTTTCCACATACAGTACACCTCACTCTCGTACCGCTCCGGGCCGCACGTGCTCCCGCCTGTTGACAAAACGAGTTATCAATATGGCAGAAATCACTGTAATTCACTATGCCACAGTCCTGACCTTATTAGAGCAAGAACAACAGCACTGCCACTTTTCTTTTTTTTTTGGACTTCCTCCTGGGCTCGACACACGCAGACTGCTTGATGATATACAGTATAATGCTAGTTGGCACGTAAGATAATTATAAAGCCGGGGCCCTTTAACACACAGAGCCCCACCATTTGGATGTTGGTGCAGTGGCTGTATGCGCATGTAAGTGTAGGAAGCAAGGCTAGCACTGTTATCCAAACTGTCAGGCTCGCTTACAAAGGAAGTCGGTGTGACGATTGCTGTCCGCACCTCTTGCAGCGCGCTCACACTGGCGCTGGGGTGCTGCCGATGCTACTGCACACAAAACTGGCAGATATACAAGCTGTAATAAGAAGCCACACGGGCAGTAAGAGAGACGGTACACACACTGCACACAAAGCTTTTTCTTGATACTGCCTGGGAGCAAGCAGAGCAGCAGGAAGCCATACGATGCGGAGGGAAAGCGATCTCGAAGTTGGGAGAGAAAGAGAAAGTTGGAGAGGTTTTTTTTGGTTTACATATATTGGGTGAACTTTGCTCCCGTGTGCTTGTTAGTAAATGGGATTAGTGAATGAGATTGGGAGAGAAAAGCTGGGGAAACTGTTTTCCGCTTCATTATTAATACGACTTGGATTTGTTTATGCATGCCAGTATTATTAAACTTGATTACATAATTCCAGATTCAATGATGTCATAAATATACATACAGTGTACAGTATAACTAACTTTTTGTACTTTTACAACTTCCTAGTTTATGACTTCCTGTTACTCACAATGGCAAAACAAAATAATGGTTTCGAATTCTGAATACAACTTGTGTTTTTCGCAACAGAAGGTAGCATTTAGTGAAAGAATCTGGATACAACATTAGAAAACAGGTCATCATTTGCATTGCCACTATCTGTAGCTTTAAGTAAGTAAATACAGTAAGCTGAATTTATTCATGTAGCGCCTTTCACAGACCAGAGTCACAAAGCATTTTACTTTGGGATGAGAGCTGATTGACTGATCAATGTCCTCTTTTTTTAACATTTCTATCTGAAAAAGCGAATGTAACAGAGGCCCTTACATACATGCATGTGGATACCAGTGATAGGAATACAATTTTTATTAAGTTTTTTTCAGTGTTACCCGACAAGATGCTTTACAGGTTAAAATAATTTTAAGAAATGCAAAACATTTTATATGTTTAAAAAAATAAAAAAAGTTGTGAAATTGTCAGTGAGCAGGGCGTCATGCAAGTCCATGGAGTATTCAAGTTTGTATGTGACTTTTTATTAAAGGGGAGAGCCGTCCATAATTTAGGAGCCATGTTTCTTTTGGTCAATAATCATTCAAAATAGGGGTGACTTTGATCCTATGTTTTCTCAAATAACTTTGTTCTATTCTATAATAATCCTTCCTGGTGGAAATAAAAATGGAAGACCCGAGCAAAAATGACATTATAATTACTTCCTGTTCACAAAGTTCAGAGAGGAACTGCTAGAAACCAATTTTACTGCGCAAACTTTGCTTTTTGCGAGAAATCATATTAGAGTCATAATTTCACTGAGTAACCCATCACCGGGGCAGTGGAAATTTCAGGCAATAAATAGCAGCGTTATTAAACACATTACCTCTGTGGAAGTCAAGCCTTTTTCCTGTCTTTCCAAGAATCAGCAAGTCATTTTAGCAGTGCACTAAAATCCTGAAATTATACACACAAAAAAAGTGTGTGTAGAAATCGCAGAGTACAGGCAAATCCATGGCCATCCCTTTGCACTGTATTTATGTGGCTTGAAATACAATTAATCTCCCCATCACACACAAGCTGGAGAGCGCTTAGGGGTGAGGAATCCTGTTTGGCTTTTCCCGTAACGATCTGGGTGATCTTTCTCGCTCGTCTTCCATCAACCTGACATTCGACATCGCTCCAATAAAGCTGGCCGCGTCTAGACTCCACTGATGCAGATTTAATTCAAACAGCTGTTTCAGTCTTTACTGCAGACGCCCCAGGCATTTCCGCACGGGGAGTGGGGTGGGGTGGATGAGGGAATAGGTCCAAGATTCATCGAGAAGTGCGGAAGAAAGTGAGGGCATGTGTTAGCTGCTGTGTTGGCTGTTTTGAGACACTTGAGAAAGATAAAACACTATGATGTATTGCTTGGTGGTGAGCATAGACTGTAGATGGACAATGCTAACCCACGAGCTCAATGAAACCCAATAAGGGGCTCATGGACCTGGCGGAGGTTTGGGGTCTAGGCGTCATCCTCTCTCCCTCGGGTGCTGTGTCTGCTCCTATAGTGGGGCTCCATGGTTGGTGCTTCCTTAGCTGCTCACCACTGCTCTCAGCCTGGTGTCTTTCATTGTTTTTCTGTACCTAGTGTAAGTATGTTTTTTCTGAACATGTTGGTTCACTGTTGGGTCAGGGAACTAAATACAGGCACAGAGGTATTCACAAAAATATCGGATCGCAATGCTGACACAGAAGCATGGAGACAGACCGTGAAAGACAAACAACATACATCATCCAACTGGACAAGTCAATGCAAGTTGAACTGTGTATCCAAAAAAGGAAAACTGAGAACATTTCTTAACTCCTCCCGGCCGACAAAGCTATATAAGCAGCATTTGTAAATATTTGAGAAAGTCTCGGATTGAACGGACTGCATGTGCCGCTTCAAGTTGAACTCCCGTCCATCTTATATGTACATAAAGACCTTCCTCTACAAACCACAAAGTTGAGTATTTGTTTTGTTGCATTTCTCTGATTCATGTCATTGCTCACGCCACGTTATGTGGGTGTTCCAGATATCTAACAACTGTGCTTATGCAGGCCCTCCGGTCACCAGAGGTTGTGGGGCCGTGATCTTATAAAATCACCTCAACCCTGATTTTACCTAGTATACCAATTTAATGTGTTTTTTGTATTGGTGTTTATGTGTGTGTGTGTGTGTGTGTGTGTATGTATGTGTGTGTATTCGTAAAAACATTTTTTTTTTTCATTATTGAAATATAATGACAACAGAAACTACTCTCCTGACCCTCATCCATGAACTTTCCATCTCTCAGCTTAGAGTGATTTGGTAGTAGGAGGTTCTTTATCCCCTCTGATGTTAACGCTGTCCATTCTTATGAACCAAAGTCTCCTGAACTTGTACATTTCTGAACAGCACATATGAGATCTCCCCAGAGAAGCTCTACATGATGTCATCATTTGAAAAAACGTGTTTATTTGACAAAAGAAAAAGAAAAAAGTTGTCTTTCATCACATCTCCAAAGAAAATAAATATCTGGCTGGGTGCACAACAGCACCCAAGTCCTGTGAAGAACACTCCAATGGATCTTCTGGTGGCCCAAGTTTTTTGATGAACAAGGCGTCCCATCCAAACTCTATGCCAGTCAAAAATAGTAATAGATAGTTGAAACATTTGCCTTTCTTCTCAGGTCCAATTATATTCCAGAATTAGCACCTATGTTGATGCATGTTTCTGCCATGTGTTTTCATGGTAGTTCTTGATTAACATAATTAAAAGAAGAAAGTCAACTGCTGTTAAAGTCAAATTGGGTGCAGAGGTCTTGTACTTGTTCTTGCACAAAAACAAAACTAATATTAAATTACTTCTGAACCCTGCGCTATTAACAGTAGTTACTTTGGGTGGTGACAAAATATAGACACAAATAAATACGTACCTCAGTGCATATTAATGTACATAATGTGCTTGTCTTGACTGCGAATCCCACACATCAAGAAAGAAGAATATATTGTTATTGTAAACAAAAGTATTGCATTTAATAAGGCTTTTCTTTATTTATCTTATGAGCTATGGTTCATGTGCCTCCATATGTGTCCTTACTATTAAAAAGTCTAAATATAAGAAAACAACTACTGTGGGGTGAGTAATGCTTGGAACTCACCCAACTCTCCCACTCATAATTAAGGGCCTTTTATTAAACTAGACAAGAGTGCCTGTGATTAATGTTAATTCTTGTCACAAAATATCAAATTATGTATTGTTTATTTGCCATCTAGTTTAGTATGTTTTCTCCATGCTTTAGCAGCAAAAACATAACAAGTGAAAATCTAGAGACTCCAGTCAAGTCCAGTCAGAAGCATATGCCCTCTGACAGCCCTAACCCCCTCCTCCTCCTGCACAGCTTGTCCTGCAGTCTGCCCATGACTCTCTCGCAGGTACGCTCTGCTCGGCCCGACCAGCCGGACCAGATTGCCTGGCCGCTAAAGGGGCCGCACATCCCCTCCCTCTGCCCCTCTAACCTCACCCCTCCTCCTCGGCGGCCTCACTACGCCACTGCTGCTCTGCCTGCCAGTCCACGGCACGGGTGGAAGTAGAAGTGACAAGCGAAGCCCCACGCTGATCTCCAAGCTGTCCCGCAGATCTGTTCCTGTTTGCCCCTCCGCTTTCCCCCTGTTCTTCCCCCAAAAGAAGTGAAGAAGCAAGAGCTGTAGAAGGGGAGGGTGTGAAAGAGAGAGAGAGAGTGTTGTGGGTGCCCAGTGTGAGAGAATTTGTCTTGACAGTGGGAGAGCCAGAGCTGAACGCTGAATGCCCTTCATTATGAGCAGTCAGAGGTTGCGTGTGGCAGCCCACATCTGTCTGGCTTCTGTTAGACTGAGCACTATTACTGTCTCTACAGATCTCCTTCTCTGCTCTCGTTTCTTTCACCTGCAGTTTGACAATCACAACAATCTCAAAAATTCTACACTAGTGGAGCATACAATGATTTCGGGAGGAGGAATTTACAGATGTTAATATTGTACTTTAGCAGCAGAGAATGATCGGAGTACATTCATACTTCAAAAAACATATCTAGATTCTAGTAATTTTATGGTCGTCAAATATCGCTCCATTACTCAAAAATATGAATTTCTCAAAGTTAGTTATCAATTGAATCCACGAGATGAACTTGCGAGCCGCCCCGGTCCAGCACTGCAAGTATGTCCAGGAAGTCAAAAAAAAAATTAAAAATCTCTGTAACCATGGGGAAAATGTGCTAAATGTTCTTTTTTCTCCCCTGCAGTTTTTCGCACCAAGGCCTCAGTGTTAAGTTAGACAGGCCACATTGATGAAGTATTTCGGTTTTGACCATAGACTGTAAATATTAACGGACGTAGTCACGCCTATCTCCGACGTTCAAACAAATGGGCCAAAAATTGTGCTCACTGGAGCTATCCCGCCCACAAGAAAATTGTGAAAAAATGCATCTGCACATGCATCAGTCGGCGCAAGCCCCATTCATTTAACGAGTGACTTCAAAAATTCACACCGAGTAGACTGGTCCAAAAAAATTCACTCACCTCAGCATTGACACACATGTCTTTACTGAGGAGCTTTGGACCAAGAGCCAACTTTTGGACCATCCTGTGAAGACGTTTTTGAGAGGTAAGAAGATGCTATATGTTAGCATTGGCTAATTCTACTTCTGGGTCCACCCCCATCAGCCCGGGGTGGTATTGCAAGCATGTCAGCGCACGTCATTTTGGCCACTTTTGAGCCGGGACCCGCCCCCACTGGTTTTGACTCAGGCTTTAATATCGTAAGTCAGGATTGACAAATGAACACAGGTGTATATTGTTCCAGGAAAAAAAACCCTGGATCAGTCTTATTTGAATCTAAATTGATTAAACTTCATTGTATAAGCAGGTCCAAGTTCAACATTTAAAAGTGAGTATATCATATTTGCTCCTCTAGGATGTATTCAATAAAACAGTGGTTATCTTGAAGGACTTTACACAACTGCTGAATTTGCCAACACAGATCAGAGAATCAAATAAAACAGAAAACACAGGTATTGGTGCATAAGGGGCAGATGACCAATGTACATTAGTGTTGATAAATGTCCATGAATGTAGTTGAATATTGTTCTTGTTATTGGCCCTTTTGACCAATAACTTTGTTTTATTTTTTTTCTAATCTGCTATTGGCAAATCATCCGATCCGTTGAGACATACTCTTGTTGTGATTTTGTCTTTCTCCTCATGACTCTGCATACTACTCATATAATTAGTAACTTTTAGAATTATGTATTTATTTATATAATTTCGGTATCTATCCATCCATCCATCTATATGAAAGGAGCTATAGAAATAAATACTACATTCTTACTGATCAGATTTTTGTCTAAAATCCCTCCATCTACTGCGCCTACATTCTTTGATCGCCATCCATTTTAATATTTGGGAGTTGCAAGAGGCTGTAATCAAACAAGATACGATTCCCAGAGAAGAATGATGAGGCAGAAGGGTAAACAGAAGGGATGCAAGCGGAGATGGAGGGAGGTGAAAATGGCGCAGAGGACATGACTGAGTGGGAGCACAAAGCACTTTTGGCTGTGACTGTTAATTGGCGCGAGGTTGAGCATAGATGGTGTCTGCTCAGGGTTTATGGTGACAAAGCCAGTCATAACACTCACAGATGAAGTGGCGATGACAAGCCAAGGAATAGTTAACTTCTGGAAGAGGGCTCCGACCGGTATCGTAAAATGTAAGCAAATTAAACAATGGGACAAGACTCCTAAAGCGTTATGTGGTGATTAAATGGAATAAGGCTGGCCACTCCAAGAATCAGGCCAGTTTCATTCTGCTGTGTTAGCATCTCTTCATGTTTCAAAGGCGGTTGAAGTACAATTATTGATATGTTGCAAAGAAAGGCTTGAATTTGAAAGAGGAAATTTTGTTAAATGATCTTTGAAATAGTGGAAAATGATTTAACTAACCAAACTGCACTCACAGGACTTCTGCATGGGTATTTACAAGCCATACACAAACACACAACCATACACACACACACACACACATACCCTACACACAAATGCACATACGCACAACATTGCTATAAATTGTTTTAATTATGTTTTTATAAATAAAACAGCGGCACGGTGGCTGAGTGGATAGCACTCTCGCCTCTCAGCAAGAAGGTCCTGGCTTCGAATCCCGGTTGGAACAGGGTCTTTCTGGGGGGAGTTTGCATGTTCTCTCCGTGCCTGTGTAGGTTTCCTCCGGGTACTCCGGTTTCTTCTATCACTAAAAATATGCTCACTGGGTTAAATCCTCCAGCTCCGCTAGTCCTGACCAAGCCGAGCATCAACATCTGGAGATGGGTTCCCGGGCGCTGTTACTGCGGCGACCACTGCTCCTGACGTAAGCCTTCGTGGCATCAGGATGGGTCAAATGCAGAGGATTGAATTGCCCTACGGGGATTAATAAAGTGCACCTTTACTTTCCCTGGTTTTTCATCATTAAATAGTATACATAGTTCCTACATGACGTCACTACATACAGGGATTTGCCGACCCGGCGCCATTTGTGTTGGCATTCTGTGGGCAAAACAATAGAAAAAGAAGCTGAAACGTGTTAATGTCGTGATAAAGTTGAAAATGGTCATCTCCTGCTGGGTCAATGGATGTTCAAATCGTGCCGGAGGTTCCGTTAAACTTGGATTTTACAGTATACCCATCATTAGACTTCATGAATGTGAGAAGACTAAGCTTTTGTCAGAACAACCACGGAGGTTATGGCTTGCGAAGATAAACAGGCAAGAAACTCCCTCAAAACACGCAAGAATATGCTCGGAGCACTTTGTGTCAGGTGCGTATCGTATCTCATAATGTGTTGACAGACGTAATTTACTCAGTACTAACTTGTGTATGCTGATATCTGGTAACTTGAGAGTTTCATTATTTAGATTACTTTATTATGAGGAGGATCGGTGTCGCGTCCGAGGCTCTCGAGGGCAACGTAAATGTATTAAATAGATAATAATAGTTCTATGGTGGGCTAAAACAATGTTCACAAACAGCATTGCTTCTGTAAAAAGATCTGTGTCATAAAATAAACTGCTCTTTACGCCTGGAAAAATCAGTTGCCCACCATTCACCAAAACATACGGCAAAAACGCGGAAATAAACAATAACAGCAATCCAGAGTGTCCGTGTGGCATTAGCATTAATTAAATGAATTGTTAATATAATTAAAATAATTAAATGGAGCTCCAACTGGTATTAAATCTAAAGTTTTGAGAAATGTTTGCATTGCTTGTTAATTTTTGCTGCATAATTTGATCAAATATGTAAAACATGTCCGTAGCACGTTAAACTGTGGTGCCATTGTATTAATATACAATTATTTGCTCAAAAGTTGCCCTTTTTTCCAATTTGCGTTTGAATATCTACATTTATTCTCATTCTTCTGTTTAATGGAATGCACAAACACAGCAGCGTGCCATCAAAGATGGCGTCTCCGAGGAGGTCATGTGACATTCATTGGTCTGTGGGAACTATGTATATACGTAAAGTCATATAAATAGTATCGAATAAGTAAATAGAAAAGTTTTTTCTTGAAACGTAAAAAAAAAGCATGGCACCATGGCAAGAGCTCTGGTGTGTGCTGGGGTTGTCTTGCACAGTTTTTCCAATGTGGTTTTACTGCAAATGGCAAATAAATTCTTGAATCTTGAATTCCTCAGTAAATACCAACATCTTCAGATAGTTCTGTCATGATTTCAGATGTGTGCTGTGTTATCATAAATACCCTTATAATTTAGATGAAAATAATTAGTTTATGTATAACATTGTTCTTCGACTAAGGAACCATCGACTAAAGACCTACAGCAGGTTTTTAAATACCAGGCTTCCTCTGGCGTATGGAGAACATATAAGTGAAATATTGAGGGCCATTGTCTGTGAATTAAAATGGACAGATTTCTAAAAGGACGTCTCCAGTGGTGGTAAATGTATTAAGAGGAATCTGAGCCTGTTGTAAGGACGGGTGCAGAGCCAGGATCTCTCCAACATCACTATATTCAGTCAGAAGGATTTTAATGAAAAACTTCTTCCGCACAAAGGTCACTGAGCCTTATCTCTGCTGAAAGACTGCATGATGAGCACTGTAACTAATGAAAATGAAATGAATCCTTTTTGCAATGATTGAATAGGAAAAGGATTAACCCTTTTCCATCCAAACTTTGTAGAAAAAAAAAACTCTAAATGCAGGGATTATTTAACTATTTTGCTCTGTGTTTTTTTTCTCCAAGATAATTAATAAATACAATACAGTACAGAACGTAATCAAAATGTTTGATGGGATTTTATGCCATATGTCCCTCTATCTCTCCACATACTTGCAATATACTATATGGCACGATGGCTGAGTGGATAGCACTCTCGCTTCTCAGCAAGAAGGTTCTGGGTTCGAATCCGGTCGGAAGAGGGCCTTTCTGAGTGGGGTTTGCATGTTCTCCCTGTGTCTGCGTAGGTTTCCTCCAGGTACTCCGGTTTCCCCTACCATTAAAAAGAAAAAAAAGGAAACAATAGGTCTGGCATGCGGAGTGAGAGGATAAATGCCCACAATAATAAACCGCTTTGTGACTCTGGTCTGTGAAAGGCGGTATATAAATACATATTAGTACTACTTACCACTACAAGATTGCATCGGTTTTATATAGCGCAATTCTGGACACACCTCCATACACGGTCGAGATCAACTTCTAATGTTGCCACAGCTGCCCTGGGACACACTGACAGAAGCGAGGCAACCAGTACCTACATGTATTTTGGATTCCGTTGAAACTCGATAAATTACATACATTACATACATTACAGTATATATACAAAGGCTTGGCATATAGTGAAATATGCCAAGCCTTTGTTTATATAATTCTTATGATTATGTCAGTCCATTATCCTTTTTTCCTTTATCCTATTTATTCATTTTTTTTTTAAGTTTTATATGGGGTGTTGACAAGCTGTGAGCCAATTATCAACATATTACAAATAAAGGCTTGGTATATCTCATTTTGCATCTTCTGAGTATGTCATATAATAGTTTCACTTTTTTAAGTTGATTTACAGTAAATAGTACAGTAGATGGACTTTTGAACAGTTTATCTTAATCAAATTATCACCTCAATATTACTCACTCAATATTAAAACGTGATTATCAAATATAAAGCATGGCTATACAGGACTGATCAGATGGAAGTATAATTTTAGACCTAAATTTAATTGTGGGAGGGAGAAGGACAATGCCTATATAAAGAACGTAGTAATTAAGTAGGAATCGATATTTAATAATTCATATGTGTGAGCAACCTTCACCAAAGACTGACATTTCACACAGTTCATGTAAAATCAATTACCCCTTATTCTCTACACTCACAGCAGCACATGTAGAATAGCGCGGATATAAAATGGCAAAAATGGACCGCCAATTTCTGCACAGGTGGACCCCTGCCGGAGCTGCACCTGGCGCCCCCAGTGCTCTGCTGTCGACGCCATCCCTCCCCAAGGGCATTTGACCCGGTTCCGAGTCCATCCAGCTCCCCGCCCCAGCTCTGGCCTCTATCCAGACGGCCAATCAAAGTGATGGCTTTGTTTTCAACTCTCTCTGCCGCTGCTGCCTCCTGTTCTACCCCCCGCATCACATCAAGATCCTCACACAGCGTCGGGAGCGTTCAGGAACGTGGAGGCCGATAGACCCACAGAGATGTTTGGGACAGGGCCAGCGTGGTGATTGAAGTGTTCGGAGCAGCGCCGCCGCCAGAGTGAGTGGCAGCTTCCTTAGTGTCAGAACGATTACAGTAAGAAATGTGGCTCTCTCTCCAACTCCATAAAATAATCACAACATGTCTGCATTCATTCATTCATTCATTTCCTTTCAGGCCAATCTGTAGAATGTTACTTTCCACTCAATGTCCTCAATGTATATAGGAAAAGAGAAGATAAACTTTATTGATCTCACAATGGAGAAATGTACATGTCACATTTGGCACTAAAAGAATCTCTTCAGGGTCGGCAAAAGACATGTTATAAAGGTTAACACTATAGTCTCTTTTTACTTTATCTACTTATCATCCCACCCTACATGTATAGTAGATAACTCCGCACTATTATATATATATTTTTTGAAAGACTGAATCATTTACATTTAGCTAAGAAACATAGCTGCTGCTTATTTTGTATATGTTGTGTGCTCTTACTATACTGTCCTGTATGTGCGCTGCAACATTGAAAATTCCCCACTGTGGGGACAAATAAAGTATCTCTTATCTTATATTATGTGCAATAAAAATTCAAAGTGGCTACAGTATAAACAGTGCAAGCTTATCAGTCCTAGTGCAGTTCATTAAAGTGACTTATTGTGCAGTCTGACTCTCATTTTCAGTCAAACCACATTCATTTCAACATTTATCAACACCTTTTTGACAGACTCCTTGGGTGTTTGAGCTCACCTGTTGTTTTCCCACACCAGTTATTTTTCAAAATAAACATTAAATATGTGCAGGGCTCTCTCATTTGTTCCGTAGAAGGCAAGTTAAGCCTAACCCAAACCCGAACCCTTACCTAATCCACTGTGCCTCATCCCCAAACTTTAATTTGTATTTAAATGTGTTTTATTATGAGTCGGGAATTGATAGGATGTGTAAGTGACTGTGTGGGTTACTTTTAAACACGCTTCTATAGGAACACAGAAATTGTATTCATTTTACTGTTTAATTGTTACCATTGCTACCATGCAACATCCCACCACAAAGAAGTAGTTCAGTTCAGAAACACTTACAGTTTATACAACAACAACAAACAGACAATGGGCCTCATTCACGAATAACTTCGTAAGAAACTACTCAACTTTCTTCTCAAGTTGTCCTTAAGTAGATTTCTAAGAAGTCCCCACGTGGGATTCATCAACGCACTCGTAAGCCGCTGAATTGTTCGCAGCTGTTCTCTCAGATTGATGAATCCCATTTCCTCGTAAGTACAGCGCGCGTGCCAGGTGCTTCATTAGCATAGGTACTTAGCATAAGTAACCGCCCATTAATGCCCATATAAGGGACTGCAGGGCCGTGTGCAGACGGCAGAGGAAACAGCAACAGGCCTAAAGCAGAGTTACACGGAGCAAAATAGTCACCCTTTTTTCTTCCTTTACCAGACTGAGAATAAAGTTATAAAATGTTGACTTAAAAGGCGAAATATTATGATAATAAAGTCGAACTAGCAAAATTATGAGATTAATCTAAGAATATGATGAGATTAATCTCAAAATGTTATGAGCTTAATTTAAAAATATATTATGTATTATTTTAAAGATGAATCTCAAAATGTTTTGAGATTAATCTCAAAATATTTTTGGACCCTGGGAGGAGATCCAGCGCGGACCAGCGCTGAGACCAATGCAGACCCGAGGAGAGACTGGAGTGACCAGCACACAGAAACCAGCGCGGACCTATAGGAGAGACCGCATAGACTGGAGTGACCTGACTGGAGAGACCGGTGCGCAGAGACCAGCGCGGACCGAAGAGAGACCGCATAGACCAGACTTGAGAGACCAGCGCGGACCCGTATGGATCCAGGAGCATGCAGGAGCACCCGTATGGAGAGACCAGTGCAGACCCGTATATGGGAGAGACCAGTGCAGACCCGTCTAGATCCATGGGAGAGACCAGTGCAGACCAGTATAGATCCATAGGAGAGACCAGTGCAGACCCGTATAGATCCATGGGAGAGACCAGTGCAGACCCGTATAGATCCATGGGAGAGACCAGCGCAGAGACTCAGCGCGGACCCAGTAACCTCCTGCAGCAGCAGTATATATGCCGTTGTTCTGTGGCCCGTGGATAAAGAAATGCCCCCTATAAATAGGAAGGGGTCACTAATACACGGCAAGATTTCCAATGTATTTGATAAAGCGTTGGCACATTTCATTTCAAAATGAATTAAAAAGTAGGCCAGATCTGCAGTGAAAAAGGCGGTATATAAATAAAGATTACTAATAAAGATTACTACAAATAAATAAATACATACATCGATATGACGGACATATCACTGGAATGTTGTATTTTTATTCAACTTCACCAAAGAGGACAACCCCGGCTGTGAACATGTCGGCACTGAATGCGTACGAGTGCTCCTGAGGACTCGTAGGATTTGTACTTGCCCAAGAGAAATTCTGGTTACGAGAAATATTCGTGAATGCCACTTTCTTCGTAAAAACCGCGTAAGTAGGATTTACGTACAAATCTGTTCCTAAGAACCGTTCGTGAATGAGGCCCAATGTTTGCCCGAGGGTTATCTAGAGCTCAAAAGGTTTAGGCAGAAGTAGAAAATACTTATACACGCCCACCCTTTCATTGCATAATCTAATTAACTGTATGTTTTAAGTCAGAGTAATACAGATATTTCAACAGGAAATGTTTGCACTGCTGTTTAAAGCGCTCTCGGCACAGTTTTATCTCATTTACTACACTTTGCTTGCACTAGAATAAACAGTACTCTATACTTGCCTCTTATTTTGCTAAATGTATAACTTTTACACTTATTTTTTATTTCCATTATGTTCAAGATAGAGATGTTTTACTTGTTATTTAATGCCAGAGTTAGAGATGTTGTTTTTATTTTAATTAGTATGGCTATTGTTCACTTATCTTGTGCTGTGTGCTCCTCATTCTATAACTTGTATCAATCAATCAATCAACGTTTATTTATAGAGCGCCTTTCCTACACAAGGCAACGCAAAGCGCCTCACAACCCATATAACATCATGCATAAATCATCAAACATTAGAATTTAAGTAAACATAAAAAGACAGATTAAGAGCACAAGATATATAAAATCACACAAGTAGTTAAAAACCGTAAAAAATTAAAATCACACAAGGGATTACAATCATAAATAATCATAAATAATCATAGCGCATTAAAAAGATTAAAGATAAAAACAAATGTAAAATCATTCACTTGTATGCACAGCTAAAAAGAACTGTTTTCAGTTCAGTTTTAAAAACTGCTAGAGTAGACGCCTGTCTCACACTCTCGGGAAGACGGTTCCAGACTCTAGCTGCATGAATCTGAAACGCAGCCTCCCCATGTCTAGTTCCGACTCTTGGCACTAACAGAAGTCCAGTCCCTGTGCTCCTCAGAGCCCGAGTTGGTTCATATGGCACCAACATGTCGCGGATGTACCCTGGTGCGAGGCCATGGAGAGACTTGTACACAAGTAAAGCTACTTTAAAATCTATTCTCTGAGCCACAGGAAGCCAGTGCAGAGACCTGAGGACCGGACTAATGTGGTCGTACTTCCTGGTTCTAGTCAGGACTCGAGCTGCAGCATTTTGGATGTACTGCAGCTGTTTTACCGCTTGTTTAGAGAGACCTGTGAACAAGCCATTGCAGTAGTCCAATCGACTGGAGACAAATGCGTGGATAAGAATCTCCAAGTCTGCTTTAGACACAATGTTTTTAATTTTAGCAATGTTTCTTAGGTGGAAGTAAGCTGATGATGTCACAGATGATATGTGGCTATTGAAATTCAAGTCTGAGTCCATTATTACTCCTAGATTTCTGACCTGAGTTGAGGGTTTCAGGGAGAGAGACTGGAGGTGGCAGATAACGCTCTCTCTTTGTTTCTGAGGTCCGAAAACAATAATTTCAGTTTTTTCTGTGTTTAGCTGGAGAAAGTTATTTTGCATCCAATCACTGATCTGTTGGATACAGTGAAGGAGCGAGTCCACTGGTCCATGTTCTCCTGCTGTCAGGGACACATAGACCTGAGTATCGTCAGCGTAATTGTGATAGGACACGTTATTACTGTGTATTAACCTACCCAGAGGCAGCATGTAAATATTAAACAGGAGAGGCCCCAGGATTGAGCCCTGTGGCACTCCGCAGGTCAGGGCCAGATGGTCTGAGACACAGTTTCCGATCTCCACAAAATACTTTCTGTCCTGTAGGTAGGATATAAACCAGCTTAGGGCTGTTCCAGAAACACCAACCCAGTCCTCAAGTCTCTGAATGAGGATACCATGATCGACAGTGTCGAAAGCAGCACTCAAATCTAACAGGATAAGAACTGAGACTTTTCCTGCGTCAGTGTTAAGTCTGATGTCATTTGTTACCTTCACTAGAGCGGTCTCTGTGCTGTGGTGGGGTCTAAAACCAGACTGGAACATATCAAAAGAGTGATTGATTATTAAAAATTCTGTAAGTTGGTGATAGACAACTTTTTCTAGAATTTTACCCATGAAAGGCAGATTTGAAATGGGCCGATAACTTTTAAGTGCCAAGGCATCCAGACTCCTCTTTTTTAGGAGGGGTCTGATGACTGCCGTTTTCAGGGCCATTGGGAATGTTCCAGATTCAAGAGACATATTTACTATATGCGTGAGTGAAGGTAAAAGACTGCTCAGAACAGATTTAAGAAATCTAGGAGGTAATACATCCAGGCTACATGTAGAAGAACTCAGACTTGTAATTATCATTTGGACAGTTTCATTTTGTACTGGTGTAAAGTGTGTCAGCCCAAAAAGCTTCACTGGCTGTTGGATTGTAATTTCTACTGTGGAGGTGATGGCATTTTTGATGCCTTGGACTTTGTCATTATAAAACTCTGCAAACTCATTACATTTGGTTTTGGAGGTAAGCTCTGATGGCATCTTAACAGGGGGATTTGTCAATTTATTTACCGTTGAGAACAGAACGCGTAGATTGCCACTACAACCTTCGATTGTTTCGGAAAAATAAGTTTCCCTCGTTCTACGTAGCACACTGTTGAACTTGCACAATGCATCTTTGAAGATCTCATGGTCAACTTGGAGATTTGACTTTCGCCACTTCCGCTCGGCTCTCCGGCACTCTCTCTTCTGTGCCCTGACAGAGTCTGCTTTTGTCCATGGCGCCTTTTGCTTATTTGTAACAATTTTGACCTTTACAGGAGCAATCGTGTCCAGAACATCCAAAACACTAGAGGTGACAGAGTTAAGTAATTCATCCACAGTAGAACACAACGTGTTATCAAAGTTTATCATCCCCATGAAAAGTTCACCTGTATTTTTGTTTATGTGTCTTCTTCTTCTAACAATTGAGGATTCAGCTCGTGCTTTACTATTGAGACACATATCAAAAAATACACAGAAATGATCTGACAGAGCAACATTGGCCACATTTACATTTGAGATATTAACCCCTTTAGTAATTAGCAGATCGAGAGTGTGTCCTCTGCTATGGGTGGGGCCACTCACATGCTGAGTGAGACCAAAGGTTTCCAGCACAGAGCTCAGCTCTTTCGCGTATCTATCATTAACGTTATCTACATGTATATTAAAATCACCTATGACGACTAAACTATCAAAGTCTGTGCACACAACTGAAAGCAACTCGGTGAAATGATCAGTGAAACTATGACATGACTGTGGCGGCTTGTACACAACAATAATAAGAATAGAAGATTGTTTTTGTTCTATTTTAAAAGAGACATACTCAAATGAGGAAAATTTCCCAAGAGGTACTCTATGGGAGACAATACAATCTTTAAAAACTGCTGCTGTGCCTCCTCCTCTTTTATTTTCTCGAATTTCTGATTCAAATTTGAAATTTGGTGGTGTTGTTTCTATTAAAACTGCATTTTCTGTATTATGGTCAAGCCAAGTTTCAGTCATAAACATAAAGTCAAGATCATAAGAACAGATAAAATTATTAATTAAAAAGGATTTATTGCATAGTGATCTGACATTAAGCAGAGCAAGGTTAAAAATAATATCAGTGTCAGTGGGGTTTAGTTGATTGACTACAAAGAATTGGAATTAGATTTCCTGAGTTGGACCGTCTAACTGCTGTCCTTCTGTTATATTTGTGTTTATTCAAATTAAAACACATTTCTGAGCCGGTGCGAGGAACACACACTGTCTCTATTGGTTTAAAAAGTGAACTCTGTTTTACTTTGTTAAGTTCCAGATGCATGACTGAGTAAGTGCCGTTCAGTGGCAGGACTGGTATTACACTGCCAGACGGACAGGGGTCAGTGTTTGCACCACAGTACTCACCCGGTGCTGGAGTGGAGGAGGAAGGTGGTAGTGGGGGCCGAGAGGCCTCGGATGTAAACAGTCACGCCCCCCTCGGGGAGCACTGAACAACATGGCGTAGGAAGTCCGTCAACAAACTGGTGCCGTATCTGTTCGGGTGCAGACCATCTGGACGATAGGCCACGTGACGCTTCCAGAACAGGCCAAAGTTGTTCACAAAAACAAAGTTAAAAGTGCTGCATGTAGACTGGAGCCACATATTCAGCGCCACAACGCGACTGTACAAGCAGTCTCCCCGGTTTACAGTCGGGACTGGACCAGAGATAAAAACACACAACCCAGAGGACTGGAGAAGACGGAATAGATCCATAAAATGCTTCTTTGTGACCTCGGACTGCTGCAGCTTCATGTCGTTGATCCCCACATGCACGATTACCTTTGAAATGGTATCAGGCAGGGACTGAAGCAGAGGAGGGAGACGTATGAGCAGGTCTGGTACAGTGGCTCCGGTAATGCAGTGAGTGACCGCGTTAAAAAAGCGGACGTGTCTCACGATGGAATCTCCAACAATCAAAGTAGTCGGGGCGAAGAGTGGACGTAGCCGCGGAGAAGGCGCTCGGTGTCCATGGCCGGAACCAGCGGGCTCATCCAGGGATGAGTCCGAACCAGGGCGCTGCTGAACACATGGAGGGGAGCGGGGGTGTTGATTCTCAGCTCCGGGCAACCCACGCTGTGTGCTCGGGGACGCTGGAGCGGCGAGAGGAGCAGGCTCGGGTCGCTGCTGCTGACCCGGTGAAGGTAAGTGGTGGTGATGCACTGGGGTCAGAGAAGGGGAATGACCACTCTTTCGTCTGAGGACGGCTTCCTTTAGGAGCGTTTTTCTCGCAGTGGACCTGGATCCACGAACGGCAGAGTACGCTGCAGAGTCCAGGGGTTCTGCTGAGGGGGCTGGGATGTCAGTGGAGAGTGCTGCATAGCGGTTTGACAGGCTTAGGACATGGGCCACGGCGCTGGATGGCTCCTCGCAGTTCGCGGGTTCCTCATTCGGAACCGGGCGCTTAGGTGTAGAACAGGAGGGTCCAGAGCTGACAGACCTCTCCCACACGACAGTGTCACAGTATGCAGCGCTCAGTGACATAAGCCGTGAGTGCTGCCCGCCAGCGACATCAAAAAGTTTGGACACGAGTGACTGTTTGTCCTGCAGCTCTGCAGTGAGGCGAAGGACTTCTTTACGGAGGTCTGCAATAGTGGCACGGTCCCTCTCACGAAGCTCCAATGTGAGGCGACTAATGTCGTTTGTGGTCATTGCAGTGTCACTTTCCATGTCTGTGGTGCGCTCGTGGTAGCCTCCGAGCTAGCGCGTTTCGATTGGGTCTTTGTGTTAAAAGACGTGATGCTCTGGAACCATTGCATTTAAGGTAAAAACACTAGAGTGTACAAAAGACACTAATACACCGTAAAAACGTGTTTAAAAGGCTTTAAAAGGCTTTAAAAGGCTTAAAAGGGTAAACAGAGCAGAGCCGTCAAAAACGCGTGCTCACAACACGCGTATTGCAACACTGAAATTGCTCCACTGTGGAACGAATAAAGGATCTCTTAATCTTAATCTGTGTTGATCATTTGACTGCAGAGATGTGCACTGGACACTGGTTTGCAAACTGTGGCGTCACACTAACTTATGCAGGACATTTAGAAATAAGAACTGATATAGTTTTGCCACATTCATAATTGCCATCCATCCATTAATTTTCTTCCGCTTTGTCCGTTGCCGTGTCGCTCGAACAGAGGCCCCAGCCACCTCTACTGGCTCCTCTTGACTTCATGATTGCCAACATCACAATTCGATTGATGGATAGAGACAGTTATCATTTTAATCCCCGGTAAGATAACGGGGAAAGTACCATGCAATACGCAAGGGATAATGTATGTTCCGCTGCGCGTCGGGGTCCGCTTCGCCCTGCCGGTACTTATTTTCCGATATTGACCTGCATAATATACATTATGCCGCTTTTTATACGGCTTTCTACCAACAGAACACACACAATAAACTTCAGTCCACTCTTAGGAATGTTGAAAGGTTTATTTAATGGCAGAAAATAAAATAGTTCCCAAAGGCTTTCCCGTGGCTATGCGAGAAACACTTAGGTTAGCAACTTTCAAACTAGAACTCTCTGGAACTGCATACAAACTGAACCTTACCTAAATCCATAATCCAATCCTCTGCAAATGTGTCCTAAAATGTCCCGGAATCTACTTTATCTATTTTTCGCGATAGCTTTTTCTCGCATTAAAACAGTATTTTTGTCATGAAAACATGACCAGAAAATGTTGAAATTTCTGTGCACGTGTGTGAAGTATGAATATGTATAATGTATTCTCCGATTGACATTCAAATGTGTTGATTGGTATTTGCGTTTATTGAGCGTGGCTAGCTCCGGAGTGGCTGGAACTACTTGTGGAGTAATCTACGCATCTGAATTACAAGCACAGAGTACGTTGCCATGGGCAGTGGTCATTACTGTTTTGAGAGGTCTGTTATCAAGAAATAATAATAATAATAATAAGAAATTGGTAGAACGTTTTTAAATTACATTCAAATCAATGGAGCATTCTACTGCTGCTGTGAGGAGCCGTGTAATAATCAAAGAAAACCAAACTTCAATAAATATATATAAGTTAAGTTATCTTTGAGTATTGCATGGTACTTCTTTGATCCCACTTAAAACACTATGTGACTGTATAGTTTTCTTAAAATGTATGATTTTGTAAAACCCTCACTGCTTCTCTGCTTTACATATCAAAGAGATCACACATTTGAATGAAAATTGGATGCCAAAACAGCTGGCGTCCAAAGCAAAGAAGGAAGCATAGGTGTGAGAGAAAGTTCATTAGAAATCTTCTCGCCTCAAAACGGCTGTGTTGCATTGTACTGGTAATCCAACAGAGTTTTCTAACACTGAACATGTAACAGTCTGACAATTAGACAGAGAGACGTCAATTAAATTCCATTATCAGGAAACATAATTCACTTTGGGGGAGAGCGGATGATACGGAATGAGCCCCTTTTTACGAGACGCATGCAGTTTCATTTGGGATTAGCACTTCCTTTTTGAGGGCGAATATGCAAATGGAAGACTAATGAACTTAAAGTATTCTCTTTGTGAGGACTGATTAACCGAGGGGCTCCTGCACGGCACATTTACATTTTCCTCAAGTCGACTCGGGGTTCTCCACTCTCAAATTACAGTGCTTTTCTAGGCCAATTACATTGAACAAGTGCACCATTATCCAGTTCTGAACATCACACATGTATATTTGGCCCCTTCATTTTCTCAAGAGTGCTTCATGAGTGTCGGAGGGAGGGAGCAGGAAGCCGGGCGCAGTGCAAAAGGCTTATGGGAGATCCTCTCATGCACCTCTTGAGTTTTCATTTGAGAAAACTGCCCAATCAGAGAATAGACAATGCCATTATCATTGCCATTGTTTTCAGTAATGCCTGGTTAATATAAATTCATGAAAGTTGTATGTTTTTGAAAATGAAGGATAATCTCTTTTAAGCGGTGGTCTAAGAATTAAAGTAATTTCTTGCAATGTAGCTGCAGTGTGTATGGGTGGGTTTCCTCTGGGTGCTCCGGTTTCCCCCATCACACCTGTTGTTCCTGGCATTTGCAGGACGCATGAGTAACAAGGCAATAAAGTATGCTCTAATTTACATTTAAATTTTGTTTTGGAAAAAAAACATTAAAAAGAAAATATTGCCTATGGTTTTAAAATGGAAAAACGGAAACAAGATCTGACTTCAGAGACTGACCTCAGAGACTGTATTCCGAGAAATGGCCTTCAGTGTAGCTTAGTAAGTACTCACATTGGATAACAGGTTAACCCATGTCCATAACCGTCCCAGATCAATCCTGGTCCATAAAACAAGGCTCACACAATACCTTTTTTTGCGGGTCACATGTTTGAGACCCTGCACAGGATAATGACTTAAACACACAAGTGGACAATACACATTTGGGAAACAATGGAAACTGTTGATATGTATATTTGTAAATTGGACATAACTGGATTCGTTCGTGAGCTGTGATATAATACAGTCCAAATCTCTGAGAACATGAAAACAAACAAAAAATCCTTGTCCAAGTTCCTGTAGCGTAGAAGCCCCAGAAGTCCCCTTTTCTAAGCGTGTCTACCATTGCGGACTCCCTCGGTAAGGCCAGCCGTAATATATTGAAGTGCTGTGAGCCTGAAGTGCCGAGAGCCACCACTTGCACCATTTACGTCCCCAGAGGAACAATAAGGCAGCATGACCGTGGCCCACTCCCCTGCAGAATAGGCCCAGGATTAGATTTATCTCACTCTGAGCTCATGCATGAACCAAGCAAAGGCCAGAAATCGCATATGATTGTACGGAATCCCATCGGATACTTTTTGTGCAAGCCGAGACCAGAGTTCTCTTTTCAAATCTAGAAACCTGGGCACTTCTTTGGTATTGGTCTAGGTGAAGCTTGGATCAGCATTGAGGCAAAACATAAAAAACAACAACAACTACACACTTCTTTGCGAAACAACAATAATGATAAACCAAAAATCCAATCTCTTGGGGGTGAGAAATCCCATTGAGGTGACAAATGTCTCCAACCAGCTTCCAAACCGCTCCATTCATTACAGTCTGCCCTGTGTCTGGTATTTCTCACAGCAAGAATCTCTTCAGCTGTCCCTATGAAATGCACACGGCAGGAAGTGCATTGTGTGGAGAAACGTCGCTCTCGCCGGCGCTGCTGATTTCACGAATAATGGTGAAATGGCCAGCAGAGCGAAAGGGGGTAAAGGAAAAGGATGTGGAGCGTCGGGCTGTTTCAGAAAGAACAGCGAGTGATTTGATACAGAGATCAACCAATGGGGGTTCTCTGAGGCCGCTGGACCAATAAAAAAAATGTAAAAATAAAATATTTTTGAATATAAATAGAGGTCAGGGGAAAATGCTAATGTGCTAGTTAGCAATTTGGACATTGGTTTTGTTCATATTGCCTTTACGGACATTGATGGAAATATATTTATTTTAAAGAGAGGGAGATGAAAAGTTTAAATATTTCCGGATTCAGATTCATTTTATTTGCTATTTCCTGTATTTCAATTGTCGATGCAATGAGATTTTCTTGATAGTTCATTTTTTGCATATGTGGTTATTTTTGTGTATTTACTTTACTTTACTAGGTGTTTGGAACAAATGATAACTTTTATTGATTATGGTTTTGGATATACTGTTTTTTCTAAACAAAAAGACTTCTATCTAAATTGAAACTGAAATGGACCAAAGGTAAAGATCGCTCTCAACTGTTTTACATAAGTTATGATGACGAAATAACATTTAATATAAATTCTTGTTTATATTAAATCATGCATTTTTTGGGGAAAATTATCTTGAAAATGAGGTGTAACATGCGGTGGTATCAGTCCAGTCTGGTCCAGTTTATTTATAAAGCACTAATAAAAACAACAAAGTTGACCAAAGTGCTGTACATAAAAAGTCATACACAAATATACATAGTTCCCACAGACCAATGAATGTCACATGACCTCCTCGGAGACGCCATCTTTGATGGCACGCTGCTGTGTTTGTGCATTCCATTAAACAGAAGAATGAGAATAAATGTAGATATTCAAACGCAAATTGGAAAAAAAAGGGCAACTTTTGAGCAAATAATTGTATATTAATACAATGGCACCACAGTTTAACGTGCTACGGACATGTTTTACATATTTGATCAAATTATGCAGCAAAAATTAACAAGCAATGCAAACATTTCTCAAAAACTTTAGATTTAATACCAGTTGGAGCTCCATTTAATTATTTTAATTATATTAACAATTCATTTAATTAATGCTAATGCCACACGGACACTCTGGATTGCTGTTATTGTTTATTTCCGCGTTTTTGACCGTATGTTTTGGTGAATGGTGGGCAACTGATTTTTCCAGGCGTAAAGAGCAGTTTATTTTATGACACAGATCTTTTTACAGAAGCAATGCTGTTTGTGAACATTGTTTTAGCCCACCATAGAACTATTATTATCTATTTAATACATTTCCGTTGCCCTCGAGAGCCTCGGACGCGACACCGATCCTCCTCATAATAAAGTAATCTAACGCTAAATAATGAAACTCTCAAGTTACCAGATATCAGCATACACAAGTTAGTACTGAGTAAATTACGTCTGTCAACACATTATAAGATACGATACGCACCTGACACAAAGTGCTCCGAGCATATTCTTGCGTGTTTTGAGGGAGTTTCTTGCCTGTTTATCTTCGCAAGCCATAACCTCCGTGGTTGTTCTGACAAAAGCTTAGTCTTCTCACATTCATGAAGTCTAATGATGGGTATACTGTAAAATCCAAGTTTAACGGAACCTCCGGCACGATTTGAACATCCATTGACCCAGCAGGAGATGACCATTTTCAACTTTATCACGACATTAACACGTTTCAGCTTCTTTTTCTATTGTTTTGCCCACAGCATGCCAATACAAATGGCGCCGGGTCGGCAAATCCCCGTATGTAGTGACGTCATGTGGGAACTATGTATACAATTACAAAATACAAAAAAAGTGGCAAAACAACCCCAATTTACAGCAAAAAAAAAATATATATATTCAAAATCAATTAAAAGCCAATGAGAACAAGTGAGTGAGTAAGACGAGACCTAAAAACAGGAAGTGAATCAGACTGACTCACACACTGGCAGCTCATTCCAAAATTTGGGACCAACAACCAAAAAAACTTGATCTGCTCGGAGTTTTCGTTTAGTCGGAGGAACCCAGAGCAGAGCCTGGGTATCAGTCAATCAGTCTCCCATTGTGGGGAAATTTAAGCTATCATGACACAGACACAGAAAAGTATGGCCCAGGATTATACCCCTTTATATCCAGTGTTTTTGGTGTAGCTTTCAAACCACTAGAAGCAGAATGACAGCACCATATCGTTGCACGGCATACGATAGAATTGATAAGATTCACGCAGATAATATAGGCCCAATAAACGCCTACGGACAAAACAACAACTCTGCCAAATATCGGACCCTTGAAAACAACATGATTTCCTGTGGCTTTCGTTCTGGGCATTGCCTTTGAGCCCTGAGCCACATCGGGGAAGAGCTGTCCAAAAAAATCCTCCATGCATTGATAGACAAAGTAAGCAGGATGTCTACAAGTAGTTTTAAATTACATGTCAGTTGAATTGACTTGCCATCTTAAATTTATGGTAAACCGAATCTAATTTATAGATCTCAATTTCAATCTTTTTTTACTTTTAGAACCACTTGCTGGCGGCAGGGCCAGTTAGTATTTGCTAACTCTGATAACAGGTATTATTTATACAGATTATTTGCAGAAATATGAGTTTTACGATTTCAGATTTTGTATACAGTTTAGAGAGGTTGCTCTGAGTAGACAGATCCTATGCGGAGACATCCTATCGGTTTTGACAATAGCTCTGACAAGTCACTCCACGACTGATGTTTCAGATGTACAGAGCATGTGCACTGCGGGCCAGCCTCTGTCAATAAACCCTGTCGCCACTTTTAGATTATGTGCGGATGGCAGGTCATGTATCAGGCCTTGTACACAGATTAAAGTGGGACTGAGCCGACAGACGAACCGACGACAGAGACGCTTATGAAGAATGTCTTTATAGAATGTTTTATTGCATTCCACATTTCTATTAAGAATAAAAATAGAAATTGTAATAACCAGCACATCTTTGAAGACAGATGGCAATTTTGGGACTTACTGTAGGTTTCTGGTGAAGTCTGTGACAAGATTATGGCTAAGGTTATGTTCTTTGCATCTGTTCATTGCATTTGACCCATCCTGCAATCTAGGACAACCTGTCACCTGGTATCACAGTCTCCATATGATGACTGGGTTGGTAAGAACTAATGTTGATAATTAGTTATTTTACTTATGGTGCATGTTTTGGATGGTAGGAGACTGTCGAAAACCCATCAAACATGGAATCTAACCTGCTACCCTCTTGCTGTGAGTCCTGACCACCACACAAGGTTTCATAGGGAGAAAGGATTTTTCACTTTGATGCAGTACTTTATTGCATTTCCATTAATTTAGTTTGTTTTATTTATTTATTTATTTATTTACTTGAATGGGAGCGTGTGTATTAATGAAGAGCAGTGTATTAGCCTTGGACTACTTTCCATCCATTCTTCCAAAGATACAATCCCAAACACACTCACAAACACGTTCATTCATCCTGAACTACATGTTTTTAGTAGTCGGGGAAACCGAAGCACCTGGCAAAACCTAAGAAGAAAAGTAAGAGTTGGATGCTTAATTATACTTCACGTGTAACACATTTGCTTAGGAGTGGTGAGAAATGCACATTTTCACCCACTTATGCGATGTTTTGGACCTACGGAGGGGATAGACTTGTCAAACATACTGAATACTAGAAGATTAGCTGACTAAAAAGGGCACTTGGCCATTGCTCTAAATATTTTTACAAACCTGGCCCAAACTGATGTGAACAGTGATGATCCGTGACATTCAAAGAAATGTATAAACATGTATGGACCAGTGGGGGAGGGTCCCAGGCCAAAATGACGTGCGCTGACATGTTGCAATACCACCCCGGGCCGATGGGGGTGGACCCAGAAGAAGAATTAGCCAATGCTAACATATAGCAATGGCAGACCTCTCAAAAACGTCTTTACAGGATGGACCAAAAGTTGGCTCTTGGCCCAAAGCTCCGTTCCACATGTGTGTCAATGTTGAGGGGGGTGGATTTTTTTGGACCACTCTAGTTTACTTGCTGTGAATTTTTGAAGTCTCTCGTTCAAATGAATGGATCTGCGACGACTGACGCATGCGCAGATGCGTTTTTTCACCATTTTCTTGTGGGCGGCCATTTTGGATTGCTCCAGTAGAGCACATTTTTTGGCCCATCAGTTAGAACGGCGGAGATAGGCGTGACTCTGTCCGTTAATATATACAGTCTATGGTATGGACATTTGTCATCCTGCTTCCTATGGCTCTTACTGTATGTGTTCATTTGATTTTGTCTGATTCTCTGATATGTTGCCGAAAGTAGTCCGAGATAACAGCTGTTGTGATTAAGATCCATACAAAAGTACATAGAATTGTTGATCTATACAAAAATTCTAGGTACTTTTTGGTTATTTTAAGATCACTGCTGCTGTCATTGTTGTCGTATATTATCAACCATTGAGCCATTTTCCTTGCTTATTAAATCATCCAGATGAGCCGTTTTGCGCATTTGGCTACCGTGCGTGCAAATACTGGTTGAGTCAGGTTTTGTGCTCCATTTTTGTGGCTATTTAAAAAAAAAACACACACACCCAACATCTGAGGCCTTTGTCTAATCAACTGATGTGACTTCAAGCTAAGATTCCTCGAATAAGAGCGGTGCATATGGGCTTGGCACCCGTGACAGACTGCTGATCCCTACATTTGAACAATCAATAAGCAATTCAAATATTCAAGTACTTCCAGTCGTCATGGAGATCTCAGCGCTGATATTGCTCCTCCGGTGTCAATCCAATGCAATATCTTCTTAATAGCTTCCATAGTAATTCAATGGAACGCTTGGGTTGTATATTTTCCGGGCGCTGCGATTGTCTGCTCTAAGGATTATGCATCAGCTGTTGAGAGGCATTATCAGTAAAATACTTAAAGGCTGAGAGGTGCTGATGCAGTGCAGTTAGAGAATGAATAAAACAATTAGGGGGCACTGCTTTAACTTCAAAGTCAGCTGAATTAAAAGGGTTTCCTTCGCTTTGGCTGCAAACACGGCAAGGCTTTATCGACTTCAATGCATTTTTCACCTGTATCTCCGGAGCTGATCTTTGCTGAAGGAGAAGGCCAGGGTACATCGGGTGATGTACATGAAAGCAAAACATAATATTTTTTTTCACAGTTACGGCGGATATGACTCATTGTATTTGGAACTTTTGGGCTGGAATTGCAAGCAAGCTACTTCAAGAAATAGGGCTCCAGGATGAAGGAAAATACGAATCATTATTTTGCTCATTGTTTACATATATTTTTTTTACACTCCTTCTAATCTCTGAAAAGCCAATGAGTTGATGAGAATTATTTTTTGCTTTACATTTTTGTCAAGCTACTATGAATAGACAAACAGATAAAATATTTGATATGAAAAAATATGAAAAAAATATGAAACAATACAAAACATTTAGGCTTCCCGAAAAACTTGAAGAAAGTAGTTCCCATTTAATAAAATAATAATAATCATAATTTGAATAAAAAGGAAACCAGGTGGAGGGATTGCTGCAGTCCCTCTGAAGGTATAGGTGCACTTTATTGATCCCCGTAGGGCAATTCATCCTCTGCATTTGACCCATCCTGATGCCGCTAAGGCTTACGTCAGGAGCAGGGGTCGCTGTAGTAACAGCGCCCGGGAACCCATCTCCAGATGTTGATGCTCGGCTTGGTCAGGACTACCAGAGCTGGAGGATTTAACCTGGTGTGCATGTTTTTAGTGGTAGGGGAAACCAGAGAACCTGGAGGAAACCTATGCAAGCACGGGGAGAACATGCAAACTCCACTCAGAAAGACCGGGAGTCGACCAGGATTCAAACCCAGGACCTACATTTTGTTTTGCTTTGTACATGACTAAGAAAAAGGCAGGCAGAGGCAACAGAAGATTTGTTTTTCTTTCTGCTAATTTTCTTTTGTGTGACAGGACTATTTGAACTTTAACATTGTGCATTGTCATGATCGCAATTGAAATAAACACATTTTTATTTTTTCAAATAAACAAATGAATGACGCTAACTGACATAAAACTCATCATAAAAATTCATCAGTCCATTCTTGTTTGCGATAATAAATAAATCGGTTCGAAGTCTGCCCTGCGTCCTGCGCGTCCTCCATGGCTGCACTAGAGTAACGATGCATTATTATTTTCTGTTGTGGGTTATTTGGGGTTGATGGGTCAATTGTTGGGATTATTTTAATGAACTGAAAAGCACACTGCGTTCGGTTAAAGTTTGATTAATTCATATTGGGTTTGAACATACACAAATTGGAAGTGCAAGAGTTGCTGTAATCACTAATGCATTCGTTAGTTAATGGATTTATATTTCCTAATTGCGGAAAGAGGGTCATGCCTGCCTTTTTCTCACTGCTCTTAATTGTGCCCAAAATGTAGACGATCAACATAAAGGAACAATTAAATAACTAAAAATCTTAAATCGGACACTGAAAACATTACATGTTCAAAATAAAGAAAAAAAAAAAACATGATATAGATAATTAAATACATAGAAATAAATAACTCCAATGCAACTCAAAAAAGAATTCAGAGTTGGTGAATTTTAATTAGCGTAAACAGAATGGTCACAGTGATGGAGAATAAATCCATAAGTGAGAGACAGCAGAAGCGCATACGATTCTGCCAACAGCATAAACAAGCCTGGGTTTGTAAAACAAAAAAAAAGTGTTTTTGAGTTGCACAAATAACTTTCCCTGAACTGTCACAGTCTTCTGCAAGTCATTCAATCTGGGGCGCATGAGTAATAGATGCTGTTACATTGCAGCTTTCTTGCTAATAGGTCCCGCTAAACAAAGCTTTATGCATACGGATTTCTTTATGATGAGAAACTTACTTTCAAGTGGCATTTCAGCCTTTTGCCAAACACATTACTTCACTTTGATGTAATTATCAGAAGTAGTCATTTGCTTGGCTTCCAAAAAACGGACGGTTCAGTTGTATATGTAACAGAATTTGGCAGGTGAAATTAGTTTTTTGAAAAAGCAAATTATGCATTAGATGTATGGCAACAGGGGAGGGAGGGGTCAGCAGTGTTAGCAGAGAAGCAAACCACATTTTCCGTACAAAGACATTATATTATTATACATATAAAGGAGATGCAGTGATCCAAAGTGACAGCGATCTGAATAATTTGACAGGAAACTTTTTGGTGTGACTTGGGACAAAAATATTAAGTGATACATACCTCATGGTTTACTTTCTACTGACTGATGGGAGGGGATTGTAATTGGAAATAACCATTTGCACTTTTTGGAGCCGATACAGATACCAATACAACTCCTGCTAATTGTATTACGACAAGATTAAGGAAAAACCAATAGGCAGTAAGTTAACACATTTATCAATTTTTTGATAGTCCTTACCCTGTGTCTGTATTCATTTCTGTGTTTATTGTGAAAAATACTGGTACTGGTCACCAAAACTGGTCTGGTACACACTGGTGACTTTTGCAAATGTATTCCAATGTGGTTTACTGCACATGGCAAATACAATGAATCTGAATTAAGAGTAATTGAAAATTGCAAATGTTGTAAAGGTTTCTACAAGATTTAGACCAGAGTGTAGTTTTTGTTCATAATCAGCCAGTCAGTGTTTTACAGAAACATGCCCCCTGGACTCTAAAGCTTAGCGTACATCGGACTGGCAACTGATTATATCCGTCACATATGAGTTGCTGCCCCGCACACATCGACAATCTTTTTTTTTTTTTTTTTTTTTTAATTAACTTTATTACATTTTAATACAATTACAAGAATGAAAACATAAGAGAAAGAAATAAAACAAAATTATATTCGAAATCTAATATATACGGTTTACAAATACAGTAGGTGTTAAGGTGGGAGGGGTTGGGGGGGAGGGGGAGAGTAAAAAAAATAAAATAAAATTATTCGGGTTGCGTTTTTTATTGTTTCAGTTCAGCCTTGGTTTGCGGAGTTTCTGTATATGTATGTGAATGTGTATGCAATGCAGGGGTGCATAGGTGCTATGTCGAATGTGGTCAAATGAATCTATATATTTTACAAAAAATAAATAAAATAATAATAATAAAAAAAATACATAAAAAAATAAAAAAAAGGGGTTTATATATATACACATCATCATCGCTATCACTATTATCATCGTCATTGCCACAATCATTACCCATTGCTAATTTTATCTTGCTGGGCTTTGGTGAAAAATAATAATAGTAGAATAAATGACAATAATAATAAATCAATAATTAATTATAACAAAAATAAACAAACAAATCATAATAATAATGAAAAGCAGAGCGTGCTGCGAGACGGGCTCACTCAACAGGCCCTGCTTGTCCTCTTGTCAGTCCTGTGAGGTGCATTAAAAAAACAAGAAATTTGTGGGGCCGATGAGGTGGGAGATACCCCACATCGGGCCCACTTCTTGTCTGCCCTGTTGTTCTCTATGTTATGTATATTTGATTTGTTCATTTATTTTATAAACACAACGTTATATATATTCTTTTTCTTTCCTTCTTTCCTCTCTTTTCCAGTACCTGATTGTAATCTTGGATCTAATGTGTATAGTTTGTTCAGATATCCAATTTAAGTGAGAGAGGAAATGTAAATAATATTAATTATAATAACAATTATAAAAACAATTATAATAACAATTATAATAACAATTATAATAACAATAATGACAATAACAACAACAGCAACGTGAGGAAGTAAGTAAACAAATAAATAAATATTTGGAAATAAATGATCCTAAATTCATATATAAATAGTAATAGTAACTGATTTTAACTTATCTATTTGGAGAGTGTGTGCGAGAGTGTATGTATACGTGCATGTGTGTGCAGTTGTGTATGTGCATCTGTTTATATGTGAAGGATTTATAAGAATGTGAGTGGCACTTTTAGTCTCTTTGGTATATTAATTTGTGGTTGGGTGTTGGGGATTAAATTGATGTTGAGAAATTATTGGGGTTGATGTCAAAATGACTAATGAATGGTGACCAGGAGTATGTAAAGGAAGTCATGTCATCATCATGGCGAGCTGCTATTTCAGAGGATGTTATGTATTGAGTAAGAGAGTTGGTCCAATGATTGATGTTGATTGTGTGTTTTGTTTTCCAGTTTTGGAGTATTATTTTCTTGGCGACAGTTAGGGATGTTAGTAGACTGTTCTTATGTCTAGGCAGTATTGTTGTTGTTGAAGTGAGACCTAGTAAACAAAGCGAGGGAAGTAAAGGGACTCTGCAGCTCAGGATGTGTGAGAGTTCTTGTGTGATAGTGTTCCAAAAAGCCTGTACAGGAGTGCATTCCCAAAGTGCATGTAGGTAGGTATCAGTGCCCCCCATGGTACATTGTGAACAGATGGCTGTATCTGCTAGTCCCATTTTATGCATCCTGTGTTGTGTGATGTGTGACCTGTGTATGACTTTATATTGGATTAATTGCAGATTGGTGTTGGGTGTCATAGAAAAGATGTTTTTACAAGCTTCTGTCCAGTGTTCCTGTGTGAGTTCTGTATTAAGATCTATGTTCCATTTTTCTGTAGGTAAATGTATTGTATCAGAGTTGAAATGTCGGTATAATTTTGAGGTGAGTTTTTTAATTTCTTTAATGTTCTTTATGTTTTCGAATAGTTGGGATGGGTTTAATGTGTTATAATTTATGTTAATTTTATTTTTAATTACAGATTTAATTTGTAGGTATTGAAAAATATTATTGCTGTCAAGTTGATATTGTTCTCTGAGCTGCGTGAATGTTATGAATTTATTGTTTTTGAATAAGTGGCGTAGGTGAGTGATGCCCTTTTGTTCCCACATGTGGTAGTGAAGAGGTTTTGTATTAATTGTAAAATCCGGATTGTGCCATATGGGAGTGTATTTACAGGGTGATGTGGAGGAGTTAGTTAGTTTTAATGTTTTCCACCAGGCTGTCAGAGTAGTTGAAATGACTGTGCTTTTAAAACAGGGGTGTTTTTTCAGTGTTGTATTTAAAGAAGGTATATCTGCCAGAGGAAGGTGAGTGAAGTATGACTGTTCCAATTGAATCCATGTATTGTTGTGTGATGGTTTTGTCCACTTAACTAGATACTGTAATTGATTGGCCAGAAAGTAGTGGATGAAATGTGGCGCTTCTAGTCCGCCTTGAGCTTTGTTTTTTTGTAAAGTGGTGAGTTTTATTCTAGCTTTTTTGTTTTTCCAATAAAACTTTGTGCACATGGAGTTGAGTTTATTGAACCATTTGTCGGGAGGGGTTACTGGGATGTTAGAGAATAAATAATTTAGTTTTGGGAGTATTTTCATTTTGACAGATGCTATTCGTCCAATGAGTGTAAGTGGTAAATTGGTCCAGCGTTCCAGATCATCTTCTATTGTTTTGAGTATTGGGTTATGATTAAGTGAAAACAACTCTGTCAGCCTGGAGGAAACGGTTATACCCAAATACTTGATATTACCAGTGTGCACTTCAGGAAATGAATCCTGAGCTGCTGAGTCCCAAGCATTGTCTGAAAGGGGGAGAATTATTGATTTATTCCAGTTAATACTATAGTCTGACATCGATGAGTATGTGGTAATTATTTTAAATGTTTCTTGTAGTGATTCTTGTGGAGTTTGTAGATAGAGGAGAATGTCATCTGCGTATAAACTAATTTTGTGTTGTGTACCTGAGACGTTGATTCCTTTTATGCTGTTGGTTTGCCGTATTGCAGTTGCAAGGGGTTCTAAAAATAAAGCAAAAAGAGAGGGAGAGAGTGGACATCCTTGCCGTGTGCCCCTATGCAGTGTGAATGTGGAAGAGATAATACCATTAGTAGTGACAGTGGCCTTTGGTGATGTGTATAGTACATTGATCCAGTGGATGAATGACTCCCCGAAGCCAAATTGCCGAAGTGTATAGAATAGAAATGTCCAATTTACCTTGTCGAATGCCTTTTCTGCATCGAGTGAAGTTATGATCGTATCGGTATTTGATTGTTGTGAGATGTTAATGAGATTGAATAATCTACGAAGATTGTCAGATGAATTTCTATTTTTGATGAATCCTGTCTGGTCAGGGTTTATTAATAGTGGAGTAACCTTTTCTAGTCTGGAGGCAAGTGCTTTTGTGATAATTTTTAAATCTGTGTTAAGTAGTGAGAGGGGTCTGTAACTAGTGGGTTGAGTTGGGTCTTTGTCTGGTTTAAGTAACAAGGTTATAGCTGCAGTGTTCATGTGAGATGGGATTTGAGATGTGTTCTTTATTTCAATAACAGCACGGATGAGGAGTGGGGATAATGTAGACCAGAAGTGTTTATAGAATTCAGGAGGATAACCATCAGGACCGGGGGCTTTATTATTTTGCATCTGAAGAAGAGCTTTATGTAGCTCATGTAAAGTTAGAGGGGAATCTAAGAAGTTTACCATATCTGTAGGAAGTTGTGGTAGTGTAAAGGTTTTGAAGAATGATTGCATCTCAATTGGATTAGGTCTATTTCCTGAAGAGTACAGTTTTTCATAAAATAACCGGAATGTATTATTTATTTCATATTGATCATGAGTGAGCTGCTGTTCTGAGGTTTGTATTGATACTATCATTGATTTATCTTTTTTGTGTTGTAATAAGTTTGATTTGATTTCCCAGATATATTATTTTTTTCTACTAGTTCGAACTTGAGTTGTTGCAACATGAAGTTGTTTTTTTCTTGCAAAAAGTTGTCCAATTGCAATTGAACATTTTTTATTTCGTTTTCATTTTGTTCTGCATTTTCTGATAGAATTTCAAGTTTTTCTTGTAATTGCTGTTGCAATTTAGTTTGTCTTTTCTTTTTATAGCTCGAGTATGATATAATTTTACCTCTTAAGTATGCTTTGGCTGTTTCCCATAATGTTACTGCTGTTGTCTCTGGGGAGTCATTCAACTCCATGAAGAATGTCCTCTCTCTCTCGATCATCTGATTGAATATTGGGTCTTTTAGAAGGGAAGTATTAAGGCGCCATCTCGAGGGAGGTTTAGTGTGGTATTGAAACTGTAGAGTGAGGGTAACTGGTGCATGGTCGCTAATCATAATGGGGTGTATTGTGGTGTCTTTTACCTTAGGCAGAAGAGTGTTACTTAAAAGAATGTAATCAATTCGTGAGGAGGAGTTATGAACCTGTGAGAAATATGTGTAATTGTCTTTTGTGTGGATGTGACAATCTCCAACTGTCGCCAAGCCCATATTCCTGCATGTATTGTTTTATTGTATCAGTGGAGTTCCAATGTCGGGAGCTTCCTGTGGTATGTGAGCGGTCCAGGTTTGGGTCTAGTACGGTGTGTTAAAATCTCCAGCTAAAATGATATTTGAAGTTTCATTTATTTTAGAAAATATATTATGAAAGAAAGAGGGGCTGTCATTGTTAGGTCCATATATGTTAACAATGGTTATATTATGTTTAGATAGATTACCGTTGATGATGATGTAACGCCCTTCAGGGTCAGTTATTGTTGAAAGGTGATTGAATAATAGTTTATAAGTGGTTTACGATCTGTTATCTGATAAGTGTGTTTTTCTTGTAAGAAGGCATATATCTGGTTTCATTTGATGAAGGTGGTTTGAAAATTTTGTTTTTCTTTGCTTGAGATCTAATGCCCCGCACATTCCATGAGACAAGTGTTAGTACCGTTTATTGTTTGTGTGAGCATGTGTTTGTTATGATATGAGATGTTACAAGCCGCAAAATCAAGGACAGAAAAATGAGTCGATTATTTCAGAATAGAGCAACCAACTGTGTTGTAACATTACAAGAAATGGAGTTGGAGAATAAAGTGAATAGGGGGTGTGGAAGGGGAGATGAAGGTCAAAATCATAATCAACAAAAATAGCCAATAATGGGTGACTAGTGCGGTTGTGTATATAACTGTTACATAATAAAATTATATATACATATAATTAACACTGAATATGTCCTCGGTTATTAGATCATGAGTATTGTGTGAAAATACATTTTTTGTGAGTATCACTCTGGATTATATGTGTTTGTTTTTACATTAGTCCATGCTTTTATTTACCTCATAGATATGAAGACAACAGGGAAGAGTCAGTATAGCCAATGGGGTTTGTTTCAGCATTGCGGTATAGTTGGCCATTTACGTACAGTTTATCCACAACAAGTATGGCTTTCCTGTCCTTTTTGGATCCATCTCCTTGCTACAGGGTGAAGTTTGCTCCGCGCTGCATTATTTCTTTAGGGTATTGTTCGTTGAGACCGTTAGTTAGTAACCTTTCAGTTGCTTGCCTTGGTGTTTGGACTTGCAGTTTTTGTTTGTAGTGTTCAAATTTAGCCACGATTGGCCTGGTCGTCGTTTTATTTTTCACTTGTGATGGTTTAGTCTCCTATGCGGGTGCACGCGGTGGAAAGAAGATGGAGTTTACGGTCGCGGTGGGGAGTTTGAGTTGAGTATCATGAAGTTTTTCACCTGTTTTTTGCGTCTTCTGACGTTGGTTCGGGGATGCCAGTGAAAACGAGGTTGCTGCGTGATTGTAAGTTCCATGATAGTTTCCTTCATAGTTTTGTTTTCTGTGACAATTGTTGTGATTTGCGTAGTGAGAGAGTTAATAGATTCTTTCAACGATTTGTTTTCGTGAGTGAGAGTTTGTATATGTGCCTGGCTGAACTCCAAACTTTCGCGGAGCGCGGAAAGATCTTGGTGCAATGTTTCAATGAGGGCGAACCTGTTGTCCATAGCGGTTAATCTAAGTTCGTTTGCATTGAGAATGAGAGCGATGTCGGGGCAACATGAGGAGACTGTGGAAGTGGCTTTCTGAGGGTTACTTAAGTCGGGAGATGAAGATGAGCGAAACCTCTTTTTATCGTTGGTGGGAGTGAAGTTGTTGTCGGCTGATGGTGCGGTACCTTGATCCATGACGCACAACGAGTAGTAGTGGTCGATGTAATCCTCGAGCGATTCCAGAGATTCCAGGGTTGGGTGAGTATCGTATATGAAGAGTGGGGTTGTGGTTTATCTTCAAAAACAAAAGAATAAGCTTCCGAGGAAAGATAATACTAATGCTGTTACTCTAGCAGCTGCGCGCCGCCATCTTGAATCACGCACCGTCTCGCGGTAGTTCCTCACAGTAGCATGCCCTCCTTCCACAGTAGAGCATCGACACACATCGACAATCTGACGAAAACGGGCAACTCCCAGTCGCAGACCAGTCTCGGGAATAACAGCGCGTACATCGACAGCAACTGGCCTCAACTACAGTGTGTTTTCTGACATAAACTGTTGCGGGCTCGCGATACACGCAATACACACACGTTGTCGGAGCGGCGCATGGAGCGCGCACATCGGGTCATATCTCCGAAACTGAGGACAACTAGTTGCCGAAAAGTAGAACACGGGCAACTGACTGAAACTGGAGACCGACTGATCATCTCCAGTTGTAAGAGCGCGCACATCGACCGATTTCGGCAACTGATCATCTCCCACCATCTCCTCTCAGTTGCCAAAAGCCGTCTTGCAACTAGTTGTCCCCAGTTTCTCTGTCGATGTACGCTAGGCTTAAACTGGGACGAGGGGCCTTTCTTACTCCCACACACCTGGAGGTCTGCTCTCAGGAAGTCAGACTGCATATGGTGCTGTTGTCCTGCCTCCGGTGGTAGGAAGTGCCAAAATCCATAAAACAAGACAAGTCACAAGAACATCACGTGACCACTCTGACAAAGGAAAGACTGTGAGCCAGAAGTCAAAACTGGAGCAAACAAGACAACAAGGAACAAAAACACTTCTTACAATAATAATAATAATACAATAATCAACTTGTGAAATATACATATACAGTAACTCAAAAATCCTATAACATTCTATTGACCCAAGGAAAACGATTTCTTCTCCATTCCCCACATACCGAGAGTGTGCGTCAAAGCTCTATACTCGGGCACAAAAGGTCGAGAAAATGTTGAATTATCCTTTGTTTGCACATTTGCAGCTATAATTCCCTTTTCATCGTGTGTGCTTGGCCAGGGGAAATTATTTGTCAAAGTGAATGTCATCTCATTTAGTCCGGCGTAATCCTGCATGTTGATACGATCGCAGCCTTGCCCGGCCTCGGCTTCGGCAACGGATATATATTGTGGGCTCTGACTTGCTTTTTAAGATCTTAATCTAGAGAATGTTCCTCACACACATGCCCCGCCACCCCCCCCCCCCCCCCCCTCCCCCCCCGCCCATCCCCATCACATCCCCACCTACTTCCATCGACTGCATTTTATTACAATGAGGGAATCTGACTAATGCAATGCACCGCTGGCCCGCTGCCACATGGCAATTTATAAAGCGATAGCTGGGGCCGCGGCGTGCATACCGAACGAGGGCTGATTTGTTGTACTGGCGAGAGCAGCACCTTCCGATCGCCAAGTGTTTTTTTCCCTGCTGCGCGACGCAACTGTATGCGCTCTTTGAAAATGGTTATAAGAGTGGTGAAATCGCACTTAAATACGACTGAGAGGTGATGAAGTGGATGATGGCTGGAATGAGTAGGACGGACACAATAATGGCTCTCGCAGTCGACAGCGAATATTATTAGAAAATGCTGCTCAAAAGTGGGATACTAACTTTTTTCATAGATATTCAATGTTGTTGAAAATTAGGTTGAAACAACGCAACACGTAATCAAGTATCAATACTGTTTTCTCATTGAATGTTCACTGTTTCAAATGAAGTGAGTATTAAGTTGGGGCAGAACTGTGGACGAACAGCATATTTAATTTTGATTTTTTTTTTACAAATATATTTGTTTCTTAATTTTCCTGTTTGTTTTTGGTCTTGGAGCAATGGATCTATAATGATAACTGGATAGGGTATTACTAGCTTATAGCTGTCCCACTCATACTGTAGGCACAGGGGGGACCCGTGGTACTGCCGACTAAATTCATGCGGGCTACCCTGAAAAATGTAAGTTAAAACAGCTCGACCCCAGCTGAGAGAGAACCTAAGAAGTTCAATAAGCTACAGTATAGCCTTTTAATATTTCTGAAAAAAGCAATACTTACTGGTGAACCAATTTCAATGTTTGAGAAAATCACATATGTACATCAGATTCACTCCCATTCTACTAGGCAGGCTCAAAATGCTGACTTGGTCGTCAATCGGCCCAGAACAAAATCATTGAAAAGGACTGTTATTTTCAGAGCGACTCAACTTTGGAATGAGCTTCCTAGGGAGATGAGAGATCAAACTTCTCTACATATTTTTAAAAGAAAACTCAAATATCAAATGTGCAATGCATCATTATAATGCATGGCTTCATGCCTTGATGCCTTGTGTTGTTTACAGATGCTGACTTGGCAATTGATCTAATTGATCTATTTGATCTATGCTTTTAACATTATGGTAGTGAATTCATGTATTGTATTGAATAATGTACTGTATTAATGAATGTATTGATTTTTTTGTTTTTTTATTTTATTTTATTTTTTGTAATACAGGCGTCTTAACTGGGACCCCAGGAAGATTAGCAACCACTTTGGTGGAAGCTAATGGGGATCCCCAATAAACAAATAAACAAAACAAATAAACAAATAAACCTACAGCTTTCATAAAGATTGGATTTTGTGGGGATTTCAGTGTCCCTTGTCATCCCTAACATTTTTTCTTCTTAAATCCTTCGGTTTTCTTTAAATCCATACTTTACAACCACAAACTCTGCTCTTTTCCTTCCCGCTCTGACTCCGCTCTGCTGCTGCTCTGATCAGCAGCTCTGATTGGTCAAAGCGCAGCCGAGCCCCTCTGTGCACGTGCATGAACGCCACACACACGTATTTGGCGCAACGCATCATGGGAGCCCGTCCACTGCGCAGAAACTTGAGGACGAGACGATAGGGCGTCATCTTGGATCACCGGGTCTTGCTTGGAGCCAATAGCAAAGGTTTGGTTTCGGTTTTGATGGGGAATTTTTTTTTATTTTTTCATTAACAATCCGCCAATAAAGGCTACATTTGTGAAGACAATATTTTGAGATCTATTCATCCATTCACAGTGCAGAATTGACGTCACACCAGGGATGGGCCGAACATATCCTCATTTATAACAAACACAATTTAATGAAACTTCCAGAATTCACTCAACAGAGAATATTTGTATTATTTAATGTGTCAAAAAATTATAAATCCAAAAAGAAATGGCCGAATTTGGAAAACATCTAAAAACATTGACTGTGTTAGCACCTTAAAGAGCAGCTATATTACATCAGACACATGATAGATTCCGATTTCATTTTTTCCCAAAGCTGCCGCACATAATTAAGACCAAGCTTAAAGAGTCGTTGACAACAAATTGCTGCTTGAAAATGTCAACCAATGTATATTTGCATTAGTCTTACCGTCTCTGCATAACATTTCACTTCTTTTACACTGTCTGTACATCGGTTTCCCTGTGAAAATGTCAGTGGTGTTGATGATTGTGTGGAATAAAACACAATGTTCTCAACACGTGTGATTCAGATTCTGCAGTACTTCCCTCCGAGGACAATGAAGTACCATAACTTATCGTCCTGATTGACAAATGTGGCCTTAAATAAAAAGATATTGCACACAACGCAACACATTATTCTCATTTGTGCTACTTTATATTGACTTGCTTTGGTTGTCCAACTTTCAACCAGATTTTCTATAAATATTTTAAGATTCAAAGTAATACAATATGAAGGTATCTAGCTATTTTTGGGAAGAGATTGAAAACACGTATCAGGAACAGAATCAAAGTCTGCATCGTGGGTTACTTTTGTTCTTTTCTTTTCATCCGACCAAGATTAGTATAATGACATCATTTCTTCAGTCTGAGAGCGCCTATATGAGCACAATATGAGGTCCAGCCTTTCTGTGCAGGCTTTCTGCTCAGCTGTGGCTTTTAGAGTTTGTAATTATGGTTATTTACTGTAGACATTTTATTAGTTGGGATTATTATAGAAGGTATTGGCCAAGATTTAGATTCTTAAGACTTTAAATGTTGAAGCCAAAGATAGTCCCTTATGCCAATGTTTTCTTCTTATAATAATAATAATAATGCATCAAATTTATATAGCGCCTTTTTGGACACTCAAAGACGCTTTACAAAACACGTAGAAATAAACATTGAAAAACAAAATTAAGGAAAGGCAAGATGAAACAGGTGGGTTTTTAGGAGAGATTTAAAGTTCTGTAGTGAGTCTGAGTTTCTGACGGGTTGAGGGAGTGAGTTCCAGAGAGTGATGGAGATTGATCAGACAAAACGACGGAGAAAAGCTTAATTACTGGACATGCTTTGCAGTAGGGCTGGGCGATAAAACGATAACGATATATATTGCGATAGACACGTGTTCGATATAAATAGAAAACAGGGTCGATAGAACTTCGATAGTTTCACTTCAGTCCGTTCGGAAAAAAAACAGGAACAAAACACAGGAAGTAAAGCCGAGTCAGAAGCGCGCACGGCATTCTGGGGGATGTAGGCAAAGGCTTCTCGACCTATCACAGCCGACTACAAACTTTCTTCTAACAACTTACAAAACTTTCTGGGAAAAGCATAAAAACAACCGCACCATGCGTAGCATCCATGCATCATGGATCTATTATAATAGCCATGGATCTAAAGATCGTGTTTCAGTGCCGTGTCAACGGTTAAACACGTCCGAGCGAGGAACAGCATGTGCGGCGCGGGAGAGGCAGTGGGTACAGAGACTCTATGCATTCGGGCAAAAGCAAGCAATTACCTTTTTCCGGAGCCGCCACAGGGACACAAGACACTCGAAAATAGCCAAAACAGGAACTAAACCAGGACTAAACCAGGATTAAACCAGGACTAAAGTGGGGGAGACTGCTTGTGAACATTTGGCTCCAGCCTCATTCCCCCGTGACTGTAAACAAGGCTGCTAACATGTGTTAGCAGACACAACAAATTTATTTATTTACGTTTTTTAAAATAATTAAAAAGCAATCAATATATATCATTATCGACCGATATGAATTAATAATATTAATAGTGATATAGTTTTCAGCCATATCGCCCAGCCCTACTTTGCAGGAAGGATCTGATTAGACAACAAATTTAAGAACATTCATAATTACACACATACACGCACACACATACACACATACACACACACAGTGACGTTCATATGTACAAATATGTCTGAATTTACAAATGTGTTTGAATGTCCGTGCTGTAATATATTGTGTATGCCAATAAAAAAAATAAAGAAGAACATTTATAGTATTTGTCTTTTTATAATTTAAATCACAAAGCAACGCAGTGGTAACACAGTGGTACTATCTATCTATCTATAATATATTTCAATTCTTAGGCGCCTTTTTAGACACTCAGAGTGAGTTAAAATACACAGTTAAAAACAGCATGAACATAGCATGGTGTATGTGAATAGGCTTGACTAAACAGATGAGTTTTGAGGGTGGATCAGCAACCAGAGCATAACAAGGTGTTCTGCTGTGCAAGAGGGTACTTTCATTTGTAATTGCAGAGATTTATAAGTAGAGGTAAGCCATGTCCTAAAACTATAGCATCCACAAGCTTCTATAGATGCCTTTGGACCAAAACCAGCCGTAAAACACCGGGAGATGAAAGGTAATTCTCTCTTGAAGCTGTGGCAGTCATTTCCACGGCCACCTCAAACAAGCATCCCTGGAGGTCAACAGCATGGACTTGTGAAGTGAAGAGTCGGCATAATTATTGCTCCCACTTTCAGGCTGGAGGGGCTGAGGCAATCCACAGGCCATGCACTGACCGAGGCGAAGAGAGTGCTTGGACAGAGGCCAGGTAACAAAAGGTTATCCCTCTATAAATAGCACTGATCGGGGCATCTCTAATGGCACGAATGGCTGAAAGAGCATCATGCAGAGGTGAGTCCAGTCCGGGCCTATATGTCACAGACTTACCTTTCGATATACTATTGTTTAATTGGCTGTCCTCATACTGCCACAGTGTCTGAATCATGACTCTCCAACTTTTTCCCAAGGAGAGGTACTCATACACAACCAATATGGCAGAGCAATTCAATGTATTCTAGTATAGCCCTAAATCACAACGGTAGTTATCTCAGAGGACTTACAGTAACAAAACTGGTAAAATCGCCAACACAGATCCAAGAATCAATCAGTTAAAAAAAATAATAATAAATGAACCCATTAAAGCTGCACAAACTGACTTTGGGATTTTGAAGCTGCGGACTCGCTGGCCTGGCTCTTTCTGCTCCCCTCCCCGCACCCACGAAGCTATCGCCCCCCCACACACACCCACAGTTGTTGACGGAGCTGGCGTCTCCCAATATGGATAATACATGGACATGGATTTGCACGTGGATGGTGTGACCATAGAACGATAGAACCGGGAAGCGCGGAGGAACGAGACTTTCTTTTGGATAGCTGTCTCGCTGTGTAAGCAGTAACCGCTGAAAAAAACGAGGACGTTTCAGGTTAGCTCCTTGGCTTGTTGTGCTAACTCAGCCGTCTATGCTAACAGGAACCTGTAGATTTCTCACGAAAGTGGGGGCCAGTGGTCCGCTGTGATTGGTCACAATCTGCGACCCGAAACGCATTCTCTTCCTTGTTTCATCAAAACTTGATCTAAAATATGTCAGCTAGCACAACCCTGCGCTACTTTTTCTTCAAAAGGACCCAATCCCAATGCACTACATGGACATGGATAGCATTTTCGTAATGAATACAAAAATAAAGTCAGTTAGTGCAGCTTTAAGTATTGGTCCATACGGGGAGTTGACCACTGTCCATGAAAGTTGATAGATATACATAATTTAAGGACATTTAATTGGACTCATGCATTTACATGGACAGTTACATGCCTTTGACTCTGATCATCTATTAGTGCACCAAACCAGGCATAAACTAAACATATATAACTGAAATATGCAATGTAAATCTAATTTGAATTATCCATCTCGAGTTAATTTCCTATGGGGAGCTACCTGGAAGAGGGTATAGAGCACCTGGTAGTCAAAGCTAGGAGAATCATGGCCTAATTAGACGACATGACTCCCATAGGAGAAATTTCACATTTTATTATGTCTGTTCTACATTGAACCCCAAATGGTTTTTACACAAACACACTGTAATGCGCTTGGTGACCTTTGTTTGTGAAATGCATTATATTAATACAGATCTATTACACATACAATAAGATCTGTCTTCAACAGCATTAAAGATAAGTTGTAAATCATTGAATAGGTAAAGGTCGGAGTTACCAAGATCACATGATTATGGCATAAGTTTCATGAAATATGGAGGCTCGATACAAAATGACCCCAGTAGCCGATGGGCCTCCTGAGCTTCATTAGAGGGATAGTTACACTCCGGGTGACGTCAGCACTTACTCTATGTCCACGGATGATCTGATCTCACAAAGGAATTAAGATTAAGGTTAAGAGATCCTTTATTCCTCCCGCAAGTGGGAACATTTTGGTGTTGCATCGACGTTTGCAGAACAGTAGGAATGAGGAGCACACAACCAAAGATAAAATTAAATTCTCTAACTATTGCATAAAAAGGAAGCAAATCTAAAATCCCCAACCATAGCAAAATTCGGAAGCAAGAATTAAGTATAAAATAGTCTATAACTTTAGCAAACTAAGATGTAAGTATAACGTCTCTATTTTTAACATAATAAAGATAGATACCAGTCCAGAATCACAATAGAATAGAATAGATTTTTTATTGGGTTAGGGTTAGAAATTAGGATTAAGGTTAGGGCTCGGAATCCCTATGGTTAGGGTTACGACTAGGGCTAGGTTCAGGGTTAAGAATATTTTCAGGTTTAGGGTTTTGAGTCCAGCATCAACTTGAAACTTGTGATGCTGGACTGTTCATCTCTTGCTTGTACCAGAGCGTTCTTATGTCCACTCCTTTCTACCGCCGATGTGTGGGACAGGAGCGGGAGGAGAGAACGGCTTATGGACAGGCGTGGACACAATACGAGTGATTTATCTGGATATCTTGAATCCTCTGCCTCTAATGAACCCTAGAAGAGCTTGTGGGTAATTCAATCTCCATTTAGAAAGGCCTCTCACTCTGCATAACCCACATTTCATCCGACCGAAGCCGAGATCCGTCTCCACGTCTATGAATAAACGGTCTCTCAAAATGGCTGCTGCACAGGATATTTATGGGCACTGGGCTTAACTGCGCAGATAACCTTTCTGGGGTGCGAACACTGGGAATTCGTTGATGAGCATTCTTGTGTTAATTGGATGGCGTAGTGGGCTGTATTTCAAAAGGCAGGCGTCCTAACAGTTTGGTAATTGTTACTATTATGACTTGAAATGCAGCGTGTGGTGTTGTGGTGTGGTCCAAAGCCCTGCTCAGTGGCATGAATATTCCAGATCGCTGTTTCCCGGGCAGATGTCTCCAGAGAGCCCATGTTGCCAGGCTGAACGGGTGAATGCTCAGCCGGAGCAGCCCAGGTCGAGCAGGCAACAACCGTTTCCAACCGAAAACTCAGGACGTGCACACGACAAACTCACAGGGAAAAGGATATCTAATGAAATATGGTTCAGAAAGTATATACACAGGTTGCGATATACACGTGTTTACTCGTCTGTCAGTGTGATGATTTATCTGATGTGACAGATATGGGCGAGGTGCAAATGAAAAGAACTGCCAGGGCCACTGATGGGATGTTAATCTGGAGCTGATTGGAATGGAATTAACATAATTACAGCACGTGTGTAATTGAATAAAGGATATTGTTTGCAGATTTGTTCACACTGCTGCTGCTCATTATGTTTACTTTAGGGTTTATTTTAGAATAGCATACATCAATGTTGAAATGCAACACTTGGTAATTTGTCAATAAAGGACATAAAGAAGGACAATGATATTGTTCATTTCAAACATGAAATAGATTTAAACTTAGATATTCATGTGTATTTATATTACATTATTTGAGGCGGACAAAATGGGGAAAACACATTTTGTTTATTGTTTTATTCTCAACTGACCCCCGTTCACAACTGCACAAACAATGTTTTTTTTGTACCATGGGTGAAAAAAAAGCTGGTCCCCAGCGCAAGATTTGTTTTTAAGCAAACATATTTTGCATGTGGTTAGTTCTTTCTTGAACAACTTGAAATACGTTTTTTAACATGGTAATGTAACATTTTGCATTCAGGGGAGATGGCCTCTGATTTGCCAGCTCCCTTCCCAATCACTGGGAGATCTCCTGCTGACTTCTCTGATGTGCAAGTTCTGACTTTAAATTATTTATAAACAATAATCAAACTTAATCTAACCTGTTTGTGGTGGTAAAAAACAATACAAAAACGTTAACACTAGAACTCCTAGAGCAGTCAATTTGACGGCTTTTAGTATGTACATACTTGGTCTTCATAACTTTTTTTTGCGTCTTATTTTATTCTAAGTCACACTTTTAATGATAATTTTGAAATGTGAGTTCTCGCTTCAACTCCATTAGATTGAATTTACTGGTTACCGTAGCAACACACGGTTTACGCGCAGCCTTTTAACAAACTGTTTTTGTCAGGTTGGCAAAAGGAAGGGAACCCAAAACGCAGACTCGGGAAAACAAAACAAAAAGTAACCAAACAGGGACTGACGAGAACTAAGACAAACGCGGGATGACAATGACGGAACAAGGAGACACAGGGTTTAAACCCACTTACGATTAACGAGACACAGGTGAGACACACAAGGGCGGGGCAGGGCATCAGGAAACAGGAAGTACAACCAAAGAGAACACAGGAAACAGATTACAAAACAAAACAGGAAATAAACCTAAACCATGACAGTTTTTGCTTTTTTTCAAGTTAAATTAAAGTCAACCACAGTATAAATAACTTACTTTGAATAAATCTGGTGGAACAGTAAGGTATATTTTGGGGGAAATTTTTTGAAACGTCATTGGTTCGAATGGGAGCAGTAGTGTAGCATTATTGCAGGGTATGCATTTATTTTCAAGGCACTGCAGACAAAAGTGGCGGGTTCTCCGGTCTGGTTACTTCCCAGTGTTGTAGTGCAAGATCCAATGGGGAAGCGAAAGCTCATTGGCCATTCAGAAAGTGCTCTCCCTCACCTGTGCTAATAACATGGTCTGAACCGTGCACCATGTCCACTAATGGCCCATCCATCTGCATGCTGACGCCGCAACACAAAGTGCACCATTTTGCCTGTTCCCTCCACTTGTTTCTCCGGTTCGCTCTCCTCTTTACTCAGTGAATGATAGGGCCCCAGTGGCATTGGGAGTAATAAATAAATCCTGCAGGATATAGGGACTGGATCTGCAGAAAGGAGGAGGGCCCATACAAAGGGAAAAGAACAGATCAATGCATCTTTTAATTATCGGTGTGGCTAAAGCTGGCTATTGCGTTCACTGTCAGGAGCGAAAGAAACTGGAGCCATTACATAAGCCACATATTACAAGATAAGTATTTTATTATGAAATTTGCCTTTTTACTTTTCCACGTTAGAATTAATTTCACTTTATTTTGGATGTCAATGATCATGGTATTATAAATGCTCCGCGCTAAATCCTGGGACACTATAGATTTGTACTGCTTCATTTTGTCCTTTCTTAAACAAATATATTGCCCCTAAAATAGGGTTGGACATTTCTATGATGATTCTATGTTTTTTATAAAACTGGGAACGGTGGTAACTGGGAAATTGAAGAGTGATTTTGCCATATATATATCTCCGTTTTGAAAATGTGTTGTGTTCCTTGAGCTTTCCTTCACATGTTTTGTGATTGGAAATACATTTGAAAGGATCCACTCTAGAAGCAGTGAAACTATTTGTGAAACTGAATTTGATTGTTTTTTTTAAAGCTAATTGGCACTTATCGTTTAAATATGTTTTTACCCCTCATATGCGTTTATCCAACTATTTTCTATTCAATAAAATAGGGTTATGAAATAGGCTAGGGTCAAATGAAAACTGAGTGGTAAATCCTCATGAAGCCAGAACGTAATGCACACAAAACAAAATCTTTCAGTTGTAAGCTTTTTATGGCTCAAATACACAAATAAAACATACAAGTATAAATAAACTACTTTGTGAGAGTATAAGTGGTTAGAACTTTAAAAAAAAAATGTATTTCCATCTTTTCAAGGTCTATAGAAAAAAAAGGAACCACATTATTCCACTATGCCCATGTCAGCTAGCACAAAGCCTGGAACATTGTGTGCACAGCAGTAGATGTTCTCCCTTTCCTTTCCACTGCACCACAGATGTGCAGACCTGGCAGCAGCCGTCTCTGGCGCATCTGCCTGTACGCGCCCGGTGCTCACGGATTAAGTGGGACAACTGAGAATAATTAACCATGCAAAAACCCACTCTGACTCCTCTACCACCTGCTAACACAAGACAGAGGAGCACGGCCTGCTCAAGCCTATGTCAATATTAACACTTTGGAGATTGGAGCCTTGCCTCACAATTGCTTGATTCTCTGATCTGTTGTTGAGGAATCAACAACTTTGCGATGCATTCCAAGATAACTGCAGTTGTTAATGAGAGCTATACAAAAATAAATTTAATTGACAATGAAGACACCATGTTTGTAGGACTATTTTTATGTACTTTAAGTACAGTAAAAAACAAATCCAGGTTACTTCGGAAAATTTAATATTGAAAGTAACTGGTTAGCAGCATTAATTATTTTTCACCAAGAATGTCCTGGGTTCGAATACTGGTCAGAAAAAAGCCTTTCTGTGTGGAGTTTGCATGTTCTCCCTGTGTCTGTGTTCTCCTTGTGAACCTCCCAAAGGTTCTGGTCTCCCCTACCAATAAAAAAATATATAATCTGTAAAATCCTCCAGATCTAGAGGTAAGGTTTAGAAAGTGTGTACATCCTGGCGAGTTATTCTTTGGTCTCTCACCCTTTATAAATTTTTTGTTGGCAGTGAATAGTCAATCAATCCTAGATGAAGTTTTTTTAGTGATATATTCTACCTTTCCCTATGGAGTGTGGGACTCATTTATGAAAGATCCCAAGGTGAAAGTATTTGTGAGACGTGTGTGTGGCAAAAGTCAAGCCGTTTAAATGAGTTTCCACCATGGACTGTATGAGAGCTTTCTTAAGAGATAGAGTGAGGTGCTCGGTCATGGAAGGAGCTCAACGTAGAACTGCTCCTCCAGGTCAAGAGAAGCAAGCTGAGGTGGCTGGTACCTATATTCTATTTTCATTGTTTCTCAGCTGGCATGGAAATGGCTCTGAAACCCCCTGGATGAACTGTGAGGGGTGTTGCGTGGATAGGGAGGCTTCTGTACCGATGACCCAGCAACGAATAAAAAGGAAGAAAATGAACGGCTGTATAGATGGAGAAAATACCTGGCAATTAAACCACTCTTATGCAGAATAAAAATAAATAAATAGTTAAACACTTCAATAAAATGTAGTAACTTGATCTATTTCTTTTTTCTTGCCCATGATGTTTCTGCCTTTGGTCCTCAAAGACCCGTCGCAGGTTGACAAAGGTTAGTTTCCCAAATAGCAAGCCTAATTAAAACTCATTCTCTTGTACTTATCATCTGGGGCTCTGCATGACAAGTGATCACAGAGCCTTTGGGTTAATTATCGTCAGTCTTTGAGATGTTTTTCGGCTTGTCTTGTTTCACTTTCACTCCAATCCACCATTCTGATCTTCTTCCTAATTGGCCTTATTTGGTTTTCAAACAAAACTCTCATTGGGTTCTTTGCATTTTCCGTTTGGCCCTTAGAAAGAAGAAAAGAACATATGTTAGAAGAAAGTGGAAGCAGTTAAATATAATACCACATGGAAATATCTGTGTCCTTAAGTCTAATTTTGTTTATTTCAATCGCCACTTTCAATCTGCATTTGTCCAAGATATAATTGGGCAGCGTGCAAACTCGTCCACAGTAAAAGGGTTCCAGTCTAAGACCCTGTACTGACGAAACGTATAGAAAATGTATCTGTTAGCACTAACCTGAGAGGATTTTAATATACATGCCGAGCCTGATGGTGATGCTGTGAGGCAGCTACAGGAAGCACCAAACCAGACCAAGAAACAACAGCGCTAAGGCCCTGTCCCAATACCCGCACTGCACCCTACACTCCTCTACGAAGTGTGCATTTGTCTGAAGTGCACGCAAGGGTTTGAGCGAGCTGGTTACAAGCGTGCAAAAAAGGCATAATTGGGACAGTGCAGGTTACGTCATCGACCAGTCAAGAGATGGTCATTTATTTTAGACCTAAACTTTATAAAACAAAGGTCATTTCGTCCAACCCTGTGGGAATCAAAAGTAGTAGTCAATGAGCTTCTCCGCACACGTTAAAATAAATGTATATAGGTTTTACTTAATTGGAGATAGCTGTATAATTTTAAGTTAAATGTGGGTAACTAACTGTTATCTGGTAAGTTTTTATACATCCTAAGTTTATTGTACTAAGTGTTAAGTTTAAATTGAATGTTAATGGAATGCTTGCATTCAAAAAATGTTATGAAATTGTTAGCATAGAATGTCTTCATCAGACATCCAAGTAACATAGCAAAACGTATTTAAACACATACAGCCTAAATATTTAAAAGTTTACAGGTTAAATGCATTTGCCCGTCGTTGTGGTGTGTACCGCAAAGAATTATGGTCAATATCCTTCACCGGAGTCCGCTTAGGTGCAGGCTACGGTAAAGTTTGGATCAGGGTCGCAAAGGGGGCGGGGCCAAAGACCTCCCTGGAGAATTGGGACACCCTAAGCACTCGCACCCATCATCGGGAGCGCGTAAATGAGGGGCGCGAGGGTGGAAGTGCGAGTATTGGGACAGGGCCTATCTCTGTGCTTGAACCCTAAATACACAGCAGGTGAAGCAAAAATAAGGTTTTTTTCTTCAGATTTTACTAAAACGAGGAGAAACATTTCACATGGACTTTTCTTTAAACAGACATTTGAACATTTTCATATTTTCTATATGACACATGCTTGATCCTGCAGTAAACCTCATATTTCAGGTCAGTACAGAATACAAATTGACTGCAGAGCTGCGGCAGTGATGTTATAGATGTCATGTCAAAGTTCTGAATTCAGCGTACACATAGACAGTAGTTTCAACCTTAACCACCCTGGCATTTGTTTACAGTACGTAAATTTACCGGCTCCATGTGGATGAGAGCTGAATTACAATTATGTTAATTCAAATATTGGATATAGTTTTGGCGGCAAAAACATTGCATGACATATGCAGTAGGGAACTCAAAAATGAATTATGAAAAAGTACAAAAATTAAATTCCCTTATTGGTTGAAGGTGTATTGTCTGACGACAAAGCAGGGAAGGAGATAAGTCTAAGAAGTGATTGTTTTCCCCAAAAACGGCTGAATACCGTCCCTTTAAGACCAAGTGGTAAGTGCTATTTGCCAAAGGGATAGCCAACAAGAAGTCCCAGGATTCCAAACAGCATTCACTTTAAATCTTACAAGTTTGCTGTCATCATTCTTTACTATCACACCGACACGCAGCTCTGCATGGTCCTATTGCCTCATTTCGTCCCAATTATAAACCCTGGGCAGGCAGTACAGTTTCTATCTGGAAATGCCACAAGATAAGACAGTTAGAAAGGTGCTCTCTGGCCGAACAGCAGCTTCAGGGTGAATGTGTGGCTTGTACATTTTTGTTCATCAGTTGGAGGCCTTGGAGAGATAGCAGCAGTGAGTGAGAGACAAAACCATACCCCAAGGCCATGTCTGATACTGGGCAGGTCCATTGCTCAAACCACATACTTATTCAAAAACATTATTCACAAATGACGGCCTTATACGTGTTGGTACCCACGTAAAACCAGAAAGGACACCAGTGGAATTTTCAATCACAAGAAATAATAACTTCACTGCAAAATAAAACAGGGATTTTCACCTTATTCTTCCCAAGGCATGGATTCTTTGGAAGGCCATGTCCTGCATCACCACTTTTAACTGTTTGGGGTGGCAGAAAATACATGTGATTGAAGTGCAAAACTAGGACCAGACTACTACCAGCCAGGTTAAACCAATCTTAAACCAGATAAAAAAAATAAAGAAACACTCATCACAGTTTTGAATATGGGTTGAAGGTCGAATCCGATTGTCCAGAGACCCTGGTATGGCTGCGAGTTCGATGGAAGGAATCGAAACACGAGTAGACACAACAGGATTTAAACAAAAAATCATGCAAAGACTTTGATTATATAGGTCACAATCGGCTTTCATAAACCACAAATTTATTGGTAGTTCCGTCTCCATTAATCTCCAAGTGAGTAGACACATGCATAATATCTCGCACTTTGAAGACAGTGGTAGAATACAGTACAGACTAAAAAGAGCTAATGTCAAGTCAACCTTTTCCATGTAAAGAAATTATCAGATTTTTGGATACTATTAAGCCCCATAATGGAGACGGAGGAACTTAAAAACTAGAACAGGAGCGGCCCTGTGAATGGCCTATATTGCAATCGTGTGGTTTTGCATGTTTGTGCGTGTGTGTGTGTATGTACTGTACGTTCCAAAGATAACTTCACAACATGCATCTAATCACCTCAACACACCTTCAAGTAATGATTCCTCACTCTAACAACCTCTTTGACATTGTGTAAAAGGTTGATTGGAAGACATTGTCAGCAATCGTAATCACACTCGGCTCGCGATCTTGCCTCCTCACCGCATCCCGAACAGATGCGTAATGTTCTTCACCTGCTAAATGACGGGGAAACTGGTACGCGTGAAATGGACTGACCAAATGGAGCGCTTGGACCGCTCCCGATCTGTCCAGCCAATTACGGCGCAGATTAGCCCGAGCGCGGCATTTGCTAATAGACCAACATCTCAGCTGCGGCTTAATGATGATGGCAAATATATTGGGGGACTTGTATTGGGATGCTTATGTTGCGGTGGTGTACGCTCGGTGGATGTAATTATGGGTGGACGTTGAATGGAAAGCGTGGAGTAAAAGAGAAAGATGCACACGCGTCATCACAAGGCCTTTGCTGGCATCTGGACAGCGGTAATGACACAGTGGGAAATGCCATACGGGAGAAAGTGCATATTAGCGTGCGACTGGTGGCATGCTAATGATAGTTATCACAGCAGCTTGCCTCAGATGGCCATCCCACAGGGCAGAGTTGTGGATCCAAATTGAGAAAATTGCAAAGAAATATACAGATTTGTTTTTATTATGAGAGTTTACCTACAGGTATAGGAGGATCTTTGTTTACACCCGCGTGCACATGCGCCCCTCGCCGGGTGGCAAGAAGGCAGAGCAGCACGTACTGAAGCATGGATGCGACGACTACTTTTAACACTAGGAGCGCCCCTAGCGGTCAACTGACCGTCACTCACGCAATCATATCAATAAGGATATCATTCTTATTTCATCCAGATAACACTGTGTGTTATTCTGCACAGAGCGCACTGCAAGGCAATGATTATAATTTTGTTCTGATCATAAAGAGCACTGCTTGTCTCAAATAAATGCATATATATATTTGTCTTTCTAACGTGTCCCGTGTAAAATTGAAGATTTTTCATTGACGATGGTAGCCTAGCTGATGATCTTGTGTCAATACGAATACTATTATTATTATCTAGATAATATTTCCCACAGTGATTTCGGCTGGAAAGAGAAAACAGTCTGGAGATGACGTAAGAAGTAGACGCATAGCAGCGCAAAGACGTTATGGTCCCATGCTTTTCTAAACTATCATTTATATTGTTTGAATTTACATATTGTTACTGGGTCAAATGTAACATATAGTGACCAACCTTTTACGTGTTTGCAAAGTTACAAAATAAATCTAGCCTGAAAAGTCATCGTAATTTTGATGGATCAGTACACGCACAATGTGTCGTCTTAGCCTTTTATTTCGGCTAGAATTACAATTACTTAGCATATTTAGACAAATAATTTACACAGTTGCATTATGATCACGATTTCCTTGCAACATCAAGTTCTGGTTTAGTGAACAATCAATTTGGCAAAAGGCTGTATCAGCGCAAAATACATAGCGGTCAACTGACCGCAGGGGGCGGTGCAAGGTATGTTTAGAACACGGCGGTCCTAGTGTTAAATGACTCAGTGGGCGAATAGCACTGTATATAAGCACTTTAACGCAAGAAGATCAGAGGAGATATATAGACAAGCTAACAATAAGTATATGAGACTGAACTGAACAAATTCAAAGCCCATATGAGACCTGGGATAACGAGTGAAAACATTGGTCAGACACCTCTGTCTTGGCTCCGATCTGCTGGGACTGGGACTCGGAGACATTTATTCTTACTTCATAGAAAACCCAGGACCCTTCACTCAACAAGGGTCCCTGGTGAAAATCCATCTCTCTCATTTTTCACCGCAGTAAAGTGGCCCGGCATTTCTCCACACATTAAAAGTGGGTTGCTCCTGTTTGTTGTTACTTACGGTAAAGGTGGAACAGGAAGCAGCGGGGATGAGCAACCAAAATGCAATATTTAAAATTAATCATCAATCATGAATGAGTGAACAAGTGTGCAGTGAAAGTAGTTGCAAAACTTGTTTGTTTATGAATTTTCATCCCCTCATCCCCCCGGCTTCCCGTTCTACGTTTACCGTAGGTAACAGCATAAAAGGGCAACCACTTTACCACGGCTGTTTTTCGCTGTTCTTCTCCGAAATAATAATTTTAAAAACTTCATCTGTCCCCAGCGCGCCATACAACCAACCACACATCAAGAATGGACCATTTTATTTTAGTAAAACCTCTCTCCAAGTGTCTAAAAATAGCTAACTCTCTAGCATCCAGGTTGCTTTCTATGCTGTACTGCCACCCGGCCACGTGACCGGCGCGGAAAAACTATAAACAACAACGTCACTCCAAGATCCTCCTATAGAGCAATTAGTTTAGTCCGTTATTTGAAATGCATGGAGTTAGTTGAAATGTATCTCATCTCTAAGGAATCCTCCGTGAAATTAACTGGGATCACGATTGAAAGAAAGAAATGCGGTGTAACCCAATATGGTGTAACAAGTCATAGAAGTAATAAATATACATAATAAATAATACATTGATGTTGTTGGGTGCTGTTTCAATCTTCAGATATACTGATGTAAATATGTTGATGTTTTTTAAAATATATTGACCCATACAACTTATTTAATTACTGATTTTGCTGATGGACAAGTGTGATTGGAGATAGCTGTGGCTTCCTAAGGTCGATGTTGTGCAACTACTTTACTATAAGTCATTAATGCAGCGTTCCTCAACCTTTTTAAGCAGTGGCAAACCATATTCATTGAAAACATTCACACGGCACACCGCCAACTGAAAAACTGATTTAAAAATTATACTTAGCAGTTTTTATTAACATTACAAAGTAATTTTCATCAAAGTGTATTATATATATGAAAATGAAACACAAGCACAAACGTGTTTTTAATCTTAATAATGCATCGGTTTTACAGTTTTTGGACGCTCAAAGTCATTGTTTCATACAATGGTGATACACTACTACAGTAGCCACAGCTGTCCTGGGGCACACTGGCCAAATTAGGTTAACAAGTATGTGCCATCAGCCCCGCCATCCACCACCAACCATTAACACACACCAGACTCATTCTAGGCAATGTGTGTGAAGTCTGATGCCTAAGGACACAACAACAGGGTTTAGAGCAGCTCCACTGCGGCACTTGGTGTTCCCGGAGGTCACCCATCACAGTACTAACCAAGCCTTGCTCGGCTTAGCATCAGAGGTCTGCCGGCATCTGGCTTTCACATGCATGTACGGCCACAATCTTCTCACATTGTTTTCTTTTTACATTATTTCGACCAAATACATGATATTGGATCATTTTCAAAGGCAAAACAACCACTGCACTGATGGGTCACCACAGACCATTTACTCTCTCTGTATTCTTCCTTGTGTTAAAGATTGCACTTTTTTATGGGATTACCAAACAATCATGTCTATTAAAAAAAATATCTTATTAAAGTTACTCAAAGAAAAACCACAATCAGCAGTAATTTGACCATTTTTCTTCAAACACGGTAGAAATAAATGATAACATCAAAATTATGACAATCAAAAACCAAAGGTTTCCCCTGAGCGCTGGGAAAAATAAGCCATTAAAGTTAACTTTCTATTTTGTTGGCGTCTGTGAAATCATCTTTGAAATCCTGCTTATTTGTATTTAGGGATAAAAAATACGCTGTTCAAAGGCTAATTCCTCCCAACTTCAAGAATGCTCCCATCAAGTTTTATCAGCAGACTAAAAGCAAGAACAAAGAAATGCAAGAAAAAACAGAACTACTTGTGTCGATTTTAATCCTTTGAGTAGTTTGCAAAATACATTCCTTAAGATGTGAGTGCACCTGTTTTGCTTACATCGCTGTGTAACTAATACCAGCTCTTGTGGAGGTATACACTCTCCTTATAAAAAGAGTGTAGAGGCTGGCCTTCAAATCAACATGGGGTAAATAAATTGCAGTCTAAACATGCAGTTGCAGCCACAGCAGACCAGCAGGGGGCCACAGCACCAGCCTTGTATATATGTGGGGCTCATCTGTCATCCATATTGGGGGTGGGATGTGGTGGTGGTGGTGGGGGGGGGGACTGTCGCATGTGCTATCAGGCAATTATACAGCGCAAGGTTAGCATGTGATTAAAGGGAGAAGAACTTTACATGTGCAGCACCAGAGGGCAGGAAGATACCGTCCATGAATAGGACGAGTGCCACTTATAGCAGTCCATAGAGAACATTAAAAAAAAATCACAAATAAGCATGGTCCAGGGCAGAAGCCAAAATAGCATGTGAAAATTTGTACAAGAAAGAAAAAGAAGAAACTCAAAGACCTTTCGACTGTTGATGGTCCAATGGTTTGATGGTTCAAAGGGTTAAAGTAGCAGTATGTAATATTTGCATGTCAAGTCATCATTAAATGGCCCCAATATTTCAAAAGGCGTTATTAAATCATGCTCTTTTGGTTTACATCTTTAACTGATAACAGTAGATCAGCCGAGATATTTGATTATCAAAAATAGTTTTACGCTCAGTAAAAGTTGTTATTGTTTTGATTTTGATGTCCTACCCTCCGCCGTTTCGCCAATCAGGAAGTGTCATGTAAGTCCGTGATCGGGTTGCCAGAACTCCACGCGGCTCACTAATCTCAGTGGTAAAAAAAGACGTGGCCGCAGAACTAAAAAAGGTCTTGTTATGACTCTCAAATAATTAATGACAAAACAAAGCCTAAAACGAGGATTTATATCAGGACGCCTTTGAACAATTGAGACAGCTGATAAGTTTACGTGTGATGCAAAATTTGCTGGTTTGATCTCGTTCTTCAGAGTGATTTTGACCGCGAATCAATGGTCTAGAACTCTAGTGGATAAAGCTGTGCGCTCTCAATGCAGTAACTCGGGTTCGATTCCAGGCAGAGTCTTTTTGTATTTAATTGCATGTTATCACATTCTATGACAGATTGCTCTAAAAACGGTAAAAGACGAAGGTCAAGATGTTTTTTTGCAGATTATAGCTTAATTGTAAAAAGAATCATTTAAGACCACATGTACCCCATTTAAAATAATGTTAGTCTATTTTTGATGTCGGACTTACACATATTTGTCTAAAAAATAGGGAATAAATACAATTGAAAGGTGATATCCTCTGGAGCAAACCCTGATGTTGATACGCTGAAGAAATATGTTCCAACATCCATTCTTCCCACTCTTATTTTGGACATCAATTGCTTATTTATTTTGGATAATCTATAATTTGGTGTGTATCTGGCAACCTGAGTCAGGGAGAGTGGGAGAGGACTACAAAATATTGACTGTGACTGCAGTACCACTTTTGGCCAGATTTTTACATATTGTTCCTTTAATGATTCTGTTTAGTACTTTATCCAAAATCAAATCAATTTTCAAATCAATTTCATTGGTATTGCCCAAAATTTTGACAACAGTCGTCTTAAGGGGCGTCACTGGAAGGCCATCTCCCAACAGCAGGCCAAGGAAGTCCAGGTTTCGAGTCCCACCAGTGTATTCATGGAACAGACAGAAGGACAACGGGTGAATAGCAATGCATAGACCACATTTAAGAATAGACCGTGAAAACGAGGTCTAACAGACTAAAATGGACAGTTGGAAAAATGAAATTAGTAATAGTTATGAGTCTGCATCAGGCAGTCATTTAACCACTCACTGCAGACGACACAGCAACCGAGGGGACTTACATCTTGTCGTAACCATCTTTTTGGCCACTGTAAGTCTGGCAATTGAGTCCAATTGAGTCCAGTCCAAGTCAGGTCATTCATTAGAAGCAGTGAAGCAGAGAGCAAAGGGACCAGGCACGAAAAGTTTTGTTTATTTTCCAATAACCCAACAAACTTGATAACCTTCAATGAAGTTATTACTTTTGAGTTATTTCCCCAATGACTTCTTTAGGTAATTTCATTTTTAGCTGTTTTATTTTTGTCACATTATTTTCATATTCACCATTCTCACAGTCCATCTTCAAAAGTCCACGTGGACATTACACTCAGAGACTTGTCATGTTTAATTTACAAAACGATCCGTCCCAATCTTTCCTTAGTTTGAAAGAGAGCAAGGAAGAGGGAAGGTTGAGTATTTCTTGAGGTTCTCTCCGAAGCCTCATAATAACTGGAATATTGTTAAGAAGACCAACGTATCAAAAAAAAAAAAAAAAGTAGTGACAAAATAAAGTGTAAAAGTCTCGAGCAGTACAATAGTATTTTTGTTTTAATACTTGTTATTTTTTTATTATTTTCTGACAAACCAGGGGAAAATTCTGCATAAAAATGAAAAAAAAAATACTATATTTTTTAAAAAATTTTTGTCATGTGTTTTTTTTTTTTACATTTATTGCTTTTATCAACTTTTTTCAAATTGCTGCACAATGTTTACATACTTCCAGACCAATCGAACATCCAATCTTCTTGCTGACAAACAAGAAACAGGCCACCCAACAACTATATAAATCCTGTAACTTTCTTTAAATCTACCTGGTTCTTTGTACTGTATGGTATTAGCACACTCAACCTTGTAAACGCAAAACAGCCATTTAGAAATCACTTGATTGATCGAATTTGACAAGTCTTAAGAAAAAAAGGTCAAAACTTGGCACCATTAGAGACACCCCAAGGCTCAACCTATGACCAGGCTGATGTCATACACAAAGGCCGTGAACTGCAATTACAGGCGTCTGGTGCGGAATAGAAAGTAAGCAGAACACATCCTTTCAGGTCAACGATCAAATTAATAAAAGAAAACCAGAAAAGGCCACTTAGAAGAGCAGTTCCTTCTGTACTAAATAACATCCATGGATCCAGACAGTGATCCGGGTCGTGTAGGTGTATAAACCATATTTTTTTCCTCATAACTAATCGATTGATTTGGGTGTTTCATGCTTCTGTGTCCTTAGGGATAAGATAAACCTGTTGTTTATACCTCAGTGGGGAAATTTACAATTACTGAAGAACAAAAGGAGAAAAAAAGAACACTCAGCTTTCACACAGCAAACAGGATCTATTATTTAAGGTAATAGATAATACAATAATAAAATAATAACAAACAAAAAGATGACCAAGAGAAACAATAGTCTGATTATATACATCAGTTTTTGTCATAGTTTGGCCGGGGGGGGGGGGGGCTTGTACTCTGGAGTGACTTATGTGTGAAGTTATTAAATTTTAAGAAGAGCAATGCGTGTATCATTTGACCAGGTTTTCAATTAGTCAGTGTTCTATTAGCAAATGTAATTTGGTCATCAAAAACCCACAAGCTGCACATAATTTTAAAGCTTATGTTCTCATCTACATTTGTACAAGTGCAAGCAATATCAAAAGAACTTCATATTCTGCTGAATGTTTGCCGTGTCATTGGCTTGAGCCCCCCGAGTCACTTTTTTCAGTCAATTTATTTTTCCAATCAGGCACTGGCCTTGGTTGACACTAAAAAGATTAAAACATTTTGTGGGCACAACATTAAACCTTGCTTATGGCTTTCCTTTTTATCCATTTTATCAAATAAATATCCCAACAAAATGTGACTTATACTCTAGTGCGACTGATACATGTTTTCTTTTCCTCCTTTATTATGCATTTTTGGCTGGTTCGTCTTGTACTTCAGAGCAGATTTAATCCAAAAAATACGGTAGTAGGATTTGTAGTGAGAATAGTGGAGAAGAATAAAATGTTTCTTTGACATCCGAGAAAACAGAAACATGTGTTCATAAGGAGACACAAGTGGCCCAAGAGAGTCACAACACAACAACACCGTGGTAGCTTTAGGATTGAAAAAGGACTACAATCCTTCAGTAATGTGTAGCTGCAAGATCCAAGTGTCCAAGTGAAGCCGCCTCCCGCAAAGTGCTGGGGTGAAAACTTCAAAGACTTGTTGAGTTTAGTTTTAAAAGGCCATAGTCCCTCTCAAGTTTTGTGGAGCAGGGAAAAAGCTGAAGTAACTTTTCACTTTCCTCCAAACGCCGGTTTTGGTCAGTCTGCTCGCTCTGAAACTAAAAAAGGCTGTAGAGGACGCGACTTTGTGAGGCAGATGATAGCCATGTGCAAGAAGAAACATTCCCTAAAAATGCGTCCAGACGATAGAACTGTTTAAAGCTGGTTCTAGCAACAGTTTACCTGGACAAAATCACACAATCAGACAGAGAATGGATTTATACTTGAGACGCAGGGAGAGGCTCAAAGCTATGGATCAGTCACTATATAATGCAATCACTTTTTTGTCCAAATCCTACTATAGCTTTTTGAGTTATTGTAGGATGCTAAATAAAAAACTACCCCAGTTGATCGCAATGTTGCTCCACCCAATCTCGAAGAGGAGGCAATATATTCATTTACGATGGCGACATGGACTGTAAACCAACAGGACAGGACACGCATACCGTAATTTTTGGACTATAAGCCTCAGCTTTTTTCCCGCATTTTGAAGTTTGCGGCTTATAGCAAGGCTTAAGTTTTGGTTTTACTCTTTTTATTCACAGTACAAAGAAGACATGATGAACGTTTTTGAGCTACATTTTTCAATATTATAATTATGTGGGATAGGTGTGGCTTATAATCTGGTAAATTTTATAGTCCGGAAAATACAGTAGATCAAATGCATTCATGAAACATAACATGCAGTTCAGAATTGTTCATTAAGCCGTTTCTCTTAGATAATTCAGATGGCATGCTGTCAAACCAAGGACTCCTCTAAACAAAGGAAAAAACATTTGTTATTAGTTTTAGATATTCTTTGTTTTAAGTTATTTCTCTGTGACCTTGTTAGGGGATGTACACCCACGACCTGTTCTTCTCGGCCCCTGACAAGTCAAATGAGGCCGGTTGCAATTCCTTTTCATTTTCCATTGTTTTGGCCAAATTGCAGTCATCATGGTTATGGCCCTCTTAAACTAATCCAGCTAAACAAGATTTACTTCAAAGCCTATGGACTATAAGTTGTCAGTGCAAACATTTCTGATCTACTCTGGGTCTATAATCTGTATAATGTCCACGGCCAAATGAGTGAAATCCCTCTATAAGTCAATGTATAAAAGAGTCTTTGGTTTGACAGCATGTTGTCTAAATTGTTTAACAGAAACGGCTCAATGATTATAGAATTCAGAAAAAGCTTAATCTTTCTCTGAAACTAGTAGAATACCCAGATTCGTCAGTTTCACTGCTGCCATTGAATTCCATTCAGAGAGATTTCAATTATTATTATTTTTTTTATTACCAGATTTATTAAAAGCAAGTTATTTGTTTTAATGCATTGGTTTTATTTGGTGCTTTTTTGGACACTCAAATACGCTTCATACTTCATACACAGTCGTGATTCATACAAATGTAGCCACAGCAGCCCTCAGTCACACTGACATAAGTGAGGAAACCAGTCCGTGCCATCGGACCATCAGTAACAGGTCAGGCACACACCAGACTCATTCTGGGCATTATAGGTGCGTTGGCTTTCCTAAGGACGCAGTTTGGCGCTTTATAGCTACAGCCGTCTCCCATCGCAGTACTGACCAGTACTAACCAGGCCTTGCTGAGTATAATCACAGTATGGTTGGTGCTGTTTTTTGATGGAATATTTGTCATTACATGCGCAATGTATAAATTTGCAATGTTATCCAATAGTATTTTCTCTATGTTTGTGGATAAAACCAAGACAGAATGTTAAAACAAAGGAGGTATGCATAATTTTCAAGGAACGGCCTGGTATAGTACGATGAAATCGAAAGTCCCAGTTTCAACATTCAGGATTTAAATGCATGTCCAGAATGCACTAGATATGCACAAACAAGCTTGAAAATACTATTAGATGCAGACGGATGCATGATTTAGCTATTTGTGGTAATATTAATTCCATGACACAAACACTGCAAAAAAAACAACAACAATAGGAATCATTAATGGGGTTGTGACAGAAGTGCTTATTTGGTGAGCAGTTTGTTTGGTAGTTCCTCATTAAAACTGGTTTTAACACTCAATTTTTTCTCATTTTGAGTCCTGAGATTATAGCACTTGAATGTTGACTCAATCTGAACGTTTTTTTTGGAAAATCATTTTGTAGGGCCAGATGGTTAAATAGGCACCGCTACCAGAGCGACACGATTTGGGTTATCGGATGAGTGGTTTATTGTTTTATATTTATAACATTGTAAAAGTTTGTTTGGTTGCACAGTGGCAGTTTTCATCCCTGACTCAAAACCATAATGTTCCAGATTCTTTTCATTTTGGGTGAGGTTGCATGGTCTTCGTATATAAGAAATTAAGTAATCTTTATCTTCTTTATCTGTTTTTGTAGCACAATACAGACCGAGGTGATTAAAGTGCTTTACATTTTGGTGTATTTTCCAATTGCTCCACGTCCTGTCGCATAAGAGGTGCATGAGACCAACCATCACGACCATTCCTACTGTCCATGTTTTTGGGGGTCGGAGAAACAGAAGAGATCAACGGAATCCGATAACATGGTGTGCCCTGCTGCTAAGCTCATGCTCAGGCTTTTTTTTACCGCACTATTGCGCCACCTTGTGACCAAAGACAATAGTGCAGTTGTGATTTGGATCAACACATTGTGATTGAAATCCGTAAAGTTAAAGTCATAAGGAGTTACATTGGGTTTGTGATTCATACTTTATTCATACTATTATTCATGAATACTAATTCATAAATGCTCTTTATTTGTTTAATGCTGGAAAAAGAATGGATTTACAAATTCTGTTGTGAAAAAATAACAAATTATCTCTTATATTGAGCACACATGATGCAGCGGTGGTAGTAGAGTCATATTTCAGCTTGTGCAGACTCTGCCTCTGAGCAGAGCAGAGGAGAGAGCCGTGAATGAGCAGAACACAGACAGAGATCACTGTAGACGCCCACACGGCTGCACAGAGGGCTTCACTTTCTAATAACAGCTGGGAAGGGTCCACAGGCTTGATAGAAACCTAAAACAGGCCCAATTTGCTTGAATCTGAATTAAAGGGTAGGATAGTTTTGAGAGAAATAGTCAAGATTTGATATCCGTTAATCCCCTCCATCAGCCTGACTTTAGGGATCCCTAAAGGACATTTCAGTTTCTGGATCTCTGTAAACAGTAAATGTTTCATGATGTGCGTTTTCATAGCAATTATCTGTAACCAGAAAAAAAGGATAAACAGATTTGGTTTATTTGGTGCTGTGTCATGTATGATACTAAACTGGATTATGTATGTTCGGAGCTACCAGTAGCTCACAACATTTTTAAAGTGTCAAAAATGACCCGGTGAGGTCGTTTTCTTGTAATATCTTTCTAATTAAATTTTTCTATCATTTCATATTCCAGGTATTCCTCAAAAAACATGTTTTTGATATAATGCCATTCACATTTTTTCCTTACTTTTTATATATTTTAGTTTTTGTATTTCTACCCCAAGCTTCCACAAGTGGGTCAAAAATGACCCGCATGCAATCTCTATGGAATCCAATGTAAATCTTTGATTCTTCTCAACTGTGGCTGTCAAGGATAAATCAACTATGGATTAACCGACAATACCAGAAGTGTCACTCCTCAGGAATATTCTTTTACACAGCAAGAGCTAATACTTGTAAGAATTACATGCCAAGCAAGCCCGCCAAGTACAGCGTAGGGATCTTCTAGGTTTGTGATGCACACTTCCCTATGCAATAGATGGAAAATGTGAAAAAGCACATGTGTGCAAGCGTTAGCCGTCACCAGCCCCATTTATTTGACGAGTGCCTTCTGAAGTCCACAGTGGCAATACTAGACTGGTCCAAAATATATACTGTACTCCCCTCAACATTGACAGCATCTGGAACATAGCCTTGGACCAAGAGCTGACTCTCGTTTTCGAGAGGAAGGAAGACGCCATACAAAAAAATTGGAAACATATTTTTCTGAATACACCCCCACCGGACCGGGGTGGGATTGCAAGTATGTCAGCGCACATGCTTATGGACTATTTTGAACCGGGACCCACCCACACTGGTTGGCACCTACACTTGCAAACGGCAAACACAGAGGTGGCCCACACGTTCACATTTACAGACTCATACTTGGAAACAAGGTTGAAGTGTCTTGCCTAAGGGCACAGGAGGTCTTACAGTACAAACTAGACTCTGTTATGCATAGCATGACGGAAAAGGCTTTCACATGCAGGCGCTGCCACCTGCTCTTATCTCATCTCTGATACAAATCTTTCTCACGTCTACCAGTGGTCGAAATGAGATATTACAGATTTAAACTTTTGTTTTTTTTTATATACATTTGTCCATATATATTCTTCGTAAATCATTTCACATTTTAAAACACACAATTACAAAGTGAATCCATACTGCATTTGCATACTGGTCGTTCTCTTGACAAAAGCAGCCAAATTATAAGATTTGAAAAAGGAAACATAAATATGGATATACAGTATATAGAAGATTGAAATCATTTTAATGCAGACATTCTCAGGTTTGGATCAACTTAGACCTCTTGTTTATGACAGTTCCTATTAGTGACCATATGAACCTGGATTAACCACATGTGCAAAGCAATTAGGCCTTGTCACATGACCGAGAGCCCGAGGACCAGCTGCTTGTGTTGATAAGCAGGAAATCAGGTAACGCTTTCCAATTAGGAGTTGTGAATGCTGCAATATGTGTTTGTGGACTACTAATTCTGTAGCTATTATGGCTATTATCTGCCATGGGCAGTCAGCATTTAAAGAGAAAGTTAAAAGATATAATTGTGTGCGACAGTAAGTCTTTGTATGCAGTTTCAGTCAGAATGGAAGGCACAGAATAATTGCCAGGGTTATCTACAATTCTATTGTTGGAAAAAAAGAAATTTGACATGCCAAGAAAAAAAAAACGAATTGGCACTGAGCAATGTGATGTACTCAGGCAGGTGTATTAGTTGCACCTTTGGCTAATTTATTGTTTGTTTGGCTCAGTCTGTCCACCAAGGCCAGTGCCTAATTGGAAATAGAAATTGACAGAAAAATGGATGAGGAGGGCTCAAGCCAATGACATGGCAAATATTCAGCAGAATAGCACGTTCTTCATTCAAAACAGTCGCCAGGAAAAGGTGTTTAAATGTCACCTTTCAAAGGGTCACTGGTTGGACTAATTGGTACAAGATCAGAGAAAGTCAAATGTAACAAGTTTTCTGTAAGTTTAGAGAGATTTTGAAAGATTCTACCCCCAGGCAATATCCAATAGTCACCAACATGTTTTGTAGCGTTGTATTTGTTTTCAGTTTTCATTATTTTCTGAACATATACCCAGCAGTACTTCTGCCTCCTGGCAAAGCCTTCTCCCAGCTTCTTGCAGGATATGTTGTCACTTTTTATTGTTGTCGTCACTGCACATTATGTATTTCACTATTCAAATGTGTTGCAGACCGTTAGTAAAAGATAAATACAACTTTCAATATATTCTAATTTCACCCCTAGTAAAGTTTCAGGCTTCACTTAATCTTGGATCATGGGTTTCTTACATTCAAAATGCCACAGCGCTAACTCCGACCAATCTCACAAATAGCCAGCAACAAACACAGCTGCCATTTTTCCTGAAGCACTTCGTCTTGACACCCTCAGCCCCGGAGAGAGCCAGAGAAATAAAGATGCAGACTGTGTAACAGGAGTTGACACGCCGTTCTTGGAGGCACCCTTGAGTGAGTTTCTCCCTCTTTCAGTAGAGTGCACTAATGAGAACAAAACATGCATTTGTTTGTTGGCGTTCGTTGATGTTGGAGAGATTTGGACTGGATGCTGGTGATGTCTTCAGGCGGCCACATCTGAACCAAGAGACGGGAGGAACTCAGCTCTTGGCTTATTTGGTGACTGCAGCTGAAAAAGTAAAATAAAAAAAATACTCAGCAGTCTATGTTCCAGAATGTTATGCCAACAGCCACGTAATGACAAAATATAGATTGTCCCAGGATTGGATTTTTTGTGTTTGACCAGAAGAGAGCTTGCATGTGTAAGTAAGCAATCTTCATTTATATTGCACATTTTTACAGACCAAGGTCGCTTCAACACCATCCATTCACTCACTCGTTACATTCAGACCTATTGTGCAAGTTTTTAGTGGTAGGGGAAACCTGAGCACCCGGAGGAAACCCACTCAAACATTGGGAGAACATGCAAACTCCACTCAGAAAGGCCCTCTTCCGACCATGATTTGAACCCAGGATCTTCTTGCTGAGAGTGCTATCCACTCAGCCACCGTCCAACCCGTGTGTATTTACAGTTGTTTGGATTATTTCTGCAGGAAGCTTGTAGACCTCTACCTCCTTGCCATTTATTGTGTGTGAAATGCAAAGTAGGTGAAATAGCCTTCATCCATTATGCACCTTGTTAAAAAAAAACAAAAAACAAAAAAAAACAAAGCAATACAACTATTTGCACATTGGACTTAACTTCTTGGATGAGATGTGCTATAGACGTTCATTTCAAAGCTTTATTAAAACCCTCCATGTGGAGAATAATACTGTTGGCCTACTCTACATCCAATAGTCCATGGCTGACACAGTTCGATGTCTTTATCACATTCAAAGTCACCTAATTACGTATACACTCGACTCCAAAGTATTCTGTGGACACTCCATCTATTAATTAGCCTCCTACTGCGCTGAGCTGAATGTAGCACAAATGTAAAATGGCGATGTTCAACACTAAGAATGACATCAAAGACTTGTATTCTCACTGTACTTATTACTGTATATTTCATCTCCAGATGTTCAGACTGAGATACATACTCATTTTCTTGAAAGCCTGGATTGACTTTCTTTATCATGTTTTACATGTATAGCAGTACATTAAGTGAGTTCTATGAAGATTGTGTGTTGATAATTATCATGTGACGATCTAATGATACTGGTTTATAAATGGTGTATTTTGATGGAAACTCATAGACTTCTTCTTTAATTCCAAAAATAGAATAAACTCCTCAAGCTCAGTATCTGTTTGTGTCACACTCACCAGTTTGAGTTTAAAAACATCTGTGGTTTCTGCCCTCTCTGTAATCCAGGTGTTTTTTTATGTTTATATTGTCTCTGCAAATTCATATATGAGCCATTTAAGGATTGACCAATCAGATGCCTTCATTTGCATGGAAACTCTTGCTGGCCATAGCAACCATCTTCGCAACAATTTTACCTCCGTCACAGCGCAAACCTAACGCTGTCGTGGATAAAACAAGGAAGGATCTAAAAGTAAAACTGCAAAATTATATAATCTAATAAAAACCATGATAGAAAGAAATCCAAAAAGTAAAATCTGAAACCAGAGACAAAATGAGGGAGGAAAAACAACAATGGACCAACAACAAGAGCACAGGGTCTAAATACACACAGGGAGACACAGGTTTGGTACATCAGGGCGGGGCAAGCAATCAACAGGACAGACAGGAAGTAAAACTCATACCCAACAAGAAAACAAATATATACATCAAAAGAAAACTAGGTAAAAATTAGGGTCCACACCATGACAAGCCCTGTGGGAATCAATGCCCATATAAGGAAAATGGCACAGCAATCAAATGCTCAAATCGGCTTCTTCCGCTTTCGGCCAACACAACGGTCAGTACTTGGTTTGTCCACACCTGAAACACAGTCTACGGTCTTAGCTCAACTGGCCTGGGTGTTAGGATACCCCCGAATGAGCTCGGCGTCTCTACTCAGACTGCTGCCTTCAGAGCCCCGGCAACAGATAAATCAGAAGAAGAAGCATAATCTACCGACTCAACAAACTTGATTTGACTTCTGATTGTGATTGTATTCGAGTCCTGTGTTTGTTCTTGTGACTGAGTATTGCCTTTACTATACCACTTGTCCATTCATGCCATTTGTCAAATACGGCCCTCGCTGTCGAAACTGACATATTCCATTTGACCTGGGGATATTCTCAGGCCATCACAATCTGTCAAAACATTGTCTTTATCCTCTGTCACGCCGGCATCACCCAACCTCACACCCCCACCCTGCTCTCCCTGGGTCCCCTGAGGTCCTGCTCGGCTATCTGTCTGGTTGTCTGCTAGACCTGTATTTTGACAACACTGTAATGCCACAGACGGGAAAACGAATAGACTTCATAAAGGGTTGATGGCTAGAAAATTTCATCAGTGGAATTCAGCGCATAGAATTGCAGAATGTGTATCGCGGTAAAGGTGAAAAAGGGTCATTGTGCAAGAACTTATTGAGACAATAGAGATGTCATGGCTGATTCAGTAAACAAACTTTGCTTTTGTTCTGAGGCACCATGAAGTTGAAATTCCTTGACGTAAAAGAACAATATTTGAAGTCAAGAAAATGCTACAAAAGGAAAATAAAAAAGTTACAAGGTAAAAAGTGACGCACTACTTTCAAATTCATCCAACTTTTGGATGAGATGCTTTTGTTGTTGCACTTAGTGAACCTTCTAAATGATTATACTAAAATAATTGAGCGTTCTCTTTTGGTTTGTGGATTTGTATGCCGCTCTGGCTCAACGGTTCGTTTTCACCCACAAGTTGAAAGGTTTCAGGGTTCGGGGTCTTTGTCTCAACAGTCTAATTATTACACCGCTCAATATCATTCAGCACATCTCTTCCTCTGCTGCGAATCATCACGGAGATCACACCCGAAAAACAACAACAGCTACAAGGCATTTAACTGGCAGAACATAATTGAAAAACGGCATGGTGTATTGTCTGTGATGTCTTCTACAGCTGGGCAATCTTTTTTTATGATTATTATTTTATGTTCTTGTCTCTTTTTTTCATCATTAATGCTAACTTTTCAGCACGGACTAATTTGAATGACAAGACTCCTCTGATATTACTTTTGTCTTTGCGAAGTGAACTTTTCAGAACGTTTCATCGCCAATTTGACAGCTGCTGCATAATCCGCCATTTTCCCTCCTCTCCTAAGTGAATATTAAATGCAACAATGGAGCGATGAAGGTATTTTTACAATCTGAGCTGTGGGGGCACCAAAACTACAGACGTTTGAGGCCCATATGGTCTTAGGCCGCTTCAGCTGCTTCACCTTCTACTCCAAGCCTTTCTCGAGTAGAAAATGTAGTCCAATTTGTTGGCTTTAGACTTACTTATTTCTACCATCTTCTGTATATAAATTCTCTAACCTTTTTTCTGCCAATGTACTTTTAATATATGTGATCTTTCTAGACCTTTTCTACGCCTTTTTTTTGTAATAGGGACATTTTTCTTTCCCAGAGTTATCAAGGGGGCGACAACACAGTTTATAAAATCGTTTCGGGCTGAAAATCAACCTCACGTTCACAATGAAAAAAAAGTCCATTGGAAAAAAGTGAAAGAATGAGACGCTCACACATGCAGCTGCTGATGCAATGGATGGCACCAAATTTAACCAGATCTGTTTAGATGCACCTGATAGATCCATGAGACAAACTCACTGACAATCTCATTATTCATCAAGTAAAAGAGAAAGCAGGCAACCCTTTTAATTTCTAAATTGCTTGTCAATCAAAGCTGATGGCAAAGAGCGGCATTAAGTATGGTCAATTCGGCCATTTGGTCAGAAGAGTGCCACGTTCCACGGGGGAAGCTTCTGACTACAGAGCTGATCATTCCATACTCTACAAATCCTGTGCATCTCATGGGAAGTATATGCTTTTGTTTTGTACGAATGCCCTATTATTCCCTCGTCTGGTGTCACTTCACTGCGCTCCTCTGCTAATCCTGCTCTTCATCAGGCGCTCTGAGACCTTTTGGATGTCAGTGTGATGTTAATCAGCAGGGCACACACTGTGGATGTGCGTTTATGTGATGGTCAATAAGACAATGTGGACTAGAGGACACTAAAATACACACTTACATCAGCAATGGACCAATTGGAAACTCAATGCACTTCACAAAGAATCAGGTAACTAGATACGTCACCAAAAGGCTGTGAAGGATTGAAAGTGCATGGTCTTCAATTTCTTCTTGAATTTTCTCAGGGTTGGAGCACATTTAATATCATTGGGTACAGTGTTCCATTTGTAAGAAGCAGAATGGGAGAAGGCTGCTTTCCAACTTTCAGCTTCACTCGGCGAACAGCAACAATGTCTTTTTTTCTGAGACGACACTCAAGTTCATAAAGTAGATCAGAAAAAAATGATGTCGCCGGACTTTGAAGGACTCAATAAACAAGCATGCAAATTCTAAATTAACTCTGGACCTGAACTGGAAGCCACCGGAGATCCCCAAGAACTGGACTATGAGAATATTCTAGAGTTTTGGATAAGACTAATTTAAGTGGAAGATCTGTGGAGAGGACATTAGAATCATCTCCAATTCACACAAAAAAAGCCAAAAAAAAAAATGATTTAAATCATGTTTTTGTTGCATTATAGAGCGATACATCACTAATTTGTTTCCTATTAGTCCAGACCAAAAGACCGTGAAACCGAGCACACAAATTAAACTTTTTCCAAAAACTTTCTATATATTCTACACCAGCCATTCCCAAACTCAGTAACACCGAGGCCCCCTTAAAAATCTGACGGGTCTGCGTGGCCCCCCAAAATAATAACCAAGAAGACAACATTAAGAATAGGCTCTTCTGGTTATTTTATTTTGGGGAAATAGCCTCTGCTACAAACATTGTAATACAAAAATGATTACAGTGGATTATTCAAGTCAAATAATGAACACAAATATTTTAATATTACAAAAAAAACATTATAAATTTAACATTAAATAATTATATATTTTTTTTTATGACCTCCCGCGGCCCCCCTGCAGTACCCTCGCGGCCCACCAGGGGGCCGCGGACCCCACTTTGGGAGACACTGTTCTACACTGTTAAAGTGGACTCTGACTCCAATAAGCACTTTAGTTTGTTGCTCAAGAGTTTTGGGCTTTATTTGGTCGTTAAACAAAGCAGTAAATAAACTCGACCGCTCCACCATCTGTACTATCTCTCTGCAGGTCACTCGCGCCATAGAGAGTAGAAAGCACAATCGACGCACTACGCACACACACTGTAATTTTTCTCTATTATTATACTGCACACATTTTACAGGGACAGTTGGATATCAAAAACAAAACTAGTAAAATGAAATTAAATATTTTGGTGCCTCGCAAGCGCTTCATTTGGTTCAAGCTGTGCATCACTGACACATACACCCCCCTTCGGCGCTGCTTCGCCCGCACCTCCTGTCCACTCACTATAATAGAGTTTGAGCCCCTAGCACCATAAAATGTGAAATAATAAAGTAAAAGAAACTTAAGAGATCCTTTATTCGTCCCACTGTGGAGAAATGTCAGTGTTGCATCACCAGTTACAGAACAGTAGGAACGAGGAGCACACAATAAGAAAAAACAAGATAAGATTAACAAACTCTATATTAAGCATTATCTAGCATAATAAAGAAGCAAGTCAAAAATCTCTAGCTCTAGCGTAATAAGGAAGCAAGTCAAAAATCTCCAACTTTAACATAATGAAGAAGAAAGAATTAAGTATTAAAAACAGTAAAACTAAAACTTGTATTAGTTTGAGGACAGAACTCTTTCCAAATTAGACCCATAAACAGCTGCAGGTTATGTTTCTTTGTAGCTTTCAGGAGTCCCGCCTGCTGGGACTGTTTACATTCACAAATAATTTCATATTCAGCAGTTGGAATATTCCCTAAGATCAGTGGCGCTACATGGGGGGCTGCCGTCGAGAGTGGATTTTCATTTCAAATGGTGGAGCATTTGTCATTTTGTAGTCCTTCACTCTTGGGCTCCCTGCATCTCTCCAGATGGCACTTTTCCCCCTTTATTAGCATTCGTACCACTTCCAGACATAGCATTTTCTGCATGGCCATTTAGAATTCTCTTTTTACAAGCGCTACAAAACTGAGCAGTTATAAAGCGACACAGCTACAAAAGCGTGTCCTGTCATGTTGCATCAGGGCATTGTATCAGTGGTAAAGGCTAACAAGGGTGAGTGCTGCGAGCGTACACAAGCATAACCCAGGCCTCTGTGAGCCGGCGCGCTGATGACTCCAGCCTTCACATGGCATAAGTGTCATAAAGATGCTGCCTGCAATTGAAAGGTTTATCCTGTAGACACGGAGAAACAGACAGCAGCAGAAAATATCCCTCCACTGTGAGGAAAGTAAGAGGAGATTGGGGAAGGCATTCATGTTATTGGAGAGTGAAAAGGACTGGCCTCCAAAAGAGATCCTTTATTTGTCGCAGAGTGGAGAAATTTCAGTGTTGCATCACCGGTTACAGAACAGTAGGAATGAGTAGCACACAGCACAAGATGAATGAACAATAACTCAAAATAAATACAATAAAAAAAAAATCTCTAACTCAAGCAAGCATAAAATCTCTATCGTTAGCATAGAGCACAACAAACTCTACCTTGTTAAAAGTTTAAAATCTCTACCTTGAAAAATGTGTTGTATGTATAATTCATTAGGTCCTATAGGTTAATATCACTGCCCTGCCGAACGGAACATTTCAAGAGATCCTTTAACGGATCTGGATCTGTGAGAGAAGGATTGGTGGTAGGCAAAGGGTCTCAAAGAGGAAGTCAGAAAGAGAAGGGAAGCTGTACTAGTTCCACATGTCCAACAATCCTGTCTAAAACTGTACAACTCTAAAGCTATTATTATCAAAAGTAGAGTCTTTACAAATGCACAGTGAATGTATTCAAATCTGCTACCAGTTGAAATGGATTATACGAACACTCCAAAAGCTGTCCACCATTTTCACTTCTATGATTCATTGGAAAAAGGATCAAAGCTCAGAACCTCAAATATACAATTATGTAGCAGCACATGCTAATTCCTTTGGACAGCACAACACACATCACCATCTCCCCAGTGCAGGGCTGGCACTGCTGCAGGCAAACCGGCTGTACACAATACAGTTGATCTATTTGCAGCTTGGATGTAGACAGCAACCTAAACAAACACACTTTTGGCATGAGTAAAAACACAATGGTGGGCCTCTGACAGATGTATAACTGAATCTACATGGTTTTTGAGTGAATGGTAGTGAGAGAACACACAATATTACAAGCTGACATGTGGACTATAGCTCCTATCTAACCATTGCAAGGCCCAATGGGAATGGCTTGGAAAACAGGCTGCAAGCTTTTTGGAGGCCAGTGTTTTTTTCCTACGACTGTAATTTTAACACACATTGGTGAATTCAACAATTTTGTAAAGTCCTCCAAGATAACTACTGTTGTGATTTAGGGCTCTACAAGAATTTTTTTTAACTATAATTTGTTAATTGCTCATACGTTTCATCAATAGTTTATATCTATTAATTTTACATTTACCCTTTAATGGTTTCCTCAACCAGTTGGTGTGTCACTTTTACAATACAATACAATATATTCTTGTATAGCCCTAAAACAGTAGTCATCTCAGAGGACTTAACAAAACCCACAAACCCACAAACAAACATAGATCAGAGAATCAACAGTTAAGACACAAAAAGAATATAGAACACATGTTAGTGAATGTCCACACATGTTGTAAAATGTGAAAGTATCCTGGATCATCACCACAGTCCTTTTTGTTAGACACTAACTGTCCAACAGACCCTCCTGCATCGGCAAGGAAAACTCATAAAAAAAAAAACAGTGGGGAAAAAAGTGAGAAACTTCGGGTAGACCCACATATTGAGAAAGGGATCCACTCCACATGGACGGACGGGCTATGGATCCAGGACCTAAGCTAAAGAATGTGGACCAGGGCCTCGCAGCGGCCGCAGGAAGTGGACAGGTCCGGTGCGGGACTGAAACAGCTCCCAGGTGTAAATGGAGGAGGCCAGATTCAGAGGTCCCATTATCGCACCATACAAACCATGAGGTAGATTTCAGTTCCAAGCTATCTACTTGAAGCTTGGAACTGAAATCTACCTCATTGTTGCATCTCTATCAATTGGTTTTTGGCTTTTTAATGTCAAACTGCATCTCGACCATTCGGTAAAGGCCAATCATTAAAAAACTATAGGGGTAAAAAAAAAAAGTGTTATTAGTGCTCCTCCTAAGAAACATTTACATTGATTTCTTCCAGGAGTGGACATCAAGTATTTTGCCCAAAGCAATACTTTTATTTAACATGAGCTTGTTTTATGCTAATATACTTAAAATTAGTGCAGTTATATGAACCAAAACTAGACTAAAGGCAAGTGAATCTCAAATGGTGGAACATTGTCAAATAAACAAAAAAAATATGACTAAACTGAGTATAATGAGGCAAAAAGGGCAGTGTATCAACGATTAGACACTGGGTTGGACTCAAAGGAAGTCCTGGTTCCCCCCTGGTTGCAATTCACCAGAGCACAGACTCAGGCACCAAAACCTGCGTTGTGCCAAAATCTCAAACTGTCAAACTTTACTTTCAAATCCTCAACCTGCACTGCCCAATGTGCAACACACAGGAGGCGATAGTAGCCGGGCCGGGATGGAACGCACATCACCGGGGTTGTACGGTATGTCTGGGCACCGTACATTGAGACGCGAGAGAGGTGGGAGACAGACAGCTCTGTGCATAGCCGAGGCCAGGCGTTCTCTGTGGCACCGGGCCTACGCAAACACAAGGACGTACAGCAGAGCGGGACTGACACAATAAACCATGCACACACTCACACGCACACACACACAGAAGATGTACGCACACATACACACACCCACACACACATGTACGCACAGACAGTAACACACAGATGTCGAGGGCCAAGTAAAATCCTGATTGTTATTACTTCTATTCAAAAAATTAAAAATGAAATGTAACTATTGCCAAGTGGTATTTACCGTTTCACATGTCACCGTTTGTTTTATTTTTCCTATATTCTATGCCATCCCTTTGTTACTCAATTTCTGATTTTGGTACCATTACTGCTATTTATAATATACTATATCAAATTAATATACAATCAAATCAATCTCCCATTTCATTCTGAGGATGTGTTGCAAAATTGTATTTGTGAAAAAGGTGGTCCTTGGCCTAAAAAGGTTTGAAACTCTTGTAGAACAGATCGTCGCCAATTGTTTTTTTAGTATTGAACTATTGGGATTGCATTTTTTGATTCACGTTCATAACCCAGTACATTCATTACATGAGATTGTTGTTATCTAGGGGCATAATGAAGTAGTTCATGTGAAAATCATATCATTGATGTCCACAAGTTAATAATAATTATTATTTGTAAAGAACAACAATAGTTCTTTATAGACCTTTTTGTTGTTATTGCTGCCACTTTTTCCAATCACAGCTGTGCAGACCTAATACTGGGTAAGCCGGTGATTGAAAGAGGACCAACTCACTTTCGGAGGGGATTCGGAATAAGGTCAACCATTTTCTACCATCAGTCCGTCCTAATGAAGTCCCCCGCTGGTGCCGCGAGGACCGCAATTATCTCAGAGCCGCTGGTAAATCCACAAGTTCATTCTATTCCCTTCAAAAAATAGTTTGTAACGACAAAAATTAAGAGAAACATATTTTCAGCGTTTGACTGTTTACTGTGGTAATCATGTGACTTTTCAGCATTGTTTGTTGTTGAGGAATTTGACCACGCAAATGTTTTATTAGTTCATAAAGGAATAGCATATTTAGACAAGGCTTGTCGAACTCAGGCTCGTGGGCCGAATCCGACTCGCAAGACCATTTTTAGTGGCCCCTAAAATTTGCATGTATTATAATCAACTTCCAGTATTGATGGTTATACAATGTTAACCCCCATTAGAAGCTAAATAGTTAAATGCAAAACAATGTGTATAGCTTTATATTTGGCCCACATTAAATCTAAAAAATAAACACATTTTGTTTTCAGAAAAATCAAACCAGAAAATAATAGAGAAACTCCTGTCAAAATAACCTTCATAATGAGAAAAACAGTTAAGAAAACAACATTTCTTCCATTCTTTCGGCCCCCGACCAGTTTCTGTTTGTATAATGCCACACCCCTGATGCAGACTGTACTGTTTCTCTTGAGCTACTGTTATTGTCAAAGTTAAACACAATAATATATTTTATCAGGCAGTTAATTTATGTAAGACGAAGCATTAACTAACGGTGGCTGTCACACGTGTTTGCCGCTTTTCTGTTCAGCAGCTGGCGGCGCATATTGAACACAAAGAATGAAACACATATATTATATCTCCCACAATGCAACAATAGCTGCGAATGAACTTCCCCTATTGTATGTTTGCGGCAGAAAGCATACGGAAAGTGTTGATTAATGGGAAGAGACATATGGACGGTTTGTATGTAATGGTCGGTGTTCAGTTAGAATTTCAAACAGTAGTGTGTTTATGGCTGGAATTAATGATTATTTTGATAATTGATTAGTTGGCCGATAATCGTTTGATTAGTAGTTTGGATCCCAAAAGCTTTTCAGAACATTTTCATAGAGAAGACTTGCTGCACATGTGTATATTTATTGTATTATTCTGTTGTCAAGTTGTGTTCATGCTGGTTTTTGGAATGAAGAATACAGTGAAATGGAATCGAACATTAGATTGATTGAAAATACTCAAAAAAAAAAATGTATTCAATTCTGCAGTCATTATAGAATTATCTGAGTAATTAAACCTTTTCTTAGCATGTTTAAGTCTATTTAATTGCCCAAATTAGCTGACAACTCTCAACTATCATCAATAACCATAAAGATTCAATTAATCTGATTATTTTGGTACATCCCTATGATTTGTTTGTGAGTATTTTCTTTATTATATGATTTGTTTTAGTGATAGAGAGAAGCACAGCACCTACACTGACATGGGGAGAACGTGCAAGTTTCACTCAGAATGGAGTGGAGTATGGGACCCAGAACCTTTGTTGAAAATTTAGAATTGTTTCATGTCAATGCTCTTGCCAAATATAAAATATAAAATTAAAAAATACCCTTGAGAGAAGACTATAAACCTTCCACACATTATAAGCATCTTTTAATTGATAAACTGTTGAATACAACTAATATTTAAAAATATAATGTACCATTCATGGCGGGGTATTTTACAGTATGTGAATTGATGAAGTGAAAAGAATTATTCCTGCAAATTTGACTTGTGACATTCAGCTTAGAGAGCATAATTCCATTGCTCCATGGCGGCCGTCACAAAAACGCAACTAAGCATTTGAGAAATCATCTTTAGAAAACCTTGTTATAATCCTTGACATATGTATAGGGCTGACGCAAACTTTCTGACAGTCATTCTCAAAGCCGTAAAAATCCACACATTTTTCCACCTTTGCACTTACAGTTATCCTCCCATCCTCACAGTCAGAGAGGAGCTTTGGAGGAGACGAAAGCGAGAAAGAGGTGGTTAATTAAAATTATGAATGGTCTGAAATGTATGTCTGTGCGCGGTGCAAAAACCTGCTAATTAAAAATTGAAATGTATCCTAGCCCCAGTCTTTTGACGCCGCAGACAAATGAAGAGACGATGTATGACACTTTACTTTCAAAGTGCTTGAGCTCAAGTGATTTTGGGTATCAACGGTTTAGTGAGTTCCAAAGCTGGACAATTTGAAGCACCTTGAATGTACCTTTACTTAGTGGGTTGAACAAAAGTGGGTTGGAACCATAAACTGTTGGAACACCCAGCGTCATGTTGTTGTGTGATAATGTTTTCATCAAAGGCAGCTTAATGTATCATCACATTCTATATCTTGTTGCAGGTATTTCAATTCATTTCAGCCCTAAATCACAACAGCAGTCGCCTCTGAGGACTTTACAAGATAGTGGTTCTCCAACACAGATCCATATCAATAATAATAATGCATTGGTTTTATAAGTGTTTTTCTGGACACTCAAAAACGCTACATGCTACATTCTTTCACTCCATACACGGTGGTGATACACTACTGTAGCCACAGCTGCCCTGGGCATACTGACAGAAGCGTGCAACCATTATGTGCCATCTGCCCCTTCATCCACCACTAACCATTCACACACACACCAGACTCATTCTAGGCAATGTGGGTGAAGTGTCTTGCCTAAGGACACAACAAGAGTTTGGTACTTTACAGACGTAGCCGCCCCACTGTGGCACCTGGTGTTCCTAGAGGTCTCCCATCACGGTACTAACCAAGCCCAGCCCTGCACAGCTTCAGAGGTCTGACGGGATCTGGCCACAGATCAAATCAAACAGTTTAAATACAAACAAATAAGACAGAAAACAGGTTGGTATTGGTCCATAAGGGGCAGATGACCAATGTCTAAAAGTGTTGTTAAATGCCCATAAATATTGTTGAAAGTCGAGTGTCCTGGACAATAATGTCACAATACTAAAGAAAGAAAAAACAAACTTATTTTAACTGACTTTTCTTGTTTATGAATTACACATATTTTTCTCAACAGAAAAAGATTCTTATGAGAAAACATTAGCTTGTGTATACTTGTAGGAAAGAGTCCTATCCACTTTATCCATAAACACACACATGTGTAGATATTTGCATGAATCCACACAATATAAGTAGTAATATATCTTCAGGATTTATAATCAGACACATTTCTTTGAATAAGACAGTAAAATACCACTTGAATCCGCAGCAATAGCACCTATTCTAACACATTCTAAAAACACGGTTGAACCGTATTGCATGTTCTCCCATCTGCCGCTTTATGTGCGAAAGGTTTGGCGGTGGAAAAAGCTGATGCTACTCCTCATATTTACAAATCCGATTCATTGAATCAATATTGAACACTGCAGGCGCCGCTAAGAGCCCCATTTAGAGTAAACATCCCATTTCCCCTGGATCCGAAAGCTTGGAATTGGCGTTCTGTGTGTGCCTTGAGCTGGTGGCTATAGCTCGGCAGTTTGGGGCCCATCCGCTGATCATAATGTCGTCTCCACACTGGCAGCGGTGCGTTCAGGTGTGCGGGGAGCGGAGCAGGTGTCATTACACTCGCAAAATTGGACTGTAAAGAGGCAGCGCCATTTCAGAACAGGGCTGTCACACAAGAACGGAGATGAGACAAGACTGCTTGGATCAACGATGCTACGGCGCTAGCTACGATGGGATGTACTGGAAGATTGACTAAACAGGAACAAGATATGAATCGGTTAAAGAGAGGAGGAAGTAGAAGTGTGTTTGTAGAGTCAGGGATAAAGTTTGTAAAAGTAGTGTCAAGTTTGCACCAACGCTAACGGAGGCTTGTACTTTCTTTGTGTATTATTATTTTTTGAGCACAGGACCTCCAGACAGGGCCTTTTTGTGTGAAGTTTGCATGTTCTCCACATGTCTGTTTCAGTTTCCCCCTATCACTAAGCACATGTGCAATAGTTCAGGGTGAACATGTTTTTGTATGTGTGAGTGTGTGTGACTGGTATAGGTATAAAAAGGTTCAATAATACACACTGTCCCATTAGAATAAACAAATAAACACATTTGCATTACCTTGTAAAAGATTCCATTTCAACTAACCTTCAAACCACAGAACATGGAACTATGTATTAGAATCCTTCTAAAATCAGGGGTCTCCAAACTGTAGCTCGAGTGTCATAGTTTAGAATTTTTAAAAGTTGAAGAGAGCAAATGTCTTTAATTTTAATATTTTACTTTCTCTTTCTGTTGGGACAAACAAGTGCAATTTTTATCGACCAAGATGTTGTCGTCTTCATTCAATTGGCAAATGGGATAAAGTTCACTGATTTTAATCGTTCAACCTTTTTCTTAGGAATCATCAAGTTTCACAGCGGTGGAACTCTTTACCTTTGCACATTATGACTGCACAATCACTCGAGCACCTTAAATGCTAGCTTAAGACGCACATTTGGCTTTTAATACCAGGTGGAAAGACACAAGTTTTTTTGTACTATGTGCATGTTTATTTCTGTATCTTGTTGTGTTCTTATTGTGGCTGTTTTGTCCTGTCTGTATTGCACTTTGGTAAGCCTGGGCTGTATTAAATGTGCTCTACAAATACAGATTTTATTGATTGAGTGAGTGAAATTTGCTGTGTAGCATTAAGACCTCTTCCCTTTCATACACATGAATAAATGGTAAAATTTAAGCCCAACATTGTTCATAGCAAGATGGATTGTATGACATTGATTAATTTATTGAATTTTATGTCAGAAAGCAACATACTAGTAAAGTCAAAGTATAAAATAGATGTATCTTTCTGAATACATTTTTGGCCATGAGCACTGCTTTTGAGTCGCTATACAGAGAAGTGAAGCAGAGTTGTCTGTGATCTCTCCACATGCCTGTAACGTCAATGAAGATACATGAATTAGAAAACCTTGAGGAAAATATGATATTGATTGGAGTACACAAGACAGTTAAAACATTTAAATAATCAACAGATGAGTCAAAATGGAAATGGTCCCATTCAAAAAATACAACAAAAACCTCTGCATATTTTTTAATGTATTTTTTTTCATCAAAGAAGCCTCACATTACAATATTGACAATAGGCCTGATTTGAAGGTATATTACAGCAGTGAGATTTCCAAACGTCTGCTTGGTCTCTGAATAAAAATTATGATGCAGAAACACAAAAGAGATCTATCCGAGTGTTTCAAAGGAGGCACGCTGCATACATTCAATAAAAGAATAGCAATTCGCACATATAGGGCAATCAAAGCAGATCTGTAGGCATATTTCGCATTCTTTGAACATTTCCAGGCAGAGGCTTTGTAGAAAACTGTCAGACAGGCAAATATTCATCAGCGACGTAACCCACGATGCCACCAACTCACAGCATCATAAATTTCAAATAGATGGCTGTCCTTCAGTGTATCTTGTTTACCATGCACACAATGTTTCGCATGGCATTAATCATTTCATAATTTCACCCGAGAATTAAGGGAATGCGAGCGCTTTGAAATACAAAGAAGGCTCCGGTGTCGGATTCATTAATGACCCCATCTTATTTTCTATTCATTTATACACTTTTAATTAGGCTACTTTGATTTATTTCTCGTCACATTAATCCTGCAATTGTTTAAGAGGGTAGGGGCTGTGTTAAATCAAAGGGGAGATGCAGGAGCAATGTTGAGCGGGAAGTGCTCTGTGTGTGAATGCAAACGCAAGAAAAATATGTGAAAATAATAACAAACAACACAATGTTTCAGTAAGAGAGCAACAAAATTATTCAGGTGAAGAAAAAGATGAAGAGAAGAATATTGGTTTGTATAGCACATGATTTGTAACTCAATGTGAAAAGTCTATGTGGAAAAGGCAGTCAGGAGAAATGTTAGCTCTGGGCATTACTCGGAATACCCATATGCTACAATAATTTTGAACTGCACGAGAGCTTGGGAACTCGAGCTGAAATGTTCACATAGATTTGGGAACCAATGACAGAATGGGGAGGGAAGGCAAGACTAAGATTATTCCACTATTACACAGACTGAAGTGTGTAGTTTGTTTACGGATCCAACAAGATGGTAGCTATCTTCCCTCATAACTAGTTGCCCAAAAGACAATAATAGAGTAAAGGATAGTAATAATTTATCTCTTCCCTCGTGGTTGTATTTTTTTAAGTCAGCATACGGTATCGTGTAGAACTAATATGATACTATGATACATGGGGACTAATGGACAATGGTGTGAAGCACATCTCTCCTATGAGAAGATGAATGCACGGTTCCTCGACGACATGTTACACTACCTTGAGGAATATTGATATAGTTGTCGTGCACAAGACAGTTAAAACATTTAAATAATCACAGATGAGTCAAAATGGAAATGGTCCCATTCAAAAAATACTAACACAAAAACCTCTGCAATTTTTTAATGTAATTTTTTTTTCATCAAAGAGCCCTCACATTACAATATTGACAATAGGCCTGATTTGAAGGTATATTACAGCAGTGAGATTTCCAAACGTCTGCTTGGTCTCTGAAAAAAAATTATGATGCAGAAACACAAAAGAGATCTATCCGAGTGTTTCAAAGGAGGCACGCTAGCATACATTCAATAAAAGAATAGCAATTCGCACATATAGGGCAATCAAAGCAGATCTGTAGGCATATTATCGCATTCTTTGAACATTTCCAGGCAGAGGCTTTGTAAGAAAACTGTCAGACAGGCAAATATTCATCAGCGACGTAACCCACGATGCCACCAACTCACAGCATCATAAATTTCAAATAGATGGCTGTCCTCAGTGTATCTTGTTTACCATGCACACAATGTTTCGCATGGCATTAATCATTTCATAATTTCACCCGAGAATTAAGGGAATGCGAGCGCTTTGAAATACAAAGAAGGGCTCCGGTGTCGGATTCATTAATGACCCCATCTTAATTTTCTATTCCATCTTATACACTTTTAATTAGGCTACTTTGAATTAATTTCTCGTCACATTAATCCTGCAATTGTTTAAGAGGGTAGGGGCTGTGTTAAATCAAAGGGGAGATGCAGGAGCAATGTTGAGCGGGAAGTGCTCTGTGTGTGAATGCAAACGCAAGAAAATATGTGAAATAATAACAAACAAACACAATTCGAATGTCTTAAATGTTTCAGTAAGAGAGCAACAAAATTATTCAGGTGAAGAAAAAGATGAAGAGAAAATATTGGGTTTTGTATAGCACACATGATTTGTAACTCAATGTGAAAAGTCTATGTGGAAAAGGCAGTCAGGAGAAATGTTAGCTCTGGGCATTACTCGGAATACCCATATGCTACAATAATTTTGAACTGCACGAGAGCTTGGGAACTCGAGCTGAAATGTTCACATAGATTAGGGAACCAATGACAGAATGGGGAGGGAAGGCAAGACTAAGATTATTCCACTATTACACAGACTGAAGTGTGTAGTTTGTTTACGGAATCCAACAAGATGGTAGCTATCTTCCCTCATAACTAGTTGCCCAAAAGACAATAAATAGAGTAAAGGATAGTAATAATTTATCTCTTCCCTCGTGGTTGTATTTTTTTAAGTCAGCAATACGGTTATCGTGTAGAACTAATATGATACTATGATACATGGGACAATGGACAATGTGAAGCAACATCTCTCCTATGAGAAGATGAATGCACGGTTCCTCGACGACATGTTCACCTACGATATTTAGTCCGTCGTGCGACTCAAGTCATGTTTTCTCTAACACAGGCTTGAAATCTGTACATTCAATGCAATAGATACAGGACAATCTTGGAAAATTGGGCTGTTTAAGTCTGCCCAAAGTCTGACAATGGATGTTTAGGATTTGTCTGTAGCATTTAGAATGTTCATAGAATGGAATGGTTAAAAGAAGAACATTTGCTTGTGATAAAAAAATAATAATATTTAGGCAAATAAGAATTTAGGGAAAAAATCTGTCTGGTCAAAGCTTATAGACAAAAATCTGAATATTTTTTGCTGAAGATGACGCACTGTTTTTTTTACACTGTTGAGTGTTCTTTAGGATGATGGAGCGTTCAGGCTGTCATGAAGGTCCAATGTTGACTGGTGACTGATAAATAGCTCCAGCAGAGAGAGGCATGTTCGAATGCAAACTTCAGATTAGAGACTCATTGATTTCTCCCAGGTTCAACTCCAGTTGCTATGGTGATAATAGAAAGATTCTCAGTGTCTTTAATTGTCTTTATCCTTTGAAAGGCCAGTGATAGCAACATGCTGCGTTATCAACACATGACTGAAGAACACAGGCGATGCAGAGGCTTCTATCTCATGCTAATCTGTGACTTGAGGCCTGATGGCAGCCCACCAATTTACTTGCCATGTACTGTATCTGCGTCAGTTTGAATCAAGCAGGCTTGAGCTAATGTTCAATGAATTAATTTTCTTCAAGATTGTGCCTTGTGTCTGTGCGGTGAACTGCACTGACATTACCTACATGGAAAGTACTGAAGAAGTTTTAATCTACTTTTTAATGAAGTCACCATTTCTTTCCCATCACATCAAAGTATATTTTATGTGTATAAGCAAGAGGTTTAGATTAGGGATGTAAATCGGTGACCGGTTAACCGGTGGTTGACCGTCACAGCGTTAACCGGTCAAAGCTGTCGGTTAAAAAAGAGAAAAAGGGGAGAGGGGAGGTCTCTTAATAAGGCTATTTTAAGCCCTATTTGCACGGTGTGACGAGCGGGTCTGTATCTAGCTGTGTGCGCCCATGTATTATAAACTCCGGGACGACTCTCACGCCGCATGAGCCACATATGCACACACGCACGCACGCACGCGCGCACACACACACACGCACACACACACACTTTCCCCCTCTCCATACGTAACATCCACACGCATCATCTCTCCCCTCTGTTACCGTCAAAGTTGCACACTGGTGCGGGTCAGAACTACATTGGAGCTTATATTTACACACACACACATATACATACACACACACATACATACACACACACATACATACATACACACACACACATACACACACACACCGGTCTGTTGCGCTCCTCTGTGTCACGGAGCCCAAAGGATTCGCGCAAATACGCGGTTCCAGTCAAACCACATGGAACATGTTTGTGTTTATGGTCCTCGGGATCAGCTCCACACACATCACTTGTATTTAAACTTTTGTGAAGACCTGTGAGACGCGGCTCGTCACTCGCTGCTCTGACCATGTGAACGAGCCGTTGTTTGCTGCTACAAAGTTTTGGTATTAACCCGTAGCACAGCAGAATGGGAAGATTAAAAAAGCAGTTCTCTGTGCGCAAAGGTGCCGGAGCTGTTGCGGGTTTGGGCGCCGCTGTCTCGGCTCTGATCCAGTAGAACGTAGAGCTGCACTTATGAAAAGTACGCGGCTCGAAATGGCTGTTATTTCAAAGAACGTGGACTATTTTAAACTACGCGGTTAACCGGTTTCAACCGGTTAATGAGGCTCGGTGGTCGGTCATGAAAATTCATAGTTTTTTACATCCCTAGTTTAGATCATTTCCTTTCAGTGACGACACTCCAGTTTCCCCATCAACCCAAACAATGCTATGCCCTGTTATGCCCTCTGAGATAACTACTGTTGTGATTATAGGCTATACAATAATACATTGATTATTATTGTATAGCCCGAAATTCTTCACAAAACCTTTGAGTTTGCCAACACATCAGAGAATCAAACAGTTCAAACACATAGAATAAATTAATACTTTATTTCAAGCCACGGCAAAAAGGAACAAATAACTACAACAAAATACAAAGATAAAAAATACATGATAATATACAAATTAACAGTATGTTTTGTTTTATTAAGAAGAACCCAGCAAAAGGAGTGAGAAGAAGTTAACACTTTTTATCTCCCACCCCCTTTTTATTATTCTAATATTATCTAAACAGATTGTTTGAAAGAATAAAACCCTCCCTAAATGCATGGAGTTTTTTCTATGTCCGTCACAAGAACACAACCTTTTGTTTAAAACAGGAGAAGAAGTTACAGTGGTCCTACAGTGAACCGACTATTTCTCCAAACAAAAAGTTTGAATTTGGCTTATTTGCTTATTAATAAGCTAATGATGTCCGGTGATCCAACACTGACATTTCCCCAATGTGGAATGAATAAAAGATGTATTCTTCTTAAAGTTTAGGGTTAGGGTTGAACTTTGTTTTTTTCTTTTTTCTTTCATCATAAAAAAGCAATGTACTACATTTGGTAAGCATTGAGTACAATTCAATAAACCCATGCAGAGACTAAGGCCTGGTCTGTTCAGGGTTGAGTCGGAGGCTGCAGCGACTTTCACAGGTCTTAATATAGAGCCAACACGAGTCCAGAAACATTTTCCTTCACCAAGAGCGGCACGTAGGAAGCACAAGTACACACATCAGCGGCACGTCCAGCACTTTGTTCTTTGTGGAGCTGAGGCACCGAGCATCAGGGGAAGCAGAGGGACCATGATGCATCAGCGACTAATGAGTGGCACATGTCCACTCTGTCTGTGCCTTTGAACAGAAACATCCATATGTCGTCTGACCGGGGCGAGTAGACGCGACCCGATGGCCAACAAACATAAAGCCTGTGTCTATAACAGTCAGACGATGGCTTAAATACTAACATGCTGATGACATTTTCTACACTGTCCTACAATAAAAGCACTCGAGATTATTTTTGATTTCCCCCACCATACATTTAAGAACGTTTACATAGGCAACCAAGGTGTATATATATATCTACATATCTTCGAACCCTGAAGCCAAAGTAGCCTCAGTCTTCTTTGATCCGAATATAGAGTATTTTAATGGAAAAGGGGGCAATCGCATTCATTTTACGTAAACACTTCTTTTTGGAGTTTACCTTTCCACCTGCATGAAGTCTGGATATCATTTTATCTGCTGAATCATTGCACGTACAGACAAACTTTCAAAACCATGGCCTGGTCTTTCAGTTACGAATAGCCCAACAACATATTAAAAATACATTACTACGGTATTTTTGATTGTGTGAAAGAATACAGTTTCTAGTCAGGAAGGGCACATGGATGTCCAACAAATCTTTTGTGGAATGGGAACACAATGTGAGTGGAGTTTCAAACACAGATGACAATGGTAACAAATGGGAACATGAAAAGCTGTTACTCTTGGACCAAACATGCAAAGTCATAGCATGTTTGGTTATAAAGTGTTGTAAGCGATGACATTAGATTGCAGGGTTTGTTTCATGTTATTGTATCAAAAAGTATTATATGTTATTACGATCTGAATCCCAAATTAATCTTTACATTTATGGATATTGGTCATCTGCCCCCTGTGGACGAATGGGTCTATGTGTTTGATTCTCAGATTTTTGTTGGTGAAATCCACGTTTTTGTTAAGTCCTCTGAGATAACTGCTGTTGTGATTTAAGGCTATAAAACAATACAATGAATTGAATTGAATCTTGAATCAAATAGATAAAAAACATATCCAACCAAATCAAGGGAAGAAAGAGATCGTTCAACTAAATATGTCACGTATTTTGAAATGTAAAAAATGTACACACCATGGTCATTTTTAGATTTCCCTTCACACCAATATTACCACTTAAAGTCCACACACCATGTTATAACTCATTTGTATCTAATTTAGCCAAGTCTTATTCAACACACGGACAAGATGCACCACTGCATGGCTCTCTGGAGAACATGTTCCACACTGGCCTCTTTTGGCCACTTTGAGAACTGCACTGTGCATATCTCCACACAGGACACGGGGGAAAATAAAGCAGCAGAGAGATGGACAGTGCGATGTACAGGCAGTCAAACAAACAACAGCAGGCATTCTCTCTTATAGATTTACTGTGATATGGCCTCACTGCAATGTCAGCACATTTACTCAGCTTTGACTACCAGCATCAAATCAATTTTTCTGAACCTCTCTCTTGCAGGATATAAAAAGATATGTTTGTGCAAGGTCTGCCGTCAGCACTAAAGTCAAAGCTGTTTTTTTTTTGTTTTTTTTCTCATCGTTATTGATGCAGCATCGCAGTGTGCGGCTTCCACTTCCTCCCCAGTCTGAAGTGATCCGACCAGTATGTCATGAGCCGAAGATTATAGCAGAGAGCCACCCGCACGACGGCTGCTGTGCCTCTGCTGAGTGATAATCAGGGCAAGTTGTGTTGGAGGCAAAAGCTTCCTATCGGGACTTGGACCTCTACCTGGCAGCGTAAGCCCCTGTAGTGTTGGCAGGTTGATAAATGGCCTAGCTGGGAATAAAAAAGTCACAAGCAAATTCAACACAGGCAGAGCTGGAATGGGCTTTCTGCTCCGTGGGACATTTTAGTTTTTTTTTGCTTTGTCTAACATCAGAAAGTATTTTCAGAGAAGGCTCAATGTTATAAAGGTCGGGGATAGTGGCAAAGTATAGTCAAAATTGTGTCTTAAATGTATTTGTTTATCATTGCAGTGGAAATAGTGTGCGATGCATATTGATGTACTGATTGAAATGTCTTCCTCTTTGGTTTTTTTCCCGTTTAGTTTAGCCTGTATTTGAAATGAGCCATGCACAGACTCAATACTGCAGAAAGTGAAAGTGGAAAATGCTAACCTCCAAGCTCAATGAAGCTCAAAAGGGAAGTGCTCATGGACAAAGTTGTGCTCCTATTCACTGGCTCTTATTGGCTTATATTGATAGGTAAACTCTTCAAGCTCAGTGACCGTTTGTGTCACGGCCTCCATTTTGGACCATAAAATATAAGTGATTTAGAACTCTCTATGATCTTGTACTTTAAGTTGATTTTCTATTTGTAAATACAGATATGAGCCATAAGGATTGACCAATCAGATGCCTTCATACCCGGGGTGGAAACTCCAGCTTGCATTAGCCCCTGTTATGGCACGATGCTGATACCCTCCAAACAAATGCGCTAGTTTAGGTTCAAATCGGCTTCGTTTGCATTTTGCTTACTTCAAAAATACAGTCCATAGCTCAAAGAAAGATAAATTCTAAACCAGATTTAACCCCCCCCCCCCCCCCATCTAACCCCCCATCTAAAGCATACTTTTTGGAACAAATATATGCTTTATTGACATAAAGCAAGATACAATGTTGTCAACAGTGTTCTTTTTTGCTTATACACTGAAGGAACTACTCTGAAGGGTTAATTACCTGAAAGCAAAAGTGCGTTGGCTAGACTTCTCTTGATATGTTTTGCACTAGAAAAATGTTTGTGTGTCGACGACTCTCGCTCGTGTTCAATTACAATGTTGCACTTCGAACTAAATTTGTTACCCCTGCTTTCATGAAGCAATGCTGGGTACTGCTTTGCTCCGTCCTTCGCCAATATTTTTGTAGGCAAATGCAAAGGATTTCAGTGGCCGCTGTATGCATTCTCCCGGAACTGTGCAGCTTGTGTCACCTGTTTCCACCCAGACCACAGCAACAACAAGGGCCTAAACCGCAACATATACTTAATTTCACAGTTTGCTTTAAGGTATATATGAGAGGTATCTAATTTTAGGAAAAAAACGCCCTCTCCACTTTATGAACAAAACTCTCTGGTCTTATTTGATGTGAATGATTCACATAATTTGTGATCTTGACCCTGTTTGGTTAAGAAAAAAAATGGGTTCAAGTCTCTCTTGATGTAACTTTTTAAGGTAATGTATATATATTTTTTCTTTTATAACATTAAATCCTTTGACTATGAAAATAAATCTCTTTTTCCTTACTTTGTCCATATTTCAAAAGTCGTCACCTATATTTTTTAGACGTTCATAAGCTGCAAGTGTTTGGTTCTCAGATCTCATGACTAGAGAGGAAATAGAAATGTGTCTGAGAAAAAGAAAAAAGAACATCATCAGATGATCATGGAGAAAACTCCAAAGGAACAACTACAAAAAAGCAGAATATTTTGAGGTCACTGTAAAATGTATAAATAATGTATAAATAATGTTTAAAGAATATATACAAAAAACATGGTTATTCATGTCTTGTTTTTGTTAAATCTTTTTACACATGTAATAAGGCAAATTACACAAAACCAACAAAACTGTAGTTTTTTTGGGCCTGTCATTCATATAAAATGACACACGCAATCCTGTTTGGAAATCACTCCAGTGGCCGCTGTGCCACATGGGTGCGGGTATGGCCCTGGCCATAATAAGGCTAATAACCTTTAGCTAATTACTCTTTCTCCACATCTTAGCATCAGATCATAGAGTCACCGTGAGCTCATTAGGGGAGAGGGCGATGATATCCAATTAGGCTCCGGTCTCGTCTCAAAACATGTCACTGACCTAGTTTCCGTTCACCTGGTGTGCTCCCTGGATTCAAGTGAGACGTCATATATTCACCAAAAACACGATTTGTATGAATAGTGTAAAACAAGTACAAACAAACTGGTTTTAGTCTTTGGTCCCAGGCGGTAAAAAGAAATTTGTACAATAATTAGTCGGTCCAGCCCGAAATGGCCAATTTAAATGTGTGTCATCAGCAACTTAACCAAGTCATTTAATTCAAAGGATTCACTCAGTTGACCATCACACTTAATACTCTATGGTCTTTGAGCATCCTAATGCCAAACTAATTACTTCAACTGCTTAGAACTTTATTTTAATGAGCCAAATGGACAATCAGAGATAGGGACAAACTTTCCAAAAAAATTTTTTTAATTAATTCAAACAGAAATAGTCTAAGATGTCTCTCTTTAAGCTAATTCTGGCATATTTACATGTATAATGTATTTTTATATTAATCAATTAATTAATAAAAATGGATGTCCAAAGAAAGAAGGAACATACAAAATAATTCATCAATCAACCATCATTTTTTATTGGAATCAAAATAATGGTTATGAACCACAGAAACCACCAACACTAGGAAAAACGATTTGATAAAAGAGAAATATGGGATTACTTAAGGGAAATTGTTCTTCTTTTCCGCATACATATGCGTTTAACCAATTGCTTTAATATTTAATTGTGCTTTTAATTACTTAATTTTCATGCAAATAAACTAATTAAAATATTACATGACCAAAACAGGTATCAGACACCAGTACAAGGTCTAGGAGAAATACAAAGGAGTATTGGTCATTTTAAGGACCCGATTGCCGCCATTTTGAAAATGGGGTCTTTTTTGGAGTCAAACTTTGGTAAACTTATGTTTTTAAGTACATCTGATACTACTGTAAACCACTGAGAAAGCTTTTGTTTGAATTTTTTTTGGGGTGAAGCCATATTTGCAGCTGACTATATCCATATCTTGATATTGACATGCTGCAGGAATTTGATGTGAATTATATATTTGTTTTTTCAATATTCCATGAATATGTTCCATGTACATTCAAACCTTTCAATATGCAAAATGTTTAACTTGAAACTTGTTAATACAATCTTAATATAATCATATATGAGGATCATATTTTTATTTCTGTTTAAGGGTATTTAAGAATTGCATTTCAAAGATGAGTGAACTTGATTTGTGATTTGTGATGAATACATGAATTTGATTTGTGACTAGTTAACTGCTGGAAATTTCATGGAGAACTTTTAAGTATGATCAGGTGCACTATAGTGAACCTAAAACCAGTAAAGTAGTGCCCAAGTAGCTGGAACAAAAATTGATATCTAGCCAACTATTTGGACTCAGCTGACGACCTACCTGTGCTCGGCCAAGTTTAGACGGGGACACTGCGAAGATGCTGCAAAGTAATTATCAAAAACGACCAGGCTCCTTATTTGAAGTGAACGGCTTCTAAACAATGACGGAAGACAATGTAGTTCTAGTGCCCGGCCAGTAGGGGAGGTGGAACTTTACAAGACGTTGCTTGCGACCCTCACCATTATAAGGAAAAAAGCAGAAACCTTAATAACACTCAAACCTAACTAATATTTCAGCAGTGGTCAGCTGTGGCTACCAAGTGCATTTGATGAAACTCACTCGCATAATAAACTTGACAGATTTTTTTTTATATATATATTTTTATTTTTTATCCCCCCCCATAATTATTCCATTTATTATAATTTTCAGTTCAACAAAGCTAAAAGCATATCTTAAAAATTGGCATTCTTAGGGTAAATGGCTTTGTTTGAGCCTTGTTTTTCCCAATTGATGAATATATTTTTGAGTCGTTAAGATGCCTTCCCCTCATTACAATTTTTTTTTTTCAGTTCTTGAAAGCTCAAGGCATATCTTAAAAAATCTGTATTTTTCACGATACACCATACGACATTTGAATATGACATCATGCCATGTGATACTTAAATGGGCCTTGTTTTTCCCAATTTCATTTTCAAAGTTCAATTTTTTTAATTTTTATCTTTTGTCAATTTTCATGGTTTTTTTCATGCTTGTTGTTTTTTGTATTCATTTTGATTCTTGATCCCTGCCCTATTTGATTTTCTTCTTCTTCTTTTTTTTTTTCAGTCATTTTTCTGTGGCCTCTATAAGGGAAGGTGCTCTCAGGCAGGAGTGATGTGCTTTTAGGATGCTGATCTGATGTATGCTCTCAGAGGACCAGGTGACACTCTGTTCTTCCTGATCCTGAACATCTTAAACACTCGAGAGAAGAAACGTCTTGGTCCTCGGCCTCTGTCCTCGTCAATGAAGTCTTCCAGCTGGAAATTCAGATGTCTCACCGCTGCATTGAGGAAATACTCACTCCAGAGCAGGGGTGAGGTGAAGGGTCCCAGCTCTTCCCGGAGACTTCTAGTCGTCTCCTTAGCTATGGCTTTGAGGTCTTTGGTCTTCAAGTCTGTTCCTTGGGGCATGGAGACTCTTTGCTCCACCTCACGCAGTTGCAAAATAACTCTTCCTTGTTCCATAATGTCTAGGAACACGGGGGATTTGTTCAAGAAATGTTGGATCATCGTTGAGACCATGAAGTGAGCGGCATTGGAGCTGATGTCATGTGTCTCTGGAGGGACGGCTCTCTCTATTGGACTGACAGTTTCTGAAGAAGTGCTACAGTCCTGGAGGTTTTGGGGTTCTGGAGTAGAGGATACTTGGATGACCTCAGGTGGGTTATGGTCCTGCACCAGACTCACAAGGTCTAACGAAGAGATGGAGTCCAGGGAGGAGGGAAGATCCACTGGACTGTCCTGCTCAGGAGAAGTAGGGGCCACAGCACAGGTCTGAACCAGATCCTCAGAGAAAAGATCCTCAAGGACAGGAACCTCTGGGATTGTCTCCACTTGGATTGTCTCCTCTTGGATTGTCTCTTCTGGGATTGTCTCCACTTGGATTGTCTCCTCTCTGATTGTCTCCACTTGGATTGTCTCCTCTCTGATTGTCTCCTCTGGGATTGTCTCCACTTGGATTGTCTCCACTTGGATTGTCTCCTCTCTGATTGTCTCCACTTGGATTGTCTCTTCTGGGATTGTCTCCTCTGGGATTGTCTCCTCTCTGATTGTCTCCACTTGGATTGTCTCCTCTCTGATTGCCTCCACTTGGATTGTCTCTTCTGGGACTGTCTCCACTTGGATTGTCTCCCCTGAGATTGTCTCCTCTGGGATTGTCTCTACTTGGATTGTCTCCACTTGGATTGTCTCCACTTGGATTGTCTCCTCTCTGATTGTCTCCTCTGGGATTGTCTCCACTTGGATTTTCTCCTCTGTGATTGTCCCCTCTGGGATTGTCTCCTCTGGGATTGTCTCCCATAGGATTGCCTCCTCTGGGATTGTCTCCTGTAGGATTGTCTCCACTTGGATTGTCTCCTCAGGGACAAGATTCTTAGGAACATTTATCTCTTTGATTGATTCCTCTATGATTGGCTTTTCTTTGATTGGCTCCTCAGAGACAGTCTCCTCTAAGAAGGGTTTCTCTGGGATGGGCTCCTGGAGGGCCGGTGGGGAACTCTCACTCTGGGATGTATGTGTGTCTTTCTGAGCTGATGCGACGGTAGCTTTAAACGCCTGCCTGGCCTGGAGCTTCTCTGTCTCTCGCAGTTTGAAGACCCTCTGCTGGAAGAGGAGCTCCTTAGAGGGGGGCAGCTGAGGGTTGTCCAGCTCCATCTGCTCTTTGAACCCCATCATGTGCAACATTGCCTCTGCTGCCTGGAGCTTGGCCGCCTTCTTGTTTGGACCCAGTCCCTGACATGTCCTCTGGTCCACTCTGACCTCCATGCAGAACTCTGATGCATGGTAGCCACGGTGTTGGATGCCAACCACCTTGTACTCAGCTGGCCTCTGCTTCCTCACCATCAGGATCTCTGCCAGGGCACTGATGGGGCCTTTCTTATAGAAGAAGTAAACCCGCTGTGAGGGGTCCACCAGCTCCATGCGGGGTTTGGACCAGTAGGGGGTCACGTCCTCTGGCAAAGGACGCTTCCTCAGCTGATGCAACACCACCTTAGCTGCACTTAGCTTGGCCTTTTGTTTGGTGGTACCTGAACCATACCCCACCAGGTCCCCCACTGCCAGCTCTATGTGAAAGGTCTGTGCATGGCTCGGGCCCTGTTTATCCATCTCAGTGAACTGCAGCTGCAGCTGGTGCAGACATGCCAGTTCATGAAGGAGGGACAGGTCCGTCTTGTGAACTTCACTGGGGTGTTCACGGTGCATGTTGTCTGTGTTGTATTTGCTTTTGTGCTATAATGTGGTAAATTAATACTCTGTTGTAGGAAAGGGTCGCTGTGTCTCTGTGGACATATGTTTTCTCAGCCTGTATTCAGCCTATCATTTGAACTTTGAAAGCCAACATTCTAGAATGAAAATACAAAGACAAGCTAGGTTGCCATGACAACACGGCAACCGTTGTCACGCATGCGCACAGAGCCAATAATGCAAAGTTGAGGAGTGACTTCTCTTTGAAAATGTCACAAATTCTCACATTGTAAACCGCTTTGTGAATCTGGTTTGTGAAAGGCATTATATAAATAAAGGCAATATATAAATAAAGATGACTGACTTACTTAAGATTACTTGCTCAAATCATTAAAGACAAAACAAGGACTAAAACAAGGATTTCTATCTTTACAATACAATTACAATACAATTTATTCTTGTATAGCCCTAAATCACAACAGAAGTCATCTCAGAGGACTTAACAAAACCATTGAAATCACCAACACAGATCAGAAAATCAACAGTTAAAACACATGAAGAATATAGAAAAAATGTCCATACATGTTGTAGAATGTTAAAGTGTCCTGGATCATCACCACAGTCCTTCTAGTTGGACACTAACTGCCCAACAGACATGATATGTGTTTGAATACTGAAGAAAGACGAACAATTGTAGATTTTTATGGAATAAAGCTTGAGTACCTAGCTGTAAAACCACAGGCAATGTGTTATGTTCATGTGACATCACAACATTCCAAAGAGCACGAGCAGATTAGCGCGGACAAGAACGAGCAGAGTTTATTAGATAAACATGTGCATTTGTAGATAACTGACTTGTATTTATTGTTGTTTAGTTTGTAACAGTTGTGTTTTCATGTCAATATGTTTGATTTGTGTTATTGAAGGTATTGTTTGTAAATATTTTACCGTGTTATGTTTTATCTGATTGTGTTGTGTGTAATTTTATTCCCTTCAGGAGCACACATAACAGCTGTCCAGGGACTACAGTTGGAAAATAGCCCATAGAGAATAATGTAAAAAAAAAAAAAATCAAAATTTACATTTCCAACAGAAATTGACACTTTGTCTGACATTTAATCAGGTAAGCGTTCACCAAAATATTGGTCAAGTAATATTGCACTTCAGTGATGCTACTGGTCAGTTCCACTCTGAGAAGCAGAGAAGACTTTTGAAGACTGGAATCAGATTAGTGTGGGGTTCTGGCGGTGGGTGTCACAGAGGGGCACCCATGGGTGCCCGGTGTCATTTTCATCCTAATGGCCTCATTTCTGTGGACATCATTTTAATCTGCAGTCATTCAGCAGTGACTTGGTGAAATGGAAACTTGTACCGATGAGAAGAGTGGAGGGCAGTCCACACCTGCTGACACTCGAGTGTTTATCTAACAAACAGTAAACACAGATTTATGTCAACAATGTTTAACATTGAGCTGAGAGAGAAACTGTAAAAAAATATACGCAAATATCCACAAATATATACAAATATCCACAAATATACCAAATATACAGATGCACAAATACATGGGGACGTTATGGGTATCAATGACGAGGCAAGAGTAACAAACAAGAAAACACGGCCCACATCACGTCCTCCCAATGGAGGACACTTCAGTACAGTACAGTAGAGTACAGAACACTTCAGTACAGTACAGTACAGTACAGTACAGTACTGTACACTTCAGCACAGTACAGTACAGTACAGTACAGTACAGCAGGACTTCTTCATCAGAAGGATTCAAGTGAACCCACACAGTCTCATTTAAGCTTCATTAGAGATTCATAAAGAGCCTTTGCAGCTTTCTTTGTCAAAGTAGGTGTTAATAAAACTTACTTGAAAGTAAATACTATAACAGAGAAGGACACAGTTCAGGAAGTGTCTGTTTGAGTTTGTTGTAATTGAATAACCATAAATAAGACAACAATTATATTAAGGTTAATAATCTGAACATGTATCTAAGTTTGATTTCAATCCATTGAACATTAAAATATTTTACCAGGATCAAGAGCTGCTGACAATCTTTGAAAGATGAGGGCTCTCCAACTCATCGATGAGAGCACAGGTCCAGCCTGATGAGCCCCTGACGTCATCACTGGACACATGTTTGACCAACGCAGCACAAACACACACACTCAAACACACACACCAAGACTCAGTGATGGCCGCGGACCATACTGTGCATATTCTGGTCACACTAAAGTCATGTATTCAGACCTGCAGTCTGCTCACACACTCAAAGCTACAGCTACAGCTACAGCTGCAGCTGTATGGATGCCATTTCCGCGTTGGCAGCACACCTTCTGAAGTCAGGAAGTGCCTGCGGGGTGCGAAGGTGTTATGCTTGTGAGTGATTTGTGTGCGTTTGAGCTTGTGTTTTTGTTCCACTTCATACTGTTTGTTATTTATTTATCTATTCAATTTCCTGTGGCCTGTACATTACATTTTGTGTGTGTGTTTTTATGCCCTATGCTGCCCCTAGTGGGATAAATGAAGCAGTCTGTATCCGAATATTCACAACCTTAACTGTTCAGGATCAGGAGAAGCCTCAAATCTCCTTTGGCATCTTGCTTAGCTCTTCTAACCAGCATATGGTGAGAAACATGTCTTTGCTCCTCTCATATTAATGTATTCCACCGCACTTTATTATTAGAACAAACATTATCATAATTCTCACTTGGCTGCTGTCCAGTCATCTCTCAGATTGAGGCTGATGGCAACTTGGCCAGGCACAGTGTCCAGCCCTGACCTGTCTTTGCAATGGCATCTTACAGCCGTGGTTCTTATGAGCTAGAATCACAGTAAACAAAAACAAGAAATGGATACAGCAAAAGAGAAGAAAAATCTGGATGTATATTGTACATGCAGGGCCTAACATAGGACTTTAATTAAGTGTGATGAGTAGTTCATTAGCAAACACAGATAAGTACCAGTACCATTAGAAATCTATTCATCAAAATCTATTTGAGGCTTTTCTAGCCAGCCTGTCCGATACTGTATACTGTATTTTTGGCATTTCAAAAAAGTGAAATCCAACCTTTTTTCAAGATGCGGGATACAGCATATATTTTCTTTCCAAATGAACTCTTCAGTTGTACTCAGTAGGAGCGGGTGTCTCTCAGAACATGTAGAAACGATACATATGCAGAACAAGATATAATACGTTATTAGATACAGGGAACTTTCCACTTTCATACAATTCAATGATACATTTATAAAAAATTAAATATGGTTTAGTAAAACAAAACAAAAAGGGCTTTTGTCCTTGCCCAATTTTGACAAAATTGGAATAGTCATATTTCAGTTATTTAAGATATTAAATCAATACATACTAAGTATATTGAATCAATATCACTATTTACAAATATTTATTTTCTATTTACATACTGTACAAACAATATTGTCAATTGTTCAGTCCCTGCTGCTCCCGCAGCAGGGACTGTCAATTGTTCAGTCCCAGCTGCTCCCGCTCATACGATGTTAATTGCACAGCTCCATGCAGGGTTAAGGATTTCCAAACCCCGCATGTATTGACTGTATAGACAGTTTTACCTCCGGCCATGATAGGTGTCAGTGGACACCACTTTAATTATGTGTAATCACATTCAGACAACATGGCAGAATCAATACCAACTTAACATTGAGGCCAGTTCTTTGTCCAGTGGCCATTGCACGCGGGGGCAACCAGCCGCTCCAGGGCAAACTTTGTTGTTTGACTGCTACACATGTGAGAGCAGTTGCAGAGAGCGATGTGGCACAGGCATTGTAAGTGGTCCATGTTTCTGTAATGAGCCTCCTCGCTGCATGTCCTAATGGGTTCTCTATAGACATACTGTATATTACATGAGGGGAAACCGGGTCGAACAAAAGCACTTCCCATGGAGCCCATTCTGTAGATCAGGGGTCTCAAATTGGTTCAAAAACGCATATAAAACTCTACCCGTTTCCTCAAGATTCCAGGTTCAGACTGGACTTACTTGAGGAAATGGATGGAGTCTGGTGTGCTCCTGCTTGGTTAGGAATAAAATCCGAAGCCACACTGACCCTTTGAGGACCAGTTTGACACCGCTGCTCTGGATCCATTAACCAGTGTAGCTAGTTTATACTGAACACTAGCATTATTGTGTGATGGTGGATTGGAACAGTTCACCAAGGGGTTGTTTCAGAAACCCCACTTACTTTACGTGGTTGCTTTTCCAAACCAGGCTCAGTTTGAGTCCTACTTAGTCCCAATGGCTGGAACCGGATAGCCCAGATTATAGCCACTAGCCTCTACCTCCACTACTTTTGGGGCCAAGTGGGGGTCAACTATAGGAGCGCTATAGACGGATCGAGGAATAAGCTTCAGCCGTGTTTGGACAATCGGACCAACCCTGACCACTCGCAGGAACACGGGGGGACGTCACATGACAAAAGCGGCTCTGTACCGCTTATGTAAATTCTAAGAACAGTAGCCACACACTTCATTGGCGTACACATCTTCTGCATAAAGGCATGGCTAAATTTGGTGCATGAGGTACTCAACTGTAGCAATACTAGAATTAGCAGTCTCACACAAATATATGCATGTATCTCTGTTGTAAATATTATCCCACACTAGCACGATTGCAACACTGGTTAGATGCTAAACTGCATTTTGTTGCATTGTCAAACAAGTTTTGATTTTATGTGGTTCATAACAATATAATTAGGAGTTTCAGATTATATATTCGATACCAAATGATTAAATATCAGAAGGAAAACATCTCTTTGACCTCTGAAAATTTTGAAACCCTGTCCTACCAAGAAAAAATGAGCAGTGTCTCTTAGATTTTTATATATGTGTACATTTCTTTTAATTTGTTGCTATTTTTGGTTCTATGTTTTTGTTTGTTGTACAGCTTGTTTATAAAATGGATGGGATTGGAACAAGAAATATTGAATTGTTGCAGTTTAAAATGTAGTTTGTGTATGTTTGTGTATGATTTGAACAAACTATTTCACTGTGCTTCAGACACATGTAACAGTCCAATAATTCAGTCGAGTATCCAACCAAGGACTACTGGACAGCGCATTTTAATCTGTCAACATGTCAACGGCAGAGAAGGAAAAGAAATGAGATGAGAGGGGGGTGAGGTTTTGAGGGACACACACAGATGACACCCAATGACACCCAACAGTAGGTGTGTGTTTGCCTGTCCGAGTGGGTGCACCTGGGCCAAGCACCCACAAAGGGGGTGTCAATCCATCACTGTCCACTTGAGGGACTCCACTACTGGCCTCTCTATCCCAACTGACACCCCGACACAGCTCATTGGATCAGACAGCTGTGCTCCAGGGACAAGTCCAAAAATACTGCAAGATACTGTACTTCATCGTTTGGGTTCGTTTGAATGTGTTTTGACAATCCCCATGTCAAGAGGGTAGTGCAATCTTGCCATGTGTCGCTGTATGTGGGCTACATCCAGGGTCTTGCCATATTTTTGCTTTGATCACATGTATGCCAATATTATTTAACAGATATTATAATGAATGTAAAAGGTAGTACAAGTACACATGTTGGTAACTTATGCACATTAGACCATGGACATTTAACACCACAACATTTTTTGAAAACAGCTACAAAAATAAATAACATGCATTGTGATGTCCAAAGAAACATTTCCAGCAGTTAAGTGGATACACAAAAGCATCCTCTATATTCTTGCAGTGTTCCCCAACCTTTTCGAACCATGGCACAGCATTTTCTTTGAGGACCATCACCAGCTGAAACTGAAACAACCCTGCAGCGTTTATTTACTATATAAAGTAAATCCTCATCGAAGAATATTAAATAGAAAATCAAACAAGATAAACAAGGTTTTTTCGAATCTTCTCAAATATTTGTGTTCACATGTTTTTACCAAGTAGGGGATATTGGGTGATTTCCAAAGGCACACCAAACAACATCTCAAGGCACACTGGTTAAAAAAAACATTGGTTTATTATACTGTGTTGTACTGTTGTTGTTTCAAGCTAGCCTGACCAGCCCCAACCACATGATTTTACAATATTCATTACTAAATACACGAGGGTCACCAATTTCTGAGCCATCTTTGGTCGTATTTGATTGTACAACTAAAGAATCAACCATACCGCACCTATAAACAACACAATTAGTCAACCACCAACTTGAAATATCTGCACGACTGCATCTGAATTGAGCAAGAATAGTTCAAAGTCCGAAAAAAAGATTCCAAAAAAACTTGCTGTAAAAGTGCACCCAGAACCCCAGGGAAGAAGGCACGCTTATCATCCAATATGAATATTTTCAATCACATTTTCTTATGGGGTCATCTTCATAAAGGAAAAAAACAGCATTTGCAACAGCCTTTACTTTGATGGTTGTAGTCAATTATAGTCACTTATTTTATAACATTTACCTATGGATCTATAATAATAACTGGATAGGGTATTACTAGCTTAAAGCTGTTCCACCCATGGGCACAGGGGGCGCCCGTGCTACTGCAGACTAAATTCATTCGGGCTACCCAGAAAAAAGTTCCTTAGAACTCAATGTAAATTAAAACAGCTTGAGCTCAGCTGAAAGCTTTCACAAAGATCGGATTTTGTGGGAATTTTTGTGTCCCTTGTCATCCTGAACTTTTGTTCTTCTTAAATCCTTCAGTTTTCTTTAAATCCACACTTTACTGCCACAAACTCTGCTGCTTTCCTTCCCGCTCTGACTCCGCTCTGCTGCTGCTCTGATGAGCAGCGCTGATTGGTCAGAGCGCGGCCGAGCCTCTCTGTGCGCGTGCATAAACGCCACACACGCGTATTTAGCGCAACGCTTCATGGGAGCTCGTCCACTGCGCAGAACCGGGAGGACCAGACGATGCCCAAATATAGGTGAGTTCAGCTAATCTCCCGGTCCCCGTGAAGTCCCATGCGCTACTGAGCACAAGCCATTCATTTGAATAGGGCGCCATCTTGGATCACTGGGGCTTGCGTTTACCTGACACATGTCTAAGCAATGGGCTATACCTTATAATTCTATAATCTATTCCACTATATTTGGTCGGAGTTTCCACTGTGTCTAGTGAAGAGACGGCCCATGTTTTTCGCTCAGTGACCCTTATGTTTTATTTGTTGCAAAAAAAAACAAAAAACATTGGTCTCTCTTTGTTGCTGGGTCTCATCTATAACACAAACAAGTGATTAAGTTAGCACCGCATCTGGGGGCGCCCCGAATAGACAGGCGAGTTGAGTGGAGAGGCGCCGATAAGAACAAATGCAAATATACAGCAAAAGTGACAGATTAACCTTGTACAAGGGCGTGCATTAGCGGCGCGGGCAGGCGGGGAGCACTTACGGAGGTAATACACTCAAAGACAAAGCAGACTTTAAACAGAGGAGCGTGGAGTCTCATACGTTTCGACGGGGTAGACTTATGGACCCACTGTTGCGGATTTAAGAAGCACACACCACACTGATGATTAATTATTCAACAGTCAACGTGTAATGTGTATAGGTCACGCAGTAAATGCATTTCTAAGAGTAGCTTTAAACTGTGTTAAAGCTCTGGAGCAGTTAGCATCATCGCGAAAAAATAAATAGAAGCAAAACGCAAGGAAGTGTATGAGCTGTGTATTTCTGCGTTTTAGTCTGGGGCAGTGCAGTGGGTCAGCTCTCGCATTTAAAATTGCAAGAGGGCAGAATTTGGAAAACAGTCTCATGGGGAGTGACATTTAACAGAAGAGTTTAGCATGACCTACAGGATGTCTGGAGTGTCCACACTGGTAATCTCTTCTGTGGACAGTAGTGAACAAGTTTGACACTTTCTAATCTCATAATACAAGACTGAAGCAAAGTCCTATTAGTAAGTGGCTTGTTTAGTTTTAAATTTAAACTGGATGGACAATGCTAACCCTCTAGAGCAATGAAGGCTGCCCGGGCTGTTGCAGAAGAGTAAACTTCTGTTAAATTCCATATTTTCATCATAATTGTATTAACAAAAAGTGATTGATCTATAGGTTGTGTTTAAGTTATCAAATGTATACTTACTTCTTCATTATTCTAAAGTTATCAAATGTATACTTACTTCCTTATCATGCTAAAGTCAGAGATTGTATACTTAATTTTTGCTTCTACATTATGCTACCCTGGCCTACCGTAAACTCCGGTCAATTATAATTTCCCTGGATGTACCGCCTGGTCTTGTCCCAGTGTCTGCATTTACATCGGTTATATCCTCTCCGACCATTCAGCGAGCAAGGGAGGCGGGTGTTGTCGGTAGCTGTCGGTGACGACAAGAGTTTGCGCCGGATTGGGCGGTTATAGTTTGGCAATGGCGGTGAATCTGACAGTAAAGTAATCCGTTCTGATTCAATTAAGAAATTGAAGCCGGAGAAAGAGGAATGTTTAACAAATGTAATTGCTGGCAAAGATTTTGTGGCGCTACTCCCCACGGGCTCTGTTAGTGGCAAAGATGATGGCGATTCACTCTGACGCATTACATACATCACGGTAAACTCAGATCCAATCGTTTCAATCTGCAAAAGGAGTTAACCCCTCCCACCTGTTATTGGAGCTCAATGGAACAAATCCAGACCATAGTACAAAATGTAATTTGTACTATGGTGTGGTAAGACTAAGTATTGGCGAATATTATGCTAAATTTGGTAAGCTAAAGCCAGAGTTTTAGTATGAGGTTATAGCTTACCTATCTTTTGCTGTGGGCTCCTCATACCAACTGATCTATAACCGGTGATGCAGAAGAAATTTTTCCCCTCCTTGAGATAAATAAAAGATCTCTTAATCTCATTACATTGATAATCGCGTGTAGTCTCAGAGTTAGGTGATCCTGCTTTAACACGATGCTGCTTTCCGTAAAAACACAATCATCCGTTGTACAGTGACCTGTAACAACATTGCGCATATTAATTCCCTATTTTGACTCAAGGAACCAGCCAATTTCTGCTTTTCTGTTCTTCAGTCCCATTAGCCAACAGCACTCTTTAACAAGGTACATGGCACCTCTCCCCCTGCCTTTTTGTAATGACTGAAGTCCAAGCAGCGGGCGGTATGTCTTTTAGCCAGATCCCGCCACATTACACACTGATTACTTGGCTGGGCGGATGACAGCCGGGGAACGCGCTGTAGCCAACACTGCCGATGAACGATAAGGGCTTGTGCCTGCCCGCGGTCTTGACGTCACTTGCCGGGAGACGGTATCTAGGAGGCAGGTAAAAATAGTGCGCCATGGAGACATCAGGTTGAGATGTGCTGAGCAGATGGAGAGGGAAAAAGAAAAAAAAAATCAGTGAATAGCAATGAAGCTGGTGGATTTGGCCCGGGTGGCTCTGTACAGTACTGGATTTGTCATGTTGCTCGCTTGCTTCGAGGGCCTTGGAATATGAAAAAGCCTGTGCTGCTGATGCTGCTGATGATGCTACTGCTGCTGCTTGGAGGGAATGAGCAATGGGAGAAGATAGTGAAAACCGATATCATGATATTATGGGATTCGAATCATGTTGTTTGCAGCTACACACAGTACACACATTATATAAAGTACATTTTATATTTTCTCTTTTATAATTACAACAAACTTAATCACTGTTCATGGTTGTTGTGAGAAATCCGATGTGAAAAAGGTTGAGCCCCGATATGTCACAATACAGGGCAACTAAAACTAAAACCAACAGAAAAGAATAAATTGATAAGATGAGAGAAAATTTTTTATGGTCAGGTCAATGCATATTGTGGTAAATTATTATGTTGACTATCCACCCTGTGCGAAATTTAGCACTTTTAGACGATGTATTGCGTATATTGTCATGAGAAATATATAGATAAAGAAAGTGCTATGGATTCAGTTGCCTTATATAAAAGAAAGGAAGTTGTGATTTGGGTGGACAACATTTCTATTGGTAAAACAATGGTGTGATTTTTAAGACGTTTGTGCACTAATTTCAAATAACACAGCGGGGACAGAGAAGACATTTATTTCTAATGGATTTCGTGCTGGGAGCCCACTGACTCCATCTCTGGTGTGACTGAGTTGGGAGTGTGCAGTGAAATACAATTGTTGCCAAACTTTGCAGTGGTCTGTCCTGGTCTTATGGTAAATAACCCAAGGATTAGTCATTGTAAGCCTCCGTGGCATTGGGGAAAAAAACAACTGCAGTAGAACATTCAACCCCAACCCTCTATGTTCTGCATTGCATAAAATTTGGCACTCTGCAAAACATCATGTGATGAGGATGCATCTAGCAAGCCAGGTTTGAGATAAGAGCTTTGAGACCAAAACGCATTGAGTATTTTAGCGTAGATGGAGTATAAAACAACTCCAGTCAAAAACCTCTGTGTTTTTGTCTCTTGAAAATGCCCATGTTTGTCTCATAGTCGATCAGTAGCAGCCCCCTTGCAGCTCATAGCACTAGATGTCTGCGCAAGACTGGCAGTCAAAGGAGCTTATCAAGGACATGATTGGTCACTTATCATCGTTCACGGCTGGATTTCAAAAGGCAGCATTGAAATAAAACACACAAGATGAGGTTCCTTTGGTATTCCAGACCCTGGAGCTCTCAGACGGTCGACACTTGCTGCAGCTATTCATTGGATGACAGCTCTGGTTTGTGGCTTTTAGCCTCTGACCAGTTAGCCACCTCTGGTCTAGAACCCCCGGAAAACCCCAGTGGACTCAAGTTCATCAGACTCAAGTCTCTGTCTCAGTCCTGGACTCATCAACAATTCAATTCAGTTCAATTCAATTACATCTATTCTTGTATAGCCATAAATAACAACAGTAGTTACTGTATCTCAAAGTACTTAACAACACTGTTGAATTTGTCATCACACATCAGAGTATCATAAGAAACAAGAAACAACACATAGAGCCATTGGTCCATAAGGGGCAGATGACCAATGTCTATAAATGATGATAACTGTCCATAAATGTTACTGCATGTTGAGTGTCCTGGATCATCACCACTGTCCGTTTAGTTAGACTCAGACAAGGGTCCAACATTCCCTTCCGCACCGGCAAGGAATAACTCTAAAACCCAGTGGTAAAAGGTAAAATCCCTCTTTCAGACCGGCTATGGATCCAGGAATCAGGCTAAACCCGTTTTGGATTAGAGTTTGTAAAGAATATTATCAGTACCATGGACAGCCAATGTAATCGCAGGCGGATTCATTCATTCCAGGGGAGAAGCCAAAACACATAACAGCAGAACATGTTAAATATTGTGTAAACAAGGGGGATGAAAATCAAATATTGAGCATGTTTCCTTGATAAATCTGTCAAACCACATCTCTCGCACACAACACTTCAAAAGCTGGCACACCATTAGCCATCCGAACATGTTTTCTCTGAGTCAGGCCTTTTTCGCGCCAGGCCCACCGCGTAGACCCTTAGAACCAATTAGAGCACATTCCTCCGCTTGCACTTCTTAGATCACTCGGCTCCAATTTTCTTTGAATAGACACCAGCCTAATGGGCCATAATGAAGGAAAACACATTTTTCCTGTGATACACCGCACAGCCTAAAGATTCTACTTGGTGCATATACGGAGAAAGCTCTACGTGAAAGTCATGGTAATAAGCACAAAACAACAGCATGGCTTTATCAGGGTGTAGCTTTGGTGTGGGGCTAATCTTGCATTTAATATAGAGAAAATACAGAAAAAAAACATTTCCATGACACCAAATCTCACAGTGGAATTGGTTTCTTATATGAACAAAAACAAATAAAGACAATGCAAGAATACTACTTACTCTAACTCTCAACCAAGGCTCTGCACTACGACTATCAACGTTCTGCATATAGAGGAACAGTACAAACCCACTGCCTCAATTAATCTCAATAGGGAGGTGCTCATGGACAAAGTTTTGCTTCAACTTGCCCCTATTGTATACATTACATTGATTACTGAACTCCTAGTTCTGTAACTGTTAGTTATCATTTTGTACTTTATACATGCAAGTTCTCTATGATCCTGGTGTTTTTAGTTTGTTATCGTCTATGATATCTTTAAATCTAGATATGAACCATACAGATTGACCAATCACATGCCCTCATTTGAAGGGAATCTCCATATTGCCTTAGCAACACATCAGTTTTGCATCTGTTAGAGCGCAAGGCTAACCCCATCATCCCAAATATCTATATAAGTAAATGGCACCAGCAAGATTATGGTCAAATAGCTTCTTCTACTCTTTTATTGAGTTTCCAAAAGAGGAATAAACCATTTCTATAATTTCAGAATACCTTATTTCAAAAGACTATTGTGACTACCACAACACAGTGGTGATGGTGTTAGAACATGTACACACGCTTAGAACAGCCCTGCAGCATGCCATAAACAACACAAAAGAGAAAATAAATCATAATTGGGATGACAAGGACCGACAACAACCAGTCTGTCTGCTTTAATGGATGTGAGCGGCTTTTGGAGAGAGCTGCTAATGGGTAAACATGACGGGATGATTAATTTATTAATACTTAAAAAACTAAATTGTGTTGTGTCTGCTCCAGAGTCAGGGCACAGCTAAAAGGTACTTCCTGCTGCTTCGTTGCCGTGGGGCTTACGTCACGTCAATTGGAGCCTGCGGCGATGGCAGCCGCTCAGAAAAGTCAACGCTAAGAACTGATGACAAGCAATTATTTACTGCTAGAGGGACTGGAGCTATTAGAATAGTGAGGCCACCATGTTTCGCGGAGACATTCCCAGCATTGCATTTTACTCGACTAATCCTGTAAAGCCGTCAAAGATAACCTTTTGAACTCCATGTTGTATGCATGGGTATGAAAAGCTTTTAGTTATGAAGGAAGTTTGATTGATGGATTGTGTATGCCAAGACAGAACACAAACCGACATCTGAATATTGACAAGGACAGGTTTGATGCGTTTTGCAGAATGTTTTCAGCACCTTGGACAGTGACAAAAGTTGGTGGAGTATTTAACCTTTTTTACCTTATGTATCTTTATCTGCGATTGGCTAATATGATTTCTCAGGTCACCCGATTTGTCTAAATTAAATGCTTAATTGAGTTAATTGTTATGTTGTCTTCATTCTGTAGCAATGTCCAGTCTGGGGATTTAAAACATAAGTGAATTTATTTCTATGTGAAACTATAGAATTCAGACTCATTACATAGAAAGTCACATGTACCAAGCCATTGTTTGTTGTAATTTTGATGATTATATCCTGCAGTTCATTTTAGATTCTAAAACATTCTAGACTCCTCCAGCTGCAGGAAACAGAAAGTAACCAATGTTCAGCATCTGGGGACTCATTGCTCAGTTTTTATCCAGGATTTGGTCCTACATTGTGTGAGCATCAGTTTAATGATGAACTCGTAAACCGGACTACACGTCTCAAAACAGGGAGAACATGCAAGCTACACAATAAAAGTCCTCAACTACACGGATTTGAACTTAGGACCCGTTTGTTTTTAAGAAATGCACAATACAGACTCTGCAAGCATGAGTTTTACACTGAATAGTAATTGTTTCTTGCTTTGTTTATTACGGTTTGGTGGACAGAGACACACACCAACCTTTACATTGTATTTGAAGTTACTTTTGCAAAACAGGATCAGTTTATAATAGATACCTCAGTGGCTCTGCGTCTGAGCATTTTAAACATGCCGGTGTTATGACCTGCTGTGTAGGTGTGTAATTATATGACTGGATGAGAAGTGCTTGAGATAGCGCCGTGGACAATATTATTCTCACAGCAGCCCCCAGGGCGGCTACAACAGCGCACCGGGAAAGGTTACCGCTGCAAGGGTGTGTATTGAAATTCAAGTCCACTTCACCTAAAGCCCAAGAGTGGCTGTCTGAAGATTAATGAGCTATTTGGGGAGAGTTCAGCTCTTTCACATGCACAGGCTCCACATTAGTGATGTAATTAATTTGACTACACAAGGGGTGTTGTCACCTTTCCGCAGCGTGCAGTGCGTCTATGAGAAACCAATCCATAATTAAATAACCTGGGAAAAATGTTCAAAAGTGCGAAATTCGAAGGCAACATCAGACATAATGGATTACAATTATCTTGAGATTTTCAGTTTCAGTTCGGTTTCATGTATTAGTTCATCTCTCAAGGGAGAAATGTGTCTTGGAGCAGGGGGATCAGTAGCACTACGTATGCAAACAAAAGAAACATAGGACACACAGAAGACCAGACATAGTATAGATAGGTGGACACAGGCGGCACAATGGCTGAGTGGATAGCACTCTCGCCTCTCTGCAAGGTCCTGGGTTCGGATCCGGTCGGAACAGGGTCTTTCTGAGTGGAGTTTGCGTGTAGGTTGCAAAGGTTTTCCTCCGGGAACTCCGGTTTCCCCTACCACTAAAAATATGGTCACTAGGTAAAATCCTCCAGCTCTGGTAGTCCTGACCAAGCTGAGCATCAACATCTGGAGATGCGTCCCTGGGCGCTGTACTGCGGCGACCACTGCTCCTGACCTAAGCCTTCACGGCATCAGGATGGGTCAAATGCAGAGGATTGAATTGCCCACGGAATCAATAAAGTGCACCTTTAATTTTACATCTGCGCAACCACTGGCTGTTATCTCACAGTTTTATGGACTGTGGCACAATAAAACCTCTACCTCCTCCCAGACTGCATCAGTTCATATTTGATGATTTTCTCTGTCTCACTGCTGACCGCTCTAAAATCGTCAGTGGAGTGAACAGAATGGACAGTGACACACTCTTGATCTTACAAGCTAGTTTTAGCAGTCTTTGAATCTGTGAATTATACTTTACGATTATCAAACCAGCAGACTGTTCCATACCTCAGCGCTCACTCTGTACAGAGCTTAAAGTCAACCTAACTTTATATAGAGCAAGGATTGATTACATAACGAGTGAGTTTATGAGTATTTATTAGCACTGAGGCTTTGTTAGCATTGCCATCTCTAATAGTATTTGCTGTTGACCTCAGTTAAACAGCCCTTCTTAGTGAAAGCTAATGAAAGCCATGGGTAGTTTAAACAATTTGATTTTCCAATGAAATGAACGAGGGTATCCATAGAGCGTGTCTGAAAACATAACTCATAACTAAGTGGCTAACTAAGAAGTGATGTTGAAATCTGTGTTTTTTTTTTTTTTTTTAGAACAGAGCTACTTTGCTATTATTCAGATCAGTGTTCAGGGTAAATGCTTTAATAATTACTAGGGCTGGGACTCAATAAAAATAAAAATCGAATTAACTAGAGGCTTTGTAATTAATTAATCGCATTTTAATCGCATATACAGTAAATATTTGACCTGAGAACAGTGAGAAGCAATTTTTTTCACATGGATTTTTAGTTTACCATTGAATAATGACTGAATACATAAGTTTAAGCAACACATGTTCATTGTGGATGATAAGGGGATCAGACGGACTTCTTTCCATCAAATAACGATTTCTGTCATTGCCTCCACACACTCTGACAACAACATACGCTTTTTTATGCCCAAAATCCTCTGCACTCGCAGTGAGCGCTGTTTGCTAAAGCTTTTATAATATGTTTTTGATGTATACATTCGGACTAAACATCAGCACACACACCTCGCTCCTCCTCCTCCTCCTCCTTCGCCTCCGCTCACACCGGCTCACTCACAGGAGTCGCTCGCTGCTCCTCCTCCTCACACACAGAGTCCATAGCTCCATACACAGCGCTCTTTCCCGTCTCTAACTCACTGGGATTTAGACACAGCTAAAGTTGGTCTATGCTTGTAATAATGTACTTTTGAACAAAAAAATTCACGGAGCTCGGTCCGTCTGAAACTCATACAGTGAGGAACGTTCCGCGGTTCAATCAATCAATCAATCTTTATTTATAGGGCGCTTTTCCTGCACAGGGCAACACAAAGCGCCTCACAGTCCACACCACACAATGCACAAATCAAATGTTCAACGTCCCATACAATTAAAATGCGTCAACTGTTTTTACGCGCTAATTTTTGTGGCGTTAATTAATCTCAATGAACGCGTTAAAGTCCCGGCCCTAATAATTACATTAAGATAGAGATCTGCAAGAACTGCCAGATGCAAATAAGTTGTTGGCAGGTCGCTGTGATCCTTTATATGAAAATAAATCATCTCATGCATGTCCCATCATCAAGGTCAGCTGTTTTTGAGTTTTCACACCCAAAGCGTTTATCGTCTGTTTTTTGCACTTTGAATACACACACACGCTGTTCGTTATCTGAATAAATGCTACACTAATGGTTGCTTGCAGGTCTTATAAATCGTGTGCATCTAATCTACAAGCCGACCGGTCAGCACAAGCCTCAAGAGAATTAATAATAAAGCAACTCGCCTGCAGTCCATAGCCTCAAAATGCCACGTGTGCAAGGTGAAAATCAGAGAGAGGGAGTGAGAGAGAGAGAAAAAAGTAATTATTTATTTTCCACACATTTGGACTTAATAGAAGCGTGTGGAACCGCACTGGAGGCAGCAAATGTGCTAATGAAGAATTAATATGTGTCGAAGGAAAGGCATGAGAAAACATATGATGATTTATACGTTCATTAGAAAACAATATCACAATATAACTGGTAAAGATTGATTATGTGGTGAGACAAACATGACGGTGTTGTGTTGTGTACTTTTTGTGAGTACACACAATATCAGGATGCCAACAACTGGAAAAAAAATGCAACGGTGTATGTGTTTGGAGGAGAGAGAAAGAGTTATTGTTAGAGAGAAATGTTCCATCGGTTTTCCTGGTGAGTTCCATGATAATGATGCAACAGCTTTTGTGAGTTGGTGAATGTACAGATGGGTGGCCAAGATAGTTAGGGCTGGGGTCCCTAAACTGTCAAACTTCAACAATGGAATCTTTATATCGGCTTTTTCTGACAGAAAAGTGAAAAAGGGAGGACCACCCTCAGTCAGCCAATCAGCTGTAAGCTCAAAGCATCAGTTTGTGACTCACAGGGCTCTTCCCCAAAGGATAACATGTTTTCTAAGATATCTTGTTTTTAAATTTATTTTAAAATTTCCATGACATGTTCACAATATTGTTCATGACATTTAGTGGGTAAGCAAGTAATGTTTATTTATGTAGCGCGTTGTACAGACCAAGGTCTCCCAAACCGCTTTTACAATGTTCAGAAACCAGATGTATTTTTTTTAATTAACACACTGTTATGACGGAAGCAAGACGCCAAACACGCTGTTGCATCAAAGCCCCCAGTCAACATTCTACATTCATCATTAAAGGAGATATCAGCCACTTAAATTGTAATTCATTTTCATAACAATGTATATGGGGCACTGTACTTTCATACACAATAGGTATTTTTCAACAATAAAATCTTAAACATTGTCCCTCTCCTTGGCAAAACTTTAACCAGTAAGATTTGCTCGATCAAAATAGTCAAACCAATGACAAGGGGCCTCAAGGAATTACTTTCAACCAATCAGGAGGTCTAACCAGTGCTTGTCTTCAAAAAGTTAAGTACCCTGGCTTTAATATTCTGTATGTCACCACACCATTTTCCAGGGCAGTTAAAAAAAAAAAAAAAGATTCTTGAAATAAATATATATCTTCTGCCACTTTCTTGTGCTACGGCAAAACACTTACTTCATTATCAATATTCTGAACTTTTCCCACCATGTTTCTACATCGCTATGCATAAAGTGAAGTTAAATTAAATGTTCCAATAAAGTTAAATTAAATCTTTAAGTCCCAGAGCTCTGTTTGATGTCACGCCAGTCGACACACCATATGTTGAATATCTTATTATAAAAGCAGCAACAACCGGGAGCTTCTGACCTCCCAGATCCGTCCGTTTTCTCGCCACTTCCCATTCTACGTATATCCGAGCAGCTGCTGTCTCTGACCTTTTAGGACTTTTCACATATTCCTCACCAACGCCTACAGATCGCCTCGTTTTAAAAAAGCAATATCAACTTATCCGTGGCGGTTCATTTCAGTGTACCAAAACTCTTTAGTCATCTTCTATATACATTTCAATTTGGAGAGACGAGAAACGAAAATGGTTTTGAGTATTTATTGAGGTGGTTTGGCGCCCTAGGCCCCGGTGCGGCCTTCAGATCGGAGAGGCTCCTGCGATGGAGCGCGTACAATCCCCCGGGACCTAGGCACTGGTGGCGGCATTTTGGCAGATTGGAGGCAGATTGGAGGCAGATTGGAGGCAGATTGGAGGCAGATTGGAGGCAGATTGGAGGCAGATTGGAGGCAGATTGGAGGCAGGTTGGAGGCAGGGTGAAGAGGAGGAGGAGGGGAGGCGGTGGTTGCGAGGCTTCGAGAAGGCAGAGAGTGGGAGTTGCTCCGCTTTTAAGCGGCTGCCTGTCCGGCACGGATGATTGGAAGGGGGCGTTTGCCGAGCGATAGGCTGGGGAAGCGAACCGGCCTGGAGGGGGTAGCTTTTGGCTGACGTCTACCAAATTGAATTTTCGCGAGCTACATTTCAATTTGGAGAGACGAGAAACGAAAATGGTTTTGAGTATTTATTGAGGTGGTTTGGCGCCCTAGGCCCCGGTGCGGCCTTCAGATCGGAGAGGCTCCTGCGATGGAGCGCGTACAATCCCCAAAAAGGCTGAGTGTGTTGATGGAGTTTTGCAGCCTGGTTTGCAGGGAACAGACGTCGTGGCTACTCTATGCTGTGACCGCTATCGCTATGCTGTGACCGCTATCGCTATGCTGTGACCGCTATCGCTATGCTGTGACCGCTATCGCTATGCTGTGACCGCTATCGCTATGCTGTGACCGCTATCGCTATGCTGTGACCGCTATCGCTATGCTGTGACCGCTATCTCTATGCTGTGAACCGTTTATGCGCTAACCATTTTTTGCTATGCTGTGACCGCTAACACTAACGCTATGACCGCTACCACTGACGCTATGACCGCTATCACTGACGCTATGACCGCTATCACTGACGCTATGACCGCTATCACTGACGCTATGACCGCTATCACTGACGCTATGACCGCTATCACTAACGCTATGACCGCTATCACTATGTGCTGTGACCGTTATATGCGGTTATCTTTGAGTGCCGGGACGTGAGCGCTCGCATCACGATCAACCGGACGCTGCGGCAGGGTTATCTTTGAGCGCTGGGACGTGAGCGCTCGCATCACGATCAACCAGACGCTGCGGCAGGGTTGTCTTTGCGCGCTGGGAACGTGAGCGCTCGCATCACGTTCCGTCAGACGCTGCGGCAGCGGAGAGTGTTTGAGAGAAGTGCGTGCCGCCACCAGAATCTTATTGGTTCACTTACTTTGCTTCGTATTGCTTTGCTGGGAGCTTACGAGGAAGCCAGTTGACGTTGTGCAGGCAGGATAGCGGACGCGTCTGGCCTGATGTAGGCGGAGAAAGCCGAAGAGGACCGGCGCCCCAGCTGTTGCAGAGAGGTGTGGGGGAGCCCCAGCGAGGCCGCGATGGTCCTGGAAATAAACCCCCCCAAAACCCACGGAAGGGGCACGTCCGTGTAGAAGCCGAGACCTGGAGGGGCAGAGACATATCGGAGAGGGCCATGAAGTTGCAGGCGCCCTTACGCTTAGAATCTTGGGTTGGAGAGTAGATAATCAGGATAGTAGGATGGTCGGGAAAAGCCGTGTCTCGGACCGCACGAAGGTTGAGTGTGCAGTAGTGAACGCTTATGCAGAGAAGCCATGGAAGGCGAGCAGGAAGATGCTGCGAGGAGGGCAGACATGTACTTGGAAGATGAGCCGGAGTTCAGTGCCGCTGCAGGATGGGCAGCATGATGGGGAGCCTGCGATCAGAAGAGTGAAGAACACGGTATGGATGCCTTTGATTAGGAGTCCAATTGACGGCTCAGCGCAGCTACTCGGCCAGCTGCATCTGATAGAATCAGAAGATTAAGTAGAGAGATGAAGCACGACCGCCGAAGTGACCCTGGGAGCATAGGTGCGAGTCCAGTGCCGCGCGGCATACTCGGCCGGGCTGCATCCATTAGAAGCAGGATAAGCTTCTGAGAGAGTGGGTTGCAGCAGTAGCAGTAGCAGTAGCAGCAGCGGCAGTAACCTCAGATAATAACGGCAACGACCTGTATCAGCCGCGGCAGCAGCAGCTGCTGCATCCGTAGATAATAACGGCAAAACCCTGTATCAAAGCCACGGCAGTAGAATATGTTGTAGCTGTTTAGTGTTTCAGTAAGAGAAGCGAAGTGAAGAGAGATGACGAAGTACATGAAGCAGCAGCAGCACGGCAGTAGTAGCAGTATGAAGCAGCAGCGGCAGCAGTAGCAGCAGTAGCGGTAACAGTATGAAGCAGCAGAAGCAGCATTAGCAGGAGCAGCAGCACCACGAAGCGATTCATACGAACAGACAGACGTGTCACGCCGGCGTGCGCCGCTTGTCTCCGTGAGCCAGGTTACGTACGTGTCTGAAAGAGCCGAGCCACAGAGACGGGTGCAGCCTGGGAGCCTGCGGAACGGCAGCGGCACATGTAGTAGTAGGAGCAGCAGGAGCAGCAGCAGGGACAGACAGCAGCAGGAGCGGCAGCAGGAACAGGCAGCAGCAGGAGCGGCAGCAGGAACAGCAGCGGCGGGATCAGGCATCAGTAGGAACGGCAGCGGGGACCGGCAGCAGCGGCGGTCAGAGAACCAACCCACGGTTGTTTAAGAGCCTGAGGGAATAAATCAACCCGAATCCGAAACATTCCCATGCGAATAACAGACGTCCCCTGGAGCCATCTTCTGCTTTGGTTATGGCAGATGCGCATGAACGACCACTGATCCATGCGTTCATAGCTCCAACACTATTTCCACCCATTGCAGATTCACGTTCGGCCCTTTTTCTTCCTGCTGCACTTTCAAAAATGCAACACTGCAGTTAGTTACCTAATTTAATACCAGCGACCTAGCTATTTATGCATGGTTTTACTGCAAGTGGCAGAACATGATCTGAATTAATGCACATAGCTCCTCGTATATCCCTCAGACGATAGAGATTGATGCCATTTAATATGCATTGCCCCTCAGTTAGCTCAGACACATGTGAAACGGAGCCTGCAGACCAAGCTCGGGGCGAAAAAACTGGCGCCTGCAGTCAAGTGCGTAGGGCAAAAACCAGCCGCCTGCAGCCCAGAACTCCGGGATTAATCTGTCCGCGGTCGGCACACACACTGTACTCACATGCCAGGAGACTTGGGAAAAGCAACGGGACAACGCGGCACCGCCAATCGAGGCAGGGACACGCACAGCACCGCCAGACCTCTGCGTGCGGCAGCAGACCACAAGGAACGAGCCGCACATAAACCCGCGGAGGGCCCCGCGGAGCAGCCCGCAGAAAGAGCCCGCAGAGGAGGAGAGCAGTGGGGATATGCGAACCACAGCAGTGCAGGGACGCGGAGGAGGAGCAGACCAGTGCAGGGACGCGGAGGAGGAGCAGACCAGTGCAGGGACGCGGAGGAGGAGCAGACCAGTGCAGGGACGCGGAGGAGGAGCAGACCAGTGCAGGGACGCGGAGGAGGAGCAGACCAGTGCAGGGACGCGGAGGAGGAGCAGACCAGTGCAGGGACGCGGAGGAGGAGCAGACCACAAGCAGCCAGACGGAGGACGCCAGGGACGCGCCGAGTAGCGTGAGTAGACGAAAACGATTCCTCCAGACGATTCTCTGCAAGGCTTCAGGAGCATGCGAGGCTTCGAGAAGGCAGAGAGTGGGAGTTGCTCCGCTTTTAAGCGGCTGCCTGTCCGGCACGGATGATTGGAAGGGGGCGTTTGCCGAGCGATAGGCTGGGGAAGCGAACCGGCCTGGAGGGGGTAGCTTTTGGCTGACGTCTACCAAATTGAATTTTCGCGAGCTACATATCAATCCAAAGAGCACAGTAAAAGGTGAGTCAACTAATATTTTCACCAAACTTTCGCAGTGACATTTTAGGACGTGCATTGAGTCTGCTTTCTTTATTTCAGTAGGAAATACCATAAAAGTGACATCTTGGTTGAACGCAGGGAATGGTTGCTACTATTTAGGGCTATTGGACATATTCAGAGTGGCTGTTTAAGGGCCTTTAAACTATTAAAACCATTCATCGGTTATTTGTCCCAGAGTAGGGAAATTTCAGTGTTGCATCACCGGTTACAGAACAGTAAGAATGAGGAGCACAACACAAGATAAAAGGGCAATAACTCTATACTAAAATAAAAAAAATTAAAAAGTCTAACTAAAACATATTGAAGAAGCAATAAAACAAATCTCTAGCTTCAGCATAACAAGAAGTAAGAATAATGCTAACTTAATGGAGCTAACTCTGAATTAGCAAAGGACAAACACAAAAATTCGGCTGCAAGGGTTCATTTGAATCGGGGCCTTATTGGTATTGGGTTTATATTTTCGTTCATACCTCAGCAATAAATAATAGTGGGTGACAAGACATGTGTATGTTTCCTAATTATTAAGCCATGTTGTTTGTGGTAAAGCCTTTCTTTTGAAAACAACACCATATAGTTTGACATGTTGCCTCGATAGCAAGCAAATGTTAACAAATTATCTTTCAACCCCTGGAATGAAATCTCTATTTTAAGAATAAAGTATCTTATTGTTTGTGATGTTAACCAAATGGAGCTAACTGAGAATTAGCAGAGGACAAACAAATACATTTTACTATTTTAGTGCTGCAAGGGTTCATAAGAATGGGGGCCATATTGGTATTGGGTTTATATTTTCCCTCAAACCTCAGTAACAAATAATAATGGCTAACAACTAAATTTGTAAGTTTCCTAATTATTAAGCTAATGGACTGAATTGTAGCCAATTCCAACACATTTGTGGTAAAGCCTGCCTTTTGAAAACAACACAATATAGTTTGACATTTTGCTTCCATAGCAGACAAATGCTTACAAATTCCCTTTCAATCCCTGGCTAGAAAGACAGACATTTTCCCATCTCTCCAACAACAACAAACCATTCGTCCAAATCCACCATCTTTCTTGCAGTATTTGCCCAAAAGGTAACTCCGAGAATCTGTGGAGAAGTCATGGAAGATGCACCACACAAGGGTTAGAGTATAGTGCCAGGAGCTCATGGGCCCCGAATGTGAAGATCTGTGCCCACCCCACAGATGGATCAGATCTCTGCTCTGATTAATGTGCTCAGTGAAGTAGTAGTACTGAGCCCAGTATGAAACCATCTGAAGGGACAGTACACACAGTGATCTGACTCACAGCTATAAAACCAAACAGTTTTATTGGCTGTGGCTGCAGGTCAGGTGAAGAAGGTTATAATTACTCACACATGTTTGAGGAACAGTACGTGCATGCTGAAAACGTAACATGCTACGTAACAAGCTCCGACCATTCAAGTTTGAGTTGATGCATGCGGCCTTGTTTTCGTAAAGTAGCTCATATAAGAAATCTATTTAAGAATCCATGTTGGAGGACAAGCTCGCTAAAGTCCCCCTGGGTTCACTGTGATATGACTTAAGAAGAGTCGTAACAGAGTCGTGTTCAAACAACACGCCTACCATTCTTGTCCCAAGTCAAGACAGCACATGAATAGTTAATTTTAATGTTTTAAGGTTTTTAATGACTTGTGACTTTCTTCTGTTTTAATATCTCGGTAACACTTTACATTACGGGCCGGTAAGTCCATGGTACTTACAGTGGTACTTCTAGGTACTTACAGTGGTACTTACAGTGGTACTTACGGTGGTACTTACAGTGGTACTTACGGTGGTACTTACAGTGGTACTTACGGTGGTACTTACGGTGGTACTTACGGTGGTACTTACGGTGGTACTTACGGTGGTACTTACGGTGGTACTTACAGTGGTACTTACGGTGGTACTTACGGTGGTACTTACGGTGGTACTTACAGTGGTACTTACGGTGGTACTTACGGTGGTACTTACAGTGGTACTTACAGTGGTACTTACAGTGGTACTTACGGTGGTACTTACGGTGGTACTTACGGTGGTACTTACGGTGGTACTTACGGTGGTACTTACAGTGGTACTTACGGTGGTACTTACGGTGGTACTTACGGTGGTACTTACGGTGGTACTTACGGTGGTACTTACGGTGGTACTTACAGTGGTACTTACAGTGGTACTTACAGTGGTACTTCTAGGTACTTATTGTGGTACTTACAGTGGTACTTCTAGGTACTTACAGTGGTACTTATTGTGGTACTTAGAGGTACTTATTGTGGTACTTACAGTGGTACTTCTAGGTACTTATTGTGATAATTCTAGATACAGCTGTAACTTAGTAATTCAAGGACACTACAGTATTATTCCTATGTAGTAAATGTGGTACTTCTACATACATACATACAGAGGTCATTTGTAGGATTGTTTGACTATAAAACATAAAACAACATTATGTAAAACAAACGTCTTTATTAATATGGAATAAGTAGCACAGAAAGGACAGTATAAATACATTTAATGCATATTTCAAAACAAGTTTCAAGGACAAGGGAAACACTGCAAGAACTAGGTACCCAACCCAAGTAACAAGAATTACACATTACCAGGTACTTACCAGGCAAGTACCAGGTACTTACCAGGCAAGTACCAGGTACTTACCAGCAAGTACCAGGTACTTACCAGGCAAGTACCAGGTACTTACCAGCAAGTACCAGGTACTTACCAGCAAGTACCAGGTACTTACCATAGGGACTGGCCCGTAATAAGACAAAGGACTTTAACATAAGTACCAGTGATAACACCAGTAATTATATAGTAAGTACCAGGTACTTACCATAGGAACTGGCCCATAATAAGACAAAGGACTTTAACATAAGTACCAGTGATAACACCAGTAATTATATAGTAAGTACCAGGTACTTACCATAGGAACTGGCCCATAATAAGACAAAGGACTTACCCATAAGTACTAGTGATACCAGTAATTATATAGTATACCATGTACTTACCAGCAAGTACCAGGTACTTACCAGCAAGTACCAGGTACTTACCAGCCAAGTACCAGGTACTTACCATAGGGACTGGCCCATAATAAGACAAAGGACTTTAACATAAGTACCAGTGATAACACCAGTAATTATACAGTAAGTACCTGGTACTTGCTGTTAAGTACCTGGTACTTGCTGGTAAGTATCTGGTAATTGCTGGTAAGTACCTGGTACTTGCTGGTAAGTACCTGGTACTTGCTGGTAAGTACCTGGTACTTGCTGGTAAGTACCTGGTATCACTAGTACTTATGGGTAAGTCCTTTGTCTTATTATGGGCCAGTTCCTATGGTAAGTACCTGGTACTTACTATATAATTACTGGTGTTATCACTGGTACTTATGTTAAAGTCCTTTGTCTTATTATGGGCCAGTCCCTATGGTAAGTACCTGGTACTTGGCTGGTAAGTACCTGGTACTTGCTGGTAAGTACCTGGTACTTGCTGGTAAGTACATGGTATACTATATAATTACTGGTATCACTAGTACTTATGGGTAAGTCCTTTGTCTTATTATGGGCCAGTTCCTATGGTAAGTACCTGGTACTTACTATATAATTACTGGTGTTATCACTGGTACTTATGTTAAAGTCCTTTGTCTTATTATGGGCCAGTTCCTATGGTAAGTACCTGGTACTTACTATATAATTACTGGTGTTATCACTGGTACTTATGTTAAAGTCCTTTGTCTTATTACGGGCCAGTCCCTATGGTAAGTACCTGGTACTTGCTGGTAAGTACCTGGTACTTGCTGGTAAGTACATGGTATACTATATAATTACTGGTATCACTAGTACTTATGGGTAAGTCCTTTGTCTTATTATGGGCCAGTTCCTATGGTAAGTACCTGGTACTTACTATATAATTACTGGTGTTATCACTGGTACTTATGTTAAAGTCCTTTGTCTTATTATGGGCCAGTTCCTATGGTAAGTACCTGGTACTTACTATATAATTACTGGTGTTATCATTGGTACTTATGTTAAAGTCCTTTGTCTTATTACGGGCCAGTCCCTATGGTAAGTACTGTACTTGCTGGTACTTGCTGGTAAGTACCTGGTACTTGCCTGGTAAGTACTGTACCTGGTACTTGCCTGGTAAGTACCTGGTACTTGCTGGTAAGTACCTGGTACTTGCCTGGTAAGTACCTGGTAATGTGTAACTTCTTGTTACTTGTGGTTGGGTACCTAGTTCTTGCAGTGTTTCCCTTGTCCTTGAAACTTGTTTTGAAATATGCATTAAATGTATTTATACTGTCCTTTCTGTGCTACTTATTCCATATTAATAAAGACGTTTGTTTTACATAATGTTGTTTTATGTTTTATAGTCAAACAATCCTACAAATGACCTCTGTATGTATGTATGTAGAAGTACCACATTTACTACATAGGAATAATACTGTAGTGTCCTTGAATTACTAAGTTACAGCTGTATCTAGAATTATCACAATAAGTACCTAGAAGTACCACTGTAAGTACCACAATAAGTACCTCTAAGTACCACAATAAGTACCACTGTAAGTACCTAGAAGTACCACTGTAAGTACCACAATAAGTACCTAGAAGTACCACTGTAAGTACCACTGTAAGTACCACTGTAAGTACCTAGAAGTACCACTGTAAGTACCACTGTAAGTACCACTGTAAGTACCACTGTAAGTACCACCGTAAGTACCACCGTAAGTACCACCGTAAGTACCACCGTAAGTACCACCGTAAGTACCACCGTAAGTACCACCGTAAGTACCACCGTAAGTACCACCGTAAGTACCACCGTAAGTACCACCGTAAGTACCACCGTAAGTACCACCGTAAGTACCACTGTAAGTACCACTGTAAGTACCACCGTAAGTACCACCGTAAGTACCACCGTAAGTACCACCGTAAGTACCACCGTAAGTACCACTGTAAGTACCACCGTAAGTACCACCGTAAGTACCACTGTAAGTACCACTGTAAGTACCACTGTAAGCACCACTGTAAGTACCACTGTAAGTACCACCGTAAGTACCACCGTAAGTACCACTGTAAGTACCTAGAAGTACCACTGTAAGTACCATGGACTTACCGGCCCGTAATGTAAAGTGTTACCAATATCTCTTGTGTTTTTGTATGTATATGTAGATTCTAATGTTTATGATTTGCTTTAAATGATGTGGGTTGTGAGGCGCTTTGTGTTGCCTTGTGTAGGAAAGGCGCTATACAAATTAAAGTTGATTGATTGATTGATAATAAAGAATACAAAAAAAGATAAGTGTCCTAAGAAATCATTTTGGAAGTACTTCTTGAGCAGGTTTTTTCATATGGACTGTCAAATACAACACATGTTAAAGATCGTAGAGGAATACACCTTTCTGATTTGTTTTCAAAATGGAGATATCTGTTTTCGCAAATTCATTTCTCATATCAAGCCTCGGTCTGCAGCGTGTAAGCCGCACACGTCAAGCATAAGCAGAATCAAGGTTAATATTATTGAAATCAATGCCTAATTGGTTTTCAGAGACAGGAATCAAAGAACTCATTTTGACCGCTTTTATCCATGATCCTCTGCTTACAGTGTATAATACATGATTTAATGACAATAACTTGACCAAGACATAAACAACTTGGGGCGGAGACATTTCTGGACCAATGTTAATGAATGCCCTTTGATTGCCCATTAATTGGATATCACTTGCCTGCATCCACACAAATCTCAACAAGAACAGAAAAATACAGCAAACGGAGTGCCCAAAAAGTCATATTTGCCAAAGTTCCTCCAATTTCTAACTCCAGTGAGCGTTATGAAAACACTTCAACAACTTCCCAAATGTGGAACAGAATTCACTAGCTTCACCAAATGGAAAATACTTCAGTTTGGAATGACGAACTAGTAAACAGTTGGACAGGGAGAGTTATCCCGAAGTTAAGGCATAAGGTAGAGTTGGAAATAATGGTAACTCTTGCGGTTGTGAAGAATAAACGCAGGTACACAGCTCAAACCCCGTCATCCTTTCACTCAACCAACAAAATAAAGTGACTCATACACTGGAAACATCCAGTGTTTCCTCTGGAGGAGCCCTCTGCACTGGGAGCAGTGGTCGGTGTGGCTGTGGGGGTCGGACTCTTGGACCTGGTGGGGGCCTGGGGCCTCGGTTTCGGGTCTCCTCTAGATCCTGTGTCGTCCCCTGTGGCTACAGGCGGCTCTCTGCTCCTGGTGCAGACGGCTCCTAGGATGACGCTTTTTCAACTGGTTGCATCCGAACCCTGCCAAGTCTCTCATCATTGTTTTACTGTTTTACTTGTGTGTGTGTGTGTGTGTGTGTGTGTGTGTGTGTGTGTCAGAGAGTGTGCATGGGAGCGTGTGTGCGTTTGTCTGTGGTTTGGGATGGGTCTGTTGGGTGGTCGGGGGGAGGGGACATGGGCCGGCGGGATTGTTTTTAACCAAACTGTAAAGCACTTTGTGTTGCATCTTTTGTATGAAAAGCGCTTCATAAATAAAATTTGATTGATTGATTGATTACATCACTTTGAGAACTATCCGTGGATCATCTAGTCGCATTTTATTCTATACGACGGACGAAAAAAGCACTCGCCCATCACAGCCTGATGACACAGTGGGTTCCAAAGCAGAACGTCAGGACTAATGGCCGTCGAAAGCTCAGAGACGGTGAGCCTTATGTGGTTGGAGGCGTGTTTCCTGCGCCCCCCTGCAGATGCGGCCGGACACTGGGCGCTCTCCTTCAGTCCAGATCAAGCTCTCGTGCCCCACGCTGAGACAACAGACTGTGTCACATCCAGGCTGCACTGAAGAAATGCCGATGAGAATCTAATGCATGGTCTACTGTGTTACTGTGTGTTATGTGTGTGTGTGTGTGTGTGTGTGTGTGTGTGTATGTGTGTGTGTAGGGTGAAGCATGAGCGGATTGGCAGGGCTAAATAAGTAACAACGAGTAATAAAAAGCCATAGAGCCAGATTTGGTTAGATTTGTAGATGTTGTTTCTTTTAGTTTGGAGATGTGCCATTTTAGTGAATACATATCACAAAAAAAAATATATATATACATATTGTTTGGCCATAACAATGATATTGCGACTATTTACGTTGCGATGAAATTATATATTCAGTAGACGATATATGGTGAAACAAGCATCAAGGGTAAATAATGGTATTGATCAGCCAGAGGGAGGTGTACGATGCAAATTCTTTGTTTTGTTTTTGTTTCAAATTAGAAAATTACCAGCTGCAAACACAGCCATATGACTGAAAATAATGCTATTACACCAGAGAAATTGCCAAAACTAATTCATAGACAACAATTTTGTCTTAAAAGGTAGAAACTCGTCTGGGCGTGTGTTATGGTCAGTTCCCGGCACAGGACAAACTCTAATCATTTAGGTCGATACATGCGTCTTGTTTCCCAGCGTCTGAAACTGCTTCCCATCACTGTTTGAAACATTAGCACAAAGGGCCTCTTGTTCAGCGATAGCCTTGGTCACCATCTGCAGGTGCATTATCTCAAATGTACTCACAGCGTGTTCCTTCTTATCAAATTCGAAGGTCCTTTCGGTGCGCTTAATGTATCTCCCAAACTTTCCCGTCTGCAGCCGCGTATGACTCATCTCTCTTGTGACGAATGCTCATTGTTCTGTCTGACACACCTCCAGTATAAGATCATAGACACGCTTGTTGGGGAAACAGACAGACACGGCATCGCTCCAGATCCCGTTTCTGTTTGACTCTTTCTGCGCAGAAATGTCATTTTTGTACTCATCACTTCTGTAAATAAACTGCACAAAAGGACAAGTTTGTTTCCTCTCGGAATTATTTCATTTGAAGCATCAGAATTCCCATAACAGCGTGTCATCATAGTGGTAAAATGACGACATGATATTACAGGAATGCAAAAGGAGTTTTTTCGTTTGAAGAGGCAGAGTAATGTGTTCTTGATAAGAGAATGATGCATCTATAAACAACTCTATGTCTGTGATCATTTCATGTTAAAACATAAAAAAGTTGATTTTGTATCATATGTCTCATAAGCATCTCAAAAATAAGGACCGATCATCATAGTTATAATGAAATATGTAACTAAAATGTATGTGTGTTGCAATGACACATTTGCAAACCTCATTCAAGACCAAAAGAAGAAAGTCAACCAACAACGCAATCAAACACCTTTGAGGGCAAAGTATTCTGACTTGGTCACTGAGTGCCGGGGAGCTGGCTGGGTGTCGAGGCTTTGAGGCGAACTCATTGGCACCACTCTTGAGGGATGCAAGAGTAACTGGAGGGAAAGGTGCAAAAGAACTTTTGGAGGAGGCTGAAAAAGGCATCTTCTTGCTCTGGTTACGGAGGAAGAGTAGGAGCTGTGGAAAAATAGGATTTTGGGCCCATCTCAATGTTTGTTATGCCATATTTAGCAAATGTGTGTTGTTTCTTTGTATATTCTTATCATTTTGTGACTGTTCGGTGAAAGGCGCTACATACTCCTTCTTCCTTTCTATAACAGCAGCAGGGGATAACACTGTAGCTACAGGGGGTGACACGGAGGCGCTCTTGTCACCGCATCGCCACAGTAAGTAAGTAAGTAATGTTTTTTCTATATTGTATAGCGCATTTTTACAAACCAAGGTCACCCAAAGCGCTTTTCAATGTTCAGAGTTCAGATATTGTTCCAATCATTCCACACGGTGATAACTGGCACTGGCGCATCAGCCCCCAATCAACACTATCCATTCACTCTCTCATTTACATTCATACCTATTGTGCATGTCTTTAGTGGTAGGGGAAACCGAGGGGAGCACCCGGAGGAAACCTACACAGACACAGGAAGAACATGCAAACTCCACTCAGAAAGGCCCTGTTCCAACCAGGATTCAAACCCAGGACCTTCTTGCTGAGAAGCGAGAGTGCTATCCACTCAGCCACCCTGCCACCTGGAACACAGGAGATGTTCCAGGTTTAAAGGAGCCACATGTTGGTGGCTGATGTATAAACTACTGAAAGACAAAGATGCTGCTGTACTTAAAATCAAAAAAAATTGAATGAAATTAAAATGTTGTCCACATATAGGCCTCACTTGAAAATATCAGCTGTTAGATGCCGCTCATCTAACAGCTGATGAAGCAACGCACTATTGACTTTTGATGATCAAAGCACTCTTCGTCATGTCTCTCTGCTGTTCACATAAACTCAACAGGAAGTAGGATTGTGGTCGTCAACAGCTCTGGAGATCAACAGCAGATTCATGCTGTGTCCATATTCCTTCCAGGTGCTGCTCTAACAAAAGTAAAATACATACATTTGCAATTTAGGTCGCAGAGTTCAAACATATTGAAAAAAGTGGTGGCCAATAGTCCAGAAAGTACTGTGATGGATCAAAGTAAAGAGTACTATCTGATCATCAACATAAAAGTCCTCGTATTTCTCTTACCGCACATGTACAACGGCTGTATCTAGTATGTTTCCCATAGCTCCAGCTGGCCCTTGACAGCACTCTCCTCAGCAGCAGGGAAAACAACTGTAGTTTTTGTCGCGTGTCCCATCTACTCTGCTGACACACATTCCCGCTCTGCGCAGTCGTGTCTTTAAAGATCCTACTTCCTCCTCTGAGATTAGTGGTGGGTAAAGATGAAAAATTGCGTTTTCAGTACGCTGACATCTAATCTGTTTGGCGAAGTTTAATTTCCCCCGACGATGTGAAGAGCTGGTGGGCCACGGGATCAGCACAGACACACTTTTGTCAGAGGACGGGGACAGCACCAGCACAGACTGATGCCCACTTTTCATCTCTGTAATGGCCCGCAGCCTGAGATGAGGAATCGATGGGACCCAAGTGGTGAAACTATCCAACGCTTTGTAAGCTGTAATGTTTTATGTGCTTAGTTTGTTATTCTCTGAATCAATAAGGATTTTTGAACCTTATAATGAACAGTGATTTCTTGGACTTACTATGTCTGTCTTCTTGCACTGATTCTGAATGTATAAAGACAGTAAATGACTGTCACAAAGAAGAAGTATTGATGATGAGTGAATATTGATAGCAAGTGACAGTGCTGCCTGTCCTGGCAGAATTTTTTTCTCTCAGTATTGATTGAAATCGCAGGCTGTATATAGAAATAGACTATGCTAACCCACTCGCTTGAGGAATCCTAATAGAGAAGCAGTTATGGGTAAAGTGTTGCTCCTACTTAAGTTGGCTCCTAATGGCAAAGCTGTTTCCAAATTCCTGTTTGCGGTAGCGCTAATCGGCTTCTTCTGAGAAAAGCCGGCCATGGATAAAGTGGAGGAGGATGGATGGGATGTTATTGGTAGAAAACATTTCAAAAAAAGTCTTTCAGATTTGAGAATAACTTTTGGATATGAGGTCAAACATCTCAAATACTTCATGCAGATTACTTTTAAAACTTCAAAGGTGCAAAGTTACCATCATAATGATGCAGCTTAAATGTTAAGTTTATAGTTAAGATGAGTCCATGGTGCTTTGACATTTGAACTCTGAAGTCTTGTGTTGTAAAATGGCCATGTTTCTGTCAATAAATCCTCTATAGCTACGACTACTCCCTTTGACGGCTTAAAATAAAGCCATTTTTCATCCTGACAGGTGTAATGGAGCTAAGTTATTGGCATAATGTCCCAGACGAGATGAGTACCACAGGAGTTTCTTGTTGGCTTCTTGTGAAATGGGTGTCATTTAGCCTTAAATTATATTAGCATGCTTGACACCCCTGACACTTTGGTTTAGTCCCTGGACGCCCCTCCTTTTTTCCCGCAAGTCATTTTTCAATTTCACTAAATCAGAATGATGTTGTCAAATTGCCGCCTTGTCTGGGAGATCCATGGCTCTGCTGCAGTAAGTGCTGGCTGCATTTCTGTGGAACGACAGATTGGATAACTGATGTATTCTGGCTAAAAAGGAGGTAAAAGGCGTAGAGATGTATGGATAGGAGCAGAGTGGACAGGGGCTGCTGGGAGACTTAATCTGATCTACGTTTGCTTCTGACGCTTGTTCACTGTGATTACACAACATTGAGCCCCTTCTGGTGATATCGGCCTGATAAATATGCTCAGGGGAAAAGTGCTAGTAAATAGAGCAGGAGAAAAGAAAAGTGTCAAGTGACCGCAGAAGAACTCATGTTCAGTGGTCAGCACCAAAGACAGTCATCCCTCATCCAATGTGTATTCAGAAACCAATCAAAGTAAAATAATTTGTCACCAAAAAATGTCTATAAAAAGTCCATTGCAGAACTAATCACAACAAATTCAAATGAACAATTATGTTTGTTGTGATTTTTTTGTTTTGTTGTTGCATTATTTCAACACACTTTTGGATTGGAAGATGGCTGAAATTGTATAACATCACATTTACGAAACACAGGGTCCCCAGATAAATACTAAATCCCAATAGCAGGATCATGGTTAAATTAAGTTAAACAATAAAAACCAAAAGAATTCTTGTTACACCACTTTACGAGTGAGTTCTTTGAGTTTGTAAATAGTTTGGGCGCATTTTGACTTGTTTAAAGCTGTACCTAACTTTTTTGTCAAATAAATAATAATACATGTGTTTTATCCCAAGAGAAAGAGTCTAGCAAAAAAGTAATATCAGACCAAAACATGCTGCCTCTGTCTTCTTCTTCTTCATATAAGTGCTAGAAAGAACCCTGTGAGTCACATTTTGACGCTTTGGGCTGGGAACTGATTGGCTGAGTGATGGTGGTCCTGTTCTGTCAGAAAAAAACGGAACTAAGGATGTGACAGAGGCCAAAAATGTGAAACTGTTCTGAGAGGGAGGGTGAATGTTACTACAAAGATCCATTTATTGTGGTTTGAAAGTTGGGCATGCCCTGCACCAGCTTAAAATTCTACTTGCTCACTTTTTACATTGGTGTCTCTATTATCCTATCATATCCTATCCTATGTTGTCACTTAAGTACAGTTTTGACTCTAGAAACTGTTTTTCTCCCTCTCCAAGCCAAGAGTAACAGCTCTGCTAACTCACTCCCACACAATGCAGCTTCTACGACGGCCATACATTGCCGACCAATGTTCATGAGTCAAAATGGAAAATGCCTTTATGACCATTACTCTTGCTCATGTCCGCACGGTGACTGGAGGATCCCCATCTTGAACCGCAGCGTGGGAGGGGGGGTAAATGGCTGCGATTTGATCAGACACAGTGTTGAGTGGTGGGGCTGTCTGTCAGGGAGAGGCAGGAGTGATGGCAGGTCTCCAGTGGGGCGTGGAGCATTAAGCATGTCAGGGATTAGCACCAATCTCTCCTCCATCACCTCCCCGTGCACTCAGCCCCTTCGGTAATGCTCAGGTATGCGCAACGCCAAGACCCCCCCTACTCCCCCGCCACCCTCTTCCCTCTGCGCTATACCTCACGTGTGCAGCTATTAGGGTGATGGACGGTCGTCAATTCTTCATCTTACTCGGGATACCGTGGTGGATACACTGTAGCCCCAGGGTTCTCTAAAGGCAAGCGGTGCGGTGTGGTTGGAGCACTAGAAAAAGGGTGAATACGATGGTTTAAGATTAAGAGATCCTTTATTTGTCCAGCACTGGGAAAATTTCAATGTGGGGACAAGATTTAAACAAAATGAAAAAGGCTAATGCCATTTCAATCTGGAGAGACTTCATAAGAAAAAATGCAGTTTGAAAGTTTTATTGATAGGTAGTTTGGCGCCCTAGGCCCCAGTGCGGCACTTAGTCAGCGAGGCTCCTGCTTGAGTGTGCGCACGATCCCCCCGGGACCTAGGTACTGGTGGTGGCATTTGGGCAGCAGGAAAGAGCGCAAGCTTGAAGCAAGGAGAGAGAAGGAGGGGAGGTGGTGGTTGCGAGGCTTGAGAAGGCCGTAAAGTGGAAGTCTCCGCTTTTAAGCTGCTGGCCTGACCGGCATAGTTTGGTTGGAAATGGGCATTTGCTGTGCGATACGCCGAGGATGTGAGGCAGGCCTGGAAGGGATGGGCTGTAGCAGTCAGTCTTCCAGAATGAATTTCCGCGGGCTGCATAACCGATTTTCAATTGCTTCAATAGAGAACTGTAAAGAAGAAGAAGTTTGATGCCAAATCGATCTGGGTTTTGGTCCAAGTATCTGAAACTGCGTCTCAGGTACAACTGAATTTTGCTTTCATTTCCTGTTTTTTGTAAGTGAATTGATTACAAATATCCTCTTCAGTCAAATGTGAAAAATGTTGGGACCAGTTTCAAAATTTTTGTAGAATAATGTTATTCCACTGGGAGATTTTCCTTTATTACACAAATAAATAAATATTAGTTCAAATAAAAATATACTGCAGGATATATACATCTTCCAGCATTCAACAAATGATATTATGAGCTTGAATTCATAATTTTTGGAGCGTACTAAAAGGATCATCATCATGTACTATCTTGTGTAGTGTCAACAGTCCACATGAGTCTGAAATTGACAGATTTGCAAAAGTTGTGTAGTGAGGTCCCAGCTTAAACAGCCCGGTGGTGCAGTATATGTCGCTCTCATGGTTCACAGTAATCCACATGTCGGATCCAGATTTTTACTGTATAGAGTTTGTATGTTTCCCTTTGTGTTTAGTTTTGTTTCCTTAGAGATCCGGTTTTTCACATCCCCACCTGCACAATAGAAAAAAATCCTTCTGTCCAAGCCGAGCATCCACCACCGGAGATGGCTTGTGCTTACTGCCTTCAAAACATTATTGTAATCTAGAATCTCACAATATATGGAACATTTTTGCAAAGCCCTACTCTGAGAAACATTGTGTTAATATGGTATTTTATTGTTTTATAAAATGTTGTATGTTTTTACTTTGTGAATGATGTTTTTTCTTCTATTTTCCTATGCATTCACTTCTAAAACATTACAGTATATGAGAAATAATGTTTCACATATAATGGAGCATAGATGAAACTGAAAAATGGAAGCCAGATCAAAAAGCACATCTTATCTGAACACAAGACCTGTTTTCAATTTTCAAATCATTTGACACCAGTAAACACCACAGCTGCAATCAGGTCCCATTTTCTTTTGGTGAGAAAAACCTAATTTTACTTCCTTAACCTCCCGTTTTGCTCAAGAAAATTCCACATTGTGTACTTTTCGATTGTTGATCATCACAAATGAAATGACTTGCTGCTAAAAAAAAACTTGTTCCAGCGAAATCCCGCATCAGCACTTTTTGTCTATGATAATGCAATAAAAAATACTGCTTACCCCGGCCGCGCAATCTCATAAGCGGACCCACATACAGCAGTGAATGGAGTATAATAATGAATAATCACAAACTCATAATTACCTTCTAACAACCCTTTTCTCACTACAGAGCATCTTTGTGATTGAAGTCCACCCACATTGAGTTAATTGCATTTATTCCCCGATGCCGCAAACACGCAATTAAAATGCAGGCCTGCAAAATAATCAATATGGTGCAGTTACAAAGACCGTGGCTGCCTCTCCAAGCAAGCACTACAGCGGTGGAGAATGTGGGAGTTGAAGATTTCTGATTAAATGAACACATAAAAACATACACGATACTGTATGTAAAATGGGAAAGAACATCTGACATTGGCAGGGATTAAACTATTTCTTTGCACATCTTGGAGGTTGACTATAACTTAAACGTACAAACTTAACTTGAAGAGCATTTACGTCATCTGTATTATCCCAAAAGCAGTTTTTCACATGTAATAATGTTAAAATCAATTGATAGTCTTTGCTCGTTCAGGTGGATGAATAAGCAAAATAAGCAAGTCAGAATTTTGCATAGACCAGTTTAATATTTGGTAGAATTGCTTTTAAACAGTTTTTACTTAGACAAAACATTTTTCGGTAGCCTTGCACGGTATGATTTTGGGAGTTTGACCCACTCCTTAAGACAGAATTGATGTAACAGATTTAAAGGTATTTACTTTTTCAACAAAACATGTGTCTGGTGATTGACAATTGGGAGGACCCATAGTCTTGATGATCCACCTGGAAATAGAGAATCCTCCTATATACCATTACGTTTTTAGCTCTACCAACAACATTGTCCATTTGTAACACACATCTGCAATCTCGCTTCAACATCCTCTTGAGACGTTGATTAAAAATGTGCGTATCATTCATCTTTACCTGAGTTCACCAGTGCATCAGTCTGTGCAGTCAAACACCACAACATGATGCTGCCTCCCCTCTCTGTGTACTTGGGTTCGTATGGATTTTTTCGACATGCCTCATTTTATCCTTCCAAACATATTAATGGCTTTTACTGTTAAATTCTCAAAATACAACTCGGGCTACATTCAGGGTCGAGAAATCGTAACCCGCTTCAAATATCATTACAGTTGATTTTGCATATCACGTCTCCTTTAAACTCTTCACTTACAGAGGGGTAAATACTTCAGAGCGGTTAGGTACCCAGGCGGACTCTTAATAATGCAGCTCGTGGAGGCAGGTTCAGTCAGAGAAGTGCTGATGATGCAATGTGCTGACCCAAATACGCTACTCGCTCCCAGCAGACTCCGCCAGCTGGGGCCATGTCTCCTCTGCCTGCTCCACTGTACCCCCTCAAATACAACACAAACACATGGAGATCCCACATTGACCTCACGCCGCCCTTCTCGTGTGTGCAGCTAGATTACCTGTCACTTACTTTTGTATTTTCTTGTGTGGTTTTTTTGCACTGTAGAATGTCTTTCCAAGTGACAGGTTTGCTAAAAGGCGTAACTGCCCAAAATTGACTTGGAAATTGGGCTGGGTATGTTTGAAAGCTTGGAGATACCTTTATATTGATGTGTATTGTATGTGTGTAAGTTCTATGTACATTACAAATACATTACAAAATTCATATTGGAAGTCATTCAAGACTATTCAGAAAACTATGCAACATTTTTGCTCCTTAATGCATGAATGAATGAATGAATTTGTCTTGATCTTGTCTTGATCTTAATCTTCCTAGCTTACTTTTACACAGTGGGGATTTAAGTTTGTGTAATATCTATTGTTAAAATAATATGTACAGTATGTTGTGATAATTGATCATTTATTAAAAGGCTGGTTTCTTCAAGGTTTCCACCTTCCACTGACCACCTGCAGAGGGTCAGTGAGGGGCTGGTGCTATGAGACTTGGGTGGCATCTCTGACTGCCACCCCCCTGACCCAGAAATGGATTAAAGGGTAGAAAATGGATGGAAAATGGATGGATGGTTTCTTCAAGGTTTCCATTTTTGCAAAATTCTCTTTGAGTGAATAATATGCAATGGAGTAAGACATGATAATCCATTCTTGAGTTGTGCCAAAACCAAAAGAAAGAGCAGGTGATGATGAAACTCCTCTGGCAGCTCTCCGACAGACAAAGAAAATCAAGCAGAACATTAATCAAATATTAAATAACTTTTGATCGGTGACATGACATGTCACCGTCCAAGCATGAATCCCACGCTGGTTACAAACATTACCAGAAAGAAGCACACACTCTTTAAATTAGCCATGCAGAGAAGAATAGAATCACTTCTATAAACAGTATTATTAGTCACGGTTTTTAACCTTCTACTACAACAAAATACAAATACTACTTTTTAAATCAAAGTTGTTTTTATTGGTGTAGCTTATTCAGATTCACAATGTCTGACCTTTAAATGACCAGCTATTTCCAAACGGGTTACAGGATTCAAATGAATAGTAGCAATACAATTAAAGACATATTTATTCTATCATAATCCTCATAGTAATAAACAGGTCTTAATAACACATTTTAGTTCTATCTAGTTAGTTCTATCTAGTTAGTTCCCTATCTCCAAGTCCGCCTCCCAGCTATAGTTCTTGTTGATGATACATACATGCGTCATCAACATGCATCCTCATTTGTCTTTGCCAAATCTAGACTTCTAATTATACCTTTCTTTGAATGATCAGAAATCTCACTTTAGAAACCATGACAGATTATTTGTTGATTGTTTGTATAATGAAGCTGTTTTGGCAGGAGCAGGAGAAATCTGTAGACAGGCCGATTGATGCGACGTAGGTACAACAGATAATCTTACAGCTTGGTATAAATATAATATTGTGTTTGTCAGAAGCAATATCATTTAATACAACCGTGTGTAGTTAATGTTGAAAAAATAAAAAAAAAACAGTAATCAGTCTAAAAGTTTCCGTTTACGAATCTGGAATCTGAAGATGCATAGCTGGTGTAGAACTCTTTTTTATTTATTTTTTATAGCTGATGCACGGAACATCAACGTCCTACCCAAATGTCCTAAAAGAAAAGTGTGATGTTTATTTTATGAGGGTTCAGATGACTCTGCTAAGAGCTGGCATGCTGGAAGAAAAATAACAGTCTCTTAATGATTCAAGTATTAATTCAATCTGTATTCCTCTATTTGCAAGATGAAGCATTTTCAACAATCTTCATTTACATACTTGATGGAGCTGCAAGTCTCTGGGCGCCTCTTGGATTGACTAATTCCCATGCTTTGTTGTGCGGGGAAAGGGCACAGATGAAGAAATATATGTATTTTTCAACAATTAGAGGCACAAGGCTGACTCCACCATCATAGAACATAATGTCAGTTGGACTCTTTAGATCATATTAAAAATCCATATTGAGAAACTATTGGTTCTAATTGTGTTTCTGCCCGGAAACTACAGTATATACAGTAGAGAGACATAAATACAACAGATATGAGTGGGTATGTTTAAAGTGTTACCTGGCTTCTTTGGGCTCAGAAAATTCAATTCAATTCAATGTATTCCCGTATAGCCCTAAATCACAACAAAAGTTATCTCAGAGGACTTTACACAACCGTTGAGTTCGCCAACACAGATCAGAGAATTAAGCAGTTCAAACACAAATAGTAGAGAACACACAGGTATTGGTCCATAGAGGGGAGTTGACCAATGTCCATAAGTGTTGATAAAGGTCCATAAATGTTGTTGAATGTTGTTCAACAACATGACAACAGAAATCATTTTTCTGAGATAAAATATGTTTATTTTTCCAGAATGGTATGTTGTATCATGTTGTCCATCCATGCATCCATTTTCTTCCGCTTTATCCGTTGCCGGGTCGCGGGGGCAGCAGTCTAAGCAGAGACGCCCAGACTTCCCTATCCACACACACTTCCTCCAGCTCGTCCGGGGGGACCCCAAGGCGTTCCCAGGCCAGCTGAGAGACATAGTCCCTCCAGCGTGTCCTAGGTCTTCCGCGGGGCCTCCTCCCGGTGGGACGTGCCCAGAACACCTCCCCAGGGAGGCGTCCAGGAGGCATCCGGAACAGATGCCCGAGCCACCTCAACTGGTTCCTCTCGACGTGGAGAAGCAGCGGCTCTACTCCGAGCTCCTCCCGTGTGACTGAGCTCCTCACCCTATCTCTAAGGGAGCGCCCAGCCACTCTGCGGAGGAAGCTCATTTCGACCGCTTGTATCCGCGATCTCGTTCTTTCGGTCATTACCCAAAGCTCATGACCATAGGTGAGGGAGGGAACGAAGATTGACCGGTAAATCGAGAGCTTTGCCTTTCGGCTCAGCTCCCTCTTTACCACAACGGTCCGATACAGCGACCGCATCACTGCGCACGCTGCACCGATCCGCCTGTCAATCTCACGCTCCATTCTTCCCTCACTCGTGAACAAGACCCCGAGATACTTGAACTCCTCCACTTGAGGAAGGACCTCTCCACCCACCTGAAGAGGGCAGGGCACCTTTTTCCGGTCGAGCACCATGGCCTCAGATTTGGAGGTGCTGATTCTCATCCCAGCCGCTTCACACTCGGCTGCAAACCGTCCCAGTGAATGCTGCAGGTCCTGGTTCGTTGGAGCCAACAGGACAACATCGTCCGCAAACAGCAGAGATGAAATCCTGTGGTCCCCGAACCGGACCCCCTCCGACCCCTGGCTGCGCCTAGATATTCTGTCCATAAATACAGTGAACAGAACCGGTGACAAAGGGCAGCCCTGTCGGAGGCCAACATTCACCGGGAACAGGTCTGACTTACTGCCGGCAATGCGAACACAGCTCTGGCTCCGGTCATACAGGGACCGGATGGCCCTCAGCAGAGGACCCCCGACCCCGTACTCCCGGAGAACCCCCCAAAGGACACCCCGGGGAACACAGTCGAACGCCTTCTCCAAATCCACAAAGCACATGTGGACAGGTTGGGCGAACTCCCATGAACCCTCGAGTATCCGATGGAGAGTATAGAGCTGGTCCAGTGTTCCGCGACCGGGACGAAAACCACACTGCTCCTCCTGGATCCGAGATTCGACCATCGGCCGTAGCCTCCTCTCCAGTACCTTGGAGTAGACCTTACCGGGGATCATGTATCATGTTGTGTAATGGTTAATACTGTAATGTCAGATTCTTGGAAATGAGCAGCTCCTGAAACCCTCCTCCAATGCAAATGGAGAATGAAGAGCAGAGAGGGGATCAGCTTTTCGAAATGCTGAGGCCGGCTTTTGCTTCTTCTTTGTACTAAAATAAACACAGTGCCACAGAGAAGACAGTAACGAGTGAAAAGGCGTGAGTCAGTGTTGGGAAGATGTGCAGACTTGAGGAGAAACACTGCTCTTTGTTTTGAATTCCGGATTGAGGATTGAGGAAACTTCAGTGTTCTATTTCAGTCCAAGGAATTAGGTTTTGCTGCCAATGGAAAATGAAGGTCAGGTGCTGGACTATGTACACACTTCAGCTCCAAGGCCATTACAGCTTACTTAGAAAGCCATTAATGACCATTATCATAATTACCCTCACTAATATGCACTTCCAGAGTGCATTCATGAGCAAGTTGTAGTAGCTTTGTACCTTCAGTCCGCTCCTTTCAACCTATTTTTCATCAATAACAACACGAGCATTCAAAAAGGCATTGTTTTTATATAGCACTAATTTGGACACTCAAAGACGCTTCACACGTCGTTTTTCGTTCATTCCATACACAGTGGTGATAAACTACTACAGAAGCCACAGCTGCCCTGAGGCCCACTGACAGAAGCGAGGCAGCCAGTATGTGCCATCAGCCCCTCTGACCATCGCCACCCATTCATTCACACACTTTAGACTCATTCTAGGCTTTGTGGGTGAAGTGTCTTGCCTGAGGATACAGCAACAGTTTGACACTTTACAGCCACAGCCGCCCCACTTTGGCACCATGTGTTCCCAGAGGTCTCCCATCATAGAACTAATCTGATAGGATCTGGCTTTCACATACAGCTATGGCCACTCATTAAATATTCAATGCATTGGCCATTTCCTTAAAAAAAAAACACACACATTGGAACATAGAGTCAAACTGTTTACTTGTTCTTTGAAAAATACACAGATACACAAACACACAAATAAAAGGGGTAAGTCTAAATATGCTTGAAATATTGGATAAACCAGATGCACTACCTTAATAATGTCTATGTTAAGTGTGATTTAGGATTAAAGTGATGATAAATGACATTGCGTTCATACTTTTCAGAGCCAGAATAATATCGAGTAGATTTTTTACGCTTGACTCGTTCTCGATGCGTCTTGACTTCATAGTTCAGCCTTACCATCACTGCTTCTTCTGCTCTTCCACCTGACTGGTTCAAGATTGTTAAAAAACACAAAAAGGAGCCGGCTGCACATATGTTCCCTTACTTATGGAACGGTTTAGCCATTAATATGCTAGTATGTTTCATGAATTAGTCATGCACGGCCCTTTTGCTAGCACACCGTGTCTAGAGAACAACACACACACACACAAAGAAACATTGGTCAGGAGAGCCTTCACTGGAAGCTAGCCGGTCTACGTCGATAGAGTCCATTGTTCCTCTGATGGGTGAGAGTCGGCCCGATTCCATATACCTGCAACTCAGCTCCCAACGGAAAACATACTTTATAACCCAGCACAAACCAAGGCTGGAGAACTAGCTCACAAATAGATATATCCCATTCTGGTCTGGACAAACGTGCTTCCGAGGGTGCTGCATTTTTCATTCTGCCTGCAACCAAATCTCTATACATGTAATCCCTACTAGACCTCATTAGAGAAAGGCCCTGGAGTGATGCTATCTACCACAAAAGGCACAACTGCAGCTTGTCTTTTGCGGCCTTTCCCCACTTTTCGGGGGGTTGCGAGTGATTTGAAAGCCTGGGTTAAAAAGGTCAACAATCCAATTTTCTGGGGCCGGCCTGAAACAGACACTCTGATCTCAGCGAGGCCCATTCCTAATTATTTTTTTAGCTGCATAGCAAGAACACCTCAAACTTAATCAAACTGTAATTAGCCTTATGCATTGGTGATAATTGGCAGACATGGCATAGCTTGGAACGGGGTTAAAATAGACTAGATATTACTAGCCACATGATAATCTCTTAAGACTGAGGTGAAAACATACTGATTCGCTGGAGGTAAAAATCATATAGGAAAGTATAGGTCATATAAAGTTGAGGATGGAATAAAGAATATATGTTTCTTAAACTTTTGGTCTTCCCAGCTCTAGTTGTGAGATTAAGAGCTTTCATTTCTGCAGACGAGGAGCTCCAATTGACTATTGAGTTGGGAACTTTACAACATGCTGAAACCATTCAACTTGCTTTTGAGGATCTAAGGACATTAATGATCCCAGACATTTAAGGACGTTTATGGACATTGGTCAATCATCCCGCTCCCCACAGACCAATGGCTCCTGTGTGTTTATTATTATTGCTTTTTTATTTTTGAACTGATCTGTTTTTGGCAAATTGACCACTTTGTAAAGTTGTGAGACACCTTTGGTTGTGATTTAGGGGTATGTCATGAATTCAATTTTGACAATCAAAACACACTTGCACTTACCACATAGATGAGTTGAGCTGTGAACATTAAGCTTATGAAAATCCCACCTTGCTAACTCAGGGTTTTTGCTGCACAAAGGGCTGATGCACTTAAGGGCATCAATAAAAATAAATTAATAATGATGTATATATTTTGAAACGATGTCAGTGAGGGAGTTGAAGCTTGGTTGCAGATGGACAATGACTCCAAGCCCATTTCACAACTTGCAGAACAATGGCTCAAGGACAAATAGGTCAAGGTGTTGGAGCCTCAACCTTGACCTCAATCCAATCGGGTCAGGGGAATGTGTGGGCAGAGGTGAAAAAGTGGACACAGGTAAGAAGGCAAACAAAACAAAATTCACTGGCTGGAAGAATGGGTCAAACATCCAACAATGGACCTGGTCTATGTGAAACTTTGGATCTTATATCTGAAATGTCTTAAAACCCGGAGAAAAAGTATTTGTATTTATAAATATGTACACTTTTTTTAACTAAGTACAAATACAATATTATGGTTTGGAAGATGCTGTAGTGGAACTTCTGTACCTATTTACTTACTTTAGATTGCTTTACTACTTTGTCATTTAAAAAAAAGAAGTAATGTTTGATTTAAAGGTGTATAGGAGGATTTTCCCAACATTTTTCAAAACAATCGCCCTCTCCACTTTATGAACAAATCTCTCTGGTCTTATTTGACGAGCAAATATCACCAGAATGATTGACAATTGGGACGGCCAATAGTCTTGGTGATCCTCCCGGAAGTAGACAATCCTCCTACAATCAATCCATAGAGTTTTAAGGTTCATAGTGACTAAGTATTAATGTACTGCGATGTACTGTGATTATTTTTGTTTTTTTTGTTCAGAACTTTGACTTGCCTTGTGTATGAATTGTGCTCAATTAAACTTTCCTTTATTTACCTTGCCTGAATAAAATAACTGTGTTTCCAATGTAATGGAATATCAGTATTGGAAATGACCCCCTCATGTTCCACACGAAATATCATCTCTGGGTATAAATTTCACGCCAAACTTTTTATGTTTCAAAAAAACAATGACGGACGACGCCTGCGTGACCCCAAGGAGAAAATCCATGCCAAACCAATCTTTTTCAAAGTAGCTCTGATCCACATAATTGAACGCCTTGTGAGAGTCAATCAATCAACTGTTTCACTCCAGAGTCACATCAATCTGCTAAAAATGTGAGACCCGCAGAGTTCAGAGTGACACTGTAGCCCCACGTCGACATGGGTCAATAAAATTAAAGTGAAAAGTTGGATCAAAACTCGGGGTCTTAAAGCTAAAAACCAGAATCCACTTTCAAGAGACAAAGCCATACACTTCACCTTTCTCAAGTGTTGGGGAATAACGGACACATGTAAAGCCATTTCGTATTCAGAAAACTCTTTCTGAGTAACTGTATTCCACTACAGTTACTAAAGGCTAGTATATAGAAAACAGTTGCTTTCTGAAAATCACAAAAATACATACGTTTACACATTTATTTTTTAAGGTTGAAAAAAGAAAATAAATTGTAGCCTATTCTGAAGATTCTGTTTTTTATGGTTGTTAAATGGCAGATATTGAAGCCTATTGACTTGTTTTACAAAATTAAACTACAAAATATTGAATAATTACAGAACATTTTTATTGATTTCAACTTTTATTGCGGTAATGATTTTAAATATTTAGAAATGCACCTAAAATAATGTAAATAATATATATTTACAATAAATATAAACAACACAATTAATAATAACTGCTCCCACTGATGTCTGCTGTCGTTGTGTCCCTGGGCAAGACACTTAACCCCAATGTGCCTGAAGTCCCCACTGAAAGACCAAGGCTGCATCTGTGTCGAAGGAGCAGCCATCTTCCCGTGGACCCACCACCTGCAGGAAGATCAGCAAGGGACTGGTGCTATGTGAATTGGGTGGCAGTTCTGATTGCCACCCCCCTGACCCAGAAATGGAAAATAAAGGGATGTAAATGAATGAAATGAAATGAATGAAATAAACAACACAATTAATAATAATTATTAATATAAATAAAGGTATTCTGAGTATGTATTCTGTGTTCTGAAACAAAATACACATCATTAAATAAATTGAAAGACATTTTTAAAGTATTCTTCCCAACACTGTCTCTCTCTCGCAGAATTGCATTGATTCTATTGAGTCACCACTGTCAGAAAATAATCAGTACATTTTGTTTTTTTCCCCCTGTGCATTCTCCATTGTTCTAGCCTTGCCCACAGCTCATCTCTATCTGCCCTTTGCAGGTTGCTTCTGTAACAGGACACAGGTGGGTATGCAGTCGCTCTGGGTAATTCTGAATAATGCAGTGACTGTGTGAATAAAACAGCAACAACAAAAAAGCATAAATGGAGTTGTTTAGGAGGTGCTCGGAGACTGCACCTGCACTTAGCCCTGATGAATGAAGCTCTGTGGCTCCAAAAAGTGTGTTTTGGAATAATGCTTGCCACCGCACACCGGAGAGGGATATAGAAAAATCAAAACCGGTGAAGTAACCTGACATCTCAAGTTGTGTAATGGGAAATGATTGGTTGTCAACATGTAGTGCATTGACAAGTAAAACAAAAGTCCATATATTTTTGTAATTTCTGTAACCAACATATGACATAGACTTATTACATACACAGTGACATATCTCAAGCCTTTTGTTTTTTACAGTGTTGATGATTCTGGCTTACAATTGCATGTGGTGAAAAACAAAAGAGGGAACCAAAAGCAGAACAGAAAAAATGCAATTATGTAAAGCCTGAGTACTTTTAATGTTACTTTTTATTCCCAAAATAAAGAAAGAAGGGGAGTGCTGAACAGACAACCAAAAGTAGTCGTGAGAAAACATTTTCACAATAGAAAAGGTCTTCTGACTTTCCTCCTCAGTTCCAGTCAAGACTCACACTCACACTGACAGAAGAGGCTGGTCTAAAACCCATTGGCTCCTCCCACATTCAATTATCTCCACAAAGTACAGTTTCTACATAAACCTAATCACAAAAATATGGATAAATCAAAAAATTAACTCTTCATGCTATAGAGATATCCTCTGCACCTGTAGACAACAGATAGTAAAATTATTCCAAAAGTAAAAATCAAAACAATCAAAAAGATGAGACCATTGGCATTCCAGGTGCTCCGGTTTCCTCCAGGTGCTCCGGTTTCCCCTACTGTAATAGGTATGAATGTAATGAGTGAGTGAATGGATGGTGATGATTGGAGGCTTTGATGCGCTAGTGTGTGGAGTGAATGGGAAAATATCTGTTGTTCAAAAGTAATGTAGCTTTGTTTGACCTTGGTCTGAGAAATGGGCTCCATAAACAAAGATTTGTGACTTACTTAAACTCACTATATTTTGTTTAAATGAAGAACAAAAACAGAGAAACTGAGTTTTATCTCTGTAATTAAAGCATACATTCCATTTCCTATTTTCACAGCTCAGGCAGGCGGATGAAGATACATGCAAAACTACAGATGTATTTTTGTTGCATAGAAGAAAGCTACGAGGACGTTGCATTAAGTTTTCAAGGATACAACTTTGGCTGCTCAACTCTGCGTGTGCATGTGAAAAAAGAGAAGCCGACTTTGAACTGCAAGCATCATGGACTCGTCAATATCTCCCATTGACCCCTCTCGCTTTTATTTAACGAGCTTCTCATTCGTAAAGCTTGATTTGCAGGATGCTCATTGCTATGCTCGCGGTGCCGCAACATGCTGTCATTGTGCTGATGCGGGGTATTTCCGCATTGATTACGCCTCTGGGATTAGCTCGAATGCAAATTTGGAGAAGTGTGCATGTGAGAAAAAGGGCTTGAGGAGAACGTGGAAAGTGAATGAGATTGAGGAACTTTGCACTTACTTCTTGCAGTGTTCCCAAATGAAGTTATCAGACAGTCTAAGTATGCTTTCAAGAGAAGACAGACGTTGCAATTTAAGTCGGGAAATTTGAGAAAGTTGGCAACAAATGAGGCAAGACCATCTCTGCTACATTCATAATAATATGCAATGTTATTATGGCGCTACTAGCTACAACAAAGCCAATAAAGCATTACTGCAAATGTAGGCAGTATAGGCTTTTATATTATATTCAATTACACATTTTCTTTAGTAAGAGATTATCCCCATGTGACAAGCTACTCTTTCAAACAATTTATAAAGAAAAATATAAGATGATGCAAAAAACCAAAAAAGCTAAAAATTATCCATCCATCCATCCATTTTCTTCCGCTTTATCCGTTGCCGGGTCGCGGGGGCAGCAGTCTAAGCAGAGACGCCCAGACTTCCCTATCCACACACACTTCCTCCAGCTCGTCCGGGGGGACCCCAAGGCATTCCCAGGCCTGAGAGACATGGCCTGGGACATGGCCCGTCCCTCCAGCGTGTCCTGGGTCTTTGCCGGGGCCTCCTCCAGGTGGGACGTGCCCGGAACACCTCCCCAGGAAGGCGTCCAGGTGGCATCCTGAACAGATGCCCGAGCCACCTCAACTGGTTCCTCTCGACGTGGAGAAGCAGCGGCTCTACTCCGAGCTCCTCCCGTGTGGCCGAGCTCCTCACCCTATCTCTAAGGGAGCGCCCAGCCACTCTGCGGAGGAAGCTCATTTCGACCGCTTGTATCCGCGATCTCGTTCTTTCGGTCATTACCCACAGCTCATGACCATAGGTGAGGGAGGGAACGAAGATTGATCGGTAAATCGAGAGCTTCGCCTTCGCTAAAAATTATTTAATTCAAAAAAGTCTATAAAAAGTACTAAATAAGTACGTGGAGGAAAGAGTGATGCTTTCAACTCGGAGTATAGTGAGGGGGAGAGGTGTGTGTGTGTGTGTTGTGTGAGTGAGAGGGGTTCGAACCAAACAAGCGTTACCTTTGTGTATTCTGGTTTGAATACATGTTTGCATTCTCTTTATTCCTAGCCTGGCCTTAGCCATCCATACACTCCAGTCAATAATCATTTCCCTGCATGTAACGTCTGGGTCTGGTCCCTGTGTTTGCGATTACAATTGGTTGAAGTCCATCCGACCAATCAGTGAGCGCGGGAGGCGGGTATTGTAGTTAGATGTGGGTGACGTCAAGGGTTTGCAGCGAATGGGCAGGTTGTAGTTTGGCAATGGCGAAGAATGCGATAGTAAAGTAATCTGGTCTGGTTCTATCAAGAAATTGAATCAGTAGCAAGAGGAATGTTTAGCTAAAGTCATTGCTGGCAAAGATTGTGGCTCTACTCCCCACGGGCTCCATTAGCGGCAAAGGAGATGGCTAAAGCTAAGCTAAATGCTAAAAGCTAACAATTCACTCGGGCGCATTATATGCGTCACAGTAAACTCAGATCCAATCGTTTCAGTCTGCAAAAGGAGTTAACCCCTCCCACCTGTTAACGGAGCTCAATGGAGCACCTCCAGACCTTAGTACGAAATGTAATTTGTATTTTTCTAGGTCCAATTTAAAACATATAAATATTAAAATTACTTTAAATTACTTTAAAAGGACAGTCTTACCTGTGTCTTTTCAGTCCACATCGTACAACATTGTACAATCCTAACATAGCAAGCCTGGGAAAAAGGCAGACATAACAGAAGCGTTCTATGTCTTTTAATTACAACGGATTGATCGTCATGAGATCGTCAGCAGCCTCACATCGATGGGGCCTTGTACCACAACACGGAGCCTAATAATAAAATCCAATTCGGATCCTGTGTATGTGCATGTCGGCACGTGAAGGTCAGTTCAACGCCGCAGTCTGCTCTAATCTCCGTGCGCGGAAGATTCAGGATCCAAAAAACAAGCCTGAGAAAATGTTTTCCCAGCTGAGGCTTTCACGTGTGTTACAATAATTGGGTAGAACAAGCTTAAATGTGAGGTTTGCTAATTAGATGCACATTTAGCACTATACTGACAATGTTCTGGTCTTCACAGGTGTTTTGTAGGAAAAAATAAAATACAGACATTTTGTATATAACATTATAAAAATGCTTGTATTTTGTTTTTGTTTAATATATTGCTTTTTTGGTCACTCAAAAACACTTCACATGTCATTATTCTTTCACTCCATAAAATGTGGTGATAAACTACTACTATAGCCACAGCTGCCCTGCGAGGCAACCAGTATGTGCCATTGGCCGGATCACCCATTGACACACACACACACACACACACAGACTAAACACTTCCTTCTAAAGTGGGTGAAGTGTCTTGCCTAAGGACACATCAACTTTACATTAGATTAGATTAGACTTTATTTGTCACTATACACATGCATTATGAAAGCAAAAGCAACTCCACCAGTGCAGAAATGTACACACAGAATAAGTTAGTGGACATACACAGAAATAAATTAATAACATTGAAGTGCACAGTTGCATCTATTGCTCAGGAGTTATAAATATAATATAAAAGATATAAAAACTCCGTGCATATGAAAGTTCAAGAGCGTTACCGCTTTGTACATGCCTTTACATCGGCAGCCGCCCAACTGCGGCCCCTGGTGTTCCCACAGGTCTCCCATCACAGCACTAACCAGGCCCTCTCGCCTGCTTAGCTTCAGAGGTCCTACAGGATCTGGCTTTCACATGCAGGTATAGCCAGAATTCATTATAGATCAAGAATTGTGGCAGTGGAGTAGATTTTCAACGCTACTGTCGAGAAAAATAAATACTTATCGTTAAATATCCAGCCTCATGTTAATAAGAATACATTAAAATAACCGCTATTGTACAACACCCCAATACTGTGAAAATAAATACCTGCACTACAGCAGAGACACGCACATGATCGTGAGCTGTCTGGAAATAGCCATAACCGAGCACCCAGCCCCCTCCCCTGCAATCCCCTCTTGGGAAACACATGGAGCGGGACGCCATATGGAGGTGGGTGTTCTCATCTGCAGGGAGGGAGTGTGAGGAGCAGAGACAGGATCAAGGTACAGAGGGGGTCCACCTTCCACCACTCTGGGGAGGCTCACACTGGGGGGCTCTGGACTGTAGTGCCAGCTGCTTTATTCCAACAGGTGTAATGTTTTAATGTCTTCGTTGTGCGGACATTAACGTACTGTGTGAGCCTGCTTAAATATAGCCATAGATTGTTGTTAAATCTTGGTTGGAAATATATGTCTTTCTTTCCCTCATTTTTAAAGGGACCATACCTACATGGTTATATATTGCTTATATATTGCTTATAAATTGTTACAGGCATTTATTGAGTTGAGAATTAACCCTAACCCTAAACACAATATTCCTTGATGGGTAATGCAGCTCGCGGAAATTCAATTTGGTAGACGTCAGCCAAAAGCTACCCCCTCCAGGCCGGTTCGCATCCCCAGCCTATCGCACAGCAAACGCCCCCTTCCAATCATCCGTGCCGGACAGGCAGCCGCTTAAAAGCGGAGAAACTCCCACTTCACGGCCTCTCGAAGCCTCGCAACACTGAACAGCTACAACAACATTCTACTGCTGCGGCTTTAATACAGGAGTATTACTATTATTTTTTAAGGATGCTGCTACTGCTGCTGCTGCTGCTGCTGCTGCCGCGGCTCGATACAGGATTATTGCTGTTATTATCTGAGGTTACTGCTGCTGCCGCTACTGCTACTGCTACTGCTGCAACCCACTCTCTCAGAAGCTTATCCTGCTTCTAATGGACGCAGCCCGGCTGAGTATGCCGCGCTGCGCCGGACTCGCACCTATGCTCCCAGGGTCGCTTCGGCGGTCATGCTTCATCTCTCTACTTAATCTTCTGATTCTTCAGATGCAGCTGGCCGAGTAGCTGCGCTGAGCCGTCTATCGGACTCCTAATCAAAGGCATCCATACCTGTTTTCTTCACTCTTTTGATCGCAGGCTCCACATCATGCTGCCCATCCTGCAGCGGCTCTGAGCGGCACTGAACTCCGGCTCATCTTCCAAGTACATGTCTGCCCTCCTCGCAGCATCTTCCTGCTCTCCTTCTATGGCTTCTCCGCATAAGCATTTCACTACTGCTCACTCAACCTTCATGCGGTCCGAGACACGGCTTTTCCCAACCATCCTACTATCCTGATTATCTACTCTCCAACCAAAGATTCTAAGCGTAAGGGCGCCTGAAACATCAATGGCCCTCTCCGATATGTCTCTGCCCCTACAGGTATCCGCTTCTACACGGACGTGCCCCTTCCGTGGGTTTTGGGGGATTCTTCCAGGACCATTGGGTTGCCGGGCCGTGGCCGCTACCTTCCACCGGAGCATCTCCTCTGCCCTACACGAGATATTCCCAGTGGTCGTGGCCTGCGCGCCGTGGAATTACACGTGGCAGAGAAAGAGGATCTCTGTCATGCGTGATAATCTCGACGTAGTGGAAGCATTACACAAAGGTCGCTCTTTTTCACCCAACATAATGTCCCCTGACCATTTCAACCTCCATCTCAAACATTCAAAGACCAAGGCGCCTGCAACATAATAATAGCTCGCTCCGACACATCTCTCTGCCCCTACAGGTCCATGATGCGTTACACTCGCCTCCGCGGCAAAAAGGAGATCTTAACGGACCTCTAATTCTCACTCCAGACAACCTTCCCATGACAGCAACCTGGTTCAGAGCTCAGCTAAGATCCCTACTGCTCCTCTGCAATTGTCTCCCCAGCTCTACACAGCTCACTCCTTCAGGATAGGCGCTGCCACGCGCGCGGCCTCGCTGGGGCTCCCCCACACCTCTCTGCAACAGCTGGGGCGCTGGTCCTCTTCGGCTTTCTCCGCCTACATCAGGCCAGACGCGTCCGCTATCCTGGCTGCACGACGTCTACTGGCTTCCTCGTAAGCTCCCAGCAAAGCAATACGAAGCAAAGTAAGTGAAGCAATAAGTTCTGGTGGCGGCACGCACTTTTCTCAAACACTCTCCGCTGCCGCAGCGTCTGACGGAACGTGATGCGAGCGCTCACGTTCCCAGCGCACAAAGATAACCCTGCTGCAGCGTCTGGTTGATCGTGATGCGAGCGCTCACGTTCCCAGCGCACAAAGATAACTCTGCCGCAGCGTCCGGTTGATCGTGATGCGAGCGCTCACGTCCCGGCGCTCAAAGATAACCGCATATAACGGTCACAGCATATAGCGATAGCGGTCACAGCATATAGTGATAGCGGTCATAGCATCAGTGATAGCGGTCATAGCATCAGTGATAGCGGTCATAGCATCAGTGATAGCGGTCATAGCATCAGTGATAGCGGTCTTAGCATTAGCGATAGCGGTCACAGCATAGCAAAAAATGGTTAGCGCATAAACGGTCACAGCATAGTGATAGCGGTCACAGCATAGCGATAGCGGTCACAGCATAGCGATAGCGGTCACAGCATAGCGATAGCGGTCACAGCATAGCGATAGCGGTCACAGCATAGCGATAGCGGTCACAGCATAGAGCAGTCACGACGTCCGTCCCCTGCAAACCAGGCTGCAAAACTCCATCAACACACAGCCTTTTGGGAATTGTACGCACTCCATCGCAGGAGCCTCTCCGATCTGAAGGCCGCACCGGGGCCTAGGGCGCCAAACCACCTCTCAATAAAAATACTCAAAAGCATTTTCGTTTCTCGTCTCTCCAAATTGAAATGCAGCTCGCGGAAATTCAATTTGGTAGACGTCAGCCAAAAGCTACCCCCTCCAGGCCGGTTCGCATCCCCAGCCTATCGCACAGCAAACGCCCCCTTCCAATCATCCGTGCCGGACAGGCAGCCGCTTAAAAGCGGAGAAACTCCCACTTCACGGCCTCTCGAAGCCTCGCAACCACCGCCTCCCCTCCTCCTCCTCTTCACCCTGCCTCCAATCTGCCTCCAATCTGCTTCCCGCTGCCAAAATGCCGCCACCAGTGCCTAGGTCCCGGGGGATTGTACGCGCTCCATCGCAGGAGCCTCTCTGATCTGAAGGCCGCACCGGGGCCTAGGGCGCCAAACCACCTCTCAATAAAAATACTCAAAAGCATTTTCGTTTCTCGTCTCTCCAAATTGAAATGGATTTATCATGCACACGCCCTATCGAACTAAACCACAAAAATGACACACATTTTTTCACTTTTCACCCACAGCGTTACGAGGAAAATCAGGGTGTTTCAGGGGGTGGGATAAAACTTGACCGCTGATGTTGGTAATTCTTTTTTTGAGAGTTCGAGTAGAGCTCAGCCACGCCTTTCTGTCAACAGGTAGTGGGCTCCCTTATTTGGATAGGTTTTTTTTTTTTTGCCTTCCCCTGGATTATGGTACACCTTATAGAGTTGAGTTTCAGTTTTAGTTCATAGAGGGACATAGCTAGTCCTTTCTGGAGTTAAATCTAGGTTAAAACAGTTTAGCTGTGCATACAATCTTTAATCTTTTGAATGTGATTTTTCATGATTTTAATGCCTTGTTTGATTGTTTGTATCCTGCCTTGCCTTAAGCTCATGAGTAGACAGCAGACATAGCATAACACATTTTAACCTTACCTTTGAATACCAAACTGTAATTAACATGTTTTCTTGCAAATCTCGGGGCGGTACGGTGGCTCAGTGGGTAGCGCTTGAAGGTCCAGGGTTCGATTTCACCTCCAGGTCTTTATGACTGGAGTTTGCATGTTCTCCCCGTGTCTGCGTAGGATTCCTCTGTGTGCCCCTATGACTAAAAACATGTACAATAGGTCCGGGTTATGCCTCCTGTATGATGACCGTGTTCCCATGTCTATGAGGAGTGAGAGGAAAAATGCCCCAAAAAATAAAAAGATCCCCTACTACTTACTATTATCTTGGAAAATGCAGTACATACATCACAATACTGGCTGACAGTACTGGAGTTATGGAGTTGTACTGGAGGTATAAGTCACTGCTTATATTGTCACTATGTTTTGAAAGGCTGAACTGAGTCTGACTAATAACAGCTTGTGACAAGGCCGCGCATTGGCTGAGTCTGGCATGGGTTGTCATCCCAGAGTTGTATGTTTGTCACAGACTGCCGGACTGTCTGCTGGATGTTATGATGGCCACCTTGTTAAGTCCTGTTCCATGGCTCCCGGTCAGAACAGCCACAAGCACCACTCACTTGCCCTGGACACCTGCGGTCAGCAACCTCTTTATACCCAAACTCCAACCTCCAACTTCTAATCCTGAGTGCAACCAGATGATTTGTTGAAATTGCAAAGACGGCTTAAAGATCAGCATTTTACAAGCTTATATGTTAAATAGATGCCGTATCGATAAAAACTCCACTTTCGCGGCAACCAAAATGTTGAACTGGCGAAATAGCCCCTGAATCAAAATCCTCGCACTGTTTACGTTCGGTCCCAAAGCGTTCCTTAAAAGCAATTTCCTTCCCTCACTAAAAGTTTGGGGACAATCTTTTGAAATGCAGTGAGTAGAAGGGAAATTGAAGAGACAACAACAGAATTTCAATGGAGCGGAGGAAATGTATTATTATGATACAGTCGGGGCAGGGAAGTTCCCAGGTGGAGCGTACAGTATGCTGTGTACAGTATAGACAAGAAGATTCAGACACAACACTTTAGTATGCAGAAGGGTTATTATTATATGCATATGTGGATGTACGGCCATTTGCTGGTGCCCATAGTCAGAACTAGACATGGGGAGGCAGCGTTTCAGGTTTACGCAGCAAAAATCGGGATCAATCTTCCTGAAAATGTGAGGCAGGGCGCGTACTCTGGCAGTTTTCCAATCCAGGTGAAAAACAGTTCTGTTTAGCTGTGCCCACAACTGAAGGATTTAATCTTTACTCTTGCACTGTGGCTATATACTATATTAATCCCATGTGTGTTTTAAGGTTTTTAATTACGTGATTTTATTCTCTATGTTTTTAGTATTTCTTATAATCTCAATGTTTGTTTTTAATCATGTTTTTGATTGTTTTTGATATTGTTTTTCTAATGCCTTCTTGTCCCAGATCGGCATAAATTTAGTTTCTTGGCCCAAATTCGAAGAACACTTGTGTTATGGTGTGGATTTTATTTTTGAATTTTTGTTTTATTTTGACGTCTTATCTGTGAATTAGTTTTAGTTTGACTTCCTGTCCTGTTTCCCCTGTCTTGATTGTCTGCCCCGCCCTGATGTGTTTCACCTGTGTCTGTGTCTATTTGTACCCTGTGCCCCTCTCCCCTTGTGCTGGTCCATTGTCTTGTCAACGTCCTGTCTTGTCTTGGAAATGTCTGTCTGTTTCCGTCCTGTTCCTGGTCCTGTTTTGGTTTTGGATTTTGAGTTGGTTTCATCTGGACTTTTTTTTTTTATCATTAAACCCTTATTTTTGGCATTCCTGCAATTTTGGGTCTTCATTCACTTCATCATATGACAACTTGTCTGCTAATTCAATCTGTCACTTGAGTATTTTTATTATATATTATGAACGGTTATAGAATCGTTTAAAGGGTGAGCTCCGGGAAATTCATTAAGTGGTAAGTAATGTTTATTCATATAGCGCATTTTACAGACCAAGGTCACCCAAAGCGCTTTACAATGTTCAGAGTTCAGATATTGTTCCAATTATACCACACACTGGACCATCAGCTCCCGATCAACACCATCCATGCACTCTCTCATTTACATTCAGACCTGTTGTGCATGTTTTTAGTGGTAGGGGAAACCGGAGCACCCGGAGGAACCCTACACAGACACGGGGAGAACATACAAACTCCACTCAGAAAGGCCCTGTTCTGACCGGGATTCAAACCCAGGACCTTCTTGCTGAGAAGCGAGAGTGCTATCCACTCAAATTAAGCATCTGAGCAAAAGAAAAATATATATCAGAAAAAAATAAATAGCTCGGTAAAGAAATGATTTTATGCCATGCGATTATCGCTTGTATATAAGCTTGCTTTTCTCTGTGAGCTTGTTGTGCACTGGGCCGGGCTGATAACCAAAGTACGGTCACCTTGTCTCATAATTAAAGGCCAACCCTCTTTAGCCGCTTAAAAGGAGCGAGTTTGTCCTTAAAAATAACAAAACAAGACAAAAACCGTATTATCAGTCACAGCCAGCGCTCAATATGTTGCAGTGTTTTTCCACTAAGATTAAGTTTATGCACAAAGTCTGACGTGAAGTTCTTCAGAGATAAAGATTAAGATTGCTCCCCACACGCACATACACACGCACACGTCAGCGGTTTTGAACTAAACAAAGACATTTCAGCATTTCTGTGTGCCGAGGATTTGGCTCAGCTTCTTAAAAGTCCACATTCAAATCCTGTCATGCATCAAGATTCATTCGTTGGTCAGCTCTAAAAGCAAAGTACCCAAAGAACAGAGAAGTACCCAAAGAATAGAGAAACCAGGAGATTGAAACAAAAATAGAAGGATTGGCGCTGTGCAGACTGTGACTTGTTGTGACTTGATAGAGGTCAAGAGACTCAGAACCTTGAAAGACCATTAGTGGTTGCTGCATCTGAAAATAGAACTAATTTCACCTGCTTTACAACACAAAAACCAGCAACCTCCTCGGTGGAAATAGCTTCTTAGCAGAGGCGATATGCAAAATTTTCTAAATCAAATCCATCCAATGAGTTCAGTGTAAGGGCTGAAAGAAAATAGAGCAATAGGCAGGTCCCAGGTGTTCCAACAGGCTCCAAAATGACAGTGGTGAAAACAGCCAAGCTTATGTCGGCTGTTATAACATCCAGGCGATTACAACGCCTGGGATTGAAATGGACAAATTGGTTTTCACTTTTCATGGCAACCTGAGACAACGGGCGTAACTGTTTTTTTAAAATTGTCTTTCTGATTAATTGTTGGTTTTATGTTATGCTCTATGGAGGATTTAAGTTTGAAATAAATATGTATTTATTTGTCTATTTGTTCATATGATTTTTTTTTTATATATGTATTTATTTATTTATTTTCTTTTATTTATGTATTTTTTTCTATTTCTTTTATTTATGTATTTATTTAGTTTATTTGTATATTTGTTTAATCTTATTTATGTATTTTTTTTCTTTTTATTTATGTATTTATTTGAAATTGCTCAAGAGTTTAAAAGTTAAATAGGACTAGAGTTGCCGTTTCTATCAACAAATCTAATCAGAAAACAGCCAAGGTTCAATATCTCTGTATTATCAGGGGCAATTTGATAGCAGCAGCAGAACAAAATACTGAAAGTTATAACAAAGTTTGTATAATTCACAGAAAGCGCAAGAATCATTCAAACCAAATTAGGCATTTGGAGACATATATAGGCACCGCAAAATAATATTTTTATAACCTCCTTTTGCAGAAATTTACGCCTATAAACACTTCCTAAAACCTCCAATTAGAGTCTGGATTCTGGTTGACGGTATTTTGGACCATTCTTCTTTGCAGATCATCTCTAGGTCAGTCAGTCAAATTAAAAGACAAACTACGAAAAGTTGCATCATGACTTTTGTGTAGTTCCTTGCATTTCTAAAGCTATTTCAGAGCTCTTGACACAAGCCCAGACTCATTTTTTCGCAATAATGAAAGCAAAAAAATGGAATGCTCCTTATATAAAATGTGATTCATCTCACAGCCCTAGTTTCAAATGAGTTCGACAAAGGGTAGAACTGTGTTATGTATATGCCTGCACGTTAATGCTGAGGGCAGTACAGCAGAGGAGAGCACAACATTGGCAGTGATGGCAGCACGGCCTCTTTTAGCAGCAGTCTCTGTCATAACCCTATCCCACAACTACTAATCACCAGTGTCAGCCGCAAGTCCAGCGCCTGTCCACACCCAGACGCCTACTGGAGCTCAGTACGGCCCTGCCATTAATAAGATTCCCCTATTTACATGCAGTGTCGGGTATATAGCTCCGAAGCCCCACCCACCGCACAGAGGACGCCGTATCCACAACGGAAGCGTGAGATAAATCAAACATACACCTTTGAATGCATAAGTGGAACATGTTTATTTATCAGAGGTCAAATATTCTATTAGATCTACTCTTAACCCTCTATGCACATGGGTCATTTATGGGAACTTTCCTCGCCTGGTTTTCTTTGTGTATAATTGTTCATAAAACAGTCATCTTTTGATGCGGAGTCAAGCAGTATACTTTGTTTTTTTCAGTACAACTTGGGGTGTTAGAATATTCATATTGTAAAGCTGTCATATGAGTTATATGAAAATTATGGAATTATGAAGACAAAGAAAAAAATCAAACGGAAAATCAATTTAACAAAAATGTATTGAAAAAAGACAATGAAATGCTATAAACAACTTTTTACACTGCATAGAAATGTTATTTAGGGACTTGGGGATAATGGGGAAAAAAATTGAATCTCTAATTATTATACTTTTTTACAAAATTCCACTATAAAAGCAAAAAACTGTACTCCTGATGCCCTTCCTGAAGCAGTTTGTCTATAATGCTGGGGTTGCTTCTGTAGCACAGCTGTAAAAAACGTAAAACATAAGAAACTGAGCCAAAAAAAAAAAAAAACATCAATTATTTATATAATACCTATCAATTTTATACATCATAAACACATAATGTCATTTTACTGTATTTATTATCGTCTTTATCAATAATGCGCACTCTTCAGCCGGTTATTGCAATCGCAGCTGTAGTTTCAACTGTGGGAGAACAAGTAAACGCAGAGGAGTGAGAGATCTCACTCTCTGACGATCTTTGGCAGTCCCCGTGTGTTTGTATCTCACAGCTGTTTGTACCTCACGGGTCACGCTTTGGACACGGACTTTCAGACAAACGTAGTTTATCCTCCGTGTCGGAAAGCCCTGAATACGTACTTCACAGAGGAAAAAAAAGTAAGTTGCTACATTTTACCGTTCGCGAGTAAATTGATCATTTGTAAAACATGTGCGCATGCATCGGCGCCGATGCAGACGGGTTCATAGGTGACCTGGTTCGGATATTTCTTCTTCGTGAAAATGCATTGCAGTTTATTCTGTTTAGGGTACGCCTTCAAAAGTCACTGAAATAATTATGTTACTGTTGGATTCAGGCGTTTTTTCTTCAGCCTGGCCGCTCCCTTTCTGTTTTATACTTGTCTCCTTGTCTGTAAAGGGTCAAAATATGTATGGTTGTCCAAATGAAAAACAATTGAGGTTGCAGACGTTTACATTCAATTCCATTCAATTTATTCTTGTATATCCCTAACTCACGACAGCAGTTTTCTTGGAGGACTTAACAAAACCGTTGAAATTGCCAACACAGATCAGAGAATCAAACACTTCCAACAAAAAGATAGGAGAACACATATATACTAGCCTGGTCGTACTACACCATAGTACAAATTACATTTCATACTAATGTCTGGAGGTGCTCCATTGAGCTCCGTTTACAGATAGGAGGGGTTAACTCCTTTTGCAGATTGAAACAATTACATTTGCTAAACATTCCTATTGCTCCGGCTTCAATTTCTTGCTAGAACCAGACCAGATTACTTTACTATCGCATTTTTCGCCATATCCAAACTACGACCTTCCTGTTTGAAGCAAACTCTTGACGTCACCCACATCTAACTACAACACCTGCCTTCCGCGCTCTGTGGTTGGTCGATCGAAATTCAACAGATTGTAATCGCTAACCCAGGGACTAGACCCAGACGTTACATGCAGTGAAATGATGATTGAGCCGAGTGTACGGATGGCTAAGGCCAGGCTACATATATATTGGTCCATAGGGGAGAGTTGACCAATGTCCATAAGTGTCGATACATGTCCATTATTTTTTTTATTTTAAGCAAAAGGTCACACAAGAGAGATAAAATAACATTACAAAAAGACATGCAATAACTTACACACTGATGCTTGAAAGGGAGTGGGGAATTTATTGAACCCTCCCGATCTCTGAGGAGAAAGTATATAAAATCTACTTTTTTGATCAATTATCATATCGAATATCAAACATCAAGTAATGCATAACAGACATCACTGTTAGTTGTAACACGCATACAGTACATTAATTTACAGTGGAGACTTGACGTTTTCAGAAGCCTCCTATTTGGAAAATTGTATTGAATATGTCCAATAGAAAATAAATTGTATTCCCAATAGAAATATTGGGATAATTTGGTAAAATAGAAATAATTTGGTTTCACGCAAGTCACGCAAGTAGAACGGATGAGAAAGAAAAAATGACACGTCTATTTAGAACTTCCGGTTTCTATAATATATTAATTCAATTACTGAGGAAGCCTTAAAATGTGAATACAAATCTTGACAATCCAAGGACGCTATCTGAATACACAATATATTTTGAATGAACTGAAGCTATAAAGTGACATCATCATAAATTCTTCCCAAGTACACCACAGAATGTGCACACACTCCTCCATATTTGTAGAGCAATACCCACAACATTTTCCATGATAACAGTGCATTTTCAGACTAGCGATTTACGCAATATTCTGTCATGGCAACAGGCTAAACCAAATTGAGGCCTAATTGTAGTAATTATCACAGAACGCAAATTTACCAAGAAAGCAATCCACACAGAAAGAAAACATAATGGACAGCAGCTGTGATTACTCAATGTTCCAAATAGGAATCCAAAAAGTACTGTCCTACTCGCCCATCATTGTAATTATGGAAAACAAAGGAGGAGAAAAAAAGCATTGGAGATTGAGGTTAAATAAGAACAAATCAAAACCCATATGAAAAACAGATTGTGAAAATGAAAACTATTCTTGTCAGTGGTGAATGCTGGAGCGATTTTGATGCGGCAATAAAATGGTCGATTTGTCGGAAGAAACACAAACTTTGACCTCAGCTTAAATTGATGAAATAAAAACAAAAAGACCAGGACAACACAAAGTAGAGAAGAATAACAACGTACATTGTCAAAAGTAAATCAAAATGAAAATGAACACAAATAAATGTTTTTTTTAAATCTATATCATAATCATATTTATATCACAAGTCATATGCTCCATTGTACATGTTAATAGATTAGGTCAAGGTTTCTTTGTGTTTGGTTGTGAGGTTAAAATTCTTCTTCCAGTTAGAGATAGAACACAGAATGAAGTGTGTTTGTATTGAATGTGAAAAGCAATTCTTGAAAAAGAGGGTAGTTATTTTGTCCAATGCTACAGACTGAAGGTCAGATTCAGATTCAGTTTATTTGCTATTTGCAGTAAAAAAAAAACACATTGGAATACATTAGCAAAAAGCTAAAAACATACTTTTCTGTGGTCCATAGTTTGAATACACGGTGTTTCTCACCCAGTATTTCTTTTTGTGCCTTATGATCCTTATTCCTATTTCACTGTAACTTAAACATTGACATTTCCCTATAGAGGGACAAAAAAAGGATTTCTTAATCTTAATACACAAAATGCCACTGTCACACAAACAAAACCTCAAAGAGCACTTAATCTTAACTGTCGGCCAAGACTCAAGGTACTCAAGGTAATACATAAATGTAAGTTTATGCTTTTGCCTAAACTCCTGTGGTCATTCTGTATCTTTCTGTATACCAATAGGTAATATTTATTTTGAATGTGATGACCAAAGAAGAAAAAAACTGAACTGTATGGACATAATTCTAGAGAAAGTATATCATCCCATCGATCATTCGAGACACATCACATATAATCCCCTTGAAATTATACATAATACGCAAACAAGCAGAAAAATGTAATTACACATGGTAAATATTTACACTGCTTCATCAGACGTGTCCATCTTTAAATCCCTGCGGACAAACCACAAAATTAAAGTTAGTGGACTTTATGAAAAAGCATCCAAAGTGAATGGGATAGCACTTCTATATCTGACAGCTATAGTTATTGTGGAGTGCGGTATTGGACCAACATGTATAATTCACAAACAGACAGCTCAATAAAAATAATGCAATATTTTCCAGCATCGATACATTTTTCAACCCTCAACAAATTAGTCATTACTATAGTTTTTTGTTGTTGTTCAAAGTTTGGGCCCAAACCTCACAGTGGTAAAAAATGCACGTATATTGGCGAACTGTCAGGGTGTGTATCTTGACCATACACTGCTAAAAGTGGAAATAATAGTTACTCTTAAAGGAAAATTATCTGGCAGTGGATAGTGATTTTTCCACATACAAGAACGAAAATGCTAATAACAAAAAGTAACAAGTATTTTCCGCCTGCATGAGTAAAAAAGTCCAAACAACTGTGGGATTGGATAAAAACACTGAAATCAAGGGAACTACACAAGTCTATATTTTCACTTTTTGCAGTGTACATACAGTAAATACAGGTTAGCAGTAATTCCTCTTGTCCCTTCGCACCTGGCACATGTGATGACGTGTTCCATACCTTTCCGTTCCCATCTGGAGCTGCCAACAATGAGAGTGTTCACTAACACAGGGTTAATGAAGCCCTCGTGTTACCAAAGCCACCCCACCGCTCTGGGCCCAAGCTGCTTAGAGAGCCGCCCTGAAGGATTGCCTCTATTACGGATGCCACACTCACTTCCTGAAAAAAAAAAAAAACATTGCACCTGCTACCTGTGATGTCTCCACGATGATACAGTAAGATGACATAGGCTCAATGTACGAAAAAAGATTGCGTTGCCATGAGAGCAGATCCAACTTCTTTAACTTTTTTCAATGGGATTTGTTTAAGGCTGCGCAGAAAGTGAATTGATTTATCGCAACAAATAGATTATTGAAATTCTTCTCAACTATTTTAGTGATTCATTGATTGTTTTTCAGCCTTACAAACATGCTGGGAGGAAGTTTTATGACTCAGACAACTCTATAGTGACAGTGGAAGTAAATGAAAATATGTTTACAAGGTATTTTTAGCCCAACAAACCAATGTGGAACAAGTCATCTCTGTTGCGTTTGAACTATGTTTTGGGCAAAATAATTCCATATGAATTGCTCTTTCAGGATCTAAAACACTAATCAGTTCGTATCCTAAGTATTTTAGGCCGAAAAGAAACCAGTCATGTGACCACTAGACTCGTAACTTTTCCCTGTGCTGCCTGTAATGCATTGTGTTATATTTGATTCAATTCAATAACTTTATTAATCCGTGAGGAACTTCATTTACAGACAGAGCACCGGTGGGGGTAAACAAAACACAGAGACACGCAATCTAAGAATAAATACCGTAAAAGAGCAGAAATGCAATATAAAATACATAAAACAGGTCACCAAATTAGCTGTTTAAAAGGCGAAAGGCGATTGTACTGTAGGTACTGTATTTCATGCCTAGGGACTACGGATGAAAACTACCTTCGTAGCTTTAATCTGTCATATTCACAATTTTTTTTTAGTAATGCGTATTGTCCCTATCAAATAAATAGGCCAACTACTCCATAATGGTTAAGGTACACTTTATTAATCCTCATGGAGCAATTTTTGGCACTGCTCTAAACCAAAGTACACATATGTTTTTCTTTGCAATTCCTGTGACAATAAACCCTGATTGTTTACCTCTTGTGTAGAGTATGTATCTTTTCCAGCTATAGTCTCCACTCATTTCCCATCACAAATCAAATTTCTCTTCGTCTTGCATATTCATTTATTTTGCGATGACAAAATGACTTTAGAATGTGATGCATTATTAATTTGCTCCACTCTTGAAACACCCATTGATGATTGATAGATAAACAGTTAGAATGTGTTGCTTTAGAAATGTGAGTTAGATCTATTGTATCAAACCATGTAAATAAAGAGATTCCAATGGTCATCTGTCTTGGTACTTGTCAATAAAATCAACCAATGTATTTATTTCCTAGTTGCATGTTGCCAGAGCCGTATCTGCCCCGGTGCTGTTGATACAGTGGCCTTCAATGTCACACCTTTTCCAGTCTTTGTACACTTTGTTGATGGCACATAAAAGATCCACACCTTTCCTCTTTGACTTTTAAAAACGCTTTGAGGATGCAACCCCGGCATTTATCACAAGCAATGTCTTTGAAAGTACATGAAAAGGTTGACTTTCCAATACGCCAGTTGGATCATTTACGGAAAAGGCTGCTAAAAGTAGGCTTTCAGGTGCAGGTAGATGCATCAAATGGAACTGTGGTGCGTGGAACCACCACTGTGTTCCACGCTCTGGTATTCATAACAAATATGTGCTTTGTGATGTTATATTTGCTTTTTGAGGAATGCTTTTGCCCTTCAGAAACAATGTTTTTCTATCAAAGCAAGGATCGTTTTTTTTGGTTGTTTTTCATTTCAACTTGTACTTTGTGTTTTTTCCAAGGGAAAGAGTCTTGTAAAAGCAACATGTCAATTCAATTCAATTCACATTATTTACAAAACTTCAACAAGCCATACACACATTTCTATAGTTTGGAAGTGCTTTTTCAGGGAACTCCCAGGAAGCTTATAGGCAGGCCCTCAAAAGAATTAATGAAAAAAAAAAAAATACACTACATATTGTGTTGTGATCAATAATGCAAATTCTAACCAACACAAAATAATAATTGTTTGAGCCGATACTGATTATATTTTACTTTACATACTATATTTTTAACAAAACAAAAGACGAATCTCCTTTAATTCTGTTTTTGGTAGACACGTTATTTTTGTTAATATAAGGTTTTTTTTTAATGTTCTCTATTTGATTTGATTTTGTATTCTTATATAAAATTGGATATACAGTGCCTTGCGAAAGTATTCGGCCCCCTTAAACCTTTCAACATTTCGCCACATTTCAGGCTTCAAACATAAATATATAACATTTTAATTTTTTGTCATGAATCAACAACAAGTGGGACACAATCGTGAAGTGGAACAAAATTTATTTGATAATTTAAACCTTTTTAACAAATAAAAAACTGAAAAGTCGGGCGTGCAATATTATTCGGCCCCTTTACTTTCAGTGCAGCAAACTCACTCCAGAAGTTCAGTGAGGATCTTTGAATGATCCAATGTTGTCCTAAATGACTGATGATGATAAATAGAATGCACCTGTGTGTAATCAAGTCTCCGTATAAATGTACCTGCTCTTTGAGAGTCTCAGGGTTCTGTTTAAAGCGCAGAGAGAACTATGAAGACAAAGGAACACACCAGGCAGGTCCGAGATACTGTTGTGGAGACGTTTAAAGCTGGATTTGGATACAAAAAGATTTCCCAAGCTTTAAACATCTCAAGGAGCACTGTGCAAGCAATTATAATGAAATGGATGGAGTATCAGACCACTGCAAATCTACCAAGACCCGGCCGTCCCTCCAAACTTTCATCTCGAACAAGGAGCAGACTGATCAGAGATGCAACCAAGAGGCCCATGATCACTCTGGATGAACTGCAGATAACTTCAGCTGAGGTGGGAGAGTCTGTCCACAGGACAACAATCAGTCGTGCACTGCACAAATCTGGCCTTTATGGCAAGAATTGCCATAAAGTGGCAAGAAGAAAGCCATTTCTCAAAGATATCCATAAAAAGTCTTGTTTAAAGTTTGCCACAAGCCACCTGGGAGACACACCAAACATGTGGAAGAAGGTGCTCTGGTCAAACCAAAATCAAAATTTTTGGCCACAATACAAAACAATATGTTTGGCGTAAAAGCAACACAGCTCATCACCCTGAACACACCATCCCCACTGTCAAACATGGTGGTGGCAGCATCATGGTTTGGGCCTGCTTTTCTTCAGCAGGGACAGGGAAGATGGCTAATATTGATGGGAAGATGGATGGAGCCAAATACAGGACCATTCTGGAAGAAAACCTGTTGGAGTCTGCAAAAGACCTGAGACTGGGACGGAGATTTATCTTCCAACAGGACAATGATCCAAAACATAAAGCCAAATCTACAATGGAATGGTTCACAAATAAACGTATCCAGGTGTTAGAATGGCCAAGTCAAAGTCCAGACCTGAATCCAATCGAGAATCTGTGGAGAGAGCTGAAGACTGCTGTTCACAAAGGCTCTCCATCCAACCTCACTGAGCTCGAGCTGTTTTGCAAGGAAGAATGGGCCATTAGATGATAGAGACATACCCCAAGCGACTTGCAGCTGTAATTGCAGCAAAAGGTGGCGCTACAAAGTATTAGCGCAAGGGGGCCGAATAATATTGCACACCCCACTTTTCAGTTTTATATTTGTTAAAGAAGTTTAAATTATCCAATAAATTTCGTTCCACTTCGCGATTGTGTCCCACTTGTTGTTGATTCTTGACAAAAAAAAATATTTTTATATCTCTATGTTTGAAGCCTGAAATGTTGAAAGGTTCAAGGGGGCCGAATACTGTATATAGTTTTCGTGCTTTTTTAAACTCTGCAGTATGTCGACTGTGTTTAAATGGGTTGATTAAACTGAGCAGAGGAGGGTACCAATTTCTACCCGTGAGTAAGAGGGTAAATAAACAGTTTACAGGAGTCAAACTGTCCTTTCTTTTTCCGTTAGAAAAGACATGGTCGCAGGGACACAAATACACACACACTCTCCTGCTGTTTACATCCTTGTAAAGCGTGTTTTTAACTCCGCTCCCCGTGCAGCCTCCATTCATTCACTGTGTAGCCATGAAAACGTTCAGTGCCTCTCCTACGCCTGAAAAATCTGATCTAAAGATGTGACAAAGGCCAAGTGAGGATGTAGTTGGATGGATTTTATTACATCGTTTTTTGTATTTAATGGTTTTAAATTCAGGTACCCCAGCCTTTAACTTTAATCATTGTTACCATTTTGTCACATGTTAGAAGGGAAGCAATAACATAGCGTTTATGTATGGATTTGGTGCATTCAAAAAGGCAGCAAAGCAAAGTGAAATCTGACATTGTTTTAGACCTGCCAAATTCTATCCTGTTGATTAATGTGACTTTTTTTATTAGGCCCTTGTCACTCATTTGGTCCACCTCTTTTGCTCTAGCAAGTGTTTGATTTGCTAATTTTCTTTTGAATTGCAAATTGAGGTCTCCTTGGGGCTTTCCTGGAGCCACTGCTCAATTTAGTTCCTTTTTGTGTGACTTTTTGGGGAGGTCAGAAGCAACAATGCCCTCATTCCTCAGTGGAATCATCTTTCCCGATAACACTCGCAACATAAAACCCCAACAGAGAACTATCTCGGGCGGGCATGTGTGCTGAAAGACTAAAAAAAAAATTCTGCTATGAAAGGATAAGCAGGGTAGGGAGCTAAGGGGCCTGGTCACAACTCCCCGAGATGGAAACTGGCGTGAGTCGTTTGCATATGAAACAATCAGGAAATATTGTAAGTACAATGGAGGGAATTAACTCTGATCAGGCGGAATTTTTGAGCTTGTCTACTGTATTCTCTGTAGGGGACTTAGAGTTGGATGGGCAACCACAGTGTGACAAAGTGTGGAGAGTAAAACTAAAATCACTGGCATGTATTGATGGTTACAAATGTTGTCAATAATAATTTAAGCTTTTAAGTCATGCCTTGATCTTGTTGTCCTTGTTGAAGAAAGTAATTAAAACCAAGTGGGAGGTGCTAAATGTTGGCAGGCAGAGGACTGAGGGGAGATCAACGGTGGTGCACGTAAATTAGAATAACAATATCTCAAACAAACATGCATAGTTAAAACAGTTTTGCGTTTGGAAAACAACTATTACAAAGTCAAAAGTTGAGGAAAGATAATGTTTAAAGCAGGGGTGTCTAAACTTTTTAATAGACTAGTCCAGGCACCGACATTGCGGACGGAAAACCTGGCAACGGGCTGTTCTGAGCTTTATGATGATCTGTAAAAGAGCTGAAGTTGGCTGAATGACAAATGTTTACCATCTTACCAGCTACATTAGCACCATCACTACTTTAGGTTAGCAAGGCAAGTGGCCACAGAAATTGACACTGAAGGGCGCAATGGGCCCCCGGGCCTGAGTTTGGACATGCTTGGTTTAAAGCACACGGGTATGAGACAAAGCCTACAGATACGTTGCTGTACTTGCTTCTGAAAATTGCCCTGCTTTCCCGGCCTTAAAAAACGATTTATAAAATTGCACTTTTGTCTGCAGACGAGATGTGTACGTGTTTCATTTACACTTCCTCAAAGGGGCGGGGCTAAGGCGACGTACCGTTCTAGCTCAATATAAAACATTCACATAAACAGTATATTCAACAAAGAGCCAAAGCGGTCATAGATTATCATTATCCAAAACAGAATCTGGTTATGTCACCTTTAAAGTAGACTTGAACTTTCTTGGTTATGTTTTAAATGTGTTTTACGTTTTATTTCCCATGTTGGTCTTGTTAACACATCAACCGCTCTCTGCTGCATACAACAAACATGTCACTGATGACCTCAGACCAGCGTCGGCAGTTAAGCAGCAGTGTCTTCCCCATGTATCAAAAATCCATTTCAAGAAGACCAATGACCATTACCTGACTCTGAATGCAATGATTACGGCATCAATTACCAGTGGTGTTTGCCGTGCCCTTGGTCATATTGACGTTCTTAAATTGAGCTGTGTAGCGGATGGGGGACTTCAGTGTATTTCGATGCAATATAAGCTATCGCCGGACAAAGAAGTGCAGCTCTGGCAGCGCACTCAGCTGGGATATGCGTCTCATAATAGGCTATCATTACTTCAGTAGCCTCATTACAAGGTCCTCAGCCACTGGCACTCAGCTGCAATGTTAATTATTTCAAGAACAAGGAGACGGAAATGTGATGTTTCTCTCTGCAGCCGTCGTCGCTTGTTCGCTGGTGCTTTATGGTGGAAGTTTGTTTGGAGTGAGTTATTGTGTGTGTCTAATGAATGGCGCTAAATATACATGATATATTTTTGTTGCAAGCTAATGCTATGGGATGGAAAATTATACTCTGTCATAACAGAAGCATATACAATGGGTGGTTTCTTATCAAATTTGACTACACATTCATCAGGGTGTTCCTGTGTGTGCGTGTTCCTGTGTGTATGTGTGTGTGTGTGTGTTCATATGTGTGTGCCTGTGTGTGTGTATGATAGAGAGAGTGAGTCTGTGTGAGAGAGAGAAAGTGTGTGTGATGGAGAGAGTGTGTCTTTGTGTGTGTGTATGAGGAGTGTGTGTATGTATGTGTCCCTGTGTGTGTATTCCTCAGAATCAGAATTATTTGTACTGCTGTTGCAAGTAACAGGAAGTTACTAACTAAGAATTTGCTTTGGCTAATGGTCCAAACAAGTTGTACAATAGAAAATAAAATAAAAATAAGTCTTTTAAAATCACTGCTGTATACAAATACAAAGTTCACACAAAAGACATTTAGTACTGTATACAGTTAAAGTGACAGTAGCATAATGTGACAGTAACATTCATGTGTGTGTGTGTGTGTGTGTGTGCGTGTGTCCAAAAGCAGCTGTGAAATGCTTCTGACCCGTGTGCGGATGCCACAGTGTTGAGGCGGTCGTGCACAAGAGGAGTTGACAGATTACGGGTCATTTAAGTGATGTGGCGCTTATGACAGAGAGGACAGAGCGGACTCACAGCGTGTAAAGTGGAACACCGGGAAGTGTGTTTGGGGCTGTTCCAACCACGTTTTTTTATCTACAAATGTGGGCCTTGAGCGAAAAACAGGGCATTTTCTTTTGGGGATTTTCAGCACAATTAAATCTAAACATAATATGTTTATTTTTTGTCAAGGCCAAAGGGATCTATTGCTGACCCTTGATTTCGAGAGCTATATTTATGGGAAGACAAGGCAGGTTTATTTTCAAAGCACAGTTCATAATCAAGGGAACTCAAAGTGCTTAACAAAATAAAGCATTAATAAGGCATTAAAATCATAAATAATCCCAGTACATTAAAAAGAGTAAAGATGGAGTCCCTCAGTTGTACACAGCTAAAAATTACTTTTAATAACTGGGATAGGAACATTTTCTGAGTAGAATCCTGTCTCAGATTTTTAGGAAGACTGTTCCTGATTTTAGATTTTGGGCCTTACTCACCGAAGATAAGAATTGAAGTAGACACAAGTAGGATTTAAAGCTGCATTACCTGACTTAATAATTTTAATCATTACAAAAATTCAATCCATATCCATGCAATGCATTGGGATATACGTCCTTTTGAAGAAAACGTAGCGCAGATTTGTGCTGGCGTGTCATTTTATTTTAGATCGAGTTTTTGTGAAACAAGGAAGAGAATTTGTTTCGGGACCAGATTGTGACCAATCGCAGCGCACCACTGGCCCCCACTTTCTTGAGAAAAGCCACAGGTCTCTCGTTCGCACAGACAGCTGAGGTAAACAAGCGGCGGAGGCTAACCTGAAACTTCCCGTGTCTTCGTTACCGGTCACTACACAGCGAAACAGCCATCCAAAAGGAAATCTCGTCCTCTCCACGCTTCCCGGTTCTATGGTCACGCCATCCCCGTTCAAATGTGCGATCCATTTTGTGAGACGTGAGCTCCGTATACAATTAGCATGTGAGCACAGGCTGAGGGGGAGGGGGGTAGTGTGGGGCGAAAGCTCCACGGGTGCGGGGAGGGGGAGCAAAAAGAGCGAGCCCAGCTCACACATTCGAAAATTTCTCAAAGTGAGTTAGTGCAGCTTTAAACAATGTCAAACAAGCTTCAAACAAACTGCAGAAAGAAAGCTTTGTTCTGGAGTGCAACCATAAATAGCAGAAAGAACTGTTTTTTTGTTGTCATAAAACTATCAGCCATTTTTAGTACGTATAAAATAAACTTCTAAAGCCGAAACAAATCAGTGCAGCATCCAGAAGTCACCAAGTTTTATCACCACTACGTTTCTCACTTTAGTTTGACAAGCATCTGCTCAGCTGCAAACACTGCTTCTTGAACAGAAAACAATTAATTACATCAGCTAAGACTTCAGCACGTCTTTGAGTTTCACTGGAACCAAATGCGGCGTGAGTTCTACATTATTGACTCTTCCATTTTGTGTCAACGCAGCATCCCATTCCACCGTGCGCCGGCGCATAAATAAAACTGAACATGTCAGACCATAGCATTTTAGAGGTGTTGATATACCTGTCATCTGAGCAAAACAGCAAAACAAGACCGAGAAGATGCATTTGATTTCCTTTTAATTGTGTCTAAACATTTATGCAGCATACCGTTTGAGTGTTGTGACAAGTAGCTTTTAAATTCAGTAATGTCCAATGACTAACTTCAAATAATTACTGAGGGGAGGCTGTTTACACATGCTACTGTCTTTCAGAACATCACGCTTTCAAACAACACGTCAAGGGTGTGAAAAGGCAACGTATAAGTTTGTCAGTGGCTAGATGAAGAAAACTTTTGATTCACAAAGGACAGTGATGATCCAGGACATTTATGCACATCTATTCATATTTAAGGACATAACTGTTGTTTGTTTTGACCAGGAAATTGACTTCTGAATCCGGTAAGTGTATTTGTTCGCAATAAATCTGATTTACCAAGCCATCCATCCATCCATCCATTTTCTTCCGCTTCATCCGTTGCTGGGTCGTGGGGGCAGCAGTCTAAGCAGAGACGCCCAGGCTACCCTATCCACACACACTTCCTCCAGCTCGTCCGGGTGGACCCCAAGGCGTTCCCAGGCCAGCTGAGAGACATAGTCCCTCCAGCGTGTCTTGGGTCTTCCCCGGGGCCTTCTCCCATCTACCAAGCCTAAGTCCTGATTCTGCAGCCTGTTTGATCGTGGCAGTAGATCCCTCTCGCAATATGGTTCTCTCAAAGGTTTCTCACTTTTTTCCCACTGTCTTTTTGTAGTTGTTCTTTGCTGATGCAGAAGGGTCTAAGGACAGTGATGATCCAGTACATTTATGCACATCGATTCATATTTAAGGCCATAGTTTTGAGTTTGAGACATACATTTGAGTTTCAGTCAAGCTTGAGTCCTGAATCTACAGCCTATTCGTTTGTGGGAGCAGATCTCTCTCACTGCATGGTTCTCCCCAAGAATTCTCACCTTTTCCCAACTGTTTTCCTTTATTGTTATTCTTTGCCGATGCAGAAGGGTCTAAGGACAGTGATGATCCAGGATCCAGGAAATAATGTAAAAGGCCTCTTAGTGTGATGTCATAGTGGTACGATGATGTTTCAGGGGCAGAGTTACATGTTTGTGCTCAGAACATCTTGACATTAGCATGGAAGGATCTAAAAAACAACTCAACGTTTATGGATTTTAATGTACACAGCTTTGCCGAAGGAGCCATTACAAGGCGACGAAAAGAGGTTACTTTACTCCTTTTCCCATGGAACCAATCTACAGACATTACCTTTAAAAATATGAACCAACACTACATAAGCTCAATAAAATTCAATTTAATTCAATGTATTTGTGTATCGCCCTAAATCACAACAGAAGGCGCCACGGGGACTATACAGAGTTATTGATTTGCTCAGGAGCCCCCTCCATCACCCCCCAGCTCAGACGAGGCGGTGTGTTCAGGTGAGCTCCGGAAACTCAAGGACTAGAGGTGGGAGGAGATTGACATGTTGGCTTCAGCAAACAGCAGTCATTGTGAGAAGCATTAGAGATAATACAATTAAAAAATATTGAATCAACTTTGAAGAAAAAAAAAACATTACATGAGAAATATACTGTTTTAAGATGAATGTTTTAGTGTGGGCAGTTTTTTTTACAGACCTTAAATACACTAATTTGATTCTGTGGCAGAGTCAAATTACTCTTGAAGCAAAATTGAGAAAAGAGGAGACTACTGTATGAACTTTTAGTTTTAGGGTCTCCCCCGTAAATTATGAAAGTGCAAGCCTATTACGCTCCCATCTTATAATCTCAACCAATAATTTAAGTTATCAGGATATAATAAAGAAATGTGTTTTTTCCATCCTCATATGTATTGATTCAGAGGATTTTAAGCCTAAAAGGACAGGCAGATAAAATATCCTGTATTTTCTATTCCATTTGCGTGTGTGCTTTAGCTCTTTACTCAAGTGGCCATGCTCCATCTTGTTTTTTTCCCCGTTTCTTCCTATGACGAGGAACAGAAATAGTGCAGCTTTTGAGCCGTACGAACGCGGACACCATTAAAAACCCAGATAAGTGTAATTTGTGAATCTCATTGTTGCCTTCCAGCCTCCCCAGGTGGTATCCAGTTCAAACATCAGCGCTCTAAACACTAGTAGTTCATCCTCCATTTCAGTAACACAGACTGAAATGTGTCCTGTGTACGCATGCGCAAGATGGCGGACGCATTTGTTTGGAGCCTTTTTTGAGTTGCACATTTTTATGAGTTATTTTTAAAACTAAGTTTCTATCACTGTTTTTATTCGCCCTGCTCGACGGATTACGCGGATTTTAACAGACTGCATCAAAAAGGATTACTGTCACTTTTAACAGGACTGTCTATCAGCCTTTCACCGGTAACCACTACACATCACCATGGACACCGATGCTCCCCCCGCGAACTCATACAAACAGATATACAAATCACAACTTGCTTCAATCCTCCCATCAAAACCAGTAAACACCATGACCCCCGAGGAACTTCAGCGCACTGTCACAGAACTATCCACTGAACTCATACATAAAGAGAAACTTCTGGAACATTTCATGGACATATCATTCAAACAGTCACAGCAAATATCCCTCTCCGTACTCAGACAATCACAGCTCCACGACACTGCACTCTGGGATCCAATCGCCTGTCCTCACCCCTCATCCTGCTCTACCCCGGTGCTTACCTCACGCTTCCCGGTTGCGGTTGCTCCTGTCCCTCCCGGTGCTCTTCCCTCCTCTACGGTCCCGGAGCCTGCTGCCCATACCCAGAGCGGCGCGGAGCAGAGGCCTGGAGGCCACACGACATCCACGGTGTCCTCTCGCCGCAGGTTGGTGGAGGAGGCTGTGCGCAGACGCTCGGGGAGCTTCCCACGCTCTAAAACAGCGCGGGGCTCTCCGGGTGTCACGCAGGACCAACTGCGGGAAGCCCCGGGGGGATCTCTGTGCCCCGACGCGGCACCGGATACCCCCGGGAGCGCTGTCCCTGCTGTGGGAGGGTCCGTGCGCTCTGACGCGGAGGGAATCCCCAGAGACGGGACACGAAGCAGGTCCTACGCTGAGGTGGCCGCGGGGGGACCTCTGCGCTCTGGCACGGTGCAGAGTCCTCCCGTAGTTGCTGCCTCGCCCGCGGGGGAGTCTTTGCGCTCAATTTCGGCGCGGAGCTCCCCCGCGGAGGCTGTCTCGCCTGCTGGAGGATCTCTCCGCCCGGTCCATGGCCCTCCCACAACCGCCCGCACTACCACCACCACCAACCCCGCTGCAGGGGCGCCGGCTCGGTCTCCGGCTCCATCCTCCTGCTCCACTGCGGCTCACGGGGCTCGCAGCAGCTCTGCTCCGGGCACCTCCCAACGCTCTCCTGTCCCCTGCTCTCCCCCGGGCCCTACTCCAGTCACACCCTCCCCTCCACGGCCTCTGTTTGCACCAACTACACTCCTGGTGGGGGACTCTATCATCAAACACTGTAAGTTCTTCAATGCCATCACACACTGCTTTTCCGGAGCCACTGTCCCTACCATCCTCACGAAACTACCCGCACTTCTACAGACAGCACCCCCCACAATAACCCGGATCATAATACATGTTGGTACAAATGACACTTCACTTCGCCAAACTGAAACCACCAAACTCCATTTTAAGGACCTTTTTAACCTTTTATTGAAATCCGGCAAAAGTGTTTTTATCTCTGGCCCTCTGCCCACGTTGAACCGGGGCGTGGAACGTTTTAGCAGGATACTATCACTCACCACTTGGCTTCAAAACTCATCACAACAGCACAACTTTGGTTTTATTGACAATTTTAATCTGTTCTGGAACCGCCACCCCTTCTTCACACCCGATGGACTCCATATCAATAAACTCGGCACCCGGTACTTGATTTCAAACATCACCCACTCAGTCCAATCCCGTCCCCCGCACCTCTGACAATCCACCACTCCATCCCACATCATTCCTGCCCCTCTGGACTCCAACATCGGTCCCTGCTCCCCCCCCCCAACAAGGAATTTCAGTTCTGTCCAGACCCCGCCCCTACAGACCGTCCATACTCCGGAAACCGTCCCTCAACACCCTCATCCCTGTTGCCCTTTGCTCCTCCACATCTTCTTCTCCCCTCACCACAAACAAAAATGACCCCCCATCTACCATCAGGTTTGCTCTTTTAAATGTATGCTCTCTTTTAAATAAGACTTTTACTGTAAACGATTTGATTTTAGAACACGAACTGGATGGTATGTTTTTAACTGAGACGTGGCTGGGTCCGAATGCTCCGGCTGTTCTTACAGAGGCTTCCCCTCCCGATTTTAGCTTTGCTTTTAAAACAAGAGAAGGAAAGAGAGGTGGCGGCACAGCCTCAATATGCAGTAACGCCCTGGCCACCAAACCTATTGTTTTTAACCAATACTCAAGTTTTGAGTATCACTCTCTTGTTTTTAGCAACCCCAAAATTTTAACAGTAATTATTTATAGGCCACCTAAAAAGTGCAGCCTTTTTATTCATGAATTCTCAGCGTTTTTATCACAGTTACACAATTCTTACAACATGATAATTTTAACCGGTGATTTTAACATACACATTGACAATCCCTCTGACAATTTTACCCTAGATTTCTTAGATGTTCTTAATTACATGGATTTTACCCAACACGTCAGACAGTCAACACACAACAGGGGACGCACCCTCGACCTGGTCATTACCTATGGCCTGACTGCGGATGTGTCCTCTGTTGTCGACTTGGCTGTCTCGGACCACTACTGTGTGTTTTTTAACATCACTGGTTTTATTCAGCGTGAGACCTCTGTGAGAACCGTGAGGAAGCGACATCTAACCCCTGAAGTGGCTGCAAATTTTATCGACATCCTAAACAACACTCCCCACTTGGTTTTACCTGCCCCCTGTGATTTTATAGCAAATGATTTTAACAGTAGACTTAGTTCCGCATTGGATCAAGTCGCTCCTTTAAAAACAAAAATCATAAAAACAAAATCTGTACCCCCATGGAGAAATGAGGAAGTACGGAAAATGAAACGAGAGTGCAGGGTGGCAGAACGAAGGTGGAGGAAAGATAAAATAACAATCAACTACGAACTATATAAAAGCAATCAAAAAGCATACAATAACACAATTAGAAATCATAAGAACAAATACTTTGCAAAGCTAATCACCCAAAATAAAAATAACCCAAAGGTCCTCTTTTCAACCATCGACACCATTTTAAACCCTGATTTTAGCATGTCTCTTTTAACCCCCACAGACTCCCTCTGTGAGGATTTTGCAGCCCACTTCACGGGGAAGATAAACACAATCAGATGTAACATTTTATCCAACCGCACAACTGTTTTTAACACATCTGATTGTTTGTCTTCACCAGAGGAAACACTGGACAGTTTTGTCCTGGTTGATGCTGAGATGCTTGATAAAGTTTTCTCCTCAGTGAGGCCCACCACATGTCTTTTAGATCCAGTCCCCACTCCATTTTTTAAGTCATTTTATGAATCTTTTAGAGAGGAGCTTTTAAACCTGATGAATTGCTCTCTTCAGACTGGGGTCTTTCCTGCAGCCTTCAAAGCGGCTGTGGTGAGACCCCTTCTGAAGAAGAGCAATTTAGATTTGAATGATTTTAACAACTACAGACCGGTATCCAACCTGCCATTTTTAAGCAAAATTTTAGAAAAACTTGTTTTTACCCAGCTCAATGCCTTCTTAGATCAGCAACAAATTTTAGAGAAATTTCAATCAGGTTTTAGGGTGAACCACAGCACAGAGACTGCTCTTTTAAAGATTTTAAATGATTTTAGACTAAGTTATGATTCTAAAAAGGTGACCGTGTTGGTTCTACTGGATCTAAGCGCTGCCTTTGATACAGTAGACCACACCATTCTTTTATCCCGCCTAAACACCTCGGCCTCTCTGGTGCTGTCCACAAATGGTTCACTTCTTATTTAACAGACAGATCCTTCATGGTAAGTTTGGATACCTGCTCCTCTCAGGTCCATAAAATCACATGTGGTGTGCCCCAGGGTTCCATTTTAGGTCCAGTCCTTTTTAACCTGTACATGCTCCCTCTTGGCGGTGTCGTCAGGAGACATGGAATTAGCTTCCACAGTTATGCAGATGATACTCAGCTGTACATCTCCATGTCTCCTGATGACACCAGGCCAATGGATGCTCTTTTTAACTGCATTTTAGACCTGAAATCCTGGATGGCAGAAAACTTTCTCCAGCTCAACCAGGACAAAACTGAGGTTTTAGTCATCGGTCCTGAGGCCCAGAGAGAGAAACTTTTATCAAAACTCCAATCACACTCTTTTAATCCATCATCACAAGTGAGAAACCTGGGCGTAATCTTTGACTCTGAGCTGACTTTTATTCCTCACATCAAGAACATCACAAAAATAGGTTTTTATCATCTAAAGAACATCGCCAGAGTCCGCCCCATTCTCTCTCGGGGCAACACGGAGACGCTGATGCATGCTTTTATAACCAGTCGCATTGACTACTGTAATGCCCTGCTCTCTGGTCTTCCCAAAAAGAACATTTCAGGTTTACAATTACTCCAAAACTCGGCCGCACGTGTCCTGACTAAGACCAGGGGGCGGGACCACATTACACCGGTTTTAAAATCGCTGCATTGGCTCCCCGTGTGTTTCAGGATCGATTTTAAGGTTCTTTTAATGGTTTTTAAATGTCTTAATGGTCTTGGGCCTTCTTATCTTTCAGATTTGCGTTTATCCTATGAACCTTCCCGGCCCCTGCGCTCCTCCGGCAGCAGACTTCTAACCATCCCCAAAGTCAGGACACACACTCACGGTGAGGCATCTTTCCAGCACTACGGCCCCCGTCTCTGGAACAGTCTGCCGGAGGAGCTCAGGGCCGCAGAGAACGTTCATATTTTTAAAAGCAGGCTCAAGACGCACCTTTTTAGATTAGCTTTTGATTAGTTTTTACTATTTCATTTTATATATTCTATTTATCCTCTATTATTTATTGTATTGCTATTGCTTTTATTCATGTATTGTGTGTTAGTTCATTTTAGTTTCATTTTAGTTTCACAGTTTTGTGTTTTACATATTGTATTGTTATTATATTGTTTTTAGTGTACCCAGTGTTTCCTCTGGAGGAGCCCTCTGCACTGGGAGCAGTGGTCGGTGTGGCTGTGGGGGTCGGACTCTTGGACCTGGTGGGGGCCTGGGGCCTCGGTTTCGGGTCTCCTCTAGATCCTGTGTCGTCCCCTGTGGCTACAGGCGGCTCTTTGCTCCTGGTGCAGACGGCTCCTAGGATGACGCTTTTTCAACTGGTTGCATCCGAACCCTGCCAAGTCTCTCATCATTGTTTTACTGTTTTACTTGTGTGTGTGTGTGTGTGTGTGTGTGTGTGTGTGTGTGTGTGTGTGTGTGTGTGTGTGTGTGTGTGTGTGTGTGTGTGTGTGTGTGTGTGTGTGTGTGTGTGTGTGTGTGTGTGCGCGTGTGTGTGTGTGTGTCAGAGTGTGCATGGGAGCGTGTGTGCGTTTGTCTGTGGTTTGGGATGGGTCTGTTGGGTGGTCGGGGGGAGGGGACATGGGCCGGCGGGATTGTTTTTAACCAAACTGTAAAGCACTTTGTGTTGCATCTTTTGTATGAAAAGCGCTTCATAAATAAAATTTGATTGATTGATTGATTGATTCATCATTCTCCTTTCCCTCCTCACTCTCCTTCTCTGTACATAAACATCGCGGGTCACTGCCGTCACTGCCTCATCTACATCTGCACTAAATTCATGCTCTAAAATCCATGTTGAGTCACAATCTGCTCCACCCTCATAAGAAGGTCCTTAAAGGAGACAACCATCACTCCTAAAAACTGTCCCTTCTTCTGGCCTGAGCAAGTTAAAATCTGTGCTCTGCATGTAACCTCTTCTCCTTTCTCTACATCCGTCACTCCTTCCGAATAGGAGCAGCCGCGTGGGCCGCCGCCTCGGAGCCCCCTCAGTCATCTCTCCAGCAGCTGGGTTCCTGGTTCTCTACACCTTCATCCATTCCGGCGGCCCAGCGCCTCCTCTTCATCATAAGTTTGTATGCATCTCCTGGTGGTGGCAACTCCTCATTTCCAGTGTAACGCCCAAGTTCGTGTGACCAACCAGTTTCAGAGTGGACAAAAGTGCGGAGGCAGGTTGATTAAAAAGTAAGAAGTTTATTACACAAAAAGATTCAAATGTTTTTAAAGTTATTTTAAAATGTCCAAAAGTGCAGGTGTGCTTATCAATGACGTGGAGGGAATTCGGGGAGGAGATGGGGTGGATGACCATCCGGATAGCCAAGCTAAACAGCCTAATATGTGCGATGCAGTGGCTGTATGCTGGTGGTCTGACTCCACTTCTCCTGGGCCACGCCCGTAGCTCCCCTGCAGCACACTTGGACAATGCCGTGACAAAGACACAGAGAGCTATTAGTAATAAAACTAAACAGTGAAAAGACACAGGGAGGACACATTAATAATAAAACTAAACTGTGAAAAGGAAGGCTAAATGTGACAGTGCCGTGTGGTGTGGTGTGGTGGACATTACCTGGACAATGCCGTGACAAAGACACAGAGAGAAAGAGTGGGGTGCTTCTGCTGCTTAAACCAGAGTGAGTGAAGTGAGCTGATTGCCTCCACCTGTGTGACCACACCCCAAACGAAAGACACACCCATGCACACGCAAACTCCAAAGTAAAGACACACACAAAGTGGCGGGGATACAGCTCTACCATGTTACACCAGTATGCCCCACACTCGAGCCGACTGTGTGCCAACGCCTTAGCGCTAGAGCCGAGCTTGCGCACGGACATTATGCCGCGCACTTGAGCCGAGTTAGTGCGCGTGCCAACGCCTTAGCGCTAGAGCCGAGCTCGTGCTCAGAAACATTCACTCACACCATGCACCTTCCATAAACGCAGCAACCAAGTCATAGCAAAAGCATCGCTAGCCAAGCTCTCGTTTTGGGGATCACGATCTGCACCCAGGAGCAGATCTCTTCAGAGCACGGCAATAGCCGGGGCCTAAGCTCCAAACCAATAAACAAAGTCAATCCATAAAATCTCAATTGCATAAAGAACTCTTAAACGCATCTTGTCTCTTGTAGTCTCTCCAGGTTGAGAAAAAAAAAATGAGAAAAGAGGAGACTATTTTATAAGCTTTTAGTTTTAATATCTCTCCCATAAATAATGAAATTGCAAGCCTATTAAGCTCTCATCTTGTACTCTCAACCAATAATTGAAGTTGTCAGGATATAATAGATACATGTATTTTTTCCATCCTCATATGTAATGATTCAGAGGATTTTAAGCCTTTAAAGGACTCATGCAGATAACATAACTTACAAAATATCCTGTATTTTCAATTCCATTTGCGTGTGTGCTTTAGCTCTTTACTCAAGTGGCCATGCTCCATCTTGTTTTTTTCCCTCCATCCGCCTTCTTCCTATGACGAGGAACAGAAATAGTGCAGCTTTTGAGCCGTACGAACGCGGACACCATTAACAACCCAGATAATTACAAAGCACTCTAGCTCTTAGGCAGTGTGTGTTCTGGAGTTGTGCACCGTTGGAACCCTAATAAGACCACAGGAAATGGAACGAAGTACATGGGCTTCTGTATGTTTGACTGTTTTTGTTGTTGTTGTAGTTTTCTTTTTATAATAATGCAAGATGTAGTGTAGCTGATGCGGTAGAATGTTGCATTTCCCATTAGAAAGAATGCAGAGACGTGCAGGTGGATCTGTATATGTATCAGAGCGTCATTGAGCAACACATATTTAACAATGCACAGGTTTCCTCCGGGTGCTTCAGTTTCCCCAACCACTGAAAAAGGTATGAGTGAGTGAAAGGGTCCGGCATACTCCTGCTGTGACATGACACGCCTCCGCTTTCTGAATGGAAAAGTGCATTGTGAATCTGTGAAAGGCACTATTTAAATAAAGATGAAATACTTACTACTTACTTCCCTTTACAAAAGGATAAACATTTGGTATAATAGCACCAATGGCACTATTTAATTCAGCTCTGATTGATTAGTGTTATGTGCAAAGTCTCCAAGAGATAAGGTAGTTTGGGGAAAAAAACAACAGATATTTAAACAAAGGATAATATAGCCTCTTTTCTGTATATTTTCTACCGTAGTGCTCAGACAGAAAATGGTAATTAATGGCCACAGTGCGGGCGTTTATGCATAATGTGTGCAAAGGTGAAGTGGTAAATGCTCTTGACTTTGTGCTGGTGTGTGGGAGAGAGGTAGAGGAGGACGGGCAGGTGCGCTGACAGCATGTGAATCTGCTCCCAGTGCCACTGGAGCCCTGTCAGCAGCTCTTAATACACACACATGGATACAAACACACACACACACACACATTTACATACTGAGACATGCATGCGGAACGCTCAACTCCCAGAGTCAGCTTTTCTCAATTAGCAGTTTTACAAATTATTGGTTGGGGAAATTGTGTCTCTTAGGATGGCTGAGTTCTAGAATGACTATGCTTATGCTATAACATCATTGACTCAAAATAGAAGTAATATGGCAGACATATTGGTCATACTGTAAAATAACCTCTGATAATTTCCCCTGCCTTTTATTTTATTGTGAGTCGATTGCGGGACAGGCTAAACATCCTGGATCTGCAGCCTGTCTGATCCCTCTATCTTAAGTGGGCCACCCCAAGGTTTCCCATTTTTTTCCACTGGGTTTTTGAGTAGTTCCTAACTGATGCAGGAGGGTCTAAGGACAGTGGTGATGATCTGAGAAATTTAAGGATATTTGTGAACATTTAGTACATCCTGTATATACAACATATACAGTATGGACATTGGGCATGTGCCTCCGATGGACCAATAGCTCCTATGTGTTTTTTTGTTGCATTTATTATCTATTATCCACATTTATTATCTATTATCTTAAATAATAGATCCAGTCTGATATGTGCAACCTCTAGTTTTCTCCATTTATTTTGCTGTAATTTGTGCAATGTGGGACGAATAATGGTTTATCTCATCTTATCTTATTTCCTAGAGTTGTTTGATTCTCTGATCTGTGTGATCTCGTCAAATCAACAACTTTGTAAAATCCTCCAAGATGACTGCTGTTGTTAGAGCAATACAAAATAAATTGACTTTAATCAAAATGAATTGTGTCTAGTTTGAGTCTGTTGGTGGTACTTATTGTATTTGTAATTATTTTTTCACATTATCCAATAGAAACTCATACATTTCAAATCTAGAGCTCATTAACATTATTTTTTGTTTATATGTTTTCATATCTAACAACACTACTATGTATAGAGTTCCAGTCAGTCCAGTAACAAAAAGCAGGAGCAGTTACTCAGCTCCAGTTCTTGTTGACTAAAAGCTATTTCATTTCCTGTGCACAGCTCTCTCATTTCCGTCCCCTTCTCTTATTCACTCAGGCATTAACCACATGCTAAAGTCATCGACAATCTACATATGAAATGCAATTTGCAAGAAATTAATTTGTAACCTCCATCTGTACATTTGCTCTTGTCCTTAATTTGTTTCGGAGCGAACAAATGCATCGGTCACCATCTGTTTCCATGCTAGAACAAATGGACAATGAAAATGTATTCTCTTAACGTTCGCGACATGTGTGATGGCTCCATGTGTGAAAACAAATTCCGTTTTGGATCATGGCGCAGATGTCAAATTAAACGTTTAAAGACCACTAGATTGGAGTGGCCTATTAAAAATCCACTTCAAGGTAAAAGCCTATAGTTATAGAAAACAGCTGTGCGACGGAAGATCAGATTTATCATGGCTGGGGTGATCGAGGTTCTAAATCTCTGTTCACCACTGGAATTGTCCCTATTTAGCTGCTATGTAGAATATAGGAAAATCAAAAAATAGACATTGAAGAAAAAAATTAAAACTCCACTTTTCTGGCCACTTGCTTAACTCATTGCGAAAACAATGTATTTGACTGTAATATCCCACTATTAGACATTGAACTTCTATTGAACAAGATCTGTAGAGGAAAGCCCAGTCACAGAAATAATTCTTGATTTTGAATTTATTTCTCAAACAATCAAACTCATTCTTATACATCTTTGTGATATTTTTAAACAAAATTAATGACCTTTTCCTTAGAAATATGTGTAATAATCCCTAGTGTGGTTTGGGAATTTGACTGTTAAAACAAAAGCAGAACTTTACAGATTAGTGCGCACAGCACTTAAGGTCATGGGAGTTAGAGATCATCCATCTTTGCAGCATATATTTGTGGAGACTGTTATTAGACAGGCCAGGAAAATCACCTCAGACCCTTCTTATGTCCTCTTCTCTCAGTATGAGCTCCTCCCATCCCAACTAGAAATAAGAAACGATATCTAAACCGGTATAAGAACTCATTCCTACCCATATCTGTGAATCTCCTGAATGCAGGCCATGGAGCAGAGCGGTGATGGTTTATGTCTGTGTTACTGTGTTGTGTTTTTATGTCTGTCTTATGAGTGTTTTCAATGTAGCAGCCTGTGAGTCCAAGACAAATTTCCTACGGGACATAATAAATTAATCTTGAATCTTGAAAAAAATAAATCAATATTTTAGATAAACATCCAAGTTTAAACTCTTGATCAAAGTCACCTGTCCAATGCCTTGGAGTATAGCTTCCCGGGTAGGATAAGGAGTCTGCCTTCAACCTCAATGACTTTAGCAAGAAAGATGGAAGTATTCTCCCAAGATCTTCTGCCTCCATTCATTCCTGTGACGAGGGGATTGTTGATCCTGGTCTTCATCAGCACCTTTCCCCCTGCACTGTAAACGGTGTTGGTAAAGTACTGCTTCCACCTCTTGAGGCGCCTGACAGCCAGAAACTCCATGAAGCAGACTGATAGTCCTGCTCCATGGACTCTTCGAACTCCTCCCGGTACTGGGTTTTTGTCCCTGCAATTACCTGAGCAGCGGCACACTTGGCCCGCTGGAACTGGACAGCTGCCTCAGGAGTCCCACTTGATATCTTACTGTCCTTGGTGGGATTTGGACTGCGCTTTGTCAGACTCATCACCTCAAACTCATCACCTCAGACCTTCATCGTCATGGAGAATTGTAATTTTTGGTACAAATAAAGGAGCAATTATTTCGTCCAGACACAAAGAACAAAGGTCAATTGTCCAGTGCTATATATAAGACAAGTACATGGACAAATCAGATGAAATGTTGCGATAAACGTTCAAACTAATGGTTCAGTGGGTGCCAACAGATCAAAAGAGACCCGTTGTAATGATGAAATTGTCAGGCCACTTTGGATGCTTTGGTTTATGTCCTTCTGTCAACACACTCATAATTGGCCCATTAAACCGTTAACTGGTGTGTATTAGGCTTTTGTTTTTGAGCTATAAACTGCAGAGAACTAATGAGTTGTCAATTAGGATTCAAAACACTCCAAAATGTGCAGGGGAAGTCTTTCCATTGCTCTGAGAGGGAACAAGATTTTTTTTGCTTTGGAATAACAGATTGTTTCAGGTTATGGCAGAACGTTTAAGTAATTGGCAGATAAAAACTATACTTTTGGCATGTGGCAGGTTGAAATGAGTACAGAATAAGGAGGAAAAAGTTACTATAGAAATTATCAATCAATGTATTCACTAATTCAATAGTTTGCAAGGGTTCTTTGAAAACTATTGAATGTTGTTTTACCTGATTATAATAGTGTGTCATTGAACTATTATTGAAGCATTTACAGCATAAACATTGCCACTACTTTTTTGTATACTCTTGTGTGCTCTTACTACTGTCCTGTTTGTGCGCTGCAACATTGACATTTCCCAGCTGTGGGACCCTTATCTATCTATATTTTTATATTGGAATCAAGCATGTGAGTAAGTGAGTCTTCTCACTGTTATAAAAGTTATTTCAACAGTAAAGTGCTAGAAAATGAGAAACGTACAGGTTTTAAATCAAAGTGAGTTACAATTCAAGCAAATTGCAAGAGGCAGGTAGCCGACCACTTCACAATAAAGCAGGTCAATAGCAGAATTCTTCAACCAACCAGCTCCTTTAATGCAACAGCAAGTGTAGAGACCCTATGCATTGATAGTTGGTACGTTAGTTCCTTTAATATTGTTGTTTACTTGTGCATTAAAGCTTGCAGGCAGTGAAGCGAGGAGTGCTAAACATCTCATTGTTTTCTTCTCTTCTTTATGCTCTATATGCACATAGTGCACTGCCGGGATGGTTCTCATTTGCATCTCGTCCGGGGACTTTGTCTTTGGAGTGGTCCCTAAGGAGAGCGGTGGAGAAGAGTGTGTGCGTGTGTGTGTGTGTGTGTGTGTGTGTGTCTATCTCTGTGAGTGAGTGGAAGGTGGGGGTCATGTGCACCTGTGAGTTTGATGAATGATGATGATAATTACTGATGATGTCAGGGGGTTGGGGTATGGGGGGAACACCTGAACGGTTCTATCAAATGCACTCGTTCATAACTGCATGGCCCTGTGTGGTTGGAGTCAAGGGGCCAACAAACTATTACAAACATTGTATAAGACACACAGTAAGATTATATTCCTTTATTTGCACCGGGTGTTGAATAGTTGATAGATCCACAAGACTTTTCTCTGATTACTCACACTGGCTACCTGGCTTCACAGAGCGCTTTTCATAAAGCAATGCCAGTCGGACTTTACTTTTAGAAAGTAGTCGCGTTATTCCTCGAGTTTGGTGCCTCACTATTTCAAGTGCACAAGAGGAAGACAGCCAATCAGAGCATAGAGATGAGGGGTCACGTGCTGCTGCTGTGGAGGGGAGGAGGAGGCGCGGCGTAGGAACTAACTGGAGATGGTGGATGTGGTCCGGGAGATTATCTTATAATCAGTGGGGTCATGTTCCCACACAAACCTACGCCCTTGTTTTCATCTCCAACATGGTAATGAAGCAACAGCTACAGTAACAACAGTGGTAAACAACAGCAACAATATATATATATACAGGTCTAGACAAGACTTATTCTGAAGCAGGTTATTGTACTCTTGTTGAAGAAATACCCTTATTTTTATGAGATTCATATCTTGAGGTCAACAAGTCTCCAGAAGTGGCTCTGTAATGATGCCACCCCGGTGAGTGACTGGGTGTCCTTCAACAAGTGTGGACTTCTTTTAATTAACCTTCCTACTCAACACAGATGGACTTTCATCAGAGAACAACAGAGGCCCACTGGTCCTTTGTCCAGTAAAAATGCGACCTTCCCATCCTGGTGGTGTGGTCAGGTCAACACGTCTTCTAACACCTTGGATCCTCTTGTGTGAGCACCCACCATGGCCCTCTCCAGTGAAGGACTTCAAGGATCTCAGAGTCATGTTCACGAGCAATGAAGCCACTTCAAATAGCACACATCTATTCTACCAAATAGCGATTGAGAAATTGTATCCCTTATGTGTAATTTCGAGGTCACACCACAAAAGTTAACCAGACTTGCCCAGAGGCTGACGACTCAAACTGTAAAACTTGACTGTATTCGGGCTGTTTTGAGATCGATAACCCTGGGTTGAACTTGTCTTATGTTAACATTATCACCTGCTACATACATTACCACGATACATAAAGAGATAACTTGAGATAACTTTACAACAAGGTATTGATAGAGTTGAAATTGGCTGGATGAAACTGTGAATTTGTGTTTATGACCTCAATGGATACTTTTGGTATCAAGGCAGAGGGCCACATAAAATAACAGTCAAGTCAGTAAAAAGAAAAAAATTATTGGGGCCTCAAACGTATTTACAATTGAAGTTTGAGCCAGTGTTTTGGTTCCAATTAGCTCAACTTTTGTGCATTATTGCTTACTTAAAGTTTTGTTAAACTTAAATAAGCAAGGATCCCAAAAATAAACATTACAGTGACAATTACATTAGCATGCAGATGGAAAGCAATAAAGAAAACAGCCTTCTATATCCCGGGGTTTCATGCATTTAAACCACACGCTTATTCCACCCCTGACTCTTTGTCTGTAAACATTTCTCTAATTACTAAAACCCTGCATATCATTTGACTGTAAGCCATGTTACAGAGACAATTAGTTACCAGGATATTTTGAGACATGTGTGCAACTCTAAAATGGAATTTCCTCATTAATACATCCATTTGCATTTGCAGCTATACAAGTTGCTGTTTGGCGATTTGCATTTTTTGATTGTATTCCCAGGAGCAAAAAGATTTCCTTTGATATGAGGTTTGATAAGAATTTGCTGAGTGCACAATAAACAAGTTTGCCTGCTGCTCAGCCCCTATCTTCACATCTTGTCGCTGTGAAGCTATCCGAAAAAACATGTCAGAAGGAATTATTCTTTTAAGTGACATTTGATAAAGAACAACTGGACCCTGTCGGAGCTCAGCGTGTATACAAAGAAAGGCGCTGGGACTGTTTACAGCCACTGCTCTAAACTTGAATCTAAGAGTTTTTTTATATGTTGTTTATCTCAAGCTTTGTGTCATTCTTGTTATCTCTGCAAGCCACATGTTGTGTATGCAGCCTCTGTCATCTCAGGGACAAAGATGTCAAAACAGACCTTCAAATGTGGAACAGAAACAATGGCTAATCAATTGGTTGTCAGGGCTACTACAATGTACGTCATTCTCACTTGTAATTGGTATTCATCAGGATGAGTCAAAGAGATGTTTTGACCTTTTTTGACTGAACATTTTCCTCATGTCTAACAATTGTCCAATGTTTTCTTTGAATCTTGTCGAGTGGCATTGTGTAGATACCTTGGCTTGACCCAAATTTAACTTTAAAAACGACATCCAGAGCATCACAGTCACAGTCCATTTTGATGAACAGAATTTGAGGCACATAAAGGCAAAGAAGGAAGGGGAAGAATCTGAAGCATTTGAATAAAAGTCTTTTATTGACTGCACATAGGTACATTTTGATCCTGAAGAACATTTTCCTTTTGAATAGAAGATCTTTTAAGATGATGAGTGTGGTTAGATTTTTTTTGAAAAATCTTGACTTGCAAGGCTCCATGGTAAATAGATAGCTAAAAATACAATCATAATTAGATTTTAAAGAAAAAAAAAAAGATCTGCAAAAACTTGTCAGAAGCACTGGAGAAAGCTGTGAGAGGTCTGAGAAGAGTAAGTATTTTTTCCCAAAATAAAATGTGAAGCAAAGCCAGAATTTGCCATTTTCTTGTGACAATGGCAGGGGGCGAATTGTCTCTGTAACGTGGCTCCCCAGGAAAGAATCGAAAAATGTTTTTCAGGGGAGGACGTAGGCATACAAATCAAATTCCTGAACTACCCCGGCTATCTTCACTCGACCTGGAGGAGCAGCAACTGTACTCCAAGCTCCATGCTCTGAAGAAGACACTCATTTTCAATTCTTGTATCTGCGATTGTTTTCTTGTTCATCACCCAATCTCTCTCGACCCTAGGTGAGGGTGGGAACGTAGATGGACCAGTAAATCAAGAGCTTTGTCTTTAGACCCAGGTCCCTCTTCACCAACCTCCCTGTCAATCTCTAACTCCATTCTTCCCTCTTTCAAGACCCTGAAATATTCAAACAACTCTTTAAATCAACAGCAATGCAATTTTAAATGTAATACAACATACAACTTTAGTTAAACAAGTTAACAGAGTAGTACCACAATCTAGTTTTTATAGAAAATAGATAAATGAATAAACTGGGTCTTCTGAGAACGTATAGCTTCTCTTTAAATTAGGAAGTAATCACATCCAAACCGTGCGAATTTGAAAGCGTTAGTGCGCAATGCTAATTTAAACATAAAGAAGACGTCTTATTTATCTTAAAGTCCATTCGAGAGACATTTACGGATGTCAGACCTATGCGGTATAGGTCTGACATCCATAACTGCATGACCATTGCAGCCTCTCCTCACATTAGCACATGACATGGACGGCCCATCAGAATGTTTCCAGTTTGGGGCATTTTCAAAGCACTTAAAATCCTGGGTTTTTCCTCGTCCGCATGTATTCTCGCGCGGCTGTAAATTTGGCAGGGGTTTAAGGGGAATGAAATGATGGATTTTAAGGGGGGAAAAAATCTTATTAAACAAATTCTCCAAAGCATTGAGACCAACTGGTGTGGAGAGCGCTGATAACAACTGGCCATTTTGGAGCGCCACCTCCACTGGCAGCTGCGGCAGGCCTACAGAGAATCACGCAGCATTTTAATAGCTCAGACCCAGCACATTTACCCACTGCAGTTTTGGCAACTTTTTAATTATCTCCAAATGAATGAATTGATAGAAACAAGAGGGAGATAGTTTTGTTGTGCCACAATTTTGGCCAATTCCAAATCCTCCCATGCAAGATGTTGGGAAGCGATGGCCTCTAGACCTAATTGTTTGAAAGTTTTGAGGGCAGTGCGGTTAATGAGGGTTATAATCACAGAGTTTTTATGTTAGCGCTACTGTATATGGCCATGGCGGAAGTGCGATTTTATGGAAGGCATTCCAAACAGTCAATTAAATATCCTAAAGTTCGGGAAAGTGTTAGCAATATGTTTTTGTTAGTTTTTTCTGTTAGAGGGACCACAGCATCTGCCACCGGATTGTCTTCATATAGAAAAACTCTGCAACACGATCAATCAATAGCTGTGGCACAACTTCCATGATTCCAGGTTTGTTGTTGCTTTTGTTTGAGCATTGTGTATGAAACTTGCCATGTTAACGTAAAAAGATTCATATCCATCTTTCCTTGCTTGCTTATACAATGCAAGACAAATGCAAGACTTGAAACATGCATATTAATTTTGGCTATTTCCCATATGCTGAAAAAAATGGCCTTGTATCAGCTTCATAAATAAGCTACAAACACATGTCCTTAGCCGCAATATGGAGACTTATATTACAAAAGTTAATCAGGCTCTTTCCATCCCATCAGCCTCCATCTATTCAGAGCCTCCTCTGAGAACACTTGAGCTCGTGTGTTCCGTCTACAAAGCCCGCTTCAACTACAAAGAGAAGAGGGCGGTGTGCAAAAGTCCACACATCAATGTAGATAGCTTTCATCCTATACTCCGCTGTATGGTTTATTCCCCTTATACACAAGTCCTGGCATTGGATTGTTCCCGGTTAAAGCCTGGCTACCTACTTTTTTGTCTTTAATGTACAATAACATTTGTCACAAAAATTAATGAAGGCTAAAATGTTCTTTGGGCTACGGTCAGGAAGACTGATCCAAAACTGACAGCTAACATGTAAATACTGTGGGTTTGGAAAAGAGTTAATACAGTGTCAATATTTTGAGATGTTTTCAAACACAAACATAGATTTTAGGTAGGATAATATACTGAATGACCACAACAAATTAACAAACAACTGCGAAAGCATTGAGTATGAGCCATAGTCCAAATTCTTCACAAGTTAAAGCTGCACTAACTGACTTTATTTTTGTATTCATTACGAAAATGCTATCCATGTCCATGTAGTGCATTGGGATATACGTCCTTTTGAAGAAAAAGTAGCGCAGGTTTGTGCTGGTGTGACATTATATTTTAGTTCGAGTTTTGATGAAACAAGGAAGAGAATGTGTTTCGGGTCGCAGATTGTGACCAATCACAGCGGACCACTGGCCCCCACTTTCGTGAGAAATCTACAGTTCCGTTAGCATAGACGGCTGAGTTAGCACAACAAGCGGCGGAGCTAACCTGAAACTTCCTTGTCTTTGTCACCGGTTACTGCTTACACAGCGAGACAGCCATCCAAAAGAAAGTCCCGTTCCTCTGCGTTTCCTGGGGTTCTATCGTTCTATGGTGACGCCATCTACGTGCAAATCCATGTCCATGTATTATCCATATTGGGAGACGCCAGCTCCGTCAACAACTGTGGGTGTGTGTGGGGGCGATAGCTTCGTGGGGAGGGGAGCAGAAAGAGCAAGGCCTGCGAGTCCACGGCTTCAAAATCCCAAAGTCAGTTAGTGCAGCTTTAAGTGCTGGGTTTTCTACTTTCTTGGTTGTAGTTCATCCAAGTTCAGTACAACATTTGGTAATTACTCACAGAACATTTAATCTGAAATCGATATAGTGCTCAGTATAGTTAGTGTGTGTGTGTGTGTGTGTGTGTGTGTGTGTGTGTGTGTGTGTGTGTGTGTGTGTGTGTGTGTGTGTGTGTGTGTGTGTAGAAGTGGTTGTGTGTTGTACAATCAGTCGCCTCATTGGACATAGCCATGCAACCTTTGGGAATAATAAGTTGAATAGTGTTAGATCAATGAAAATGTGAAAAAAATTTGCCGTATACTTGCATATGGTGTATTTCTTTTAATTCATGACCTCAAAGTCTTTCATCAGAAACCCATGCTTACCACACCAAAGATTAAACCAATCCTTGTAATATCTCACTTGAGGACTCAAATCATTTTCAAAAAAGCAATTGCGTTGTCAGATTACTTCAACTTTACAATCACATTGCCGTAGGTTGTGAAACAAGCCTTTTGATGAATTTCTCAAAGAGCTAATAGCTTGTTTTCCCCTGTGAGACTTTCTTTCCTTCTTGCCACAGAATTATATATTTTGGATGTAGAGACTTTCCTCTTCTGGTTAGACGTCTCAAGTCAGTCGGAATATTTTTCACCAACTATCATAAGAGTTGAATGTCCAATTACATGTGATGTGTTTGAAATATGTATACACAGAGGGCTGCTTCAGTCAAAGGAGAGAGAAAAACTTGGATTTTTTTTTTTAAAGGATTGTGCCCCAAGATGGCTGCACTGATCTTGGCCGCTCTTATCAGTGTCTTTGGCGGTTGAAGTGCGTTGAAAGGAATGGATGATGACATAAGATGACACTCTCAATCTGATGCACCGGCTGTCAAATACAAGCTCAATTCGCACAAAAAGGAATAGAATTGGATTAGAAGAAAGAAAAAAAAGAGAATCATGATTAAGTAGATAGAAAAAAAGGATGGGAATAATATGGGTGATATCGGATGTATGTATTTATCATAACAAATGCATCTTATATGTATTTGTATTTCGGCGGGTAACATATTTGTGCCAGATGTTACTGATAGTAGTCTGGATGGAGTCAAAATAACTTCAGGTCTCATCTTTAAATGGAGAGAACAATGAGGGGAATAGGGACTGGCCCCTTGCTGGCAGCATATGGTATATGCTCATATGGAATAGTCTTGCTGAAAATGTGGCTGAGGGCCTTTCTGAGTGGACTTTGCATGTTCTCCCCGTGTCTGCGTAGGTTTCCTCTGGGTACTCCGGTTTACCCTACCACTAAAAACATAATAATATACAGTGTCTTGCGAAAGTATTCGGCCCCCTTGAACCTTTCAACATTTCGCCACATTTCAGGCTTCAAACATAAAGATATAAATTTTTTATTTTTTGTCATGAATCAACAACAAGTGGGACACAATCGTGAAGGGGAATAACATTTATCGGATAATTTAAACTTTTTAAACAAATAAAAAACTGAAAAGTGGGGCGTGCATTATTATTCGGCCCCTTTACTTTCAGTGCAGCAAACTCCCTCCAGAAGTTCAGTGAGGATCTTTGAATGATCCAATGTTGTCCTAAATGACGGATGATGATAAATAGAATGCACCTGTGTGTAATCAAGTCTCCGTATAAATGTACCTGCTCTTTGATAGTCTCAGGGTTCTGTTTAAAGCGCAGAGAGAACCATGAAGACAAAGGCACACACCAGGCAGGTCCGAGATACTGTTGTGGAAAAGTTTGAAGCCACAAACAAAAAGATTTCCCAAGCTTTAAACATCTCAAGGAGCACTGTGCAAGCAATTATATTGAAATGGAAGGAGTATCAGACCACTGCAAATCTACCAAGACCCGGCCGTCCCTCCAAACTTTCATCTCAAACAAGGAGAAGACTGATCAGAGAAGAAAGCCATTTCTCAAAGATATCCATAAAATGTCTTGTTTAAAGTTTGCCACAAGCCACCTGGAAGACACACCAAACATGTGGAAGAAGGTGTTCTGGTCAGATGAAACCAAAATCGAACTTTTTGGCCACAATGCAGAACGATATGTTTGGCTTAAAAGCAACACAGCTCATCACCCTGAACAAACCATCCCCACTGTCAAACATGGTGGTGGCACCATCATGGTTTGGGCCTGCTTTTCTTCAGCAGGGACAGGGAAGATGGCTAAAATTGATGGGAAGATGGATGGAGCCAAATACAGGACCATTCGGGAAGAAAACCTGTTGGAGTCTGCAAAAGACCTGAGACTGGGACGGAGATTTATCTTCCAACAGGACAATGATCCAAAACATAAAGCCAAATCTACAATGGAATGGTTCACAAATAGACGTATCCAGGTGTTAGAATGGCCAAGTCAAAGTCCAGACCCGAATCCAATCGAGAATCTGTGAAAAGAGCTGAAGACTGCTGTTCACAAACGCTCTCCATCCAACCTTACTGAGCTCGAGCTGTTTTGCAAGGAAGAATGGGAAAGAATTCCAGTCTCTAGATGTGCAAAACTGATAGAGACTTGCAGCTGTAATTGCAGCAAAAGGTGGCGCTACAAAGTATAAGCGCAAGGGGGCCGAATAATATTGCACGCCCCACTTTTCAGTTTTTTATTTGTTAAAAAAGTTTAAATTATCCAATAAATTTCATTCTACTTCACGATTGTGTCCCACTTGTTGTTGATTCTTGACAAAAACAAATATTTTTATATCTTTATGTTGAATGGAAGACTTTCGAATACTTTCGCAAGGCACTGTATGTATAATATATATATATATATATATATATATATATATATATATATATATAATAGGTCTGGTATGCGCCTCCTGTATTGGCGACCCCGCTTCTATCTCTGTGTGGAGTGAGAGGAAAAATGCCCAAAAATAACAATTGTAAACCACTTTGTGATTCTGGTCTGTGAATAAATAAATAAATAAAAGTAAATAAAGATTACTTACTTACTTACTACTACTTACAACATTTATGCATTTCCAATAAAGAAAGGTCTGGTATGGAGGACCGTGGCTGCCAAAAAAATAAATATATACAGAAATAAATAAATACATTTAAAAAAGATAATATTTGCAAAGAAATGCATGCAATTATGAGAATTGCATTTATTTCTGTATTTCTGTATTTATTTTTGTATTTATTCATACATTTATTTCTGCATTTATTTCTCTATTTATTTATTTTTGCATTTATTTATTTATTTCTCTTATTTATCATTAAGAGAAATACGGAAATAAATAGAGAATTAAATAAATAAATGCAAAAATAAATGAATAAATGCAAAAATAAATAAATAAATAGAGAAATAAATAAATATAGAACTAAATAAATAAATACAAAAATAAATACAGAAAGAGAAATAAATGTATGAATGCAGAAATAAATGTATGAATAAATACAAACATTAATAAATAAATATATAAATACAGAAATAAATGCACATAATTCTCATAATTCTCATAATTGCATGCATTTCTTTGCAAATTCTATCTTTTTTAAATTTATTTATCTATTTATTCATTTCTGTATATATTTATTGTTTTGGCAGCCACGGTCCTCCATAGTCTGGGTTGGGCCAAACTGCTTTTATGGTCCCCTCTTCTGGTTTTCTTCTTATGATCTTTTACCTGTCAAACCAAATTAGCTGCTAGGGGTAGAGATTCAACCCCACTCATGTTCTGAAGAATGTATCCGTCTTGTCAAATCGTGTTCTGTCTGAACAAGACAAAAAACAGAGGTACTGGAGCTTATTTCATGTAGAATGCAAAGTCTTTTTTCTAAATGTGGTCTGTAAAGATGAGAGGGTAAAAGAACTCATCAGATGTAATAGCCCTGAATCAGAAAAATGCAGACATCACAGGAGCCTATTATTATTTGTCCTGTTGTGCTGAGTGTTGGGGGCTGAGCCTTAGGTCTCGACTCTGCTTTTCACTATAACTGGACCCTGTGGAGTTTTCACTGCAATCTACCACAGTTACTCTCTATTGGTCGGATGCATTGTTTGTATCCCATGACTGGTAAAAGAAGGCTTTGACTGTTTTTTCAGAAGCATTACAACAATCCTATGTTTGTTGCACTCCGGAGAAAAGCTGTGCCTGCTGCCACAATGTAATGATGCAAACTAAAGGAAATGAATAGAAAAGGAAAAACATTTGTATCCACTTTTAAATGAGAGTCTATGAAAAACGCACCAGTCCCATACTTTCAAGATCAAGAGAAAGTTTGGGAGATTTGTTTCTATGATTGATTTCTTTGTCTTTGCTTAAGATGCATTTCAATTACAGGTCATCAATTTTGGTTTGATTCGTTCATTTAATATGATTACATGCTCGCACAGTTGGTGCTTTTATAACACAGCATTCACAGCAGAAGCAAAGAGATGTGATACAAACCTATAGGAAACATGTCAAACACAAACAGATACTATTAGCCATATTCATCATCATCATCATCATCCCTTTATTTCCATTTCTGGGTTAGGGAATTCTGGGTTGGCAATCAGATGCGGCCACCCAAAACACAATGCACCAGTCCCTCGCTGATCCTCCTGCAGGTGGTGGGTCCACAGGATGATGGCTGTTTCTTCATGCAGACATGGCCTTGGTCTTTCAGTGGGGACTTCAGGCAATGTGGGGTTAAGTGTCTTGCCCAAGGACACAACGACAGCAGACACTAGAGGGAGCAGGTGACATGGGTCGTGGGGGAATCGAATGCACGACCATTAGGTCCAAAGACCAACTGAGCTACTGTCGCCCCTTTTAGCCATATTCTGAATCCTTATTCTCGTGGGTTATGGTTAGTCACTACTTTCTGCACAACCAGCTGATGCCATGGCACTAGCTTCAATCAATCAACTTTTATTTGTATAGTGCCTTTCCAACGCAAGGCAACTCAAAGCGCCTCACAACCCACATCATATCGAGCAAATCATAAACATTCAAATCTACATTTACTGTACATATACAAAAAAATTAAAATAAATTAAAAACAATAAAATCACAAGTAATTAAAAACCTTAAAACATTCAAAAGACACACAGGATTAAAATAATATATATAGCCACAATGCATAAAAAAGGACGTAACATTTGTGGTGTATTGGAGCAAATAGTGTAAGCCTGAGAGGTTGTGGATTTTCTTCTCTGGGGCGCTCTGTGGATGTGGCTGTGGAGGACACATTGGAAACATACAGTATACAACATGATTGAATATGGAGTGAGAATGTTTGCATCTCTAATGTCACGGATAAATGCTGTTTTTATGAAATTGCAATCATGTTTTTTTAACAGCAAGTATTCATGATATTTGTTTTTTTTCTGGAACATGTTTTTTCCTGAACGTGTTTACAACGGAGAAGCCAAATGTATATGAAGTACTCTTTAAAATGCTGCCATAATGGAGAACTGAGTGCTTTTTGGGCGCTGTTTTGTAGAATAACAAACCACTCATACCGGAAAAGAAAAGAAAAATGGCCTACTTGAGATACTTATCTTGTCCATTTCTGCAGGCACAAGGGCACTACACCTAACGACCAAAATATGATTTTTGGTAGTTCTCAACAGTGGTGGACATTGGCCTGTGATCTTAAGTAGCGAATCTTCCAGAATGGAAAAAAAACTATATAATAAAAAGCAAGGACATTGACTGAGTATAATTGCATATAGAAGTCTAAATGTACTCTATAAACTCAATAAACCCGAGTTATCTCTGATTGGTTTGGCAGGGAACATGATGGTGAAATACAGTTTATTCCTACATCAACACACTTCAGCTGGCACTATTCTTCCTGGAGACCAATCATTAAATTGGCCAAATGCATATTTACCCACAGGGACAATAAACAATTCCTTGACCTTAACAAAACATATAAAAAATAAACAAGTCTTTTCCCTCTGCACCTAAATGCATATGTTTGTCTTGTCTCAGTAGTATCCTAGTTTACGTTTTACACGGTGGATGAAACCGACAAGAAAAGCTCAGACAAACCTATCTGCATAATTAGTCTTTGGTTTATAAAGGCAAACAAATTTAGAATGTTCGCAGTTATTTGTTGCCGAGTCCAGAACTGATGTACATCTTGTTCCTTGTTGGTAGAATAGTGTTTTAACCATTTCAAAGCACCGCTGTAACATTGAACAGGAGGTAACCTCTGTATAATTCATCCATCCATCCATCCATCCATTTTCTACCCTTTAATCCATTTCTGGGTCAGGGGGGTGGCAATCAGAGATGCCACCCAAGTCTCATAGCACCAGCCCCTCACTGACCCTCTGCAGGTGGTGAGTCCACAGGAGGACGGCTGCTCTCTGACTGTGAGCATAGCCTTGATCTTTCAGTGGGGGCTTTGGGCAAAGTGGGGTTAAGTGTCTTGCCCAAGGACACAACGACAGCAGTCATCAGTGGGAGTCGGTGGAGAAGGTGCAGAGGTGGGAATTGAACCCACGACCTTCTGGCCTTAAGGCCAATGCTCTACCAACTGAGCTACTGTCACCCCACTGTATAATTCAGAGAAAACAAAACCGCATTGCCCCTCTCGTCTTTGTGCGGACAATTTCTAAAATGTTACAACTAAATAAGGGCTGCAGCTGTTGATTGATTTAGTAATTGAGTAATATATTTATTGTTAAGTTGGATTGATCAAGTAATCTATTAAAGTTTTATCACACACATTTTTTTTTAAAATCCATGCTGAATTTAGACTGTCTACCTGGAGAGTCAGAGCTTGTGTTTCACAGCAAGAAGGTCCTGGGTTCAATTCCAACTCCAGGCCATGTCTAGGTAGGTTTCCCCTACCACTAACAACATGTACAATCGCTATGAAGGAATGACTGAAAGGATGGTGTTGATTGGAGGCTTTAATGAGTCAGTGTGTTCAGCTTCTCGCTTCTGTCATCATCTTCAATAATAATAATAATATATCATCTGATAATTAATGTTTGATGTTGAACTGGAAATAAAGGTGGCTCCAAAGTTTCCTTCATTCAATGCCTACAAATCCTCCCTACGTGGTTCGATGACTACCAATTTGGACAAAGCCATAGACTGTATACAGATAGACAATGCTACCCTGCTAGCTCAATGAAGCCCAATCGGCAAGTGCTCATGAACAAAGTAAGTAAGTAAGTAGTCTTTATTTCTTTATTTAATCATTTCCAATGTTTTTGTCCCCCTGACTGCCTCCTTAACATGGTGGGGGAGTTTGAGTACTCAGATGATCCTGGGAGCTTTGTTGTCTGGGTCTCCCATGGTACACAGGTCTTTGGTGACGAGTCAGACAAATTGTAGTCCAAAAATCACCGTGGCTAGCATGATAAAAGAACCCTGGCGTCGCCTGGTACGACGCGGCCGGGGTCCCACTCTAGTCAATATGGTGGGGCCTGTGGGTGCAGGGTGGCTGGGCAGTTAGAGGCAGTGTCCACTGGGTAGTGTCCACTGGGCTGGAGACGTGTGAGGAGGTGGCAAAGGCAGTGTCCACTGGGCAGTGTCCACTGGGTTGTGTCCACTGTGCTGGGGACAAGTGAGGAGTAGGCAAAGGCAGTGTCCACTGGGTTGGAGAGGAGGGAAGAATAGGCAAAGGCAGTGTCCACTGGGTAGTGTCCACTAGGCTGGAGAAGTGTGAGGAGGTGCACAGGGACATAGATCAACCTCACATGTGCTTTAATTTCTTGAGCGAGAAATAGAGGAGGACTTTCAGGTAGGGTCTGGGGTCTAGTGGTTGTAATCGTGACATGGAACACTTCTTATTTTGTTTCATTTCTCAAGTCACCTTTAAACAGCTGTCAATCTCCTTCTACAGAGCTGGGCAAGAACATGTCATATCCCCTTCAATGGAATCTACAGCTGATAAAAAAGGCCTGCTAAGAAAGTTATGCCCATAAACAAGTTACAAACCACCTGACTTAACCCTAACCCTCGCCTTGTCCCCGTCTAGATACAGCTTAATTCTCTGTCACATGTGGGTCAGTTCCTGCTGGAATCTCTGAATGGTCGGTCGAAATTCAACCGATTGTAATCGCTAACAAAGGGACTAGACCCAGACATTACATGCAGTGAAATGATGATTGAACGGAGTGTACGGATGGCTAAGGCCAGGCTAGTCATATGCCCCTCTTCAATGGAATCTACAGCTGATAAAAGGGTCTCCTAAGAAATGTAAACAAAAATATGTTTTGCGTTACAAACCACCCGACTTAACCCCTGTCCCCCCTGTCCCATCTAGATGATGGGGACAGGGCGAGACAGAGATTAAAGTCATCTTAAATCTCTGTCACAAGTGGGACAGAAATAGGGATGTAAAAAACTATGAATTTTCATGACCGACCACCGAGCCTCATTAACCGGTTGAAACCGGTTAACCGCGTAGTTTAAAATAGTCCACGTTCTTTGAAATAACAGCCATTTCGAGCCGCGTACTTTTCATAAGTGCAGCTGAGCGTTCTACTGGATCAGAGCCGAGACAGCAGCACCAAAACCCGCAGCAGCTTCAGCACCTTTGCGCACAGAGAACTGCTGTTTTAATCTTCCCATTCTTCTGTGCTGCGGCTTAAAGCATTTTTAAGCAAAAGACAGCTCGTCCACATGGTCAGGGCAGCGAGTGACGAGCCGCGTCTCGCAGGTCTCCGCTAAAGTTTAAAAGTGATCAGTGTGGAGCTGATGCCAAGGACCAGCAGCACAAACATGGTCCATGTGGTTTGACTGGAGCCGTGTATTTGCAAGAATGCTTTGGGCTCCGTGACACAGAGGAGCGCGACAGACCGGTATGTGTGTGTGTACAATACATGTATGTTTGTGTGTGTAAATATAAGCTCCAATGTAGTTCTGACCCGCACCAGTGTGCAACTAGCAGGCGGTAACAGAGGGGAGAGATGATGCGTGTGGATGTTACGTGTCAATGGAGGGGGGGAAATGTGTGTGTGTGTGCGTGTACATGTGTGCGTGCATATGTGGCGCGTACGGCGTGAGAGTCGGCCCAGAGTTTACTGTTACATTGGCGCACACAGCTAGATAGGGACCCGCTCGTCACATCGTGCAAATAGGGCTTAAAATAGCGTTATGAAGAGACCTCCCCTCTCCCCCTTTTCTCTTTTTTAACCGACAGCTTTGACCGGTTAATGCTGTGACGGTCAACCACCGGTTAAACGGTCACCGATTTACATCCCTAGACAGAAATGCTTGCATTTCTGGCTCTATGGGTGTGGCCTGAGTCATTGGCAGTAACCTCTGAGTGAATTTTATGAGATAATACAATGCCTTAGCTGTTTGGTAGAGGCGGTTTGCAATCCCAAACCAGCTGTATGCTGACTCGGTAGACGTTTTGGTGCTGGAATCAGGGATTCCCCCATGTACTCTGAAGCTGTACAGGTGAATGCATCGTGCCCATGGTTATTGTGAATCTCCAACCTCACAGACCGGAAAGTCTCACCCTTGTGTTGCTCCAGGATCTCAAATGTTTGGAACGAGTCCCCATCTGCGTCATAGAGAAACGTTCCAAGTCTTACCTCTGTTGGTCCAAAGTCCTTCAGTCCGTACACAGAGAAAAACTTTGGAGCCGACTGAATTGTTCCTGTAAGAGACTGCTCCCTCAGAATGTGTCCTACAGTTACTTGGGTGATGTGGCTCTCCAGGGGTAGAACTATGGAAAGCCTCCCAGTCTGACCTGTGAATGCCCAGCACTGTCCAGGAATCAAAGGGTAATTATGACCTTTGATCACGGTGTCTGGACCGAGAACTTTGAGCCAAGACGGGCCATTTATCTGCTCGTGAGTCTTGGAAGTCAGAGCAGTCATCACCTGAGCCCCATGAGCCTCCAATGCAAAGTTGGCCAAAGGAGCCTTCACTATTGCCTTGTGATGGGCAAGCTGCTGATGCAAATGATTGATGTCCTCCTCCAGCTGCCGCAAATATTTTACCTCCTCCTGCAGCTGCTGAACATCACCATAAGTAGCCAACTTCATCGTCACCCAGGACACAACAAGGCCAGCAAGAAGAAGCTGGACTATGACCCAGGCCAAGCTGAACCAGGACCTAGGCTGAACTGCAGGCCCAGACACATGGATGACATGTGCGGCCTTCCTCGCCTCCAGTGGGTAGCTGTGGCGCCGCATATTTGTGGAGATGTTGGAACTCCTGCGAATGTTATCTGAGTAAGAGATGCGGGGGCTGCCATCCACATCGTAATACCCCAATTCCACCAGTCGAGGACTCCTGCGAGCCATGTCTTTGAAGTCCCTGTATTAGCTTCTATAGAAACAGGTTAAGAAGGACTTTGCCCTGTCCTGTTAACTTCACAGATGGATGGCCCCTCAAGAACTGCCTGACCATGGCGACATCATCAATGACATATCAATGTTTGCCATGGCAACCGGAAGGGACGATCACCTTCTAATTCATTTTGGAAGCTGGTTGCCGTGGCGACCTGTACGACAATATTTTTCTTTATATTGATTTAGTATATTGCTATTTATTCATATTTATCTGAAGCTTACAATCTACCATTCAAAACATTTTAGTTTTGGTGGTTTTTAACTTTGTGATTCGTTGTTCTGAGAACAACAGAAGCAATGTCAAAGATGAAAGTTCTGGTCAATAACTAAATAAATAGGGCTTGGATGTTACTTTTAACAGCATTGACGCAGAAATATGACCCTTTATCGACATTGCAGCAATTTTTTTAACTTCCAGGGGGGAGCTCCACATCTGTTAGTGGCTGTGTTAGCGGCCAATGCTACACAGATGCGGCTAACACCAACAGCAGTAATAAATCTAATTCTCTGGAATCCCTGGTCCAATCCACATCAAACAATAACTAAGTTCAAAAATCTTCTTTGTCTGTGCCGTTGGACTGCATTTCTTCAGCAGGGACAGGGTGTGAGAGTTCATAGGAAGGAAGATTTAGCAAAAATACAGGATGGTATTGGAGTCTGCAAAACACCTAAACATACACATACAATGCAACGGTTTGACAAAAAGCATCTTTGAGAATAGCTCAATCACAAACTTCACTCTGATGGAAAACCACCGTCTAATCTGACAGAGGTTGAGAGTGTAGCATAAGATCTAAGCCGGCGCGATACAGAAACACCTGTGTCAAACAAGTGGAGAATTGATTTGATTACCTCGATACTGCCATTTTATCATCACGGTAACAAGACACTTTGCGGCATGGGAATGGTTTGATTACAACAAAATTATTACTTGAGATAAATGCTGACCATATTTGTTCACATTGTATTTATTTGTTCACATTGGTGTAAACTTTGGATGTACATTCCATTTATGCAAGATCCAATTTAAGGTCGGATTTATGAACATGTGAGATCCACCCAGTTCTGTGAGTACGCACCTGCAGATGTTAACGTTAATAAATCCCGCGGCTGAAAATGAACGTATTTATGAAAGTCACACCTAGAATTATGCAACAATCGCCTGTTTCACGCCCCGTTTTTGCGACAGGTCAGCATGGAAGCCGGCCAAAAAGACTGTTTGGATGCCTCAAAAGGCTTGTGGCACGTTTGTTTGTTCATGTTTATGTATAAAAACAAATATACGTTATATATTCAGCTGCGTTTTGAACACATTTGCAAAAATGTTTTGATACATTAGAAAAATCTCTCTTGAATTGTAGAAGTGAATAAATAAAGAATTAATTAATTAATTCATATTATATATTGTGCAGGGGTGGCTCTCTTGAATGAAGCGTCTGCAGCGTCTTGTGAATGAAATGAAGCGCTGTACACTTGAGAAAGCTTTTGCGGTCCAGATTTGACAGAGAAACTCTGGATCCAAAACTTAGCTGCTGCGCATGCACTCCCAAGAGTGTGCAGCGGGTGGACAGGGCAGTGAGACATTTGGATTGAGCAATACCATAGTCCATTGGTCCATGCGTTAATGGGGTGTGTGTCTGTGTAAGGCTTACACAAATCTAATGAAAACATACATTGCTTTACCAGATGTGAATGAGGAATACAAATAGCCCTGCGTACTTGCGCAGCGCAGAGCCTGCCACAGCAATCGATGGGTCACACATCCCTGTGGCCTAAAGTGTTTTTGTATAGAGCCTTTCACTGTCCATGATCACAAAGTGCTTCACATTTTAAAAACACACAGATCAAAGTATTACACACAGAAGTCAGATTTAAAATCATAGAAACAGAAGAGGCTCCTCATCATGATCTGTGATTTATTCGAAGTTTGCATGTTTCCAGAATGTTTCAAATTCCAAAACATGATGCTTCATGAAAACGCAGCTTATAATTTTGTCAGAGTGGGAATATGCTTATTGTTGCCCAAATCTTGCATTTCATGCATAGTTTGGCGTGTTGTGGCGAAGGGTGAAATGAGCGTACACATTTACACCACCTCCTGACTTGGCGTATATTTTGTGTGTACCGTACGCCCACGTCCAGATTGATAAATGCGGAAAAGTGTAAATTGTTTGCGTCATTTAAACCCTGATTTTGCCGTACGCAAGTTTCATACATGAGGCCCATTGTATTTATTTGTTCACATTGTTTCTCTCTTGTCCACGTTCCCAGAGCTTAATGCATCTGGGACAACAATCTGTTTCAAACTTTCTGTGGCCCCTATGGAATTTAAATTTAGAAAGCCAGAAAAGAACAGAAACGGAGAATTTTCTTTTTTTTTTTTACTTGACAGTGCTTTGTTCAAAGTCTGAAGACGGTGGAAAACGCTCAACATAACAACTTAAAGAATGCGCACCTATATGCCCCAGGAAGATTGCGCACTAATATTGAACTCTTGCTTTGAAATTCTACAAAAGGCAAATAAGAATGTTAACGATGGAAGATGGGAGTATGTTTCATGGCAGAATACCAATGAGAACAGAGGTGGTGTCCCACAATGCAACAGGAAAGTGAGGATTCCTTTCAACCCTGTGTATCGTAGGCGCGCTCAAATGTTGCACGGGAAAATAACATTCGCCAGAGGAGTTGATTTGATTTACAAAGAACTGCAGCCTGTCTGACCTGCGGAGAGATCTTGAGCATCGGGACAGGACCTATGACCGGCAAATTGTGTTGTTATTGTGGCTAAATGAGCTTAATGAGACACCTTGTAACCCTCCGACTATTGCACCTCGAAAAACTGAATAAAAATGAGTGAATGTCTTTGCGCACTTTGGCTAACACAGCAGAGATCCCAGCTTGTTGGCAGATGGCCCACAATAAGGGTTGTGCTGCTTGCATCAGTCAAAGGATAAACAAGAGAGAAGAAAAGACGATAAACAAGCGGAAATTACCAGTATTAGGTTTGAGGAATAGACCCTCAATGACAGGTGTCCCAGCGAGGATGCGAGAAGGACGGAAGAATTAAGGACGAACTGATTAGCGGGTTTGTCCGCTAAAAAATGTCTCCTTTTTGACTGTTGTAACATCAAACTTGTTAGATGGAAAATGTCCGATATATTTTTCATTGGCCCTGATACAAGTTTACATTTTTTTAATATTACATTTTAGCATTGATATAAAAGGTAAACCTATTAGTGCCAAAGTAGCAGAATTGCGAGAATCCAGGAAACATTTGATAAAGCAACCTGGCTTTTGAAAATGTTTACCTATAATGTTCTTTCATATTGATTTTTGTAGTCCTTCAGCTCTTAGTATCAGGGCTTCATGTCTGTTTCACATCAAATGTATTTAAGAAACTGTTGCGTTTAATTTGGCTACAATGTCCTATATGTGATTTTTTTTTAAAAATGCTTTCAATGTACAGTAATTTTAAATATATATATATATACATTTGATTCTGAATCTGTAATACTTCAATCCAAACATAACTAATTTGAAGAATTTACCAGAAGAGAATATCCAAATTAATTGAACTCACTTTCCAAAAATAAAAAAATGGATTCCTGTAAAAATGCTCTGGCCCCGGCCAAATTTGGATCTATTTTATTCAGCCTCTGGCCAAAATTATTATGAGCTGAGGTGCAAAAGTAACTAAATCAGAAAATGTTTTGATTGACACAAATGTAACAAATGGCAGAAGGGAAAGTTACTGTATACAGTATGTATTATATTGTGCCAGAGTCACTGTAAGTCCATGCTTAAAACAACAGTTATGAGGACTGATTTGACTTTGGACAGTGGGTGATTGATTTCATTTCTGATGCTTTCATAGCCCACATCTATAATGTAATGTCAACTTAGCTTAAAATGTCCACCGTATACAGTGCATGCAAATCATTCTAAAGCTAATTGAATACTTCTCAAAATAATGTTAAGCAAAAATCATGTCTCTGATCAGTATAGAAGATTACATTATCCAATAAACTAGTCAAAAACGCAGTGTGAGAACCTGTATTCCAAATGATAGATTCTGACAGCTGAGAGAGGTCCCACTCTGCCAGCGTGCCCCATGTCAAGCCTTTTGTTCAGCCTCTTTGACATACGCTGTGTCGCTGCAGTCATGGCGCCCGGCCTCTTTCGTCCGTCCCACTTGTTAATGCAATGTAATGTGCTCTCTGCTGTTTCAAGTTCCCAATGGCTGTTCCCATGGCGACATGCGTGGAAAACATCTGTCAGAAGCTCGTTTTCGCTTCATTATCGACATGTTTGATTTGACCCCGTCTTTTGAATGTCATGGACGATCTTTAGGTCAGAGATAAGCAGGCTGTAGGTCTATTGCCTGTAAAAGAACTGAGTGGAAAATAGTTTGAGGGATCAAGAGCTCAAAAGGCGGCATTAGTTTGTGTTTTGAAGCCAATTTCAAAATATTTGCCATTTGGTGTAATTCTTACCGAATATTTGGGGTTTAATATAAATATTGGAATTAAAATGTGTTTTAAAACATGATTCATAAAGACGGATAAAGGGAAGATTTTAGCCAAGGAATATATAATGGCTCCAGAAACAGAATAATAAAGCGCCCCTTAAGGACAAGGTTTGTGGAGATGCTTCCCCACACACAGCAAGCCTTCATAAGTATTATCTGGTTTCAATTATAAGAAAATTAGCTTTAAATTAGCCACATTAGCTAAGTTAACCACGTTAGCCATAGTTAGCCAGAGCTGCCCACAAGGGATAGCAAGAGTTAGATACATTAGCCAATTAGCTCTTCTTAGCTGGTTTAACAAGTTAGCTCAAGTCTGAACTAACCACATAAATGCCTACAATTCAGAATTAAAAAACGGATATAAACATAAATATACTTTGTAAAGAAACTGTTTTTATTTGGTTTACAGTATAACATGTTATTAAAACCCTGCTCTGGTGAATGCACATGTGCAGAAAGACAGCACAGACTAGTACAGTAAATGAATAGCACTCATGTCATTTCCTCACTCTGTGACTGATGACTGTGTGTATCGGCTGCCTAATAGACAGGGGCCGTTTTTCTCTTGCGTCTTGGATGGAAGAACCCAAATATTCTGCATGCATCATTACTCGCATACCCAGCAAAGTTCCCGACCTGCAAGCTTCAATAACGTCATAGAACCGGAGGCTTCATTCATTCACGTTCCGACTTTGTTGTCCTGTTTGCCGTATTACACCGCGTCTCGCATTAAAACTGGCACTTCATCATAGCATCCCGACATGAAGAATGGAGAGACGGGGTTGAAGTAGCGTGTGCATGACAGATGTGACAACGTGGAGGAGTCACGTTGGGTAAAGGACTGGGAGACATGCAAATAAATCACAGTTGTCAATTCCCACGGCGAGATGCGCTCTCTCTGTTCCACCGGAGACAATTATTGCGTTTGGCTCCGTCGCATGTTCCAAGGACACACCATGTACTTGTACTACTGTGGCGTACTGTCAGCTCAGCTTCGCCACGGCGTGCTGCCTTCTGTCTCCTTGCCTGGTGAGTTCAATACGCCGCTGTCCGTTCATTGAAGTTGATATTTGCACACGTTTTAAGAGCGCAGACATATTCAATTAGGCTCAAAAGTGTGGGTGTGGTGGGGTGAAGACAGGGGATATAGCTCAATGTCAAATATAAAGTTTTCTTTATGCTTCTGGTGTGAACAGAATTCCAACGTTTACAGTTATAAATGTGGCATAATATCAGAAAACCTGTATATGAGAGAACCAAGTGGGAAAAGGCTTGTTATGATAAAAATATTTTGATCATGTGGGTAAAATGAGCCCAAAAATGCAAAACTGCAAATAAAATAGATTTAATAAAAGCAAATACCAAATCAAAATCCAGAGTAGACAACAAAAGGTAACCCAACAGCGATGGAGGACAAGAGCTATAACAGCCGTGGAATGACAGTGACGGAACAGGGAGTGAAGAACGACACAGGCCCTGTCCCAATACTCGCACTTCCACCCTTGCGTCCCTCATTTGCGCGTTCCCGATAAAGGGTGCGAGTGCGTAGGGTGTCCCAATTCTCCAGGGAGGTCTTTGGCCCCGCCCCCTTTGCGACTCTGATCCACACTTCGCCGAAGCCTGCATCTAAGCGGACTCTGGCGAAGGATTTTTCCCATAATTCTTTGCGGTACACACCAAAACCTCGGGAAAGTGCATTTAAGTGCAAGTATTGAAATATACAGTAAATTCTGTATGTGTGTAAATAAGTTTTGCTATGTTACTTGGAAAGAAGCATAAATTATGAACAATTATGGATATTCTATGTTAACAATTTCATAACTTTTTTAATCCAAGCATTCATATAACATTACATTTAAACTTTACACGCAGTGCAATAAACTTGGAATGTTTAAAAAAAACTTACCAGATAACAGTAAGTTACCCACATTTAACTTAAAATTATACAGCTATCTCCAATTATGAATATGTGTGGAGCAACTCATTTTGTTTCCCGCAGGGTCGGACAAAATAAAAGTTTAGGTCTGAAAATGACCATCTCTTGACTGGTCGATGACGTAACTTGCACTCAGTGTGCACTGTCCCACTCAAACCCTTGCGTGCACTTCAGACAAATGCACACTTCGTAGAGGAGAGTAGGGTGCAGTGTGGGTATTGGGACAGGGCCACAGGGTTTAAATACACAAGACTAACGAGACACAGGTGATACACACGGCAGGTAATTAGAATCAGGAAGTAGAACTAAAGATACAGGAGTAGAAAATTACAAAATAAAATAGGCAATAAACCTAAACGTGACAATAAGTGAAACAATACAAGAACACTTTAACTGTCTCCATTAACTCATTCACTGCCCATGACGACAAAACTCGTCATGTTGAATAGTAACGCTCACTGCCCATGACGAGTTTGACGAGTTTTTCATGTTATTACACGGGAGGCTACAGTAATGTCTGGCGCACCTTGTGAATGACCCACAATACTGATATATAGTGCAAATGTACCTGTAATGATAAATCAACACCAGTAGGATGCAGTATTGCACCACAGGAGAGGTCATAAGTCAGTGGAGAGAAGGAGGAGGAGTGTGGGAGTGTTTGGAGAGCGTGCTGCTGTAGCATTGAGACGGATCAGCGATCTAGTTTAGCGATAGTATAGCAAGAGTGATGGCGAAAAAGAATAGTTATAAGCAGTGTACACTGCTTCAGAGATTGACTCGCGGATCAGTGAGTGAGGTCGAGAGGGGAGAGAGTGGAGACCCCGGTGGAGGTCCGTCTCTGCAGCCCAGAGCCCGGAGCAGGGACACACCTTCCGCCTCTCGCAGCGTATCAGCTGCTGTTACTGATGCCTCGGATTCGTTCAGCAAACCTGATCATGATTTATCGGATGAGTGGTTGCAGTCTCAATTCAGCAGAGCATCCTCTCCAGAAGCTCCACAAAGAGTCGAAGGTAAGAACTTGCTAAATTGCCAAGAATATGCTAACTTGAGAGGAGGGAAAGGCGCGGAAACTTGCTCTGATCTGCAAAGTAACACAGCGCTCAAATCCTACTGTATCTTTAGTAAATGCCAGTTATGCGTTTTATCATTGTTGTATTTATTATTTTTATGTTTAGTTATTTCATACTTGAACATCTTGTTGCAGTGACATAGCTCTGACTAAATGAAATGTGTTCTCCATTCACAGATTCTGATAAAAGAGCCCTCCCCCATTGGGGTTGACAGGGCAAGGAGCAGAGGTAAAGATAATTCCTCCTCATACCATTGTACATATTTTTGTATATTTTCTCCTAGTATAGTGATTTACAAATTTATATTATTTACAGGTGGTGCATCAACAGGCAGTTGCTGTGCACAAAAAAGGTAAAAGAACTATTTCTATTCTTGTACATCCCATGGCAATATAATATAATAATAATAATATAGTATACTTGTTTGGTCCAAAAGTAGTCAGTCAATAATGTGGGAGGAAGGCCTTCATTGTATTTTATGTATTGATTTATTGTAATAAATTCACTGTATAATATAGTTATTGTGTGTATCCATTTTCCAGCACGTTCGTCACCCAGAAGCTCTGGGGAAGATGGCTGACAGGAGGATCAGTGGGAGCCGAGTCAGTTGCCCTTCACAGGAGCTCCTGGACCTCGGAGGCTGCGGACAGAGGCTGCGAAGCTGGATTCATCTGATCCAGCTGACTTTCTGGAGCTGGATTCATCTGATCGAGCTGACTTTCTGGAGCTGGATTCATCTGATCCAGACTTTCTGGAGCTGGATTCATCTGATCCAGACTTTCTGGAGCTCTTCTTCACGGAGGGAGAACTACAAATGGTACACCAGCGTGTCGTGTTCCGTTGCACACAGTGTTTCAACCTCTACAACTCAAAGCTGAACTACTGGGAGGACTGAAAAAGCAGATAAACTCACTCATACACACACTCCCGAACACTCACACGAACACACACACGCACGCACTCACTCACGCGCACACAGACACACACGCACTCACTCACGCACACAGACACTCACTCGCACACTGACATTCACACACAGACACTCACTCACACAGACACTCACTCGCACACTGACATTCACACACACACACTCAAATTCACATACTTCATTCTATTTTATACATCTATAGTTTTATTGATCTTTGTGTTGTTGTTGTTTGACGTTTTGGTTGATGGAATAGAAGAAAGTTACATTTTCTATCTGTGAATAAATTGCCAACAATTTGCCATCAAAAGTATTATTTCAGAGTCATGTTTTTATAATTTTTGTAATGGAACAAGTGTGAAGATGTTTTGAGTTGTCACTAAAGCAGCAAATATGCATCTAAAAGTCTATTTTCGCTTGATAGTTCCTATTTACCATACAGCTCGTTTTCCACTTCTGCACTTTTCCACCTCATCATCAGGCGTTTGCAGCTCGGAGGCAACGGCTGGACCCTCGCCCGAAAGTGGCTGATAGGACACTCCCTCCTTCCTGTTTTTTTATCTTGCTAGGCTTGGGACGACACAGCAAGGAATCAGCGGGGCCGGAGAGGGACATCTTAGTTTTAGGAGCACTATTTGATGACATATCTGTATCGAATGTACAAGATAATTAAATGCAGCTGTTAACTTGGAGGATCTCTTGTCCTACTCTTGCAAATTGAACTGGACAACAGATGGATTCTGCTGTTTGGATTTCACCTCCCTAGTCTTGGCCTGCTGACTTCTGCACTTTTCAACCTCACTCCATCAGGAGTCTGGCAGACGGAGGAAAAGGCTGGACCCTAGACCGGAAGCTGGCTGATAGGACACTCCCCTCCTTCCTGTTCTTTTTATATGCTCTGGCTTGGGAAGACACAGAAGGATCAGCCGAGGGCCAGGAGAGGGACATATTAGTTTTAGGAGCACTCTCTTGTTGAATATCCTGTATCTGATTGTAAAGATAATTAAATGCAGATGTTAAACTTGGAGATCTCTTGTCCTACTCTTGCATCGACTCTGAATACGTCAGTCAAAGGGAATTTTGACTACAATTGTCTAAAAAATGAATATTCTGTGGCACTTCAAAGTTGGGTCAAATCACCTGAAATTGCTGGCAGAACGCACTTCTCAAATCTGAAAATGCCTGGCAGTCAGTGAGTTAAAAAGGCTGGGCAGAAACAAACAGCGTAATTACAGATGGGGATTTCATCATTAGCCGCCACTAGCTTGAAATATTTTCCATTCACATCCTCCATCTTACTAATACCGATCAAACAAATGCATTGTTGAAGGTCATTGATGGGTGGTATACATTACATATTTCAATGTGTGTCCTATTATTAAATGGCCGCGTATTTGTTTTTTCAAGCTGAGAAACAACACAAATATGGCTGTTTGTGTATTGCTAATTCTGGGCCAATGTTGATCTGGTTTAACAGATACGTGCTTTCATTCACAACATGACAAAAGCACATACATCTGCATACTTCCTTTTCCATACTTTTCTCCATCATTCTCCCACAACATTCTGAATTGTCTTTGCCGGCTTTGCTTTGGCGCTGTTCCAACAGTTGCTCAATCAAAAAAAAAAAAAAAAAAATCAAATCGAAGCGAGGAACAATTATGGTGCTTTGTGCGGAGGTGAAAGATGTAGATGAAAGCCGCAGTCTGTGCTTTGTGAGCCAGCTGTGGCTCAAGAAAAGCCAATACATTTAGGATAGAAATTATTTTTTAAATCGGGAATGGTACGAGAATGATGTGCCTTCTCGTGCTGGACAGCTGAAAGAAATATTTGATTTATTTATCATTTTAACATCTGTTTGGCCTTGCAGAGTGAATGTCTTCCTCTCAGACAGGTGTACAGGAGGTCAGCCCCTCTCAATATATTCCTCCGACAATTTCTACACCCAGCTCTGTGTTTATTCCCTGCCATCTCCATAATACCAGTCATTTGCGTGACGTCGAAAGCCAGACCTGTAATTTTCCATGAGCCCGCCCATTGAGAGAGTGAGGTGAAAATGACTCCCTGATCACATGTTTGAGGAACCCAGTATTTAACCGAAGATGAGTTCAAATGAATTATCTATGAGGGTAAAAAATACTTTTAAACAATAAATAAATAAAATAAAATATTGACAATAGTTGAGCATAATATACTTTCTTTTTCCTCTAAAACAGTAGCTGCCAAACTTTTCAGATAGCACGTCTAGCACTGCCAAAGAAAAATATGTATAGACTCTCGAGTCGCATCAGGTCTTAACCCGGACTCTGTTTACTAGGAATAAACCAGGTCTAAAACAGCTCTACAGCATTGCCCACAGTTTCAGAATGACTTGAAGATAGACCAGAACCTTCTTCCTTCTGTAAAAAAAAGCCTAACATTTAATTACAATAGAGTATTAAAAACATATACATTAAAATAAACCAGGGCATTAAAAACCTATTCAAATCGCATTTAAAATATAAACATTACACAGGGCCTTCCAAACACAAACAACCACAATGCATTAAAAAAGTTGCATTCGCCGGCACCCTGTTACACTGAAATTGACCAATTTGATTACACTTCCTTCTTTTCCTCTTTATCAAGTTTGTTCTTCCTGCAGCAAATAACAAACCTCATGTGTTAGTATCATATTTGACACCTCCGCATCACTCTTGTTTGGGCCTCTTGAGAAGCCCTGATGCACATACTGTATATGCTGAGAGCCTTTTTAATTTCCGGTTACACTTCACCCCAACCTGTACCAGTGAGTGGGAGGGGAGGGGCTGCTCTCTATCTCCTGTGAATTAGGAAATGAGTGTTTGTTGCTTATGTACCGTAATTCTAAATGCTGCCGGCATAAACTGCATAAACGTGTGGGAACTGTGTCAATATTCCCACGGTTCAAGATTCATTTAAAATAATATTTATTGTCTGATTTGTGTTCTGTTTGTATAATATAAACTAAAACAAAAATTATAATCAGTAACAAAGCGAAAAAGAGATAAAAGATAGTAGTAGTTAAAGTGAAACCGATATATAATATAGACTCAAAGTGACATAAGCCAAGCCTTGGTTTTATTCTGACTTTGATGATAAAGGCTCACTGTCCATTTTCACAATATTTTTTCGTAGCTGTTTTAGTTGAGGTTTTTACAAGCTGCAAGTTGTAAAAACAAGCTGCAATTATCAACTATATAGCAGCTAATACACCTAATTTTGCATGTAATATATTAAATCATTTACAATAATAATATTTCACATTTTAAGCAGTAAATGGACTTTTGAACGATATTCTAATTTGACGAGTTTCACCTGTTTACCAAGAATCTAAAAAGAGTACATTTTAGTTCCTCCAGGATGACCAGCTCTGGCATGATCATCAGAAAAAAGCATAGTTCGATACCATCCAGTTGAAGAGATGATGAGGTGTTTTGCCTGAAGACACAAGAGCAATGCGGGCTGTGGAATCTTTCAGAATACTGTGAGAAGAGACTTTAGTGTATGATCCATGAATCTGACTGTTCTGTACTCCAGTTAGTAAGACATCTATATTTATAATGCATCTTTCACAGGTCACATGAAGCACTTTTTATTTATTTACAATACCGGTATCTTTCCGTTCAATCCACACACGGTGATGACAGATTTGAGACGACAATCTCTATGGCACATGGAAGCCTCCGACCGTCACCATTCGTTTACTCCTCATTACATTCAGACCTTTTGGACATGCTTTTTGTCGGAGAAACACGAGCACCTGGAGGAAACGTATGCAGAGACAGTGAGAACATGCAAACTGCACACAGAAAGCACACGTCCGGAGGTAGAAATGTACTTTTTTGTCGGAGAAACACGAGCACCTGGAGGAAACTTATGCAGACACAGTGAGAACATGCAAACTGCACACAGAAAGCACACGTCCGGAAGTAGAAATGTACACAGGACCTTCTTGTGGTGATGCAAAAGCACTCACCACTGCACCACTGTGGCGTTTTATGATTCTCTCACTACTTAATAAAAAAAAAATATGGTGCACAAAAGAGATCATTAATGCAAATCTGATTTTAAAATGCAATGACACTGACAGATTTTATTGTGTTTTTTGCACATAAATAAAAAGTACCAAAAGGTTTGTTCAATTCTTCGCATAATTACCCATGACGGAACACATGATGCATGAACAGCTCTCCCCACTTTCTCCTCACATCTGTTATTCATACACTGGACAACACTGACAGCCGTGTAAAGATTTAGACTCTAGTTATATGTTTAAAGGGACTGTGTGTAATATTTCCATCTTACATGTGTGTCCCCACTTACCCAGGTCAACTTGTAAAAATCATGTTTGGTGTTTTCTGAACAACACTTTGGAAAGATTTTCAATTAAAAACACAATGGATATGAAGGCTACATTTTTCAATCAAATTATCCAATCAGAGAGAAGAATGAGTCTTTTTTTTCGGTTGCCAGCTTATTAGGTGAAATTTAGCTGCTCTTGGTTTCGTTTGTGTTGTTGTTATGAATAAAAAATGCACAAACATAAAATAACACCACATACATTTAAATTGAATCCAAGTTGGGTTGCAATGTAATTACTTTATTAGACCACTAAAATCATATTTGAACAAATAATAATAATAACAAACATTCAATGCCATCAACCATTAATAATTAAAAAAATAAAAGCAAGAACAAAGGTGGGATATTAAAGGTACGGTTGCTATAATTTCCAAATCTGTAACTATGTACCCTTGCCTTTAACAATAAAATACTTATGATTTAATGATGAAAAAAAAAATCCAAGGGGAAACTGGAGAAAAGGATTTTCTCACGAGAACCTGGAACATGGACATAGTCAAACAAAGATAATGGACCAGCAACAAGGGGAGATGAGCACAGGTACAAGTAGACACAGAGAGACACAGGGGAAACACATCAGGGCGGGGCAGACGATCAACACAGGGGGACAGGACAGGAGGCCATATGCAAAAAAAAATTAAATATTATTGTTCCAAATAACGATGACAGTAGCTCAGTTGGTAGAGCATTGGTCTTTGGGCCTGAAGGTCGTGGGTTCGAGCCCACCGTAAGACCTACTTCACGACTCCCACTGATGACTACTGTCGTTGTGTCCTTGGGCAAGACACTTAACCCTACTTTGCCCAAAGTAGGCCCAACTGAAAGATCTCAGCTCCTGTGGACTCACCATCTGCAGGAGGATCAGTGAGGGGCTGGTGCTAAGTGTACTGGGTGCAGCTCTGACTGCCACCCCCCCGACCCAGAAATGGATTAAGGGGAAGAAAATGGATGGATGGATGGATGTTCCAAATAAAATCCAATTTGGTGCAAATACTTGTTTTCACATTGGCCTGGTCCATTTCTGGCCTCTGCTTCACACATATATCAACTGTTCCAGACAGAAAAGGGAAACAAATCCACATTGCTCAGCCAGTCAGTTCAAAGAGTGACTCACAGGGCTTTTTCTGAGTCTGTATAAGATCACACGTTTTCTAAAAAGATGAGGAGAGCACGTGTGGTACACTTTGCTCAGAAAATTTTACTTACTTACTTTCTGTTGGGAGAAACAAAACAGTTCAGTATACTGTATACTGCAGTGACAATAACAGTATTTAAAAATATGTTCAAACCTGCTTACTTTGCCTTGTCTGAGTGTGTGACTTGTGCTGAATGGTATTGTTCTTCCATCCATCCATCCATCCATTTTCTACCCTTTAATCCATTTCTGGGTCAGGGGGGTGGCAGTCAGAGATGCCACCCAAGTCTCATAGCACCAGCCCCTCACTGACCCTCTGCAGGTGGTGAGTCCACAGGAGGACGGCTGCTCTCTGAGTGTGAGCATAGCCTTGATCTTTCAGTGGGGGCTTTGGGCAAAGTGGGGTTAAGTGTCTTGCCCAAGGACACAACGACAGCAGTCATCAGTGGGAGTCGGTGGAGAAGGTGCAGAGGTGGGAATTGAACCCACAACCTTCTGGCCATAAGGCCAATGCTCTACCAACTGAGCTACTGTCGCCCCATATTCCATTGTATTGTATTGTGCCTTATGATGTGTGAGTGAGAGGTAGGGGTAGGAGTAAAATGTCAAAAAGCTCACTTTTAAACTAAAACAAAATCTAAATAATTCAATGGTAAAACTACAATTCCACATGGTCCTCTAAAAAATAGCTAAAGGTCCTAATACTGTGCATTGAGGGTGCATCTCGTAGGAGAAATACCTAAAATAAAAAATGCATTATACCTAGGGCTGGGCGATATATACGGTATAAGCGGTATGCGATATAAATTTGGCCCACAGTAGAGATTTTTGTTATACCGGCATATTGCAATAGGTCATTATTTCATCAAATTGCGCAGGCTCCGACGCCAGCAGAAAGGACCAAAACAAACTGGCATTCGGCAGCATTAGCCTAGCAAACACCACTGGAAACAACGAACAACAGCACAGCATTAACACTGTGTTTCTGTCTATGTATTGTTGTCACAGTGGCCCCAGCAGAGGTAAATACACACACAGTAATCACAGTTTAAGCGTCTACCTTTTGGCCAATCAGTGTCAAAGGGGCGTAGGCTCGAAGCGCCAGCGTGAGCCAAAATAGATCCATGCGTGTGCCGTGTCCGCAGCATCACAGCCGAAGTTTGCAAAAGTTAGCGTCAGATTCGGACCTCCGCGGTCAATGTCTCACGAAAGCTCCTTTGTTAAACAAAATTAATTGTGCCAAAATGATCATTTACATCAATTGTTCAAATCCAACGTGCTGTTTTAATTAACATAAATCCATTGAATCATCCAGTTCACTGCAAGCGCAGAGAAAAGCGCTTAGGGAGCGTCAACAAATGGCAAGACCAGCATTGTAAACAAACAATAGCTTTTACTGAAGTCATGTACCTGCACAAAACTCTCAGACACTATAAATAATGACCATGTCTAACTCCTACAGACTTTGAGTTAAACATTTGTGAGTTTTTATATGTTAAATGAATGCATATGTTTTTCTTTTTAAAAATTGCTTTTACAGTGAATGGTATTTACTGTAACATACATAAATAATGTATGTTACAACATTTGTCTCTTTATTCGTCTCACAACTGATTTTCTAACTCAAAAAATATATATATTAGATTCTAATATATAAATAAGTAACAATCTTGACTATTTTATGCAAGAACCTGCTAGACCAATATTGAAATTCACACACCAAATTATACCGCAATATATACCGTCTACCGTCTGTGTCCCAAATTATACCGCAATATGAATTTTAGGCCATATCGCCCACCCCTAATTATACCCTAACCCAAGTATTATACCCATGTTTGCAATAGTTGTTAACCACCATGTGTTTAAAATTTTCATCACACTACAGTTAATTCTGAATAAGTTACCGTTAAATTATTTTCTTTATCTCTATTCTCACTGTTTTGGGAGAATAGAAATAAGGATGCTTCCACTGTCTTAGATAGGAATTCTGGTCCTTTTTATCACTTTTGTTGACAAGGATGTGTCTCGCCTCCTTTTTTTCACTAGGCAAGGTCATCCAGCAGATTTGCATTTCATGGAGTTTTTCCCTAAGATTTTCATTTACATTAATGTATGTGTTACACCCGCAACTATTTGAATAACCTGAATATTCAGCACTGTCCAAGGGTAAGGTCAATAAATTGATTCAGATGGCATGAAAGTGGATTTACTTTACGATGACTTGTGCTAGAAAATGTATTGTCTCGGACGCAATGCTTAACAATCGGGTCCAAAAAGGTGTTTGGTATGCAAGTAAGGACAAGCTGTTATTATGTTTAATGCATGAGGAAACAGATGCAATTCTCATATGGTGTTCTGCAGCCAAAAAACATTAGAAGGACAAAATGAGTGAAAAAATGCATGTAAATCTCTGTAAGTGAGAGCGCTCATATCTCACAATTAGAGCGGCACAATACAAGTAAGTGCGGCTGAGTGGATAGCACTCCCGCCTCTCAGCAAGAAGGTCCTGGGTTCGAATTCCGGTCGGACCAGGGCCTTTCTGAGTGGAGTTTGCATGTTCTCCCCGTGTCTGCGTAGGTTTCCTCCGGGTACTCCGGTTCCTCCTACCACTAACAACATGTACGATAGGAGTGTGCATGCGCCTGCTGTACTGGCGACCCCGCTCCCATCCCTGTGTGGAGTGAGAGGACAAATGCCCAAAAATAAAAATTGTAAACTGCTTTGTGACTCTGGTCTGTGAAAGGCGGTATATACGTGATAATAATGCGTTCAATATTTCATAGCGCTTTTTTGGACACTCAAAGACGCTTTACATGTAATTATTCTTTCACTCCATACATGGTGGTGATAAACTACTACTGTAGCCACAGTTGCCCTGGGGCACACTGACAGAAGCGAGGCAACCAGTATGTGCCATCGGCCCCTCCGACCACCACCAACCATTCACACACACACCAGACTCATTCTAGGCAATGGCGGTGAAGTGTCTTGCCCAAGGACACAACAGCAGTTTGGCACTTTACAGCCGCAGCCGCCCCACTGTGGCTGGTGTTCCCAGAGGTTAAGTGTCTTGCCAAGGACACAACGACAGCAGACAGTGGGAGTCGATGGTGAAAGTCGGGCTCGAACCCACGACCCACTGGCTCAAAGGCCAATACTCTACCAAAAGATTACTTACCTACTTACTTACTTATGTGATGGTCGTCTCAAAGTCTGTGGTAACAATATATACAGGTGAAACTTAGAAAATGTTGAATATCGTTCGAAGCTCCGTCGACCTGTCTTGTTCTTCTTAATATAACAGACAAAGGCTTTGCTCCATATATTGGTATAGGGGTATATTGGTCCCACAAGTTGAATTATCAAAAAATTAACTTTTCCTGGTGTCGCACTATACAAGCTAACCCTCCTCTCATCCCCAACCCAAACCTTTACTTGTGATTCTTAATGGCAAACTTGAATTAAGAAATAGCATAAAAACAAAAATAAAATATATACTGTACAAATAATAACATTTGATGAATTTTAGTGAATCCCAGGCTAAACCAAGAAATGTGTTTATGATTTACACAAACAACTATTGCACATCTTTGCAATATCAATATTCCACTTGCCATTAACGCAAAAACAATCTTTTTATATATATTGAGCAGCCCTAATCACAAGCATTGCATTTGCTCATTAGAAGCAGGTACTTTATCCAGACAAACTGAAGCTGTGAAGAAAAATAACATGAAGTGAAATGGAAGTTTGTGGGTTCACTCCAACAGGCAGTTTCTATAAGTTATATATCTGAAAATCTCCTGTTTCCTACATCGTGCAATCAGTGCTAAAAATGACATGAACGGCCTCAATTTGGCATAGCCGTCTCTTGGAGAAACCGTTTGCTCTCCATGCCAAGCTACTCTCGGCTTCCTTGCATCATCACTGGCCCAAGGCAAACGCAGACCAGGTCACCGTGATGAAGGGGTTGATCCAGCCGCGTATATTTCACAGACTGTGCTTCTGCTGCTATGACACTGCCCACCTGTCACCGTAATCTACTAATCGACTGTAGGAGCTTGCATGCCATGCTTTGCCCTTTGAGAAATTTGAAATCTTTTTTACATAGAAATCATTGCAATAGCGCGGTTAGTCATGCTTGAGTCGAGAGGTGTAAGAGAGTAAAACGTGGGCAGAAGAAAGTCATTTTACACCAGCAGTCTATTCAGAGTTTCGGAATATTACATTCTGATAGCTCTTGGATGTACAAAAACTGAAACAGTCTTTTTGTGTTTGCACTTGCCATTTGCCACTTTATTGTACTGCAAGAAGCCTCATTCTATTTTAACCCAACAATGCAATAACCTTCTAAAGACAGGTGGACAAGTGATGTCACGCACATGGGGTCAAGAGTTACCTTGATGCCTGAAGGGAAGAGTCATAGATAGATAGAACAATACATAGAATACAATATAGTACAAATTACATCTCACACTAAGGTCTGGAGGTGCTCCAGTGAGCTCCGTTTACAGGTGGGAGGGGTTAACTCCTTTTGCAGATGGAAATAGTTGGATCTGAGTTTACCGTGACGTATGTAATGCGCCCGAGTGAGTCGTTAGCATTTAGCATTTAGCCTAGCCATCTCCTTTGCCGCTAACAGAGCCCGTGGGGAGTAGTGCCACATTTTTTTTCCAGCTAATACATTTGCTAAACATTCCTCTTGCTCCAGCTTCAATTTCTTGATAGAACCAGACTGGAGTACTTTACTATCGCATTTTTCGCCATTGCCAAACTAGAACCTGCCCGTTCTACGCAAACCCTTGACGTCACCCACAACTAACTACAACACCTGCCTTCCGCACTCGCTGATTGGTCGGTCGAAATTCTACCGATTGTAATCGCTAACATAGGGACTAGACCCAGACGTTACATGCAGGGAAATGATGATTGAGCGGCGTGTACGCACGGCTAAGGCCAGGCTAGAATTAAACTGCTGTGGACTCTGCAAATGTGTTTGTATGTGCTTCTTTTGGTGGGACGGGGAATTTGTATGTACCAAAGGGGGTCCCAGCAGAAAAAAGTTTGGAAATCACTGATTTAACCAATGTACTAATAATTAAATACTGCCCAGCTAACTATATATTGTGTACATTTATATATTAGAATCATAAATATTCAGTGTCTGGTGTAACGTGTTACAAAGGCACAGGTTAGTAAGTTACTTTCTTAAAAAAATAACTAAGTAAAGTAACAGGTTTCATTTTGAAAGCGGTAACAGTTACCAAGAAAAGTTACATTACAAAAGTTACTTCCCCAACACTGTATATATTTGTTGTTGTGTTATTCTTATTAATAACTTTTTCTTTGTCAACAAACAAAAATTCCTACTTTGGGACTTCCTGTTATGACAACACAAGTAGATTGTGAGTCACTAATTTATTTACATTTCTGAGTAACTAAAGAACCATCCTCTGTGTGACAACTTTATTTTCTGTTTTGGGATTGTGAAACAGGAGACACAAATTATCAACTTGAAACTCTAATCCCACCCACACAGCAGTGAAAACACGGATCTCAGCGCTCATTAAGTGGAGCGTCGGGGGAGCGAGGCCGCCCGGATGGAGACAGGTTCACACAAGGCAACAGAACATGGCGTCGTGGTGGTCTGCGGTGCTACTCATCCCACACACTTTCACTCAATGTAAAACTCACATGGAAACATTTCTTTATCATTTTAATACATTTGCGACTTGTATCATATATGAACGCGTACTTCCCCAAATTCGCAAATGTTAAAAATGCTGCCTTCAGATGTAATTTCTTTGCACCGAACGAATAAAAAGAAGAAAAAAAAGCGCTCGGAAGTAAACAGAGCTAATTACGGATTCATGAATGTCTTTGTTGTGGGAGGCAGAGGGGATATCTGCGAACAGCTTTTGTTTTCTAGTGATAATACGATGTGTGCGGAACAATAATGGCTAATTTGCTTTTGGTGTTGGTCTAACATATAATGAAAAATCACACACATGCAAATGATCTTTTTGTCTGTGTTGTTACTTATATTATTTTGACAATCGAATAGATGCCAGGGAAAGTGCTTTTTGTTCATGTTGAATTCTATAAACACCCATTTGGAGCCATATTGTCACGGGCGTACCTTTATGTTTCTCATGCAGTAAAGTGGTGTCCAACATGGCTCCCCTGTGTGCTGCAGGCAGAGCAACCACTATGAACAAAGCTAACAAGCCAAAGTCAGCACGCAGAGTAAAACCATCAGACCGCATAAATAAATCATCAAATACCACCAGTGTCTATACTCACCCACGTTCTGTCAAATTTACATTCACTGGGAAATCTAAACTGTTTTATGCTCCACTCTGGCTAATTATAATGCAAGTACATGGCAGGAGGCTTTGAACGCTGAGCCCACAGGTTGACAAGAACAAACGTGGTATGGAGATTCAGGCCCGTTGTGCTTCACCCACAAAGCCAAGGGCAAAAGGAAATGGTTTAGAGGGGCGGGCCAGCCCCCCGGCACCAGGGAGCCCCACTCTGGGCTTTCATTTATCTGAGTGCATGGATTTGTCAAAGTAAATAGTGTATGAGGGATGAAAGATGAAAAGGAGACTAAAAAGAAAAGAATCGAGGCACTCTTTTCAATATTGTGAGGCTTTATTTTACCAGCTTCTGATAAATACAGAATTATTCAATCATTTGATATATGAAACCTTTCTATGTGTGGAACCTGCAGAAAGCTTCACTGAAACGTCAAGATAATACTTTCAAAATTGATGCTTAAATGTAAACTGATTACTGGAACTGCTGAATAAGGTCTGCACCTGATTGCGTCCTTTGTTTTCATGAAACATGGAGGAAAGAGTGATTCCTTCAGCACAGCGCGAGTAGCTGACTGCCACCCCCCCGACCCACAAATGGATTAAGGGGAAGAAAATGCTGGATGGACAATGTGTATGCATGCATGTGAACGTGAATTTACGAATTAAATAAAAAGGGGGAAAGAATACCTTATTAAACCTTAGAGTGATCAAGGACAGCACCCACCCCAATCCACAAATTCTATCAACATAGACTCCAGGAACATATTTACCAGCATCAGATGATAAAAATAAGTCCTTGCTAATCCATAAAGTGATATGATTACATCAGAGAGTCAGTCTGGCTGTAAGTGTGTGAGTGATGCGCTCCCACAGGGCTGATAGATCACTGTCTCCATCGACTGACTGCATTAACATTCTTTAGGAAATATTATACGGATGAACAAAGTGCTGATCCAGACTTTCTGCCAATTCATCAGCAATAATGTAAACTCAAAATCTGAAACGAGGTTGTAGAGCAATTATCCATAATATTACAACCATTTAAGCTGTTTGTAAATATTTGCCATAAAAAGCAAGCAATTACTGCAAATTAAACTTTTCAAATATAGCCAGGGTTTTTTCTCAAACATTGGAGAACTCCAAACACCCCACACTATATAGGATTACAAAATTGGCTTCTTATGATTTTATGTTAAATAGTCTTAAAACTAGGCGGAGGGTTACCTTTGGGACATACTGTATCTTGTTTGCACATCATGATTAATGTCAACAGGATGAGGCATGATTGAATGAATGAAGGATGCCTTTATTTAATTCTGGAGAGACTTTGAGGAGACAAAATGCATTTGAAGTTTTTTTTTTTTTTTTTATTGAAAGGTAGTTTGGCGCCCTAGGCCCCGGTGCGGCGTTCAGTCAGCGAGGCTCCTGCGAGAGTGCGCGCACAATCCCCCGGGACCTAGGCACTGGTGGCGGCATTCGGGCAGCAGGAAGAGGCATGCTTGAGGCAGGGTGAGAAAGGGAGGAGGAGGGGAGGCGGTGGTTTGCAAGGCTTCGAGAAGGCTGTAAGTGGGAGTTTCTCCGCTTTTAAGCGGCTGGCCTGGCCGGCATAGGTTGGTTGGAAATGGGCGTTTGCTGTGCGATAGGCTGGGGATGCGAGGCCGGCCTGGAAGGGGTGGCTTTGGCTGACGTCTTCCAGAGTTGAATTTCCGCGAGGCTGAATTAGTCCCACAATGGAGAAATTGGATTGCAAAGATGTGCAGTGGACATCATCAGTCTCGGTCCTCGTTCTACCTGGGTCCTGGATCTATTTGGTCCGTTTTGGGGAGCGGATTTCTCTCTCAGTGTTGGCTTCCCTGAGGTTTCTCACTTTTTCTCACTGGGTTTTTGAGTTGTTCCTTGTTGATGCAGGAGGGTCGAGGGACAGTGATGATGTTCCAGGACATGTAAGGACATTCATGGACTGTTATTAACATTTATGGTCATTCATTGGTCATCCCGCCCCCTATGGACCAGTGGCCTCTATGTGTTTGTTATTACTGCATTTTTGTGTTTGATTCTCTGAGTTGGCACATTGACAACTTTGTGAAGTCCTCCGAGACCGCTGCTGATTTAGTGCTGTGCATAATAAATTGAATTTAATTTAACATTTGCTCCTTTAGGAAAGAGCAGACACTCTGTATTTAACAAAGTCAAGTTGTTTAAACACATTACACATGCTGGATCATTTTGATCTGAGAAAACTCCCCTGCCCAAAGGAAGTCATGGGTGGGGTGTGGTTAAGGGGGAGACAGACAAGAGGAGGAAGGCAGACATGAAGGGAGATGGCGGTTGGAAGAGCTGGTAACTGTTTGTCTCAGATTCTCACTGCTTTATTCAATTCTAACCATAATTATTGTGATTATTTATATTTTTTGCTTTGCTGCCTTGTACATTGGCCCCCAGCCATGTTTTGAATATACACATATGTATAGTCACCTTATAACCCCCTGCAGGACACTCTCTCTGCTCTGGACAGCAGCTTCAGTGACGGACTAATTCATCCTCGCTGTGTGAAGGAGAGGTTCTGTAGGTCCCTCCTCCCTGCTGCTGTCAGGCTGTACAACGAGAATGTGTAACAAGAACTGCTGAGTCTGTACAAGTGTCACTGAAAATTCACTAGTAACTTTGTCACTAGTCTCTTTACCTGCTATTAGTATTACTGCATTATTACATGTCAATCTGATACTTCTGCCATTCACCAGTCACTTTACCTGTTGATATTATTTATGATGTTTATTCTGCTCATATTCATCTTCCCATATTCTCTGCTGCTAAAGTACAATATGCACATCTGTAAATACTTCTGAACCAAGTGCAATTATAGCCCCAGAGCTTATTTTATTGTATTCTTTATCTTAATTTCATTGTCTATTATGTTAAATAATAGACTTATTTGATGTGTGCAGTCTGAGTGCTCTTATTTCCTTCTTCTCTGCTGTAATGTGTGATGACACTGACATTTCTCCACAGTGAGACGAATAGAGGTTTATCTTATCTTATCTTATCTTATCTTAACCAAAATGAGTGGGGACTATGGTTTTGTAATGTACCAAGGAAATATCGGTTACGGCTATGTTTTTGAATGTCTAAGAGCGATAACAAAAGTCTCTGTGGACTTGCCCTCACCGTAAATAATAAAACACAGGTGCGGACTGCTAATAATAAAATGCCGATCGGATAAAATATGTGCCGCTGGAATATCTGCTGAATCCCCAAAAGCAGTCTTAGTGCTTGTGCTGCTCTTGTAAACCACTTTCATTTATAAAACGATGATAATACAATTGTGCGGACCGTCCAGCAGAGCAGCCAATTACCCATCCCTAAGCTGGAACTGACCCCCAGCGGTCAAGCCAGCACACGGCCCGGGTCAACAGCTCTCTTGGAGTTTTCAAACAAGCTAAACAGGTTTGTGCCGGAGAAAAATAAGGTATATAAAGGTGTTTTTAACAAGTCAGCAAGTCCCCGAGCCCGAGTGCAGACTCTAGGGCCCTGCGCATGGCTCACTAATGAGGAGATATCTTGCTATCCCAGGCAAACCCCCCCAAAATAAAACCTGTGCCAGCAGTCTTCAACTTGTTTCATCATGTATTTTTAGGATAAGTGAATCCCCTAACCAGCATTCTCATCTGCTTGGGCAAACACTGGCCTAATAAGGTTTGAACAGAGCTAACCGGACATGTTTTCAACTTTTTGTGTAATTCATGACATTCCATAGCTGGTTATGCTACTGCTGAACAAAGGTATAAATAAAGTGGGGTAAGGTCAACGAGGGAGAGTTAGAGGGAACATATATATTTAAGTATGTATTTGTTTTTTGTCCATGTCATACTTTTATACATACAAACTGTCTTTTACATTTGTGAAACATGAACAAACTGGAACCTAAGAAAGACGAGAAAACCATTTTATTAGCAGTGCCAGTTATTCATTGCCAAGTTGCAGCTGTCCAATGCCACTCCAACAGCTGCTTTATTTATGAGTTAGATTTTCATTGATTAAAAATAAAAGTTGTCATGTTTAGATGTCCTCCATTGAACAAATAAAAAGCATTCTTGTCTTCGTGGTTTGCCCAGTCACTAATCAAAAATACTTACTGGCTGAGTCGATAGCACTCTGGCTTCCCAGCAAGAAGGTCCTGGGTACGAATCACGGTCGGAACGGGGCCTTTGTGAGTGGAGTTTACATGTTCTCCCCGTGCCTGCATAGGGTTCCTCCGGGTGCTCCGGTTTCCCCTACCACTAAAAAACAAGTAAAATATGTCTGACATGCGCCTCCTTTGTGGCGGCTTCGCTCCCATCTCTGTGTGGAGTGAGAGACACATGCCCACAACAATTGTAAGCGCTTTGTGACTCTGGTCTGTGAAAGGAGCTACTGTATATAAATAATGATTGCTAACTTACTTACTTACTAGGATTAGCTGTTAGAACTAGATTTTTAGAACACTATGGGAACATGTCGGCTACCGCTGTAACTGTTGCTGTATCTTTATGCAAGACTCTCTCGAATCTGATGTGTGCATGAATGATGGCGATTGAAGGTGGTCAGATGGGCTGACGGCACAGATCAGTTGCCTTACTTATGTCAGACTGTCCAATGGCAGCTGTGGCTACAGTGGTAAATTCATGAAAAGCCTGTTTAAGTACCATGCAAAAAAGTTTTGAACAGCAGTGTATATATTCTTTAGAAATTCCCTTAATACGACTAACATGGAGTCAACAGATTGATGTAGCCATGTGTCTGAAATTGAAGTTGTCTAAAAACGGCCATTATACTTGCAGAATATAATCCATTAAACATGCCACAATATGGCGATTGCTGAATAATTAAAAGAAGTAAACAGAAACAGGGTTTTAAATACTGAATCATTTAAGATGTGTACTAAAACGGACACCTCCAGCTATAGAAGATATAAACGCGAGGTGCATTTTAGCAAACAGACTCTTTGCTTATTCTGTTGTTGTTTGCAGCGTTGGTTAAACACACCCAGGTCTTTTCAAACGCAGGTATGGCTCTTGTCGCCAACCGCAGGGACCAGCTTCACGTCCGCAGAGGGAGTGCGTCGCCTAATGAAGTTGGGAAGCTTAGAGCAATTAGAAACATCAAAGCTCCAATCTGAAAATTAATTAGGTTTCTCTCTCCTCTTGCAGCAGCGTCCGCTCTTGCAGCAGCTCATTAGCATACGCTCATCAAAACACACAGGTGCTTTTCAGATCACTTCCACTGATGCGTCTGGTTTGGTCAGCAACGAACAACCCAGTAATTGGAAGAAAAAAAAATGGGGCTAGTGTTATTGTCTCCAGCTTATGTACAGCATAAGCTGTAATAAGTGACCAGCTACACATCTATGAGGAAATAATATTATTTTAACTTACACTTGACTTTTTTATTTTGACAGGGGTGATGAAGAACATTTTTTAAATGTTGAAATACACAGAAGTTGTAACATATTGAATTATGTCTATTGTTGTATTTTGTTGGGTGTGTACTTGATCTGTTAAATGTGTGTCGGAAAACTAAATAAACATTATTGCATAAAAATGAAGTTTTGCTCACCAATGGTTGACAGCAAGGGTCCAGAAAACAAAAAGAGACACCCCCATATATATCTGACGTTATGTGGGGTTTCAAGAAGGTTTCAATAAGGCCGCACGTCTCAGTAGTCTGAACTAGCGTGCTATATAAAAATAAAAATAAATATATGTGAAAGAAAGAAAAATATTCCTGATGGAGAGGGACCGGCCATTGCACTCTAGCTTCTCAGCAGGAAGGTCCTGGGTTTGAATCCCGCTCGGAGCAGTGCCTTTCTGTGTGGAGTTTGCATGTTCTCCCTGCGTCTGCGTAGGTTTCCTCCTGGTGCTCCGGTTTCCCCTACCACTAAAAACAGTGAATGAGTGAATGGAGGGTGCTTTTTGGAGGCTTTGATCACAGTGTGTTGAGAGAATGGAACAACCTCTGTACTCTGAACATTTTAAAAGGCTTTGGGTGACCTTGGTCTGTAAAAATGTGCTAAATCCATAAAGATTACTTACTACTTACATTGATAGAAGGACATCCATCAATGCCACATTCACATATCAAAACTAACACGCGCCTATGTCCATTTAGCATTCGAGTTTGGGTGATTGGTGGTAGGTAAGACGTGGATAAATGCCGGAACACAAAGCTCTTTTAATTGGGTTGAGTCACATCAGAGCGACTCAAATGTTAGTGTAAAAATATATATACATACAAAGTCGCTGCCATTCCGTGAAGAGCAGACGTCTTGGTTAGCCCGGCCCGACGCAGGCTCTTTGCTCGTGTGAAGTGGCATCAAAGCGCAGGCCAATCACACTCTCATTCACTCTAATGAAGAGCCCCTTCAAACACAAGCGCTCATTATTAACCACACCTGATTTTCAATGTGAGCTGTATTATGGAAATCGTGTCTTTCCTCCTCATTTCAGAGCCAGGCTTGTTGGTTGTGTAAATGAGACAATTATGTAGAAATTTTAAATCATGCAGGGTGAAGGACCAGAAGAATCTTGGCAGAGTTTTTTTTTCTCTCCATGTATTAGCTCTGATCAGTGACTCGTAAGCAAACAGTGGTCCATTGATGCAAATTACTGTTGCTATTCTTATTAAACTGGAGGAAGAAACATAAAAATGAAACTTCTTGGAAATCCTTGTGCTTTTTAAATGAAGTTCCCTGAAACGAGGGCATCGCAAAGACCTTTTTTAGCAAACTCATGAATGTGAAGGTTGTGTAAGAGAGAAGGTTTAGGGGTCAACCAATTGTTAGCCGGGCCGATACTTTAAGTCAATGTACGTTTTGTAAAAGAATTAATCACAACAGCAGTCATCTCTGAAAACTTTACACAGTTGTCCATTTGCCAGAAGATCAAAGAATCAGTTTGAACACAGGAAGTGCAATAATAACAAACACACAGGAGCCATTGGTCAATAAAATCGTGATGACCAATGCCCATAAATGTAAAAAAAATTTAACGGATCATCGCTGTCCTTCATTTAATTTCATTTATTGGGAGTTGGGACGATGCACATTCATCGATATTGATGCCTTAAGGGTCGGTGTAAATTCGCCGGACTTAGAGTAACTGCTAAATTTCAGTCCCTAGTTAGGTTCCTAAGACTTTAAAACCTCACAAATCATACAATGAACAATTACAAAACATAACACAGATGGACCAATATCAAGGTGAAGCAGACACAAGATACCCTTTCATAAAAAGGCAAAACAAATTGGTAAAATCCCCATGGGGAAAACCCGCAGCATTGAAAAAAAAATGCATTCATGTCTCGCAATTTTAAATCCAAATATCAGGGAGATTCTGGCAAATAGTGCAGAACCCGTACAGATCCATTGGATGACGGTAATGGCGTCTTTTTAACCTGCTTCCTTGTGCTAATATATTAATCATTTGCCTCAGTCAGTCTACAGTGAAAATTAATGTAGCCTGGTCCGTTTTCCCCACAGGCAGAGCAGTGATTAATGAGCCCCGTTCACTTTGAGCTCGTTGGCTTCCAGACAGAATGTGCTCTCCACCAAACTTCTCCAAGTTCACAAACTGCTCACGTCCATCACCCTGAGCGCTTGTGGCGGAGGTGGAGTTATAGGGGCTGATAACCTCCACAACGTTGGTCTGAAAAACCTTGCTCCGCTGCAGAATCAACAAGTGACAAGTGGCTTTTACACAAACATTCACCGAGGAAATGTCCAGGATGTAGAAGGGTGACGAAAGAGAAGATTAAAGCTGAGATGTCCAACTTGTTTAGTGTTTTTTATTTATTTATTTTTTATTTTTTTATAAATAATGTGATTTTTATCCCTACAGAATACAACTAAGGGCACGGTCACATAGGTTTTTACAAACGAACCAGGCCAAGTGGCACGGATCGTCGCCACAGGGGTGTGAAAACGGTCCGCGGTCACATGAACGTGTTGTCTGAACCGTGCCAGAGTAGTACAACGCCCGGTCCAGCTCGTGGCGCTAATAATAACTATAGTGACTACCACGTTGTCTGAATTGAGTTTCCGCTTTTTTTTCCTGTTTACATTCTGCTACTGCAGCTAGCAGGCTCGAGCATGCAAAGCGTTGTTTGCATCAGAGCAGTGTGAACTGAACTTCTTCCTCAAAATGCAGCGGTGGAACACGTGTATGTTGTCTGTGTGTGCGGGCCTTTATAGTAACGAGTGTAAAGCGCTGAGAATGAATGAATGAAAGACAGAAAAGTGGCTACGAGCGACCGGAGCGTGCGTGTGTGTGTGTGTGTTCTGGTGATTAAATGAACACTGATTCTTGAATGTCTGAAGTGTTGTTGCATTAGCACCACACTGAGAGCGAGGGTCAGGACAGAAGAGAGCTATACCCGTAGGATATACCACGGTCCAGGGCTGATATAAAAGGTTTAACACAGCGGAGAATACAAAAGTGCAGGAAAGCGGGACCTGGCCGCAGTTTTGATCCGTGCCGGCACATGCTGCGATCACATTGCACCTAAAGCCCGGATCTAATCGCGAAGCGGGCCCTGGCACACTTTAACCGGGCTTTAGGCTGCGCATGTGACCGCAGCCTAACAGTGTGTTTTCAAATTGGTTTTAAATGTTGCTAATGTGAAGCACTTTGGGTTGCATTCTGTATGAACTATGTTAATACAAGTTGATTAATTGATTGATTGATTGATTGATTGGGACAATATGAAATTAAAATTGAAAAAAAAAAGCAATGTTAAAGCTTTGCAACCATTCTACTTGCTTATGGTTGCTTAACAAACACCAAAATTAACTTATGTATTTGTGTCTGTGAACACCATAACTCAAAAGTTTAAAGTGTCCTCCCACTATTTGTTCCTTCATTTTCTTCAAACCCATGTGTTGCACTGGACCTTTTAATCTCGAGCCACTG